>CM067170.1:16443828-16631762 GCA_034093135.1 Erigeron breviscapus
GGTCTCGGTTCAAAAAATAAAAACCCGAAACATTCGGTTTAGATTTCGATTTTGACCACATTTCACCCTACGTGCATAAACAAGACCTTAATTACTAAGGGGGGAGGGAGCGTGTAGAGGGATGAGGAGGGAGATGGAGGAGAGATGGGGAGATGGAGAAGGTTTCAGCCGCCACTGCAGGGAGATGGGGGAGAGGGATGAGGAGGGAGATGGATTCTCCCAGGGAGATGGGGAAGTGTGTGGCAGGGAGATGGAGGGTTGCGGCCGCCACTACAGGGAGATGGAGGGGGGATGAGGGTGATGGTTGCCATTAAAAATGGTTGAAAAAAAGGTTAGAGAGTTGAAATGAGGTGGAGTAATTTGATCCCCCTAAATAACTTGTCAAACTAGACAGCCTAAACATACTCAAATTGCATACCCATTCTACTTAAAATTACCTCATTTTTTCCATTAAAAGTGTCATGTTTTGAATTTTTAAAGTCTAACTTTTTCAACTTTGACCTTAAATAACTTTGGTTGATACTAGATGAAAATTAAATAAATTGATTGTCTTTTAAAAGTGTTTTCATTGGTATATTTTCAACAAGTTTTATATAAAAAATAAATATTTAAGGTAAAAGTTTTAAAATAATAAAGACTCTAAATATTTAAAGAGTAATTCTAGGTTTACAAACAAATTTTTACAAACTTAACTTCCACCAATTAAACCACCTCTATGTGTTCTCTCTCTTCTTTTTATCTCTTGTTTGATTGGACCACCTCACATGCCACATATGTTTGTAACAATTAATTTGTAATTTGTTTGTCATTCTAGCATGACTCTTAAATTAAAATAGACACTTTCAATGGGACGGAAAAAATACTAAATAAAGACCAACTATATAAAAATTAAACCCAACTCTTTTTCCTAGCTCTAACCCCCCATTACAGCCCCCCGTTACAGCCATTGGCACAACCTTACTTTCTATTACTTTCTATCATTTTTACCAAAGATCAGGGCGAAAGGCATAGTCGATGGATAACAAGTGAATATCCTGTACTATCCCTGTTGGTCCCGAGTTTTATTTGAATGTTTATAGTTAGAGGGTACCCAATGGTGAGGACTAATCCCCCAAAGACTAGTCCCTGTCAGCGCCACATCAGCAAAAAACACTCCAAGGACTAATCCCCCCAAAATGCACCCAATGGACTCATCCCTCAAGGACTAGTCTTGGACCCACTAATTTTTTTGTCTTCTTCTTTGTATATAGCATTAAAACAAAAAAAAAAAAAAAAAACCATTCGTCCCTGCAGGGACTAACGAGTGGGGCGGACCAAGGGACGAGTGGAGGACTAGTCCCTACCCAATGGTGTTCACTAGTCCCTCCATGCCAGACTAGTGAGGGACGAGTCCCATTGGGGAGCCCCTTATATACGTTTAACTTATTTTTTTTTAATTCATTTATTACGTAGATAAAATCCGATTCCAATAAATTGATGCTTTTGATTAGTCAAATAAGTTTTTTCTGAAATATGTCTTTTATCGACTATTATAAAATCCGCACTATACAGTAGCTGATGGAGTATCTTTGTTCATTAATGGCGTTCATTTGATGATTTTTTATGCTTGTTGTCACAAGTAATTTAATATTGGGAACGGTAAATAGATTTGTTATATGTATACTTTTGATAGGAAAGAAATATATTTCGATGAATTATAAAATAGTGTTTATGAATATATATCTTTAAATAAACAAAATTATAAATACCTGATAAAGTATATTTTAAATTACGTAAATTTAATTATTTATCCTAAAAAAGTTTTTTATTATAACTAAAGTTTACAAACTCGCTTTTTACAAAGATTTTAATTTTAATTATATATAAATAAACCATTAACTTATTAATTAGAGTGTTATAAATGTTTCTTAAATGCTCAATTATTGTCTATTGTATTAAATATTTTTTTATTTTTTGAAAGGTGAATTTCGCTGGAAACTTCGTGTCGCGATTCGACAGCGGGAGGTCTAGCATACGTTGTCTTAACCGGGTCCGCGCTAGAGAGCTCTCTCGAAGTAGAAATGCCTATTTCAAATACCCGATGGGGGGAAAACCCCCTACTAATCCGCCCAAAGGCACGACGATTAATAAAGGTAAACCCTGCCCCTTCAGACTTGAACCTGGGTATACCCAAGCCAAGCCCTCATAAAAGGACTTCCTATGTCCTCCCCAAGGCTTGAACACAAGACCTCATGAATGGGAGGATAGCCTTTCAACCATTGAACTAATGCTCAAGGACTGATTTTTAAGAGTAAATTGACATTTTTGATCTTTAGAGAAATAAATAAATAATTAACAAAAGGTTTAATATTTTCATAAGGGATTATAGATATCAAGATTATAAGTATAATTTGTAGATCATGGTGGTGTAACACCCCGAGCTAGGCTCGAAATGCACCGAAAAGCATGACACAAGATGGAATTATCGTAGAACGAGACTATATGAAAATTAAAGGATTCCGGGAACCCAACAATTCAAAACACAATGTCACAAAAGCATAAGGAGCATACAACTATCAAAAGTTTACAAAATGATATCAAAAGATGGCTAATGATCCTAAGCAAATCCCATCATCGGGTAATGAATCACGGATCCATAGTCATAGTCCAACTCCTAGCAATGCAATCAAGCTCTTGGGTTCTCTTGGTTACCTGAAAAGTGTACTAAACAATGTCAACACTAGGTTGGTGAGTTCGTAGGAAAGAGACAAGAAGCACATACCAATGCCATTCACAACATAAACAAGTATAAAGCACGATTATCTTGATATCAACGAGCATCTAACAAGTTCTATAATGGCACTCATGTAACTCAATGTCCCTCAATGTTCTCATGTCATCCAAAATGCCGTCAAGTACATAATGTACCCGTATAATGTCATCAAGTACTTAGAGTACCCGTTTAAATGTCATCATATCCATCATTGTCCTCAACACTTCACGAATTGTCCATCAATGACTCTCAATGTCCGCCACATCACCAAAACACTATGTGCATACACTTCATACGGTACTACTTTTGAGAAATCACAGATGCTTATATATAGGGTCACCCGCAGCCTTCCCACCACATCTATAACCTTTCAAAGGCATTACCGCCCTCAATGTATGCACAACTATCCTAACTTACACATAGCAATCACATAAAATAACCATATCACAATCAAATAGCCCAACGTCCAAACAAATCATCCAATCAATTATTAAGTCAATAAATGTAATCATTCACGTATGTAGACTTTTCAGCCCGACTCTCATACGAGTAAGGGAACTACGAAAACTCACCTGAGGCGATTACACAATTTACCACTTGGAAGATGCGAAAAGACAACCCAACGTTCACCAATGATCACAACCTACTTCACAAGCATCACGTCAACACAATTACCCTAAACAATAAGGCCTAGCTAGTTTAAGTCATGCCATAACCCAACAAACGCTTTAAAAGCTTTCCCGACCAAGAACGAGGACACTTTAGATTAACATTTTTTTGAAACGAGTTTGGATTCATCTCAAATGGCTAAAACCATAAAAAAAATTAGACTCTCACACGATTCTATCGATAACTCATACGTTTAAAACGGACTTACGGTTCAAAAGTTACGATCATTTCAAAAATTAGTAGGTTCTGCCCTTCGGATGCGACATGACCATATATGGTCACGACATGACCAATTTGATACTGTCATACGAGTGCGGCGTGACCATATATGGTCACGACATGACCATCATCAGATCAGCAAAAAAAAAACTTTCACCTCAAAATCAACCACCAAACTCATTTTTCACCATTTTGGAACCATTTTGAAGCTACTAAACATGTTACTAACATAATTTGAACAAAACTCATCATCAAAACTCTTTCAAAACATCAAACCAACCCAAATCCATTCTTGACCCATTTCAAAACCCTAACAAACCCTAATTTGACCCAAAACCGATTTTGAACCCAAAATCGACCAAGAACACTTAGATTGACTAGGAAACATGATTAACAACATAAAATGGTGAATTTGAGTGAGATTTAACTTAACAAAACTTCCACCAAGAGTCAAATCCAAAATTTAAGCTAAAATAGGAGTTTTCTTGCACTTTGGAAGCCAATCTTTTGACATGTAATGAAGAAGATGATGATTTTAACACAATTTTGCTTGAAACAACATTAAATGTGCTAGGGTTTTAGAGAGAGAGTGAGAGTGTGTGTGGTTTGTCTAGCATTTAGTTAGAGAGAGTGAGTAGATAAGGTGAATGAATGATTGGAGGGGAATAGAGAAGAGTAGGGTGGAGATGAGATGGGTGGGTCATGGGTTGGGTATAACCCATGGATAGGACCCATTCATATTTCTAGTTAATTTAAATGCCATCTTGAATCGTATAATCGAATAACACAATCAAATGGTCTCGACTAGCATAACAAGACTTAATTTAAATGGTCAATTGACCTATATGAACACATTGCACATAATTGAACGCACAAATGACTCGATTATATCATGAACTAATATCGTTAGTCAAATAGCACATACAGTCAAATAGTCAAAATTCACGAATGTTACATCATTCCCCCGTTAAAGGAATTTCGTCCCGAAATTCAACAAAACACTAATCACTAAACAAATGCGGGTACTTAGACCTCATATGGTCCTCTCGCTCCCAAGTGAACTCGGCTCCACGCCTAGCATGCCATCGGACTTTGACTATCGTGTAACGTTTGTTCTTCAATTTCTTGACCTCACGATCCAAAATCTCTACCGGCTCTTCAACAAAATTGAGCTTCTTGTCCACTTGAATCTCGTTCATAGGCACATGTAGTGTAGGATCCGCCAAACACTTTCTTAAGTTACAAATATGGAATACGTCATGCACACCACTAAGTTCTTGAGGTAGCTTCAAGCGGTATGCTACTTTGCCCACTCGTTCAATGATTTCAAAAGGCCCAATGTATCTTGGCCCAAGCTTGCCTCTCTTTAGAAAACGGACAACACCTTTCCACGGGGAGACTTTCAAAAGCACATGATCACCAACATTAAACTCCAATGGTCTACGCCTTACATCGGCGTATTTCTTTTGTCTCTCACGGGCCAATTGTAATCTCTCCTTAATTTGAGAAATCACTTTTGTTTCAACCACTATTTTTGGCCCAATAAGTCGACTTTCACCAATCTCCGCCGAAGCGAGTAGAGAACGACACTTTCTACCATAATGTGCCCTAAATGGAGCCATTTGAATACTCGCATGATAACTATTATTATACGAGAACTCAACTAACGGTAAATGATCTTCCCAACTACCTCCAAAGTCAATAGCACAAGCCCTCAACATGTCTTCAAGCGTTTGTATTGTTCTCTCACTTTGTCCATCCGTTTGAGGATGAAACGCCGTGCTCATATTAAGTTTTGTATCCATTGCACATTGAAAGGCTCTCCAAAAACTTGAGTTATAACGGGTATCTCTATCGGAGATGATAGAAACCGGAACTCCATGCTTAGACACCACTTCTTTAATGTACAAGCGGGCCATGGTGTCAAACTTATCGGTCTTCACGAATGGCTAAGAAATGAGCCGACTTCGTCAACCGATCCACAATCACCCATATAGTATCACGACCACTTTTTGTCTTCGGTAACTTCGTGATGAAGTCCATTGCAATCCGTTCCAATTTCCATTCCGGTGTCACCGGTTGCACCAATAATCTGGGTGGCTTTTATGATCGGCTTTCACTCGTAAGCAAGTAAGGCACTCACTCACATATTTAGCCACATCACGTTTCATGCCCGGCCACCAATATACATCTTTCAAATCAAGGTACATTTTATCCGAGCCCGGATGGACCGAATAAGCCGACTTGTGGGCTTCATTCATAAGAAATGTTCTCAAATTGCCAAAAATGGGAACCCAAAGCCTTTCAACTAGATATAGCCCATTGTCTTCTTTCCTATCAAATTGTTGCTCCATGCCATCTAACCCTTCATTACCAAAGTTCTCGGGTAAAGTTGCTTGTACTTGAGCTTCTATGATCCGGTCACGAATACTTTGCCCCACCGTGAGACTCATGGCTCTTACTCTTCTCGGCTTGGCTTTTTCCATTCTACCCAATGCATCAGCTACAACATTAGCTTTTCCCGGATGGTAGCAAATCACAATCATAATCGCTAAAAAGTTCAATCCACCTTCTTTGCCTCATATTCAACTCACTTTGATTGAAAATGTGTTGGAGACTTTTATGATCGGTGTAGATTACACATTTGGTGCCATAAAGGTAATGTCTCCAACACTTCAAAGCGAAAACAACCACTCCCAATTCCAAATCATGAGTGGGGTAGTTTTTCTCATGCACTTTAAGTTGACGGGAGGCATAAGCAATGACTTTGCCCCGTTTCATAAGTACACACCCCAATCCTTGACCCGAAGCATCACAATATACCACAAAATCCTCAACTCCATCCGGAAGACTCAAGATAGGTGCATCACACAACATGTCTTTGAGAGTTTGAAAGGCAAGTTCTTGCTTCTCGCTCCAATCAAACTTCCTCTCCTTTTGAGTTAAAAGAGTAAGTGGTTGTGCAATCTTGGAGAAATTTTCAATGAACCTTCGATAATAGCCCTCCAATCCAAGAAATTGGCGAATCTCGGACGACGTCTCGGGTCGTCTCCAATTCTTGACCACTTCAATCTTGCTATGATCTACATGAATCCCATCTTTGCTAACCACATGACCAAGAAAATGAACTTCCTCCAACCAAAACTCGCACTTAGAGAATTTCGCATACAACTTCTCTTTCCTAAGCAGTTCTAGCACCTTGCACAAATGCTCAGCATGTTCTTCCTTTGTTTTTGAATAAACAAGTATGTCATCAATAAAGACAATGACAAACTTGTACAAGTATGGTTGACACACCCGGTTCATCAAATCCATGAACACCGCCGGTGCATTAGTCAACCCAAAAGGCATAACGGTAAATTCAAAATGACCATACCTTGTACGGAACGCCGTCTTTGGTATGTCATCTTCATGAACTCTAAGTTGTTGATAACCCGAACGGAGATCGATTTTTGAGAAATGTTTGGCACCTTGCAATTGATCAAATAGGTCGTCGATTCTAGGAAGTGGATACCGGTTCTTCACCGTGAGCTTGTTCAATTCCCGGTAGTCGATACACATCCTAAAAGACCCGTCCTTCTTCTTTACAAACAGATAGGAGCACCCCAAGGAGATTGGCTAGGACGAATGAAACCTTTTTCTTGAAGTTCTTTAAGTTGAGATTCTAATTCTTGCATTTCCGTCAAGGCAAGTCTATATGGAGCTTTAGCCACGGGCGCGGCTTCGGGAATCAAATTGATACGAAAGTCAAGTTGACGAGACGGGGGTAGACCCGATAGATCATCCGGAAAGACATCGGAAAAGTCACGAACAATACGAACGGTTTTCAATTCTACCTTTGTAACGGTAGCACTAAAAACCTTGGAACTAGAAGTATCGGATGTTTCACCTTGGACTCTAAGAACCTTACCGTTAGACAACGGTATTTTGACCACCCTTTCACCACAATCAATGACCGCATTCACCGCCGTCATCCAATCCATACCCACAATGATGTCAAAGCTCCTAATATTAAAAGGCATAAGATCAACGAAAAATTCGACGTCGTTTAAAGTCAAGATACAATCACGAAGTACTTGACTAAGTCTAGTTAGAGCACCATTGACCATTTCAATATCAAGCACATAGTTTAAGGCACAAGGATGAATATCTATCAAAGGAACGAAGCTATGGGACACGAAGCTATAATCGGCTCCGGAATCAAATAACACCGTGGCATAATGACCATTAAGAAGAAATGTACCTGCCACCACATTTGGATCGATGCGGGCTTCATTAGCATTCACCGCAAAGGCTCTCCCCCGGGGTTGCACTTGATGGCCTTGTTGGCCACGATTTTGGTTAGGCCCGACCATTTGAAGTTGGTTGGGGTGAACGGCTACTTGAACTTGTTGTCCCACCCATTGAGAACAGTTATTATGATAGTGGTCGGGGCTTCCACATTCATAACAATTTCCCCGTTGACCCCTTTGATGGTTAGCTTGAGGAGGAAGGGCTTGGAGAGGAACCGCATGAGTAGGAGCCACTCTCGGGGCCCTACAATCTCTAGCAAGATGGCCAACTTGATTACAATTGAAACAAGTCCCACAAGGAGTGGTGGGGACATGATGTCGGGAGCACTTACAAAGTGGATGGGGACCCACATAAACCTTCTCTGCCGGTTCGACCACCGTAAACACTTTTCCTTTATTGGGGCGTTTGGGGTCAAACCTACCCGCTTTCTTCACCCCGCTAGACTCCGGTACATCTTTTCTTTTTGTTGACGCTTTGCTCAACTCACCGCTTCTTAGTAAATCCTCGGTAACACTACCGGCACGATTAATGGCTTCCGACAAAGTGGTAGGCATGATATTATTCACCAAGTGTCGGACTTGTGGAGTCAAGCCCATAACAAACTTTTCAATAGCACGAGGCTCGGGAGACACCAAGTGTGGAACAAGAGTTGACAAATCTTGAAATCGCCGAATGTACCCCTTATAATCCGCCCCATTCATTTGAAGTTGAATGAACTCCAATGTTAAAGTTTAGAGCTCATAGGGAGGACAAAATCTCTCTTTCACCAAAACTTTGAATTGGCCCCAAGACATAGCATTGCCCGCACCCGCTTCTTTGTTCCACCAACTCAAGGCATCACCCTTAAACATGTCGGTTGCATAAGTAATTTGGTCATCATAAGTACAATGACTTCTAGCAATTACCGCCTTAATCTCTTCAAACCACCTTATACAAGCCGTGGGACCCCTATTTTCATCAAACTCCGGGGCTCCACAACTCTTGAAATCTTTGAAAGTGCACCCTTGACGATACACTCCATGTTGATTGAACAATGGAACATAGTTGTCTTGCACCACCGGTGCCCCTTCATCTTCCACCACTACCGGTTGAACACCTTCATTGTTCACATTATTTTGAGCTTCAACATTTGGCATCGGATTGTTGGGTGCTTGGAGAGATGCCTTGACTTGGGGAACTATAGTAGGCATGATGTTTGTGACCGCTTGAGCGATCGCGGTTGCCAAGTCGGGTGTTGGTGCTTCACCGCCACCTTGGACTCTCTCTTGACCTCTTCCTCGGCCCCTACCTCGACCTCGACCTCTACCACCACCCCTACCTCTACCACCACCACGACCTCTTTCTTGTACTTCCGGCTCCGGCCTTTCTTGAGAGTTTTCCCTATAAGTAGTCCCGACTCTTCTCGGTCTCACCATTACTATAAAACAAGGAACACGTCAACTCGAAAAGTTAGCCTCAAGATGCTCGCATGTTAGTCACACAAGTAGTTAATGCTCTCATACCGACATATAATCATATCTTTACACTAAGGCAAAAGTACTAATGTTCTAGGGAAATCATTATGTATCATGCCATCATACCAAGTTCACAATAATTGTTCATCATCAAAACAATTACTCATGTTCAATACATCACACAAACAAGCAACTAAACAAGCGGTTTAAAGCATAATCCAAATCTAATATGCTCTCTCGTTATTGATCGGGTTTGTATACAGGTGATACCATCGGCTTTCCCTCCACCCGATCAACTTCCATTAAGCATATCGGTTCCCTATTATACTCTAAGCCAAGCATGTGCAATCTGTGATGCCGTTAACTTGCATATAACACGGGTGACCATAAAACAGTTGATCAGGCCGTTTTAGGGTTGCCATAATGTTATACTAAGTTAATGTCATAACTTCATTTTGCCCTAATTCATCAAATTATCATCAAACAACATCAATTCAAATCATCTCAATCCAACAATATGCATATGACCTCATTGACTTCAAATAACCACATTGACCTCATGCACTTGACCTTCACACAAACAACACATTGTCCACATCATGCACTTGACCTTCACACAAACAACACATTATCTACATCAAGCCAAACTGATGGGCAAAGTGAAAGAACGATTCATACATTGGAGGATATGTTGAGGGCTTGTGTATTAGAGTATGGTGGAGCATGGGATGATCATTTGAAGTTGATTGAATTTGCTTATAATAACAGCTATCATGCAAGTATTGGAATGCCACCATTTGAAATGCTTTATGGTATAAGGTGTAGGACTCCAAGTTGTTGGTTGGAGCCCGGCGAAAAGCAAATTACAGGTCCCGAAATTATAGAGATCACAGCTGAAAAAGTTAATATTGCAAAGGAAGCACTTCGTGTAGCTAGAGAACGACAGAAGACTTATGCCGACAAGAAAAGAAGGCCGGTTGAGTTTAAAGTTGGTGATATGGTGATTCTGAAAGTTTCCCCGTGGAAAGGAGTTATTCGTTTTGGAAAGAAAGGAAAGTTAAGTCCACGATTTATTGGACCATTTAAGATTCTGAAGCGTATCAAAGATGTGGCGTATCAGTTGGAATTACCTCCAGAATTGGATGGAATTCACAACACATTTAATGTATCCTATTTGAGGAAATGTTTAGCGGAGGAGTCTAGCGTGATTCCTATTGAGGATGTGAGTATTGATCCAAGTAAAAGAATGATTGAGGAACCGGTAGCAATACTTGGGAGAAAGCAAAAGAAACTACGCCGGAAAATGATTGACCTTGTGTTGATCAAATGGAAGCATAACCATGGTGAAAGTCTAACTTGGGAAACCGAATCCGTGATGAAGGAGAAGTATCCAGAGTTGTTCATTTCTGATGAGATTCTGGGGACGGAATCCTTTTAAGGGGGAGGTAATTGTAACATCCCAAACATTTTATGTTTGACTATTTGACTTTCCGTTGGTTAACGTTAGGTCCGTTATGTTTATGTGCCCTATATGTGATTAAATGCTTATGTGTTTAATGTGAAATGATTAATATGATGTTTAATGAAAGTAATCAAAGTAAAGTTAAGTAATTAAGTGCTTGTTAGTGTGTTAAGACTCCCGGTAGAAAGATAAGCTAAGAAAGTTAAGTTTAGAAGTTGAGGGGCCCTAAGTGTAAGTTTAGGGTGGATGGCCAGGGATTAGAGGGCAATTAGGCAGCCCTAATTGTCACAAAACATCTGCCATCATACGTGAGAAACCCTCCAGCCGATCCCCCTCTCTTCCAAGCAAGTTTTCCCTCAAGATCCAATCGTTTCGTGCCGTTTTGATCAAGCCTTGTTTAGATCTTAGACCCCTTACATCAAGTGCAAGTAATATAGGTAACATTCTCTTTGAAATCTGATTAATTGAGTCATAGATGAGTATTCAATCCAGGCCATGGGGTTTGGGTTGGGTTAATCGATTAAACGTTTACCGATTTCATGTTATTCGGGTGATTCAATGAGTGATTATGTTGTAAAGGATTAAAGGATTGATTGAAGGATTAAAGTCATCAAAAGTACTGTCAAAAAGGTTAATTTTATGTCTCCAGGTCGAATTAATGGTTTGAGTTCGTATGGAATTCGATTAAAGGTTTAAAAGTTGGGGTTTTGGTCGAACTGGGTTTTATGCGGCGCATGAGGCTTTCATGCGGCGCATATCTGCCAAACTTCAAAATTGATTTCAGGTGAGAGCCCGATATGCGGCGCATAGAAATTCTATGCGGCGCTCAGAATGTTGGATACTTTCTGTGACAAAATTCGATGACTTATGCGGCGCATACTTATTCCATGCGGCGCATAGATGCCCAGATTTGGATTTGTGCGGCGCATGAGGCTTCCATGCGGCGCATAAAAGAGTCCAGTTTGGTACTTAAGTTTGTTTAGCTTATAGACCAATCTTATACTCATTCTAGGTTGTCGGGAGCACTGAGCAAGCACTATAAGATACTATTAACTGGTTGGTAAGCCGTATCAAGGTAAGATACACTACTTTGACACGCTGAGGGCTCAACAAAAACATGGTTTCATATAATAACTTCCCAAATGATATCTTGATTGTTTATGGGTATTCGGGGTTACACGGGAGGTGTTGTGGGATATGTAAATGACCATTGAGGCCTGATATGCAGTCCCTATGATATGAAATGAAATGATATGATATGTAATGATATGTTATGCTTTGAGATGTAATGAAATGTGCATGATTGTATGGCTTGTTCATCTAGTTCACTAGACTTAATAGGTTGCCATGACATGTGCACGTTTAAGGGCCCAAACGTTAATATGATATGTGATAAGTTTAGGTAATGTGGACACCTAAACTATATGTGATGTAAATCGAGCTCGTAAATGATGTGAAAGTGTTAAGCTTAACCCGTACTTGCCCTTGCCCGGCGGGTGCGTATATGTGGTTGCTCGGGTGGCTCCTTGCAACATAATTAAGTGGTAGAGTATCTCCGGGTGGCCTGATTACCCACCAATGTCTTTGAACATACGGATTACTCCTGGATTGGCTTGCCATTCCTTAACGACATTGATGGACAGCCGTAAGGTTTATCCATCTAGTCGGGTGTGACTTATGTCACCACTACAAAGATGTTTAGATGTGATATGTGAAGATGATAAAGATGATTAGGCACATTTAGGATGATCTATTCTATATGAAAGATGTTAAATGCAATAATGTGATGTTTTGAGAGATATGTGCCTTAATGATGAAATGTGACTTTTCATAATGTTTAATCGGACAAACGCTTTATAAACTATGTGTTATCTTACTTAGCTAATTCGTTAGCTAACACTTGTTTCTTGAAATGTGTTGTCCCCTCAGGTTTAGCAGATTATTTGATAGAAGATGAATAAGAGTGAGACATGGGTAGATTGGCTTGAAGATGGCTATAGTTTACCCATAGTGGCTGCTCACTTTAGACTTTTGCATTATGTTTGGATATTTATGACTTGTATTCGTATTGTGGTCGGTTGCTTTATGTTGGGTAACCGATGGGTTTCCATTTAAACTTATTTTGATGATATGGCTAGTAACACCAACTAATAAATGAACCAAACAGATTATGTGGTTTGAACTTTTAAAGTTTACTTCCGTTTTCTTTCAACGCCGTTAGGCAAAAAATTTTGGAAATCCATATTTTTAAACGACAGGTGTTACAAGTGGTATCAGAGAAATGGTTTAAGTGAACCAAGGACTATAGGTTTACCATAGGAATTGGACTTAAACCGATAGAGGATGAGTTAGGCTTAAGTAGGAATGCTTAGCCTTTGAAATGAAATGTTTAGGACGGGTTTGGGACTGAGTGAGAGTGTAGATTGAGGCATGAATGTGTTTATATGTTGCTGAAATAGATGTAATGTAGCCTTAATCTCTTTGTTCTCACTTTAACCTTTGCTAACCGTCGTCATTGCATTGTAGACAACATGGTTAACACTCGTACTAACAGTCAACGTGAGAGAGCTACTCCAAGCAATGCTCCAGCCGATCAGAATGGGGCTGGAAATGGTGTTAACCAAAGGCCTCCTCGAAGGCCACTTCCGGGTGCACAGCCCACAAGGTCAGAAATCGATAGGGCAAACCCAGTGATTGAACAGGTTCCTAACCAAGCTGAAATGCATGAAGAGTTGAGGGCTATTCGAGCTCTTTTGAGAAGGACTGAAGAGGAGTTGGCTCAAATGAGAGCTGAAAGGGAAGCTAGCTTGCATCGGGATGAGCATACTGATGGAAACTATTCCAACCGCTCAAACCGTGCTGAGCCATCCATTGTAAGGTCACAGGTTGCTCCTGAGAATGTTGTTGCTGATGTGAATGGTGGGGGAAATGTGGTGGAGCCTCGTGTTGTGGTTGCTCCTCGTGCCACTAACTTTAAGTATGATAGCTTCCAGAAGTGTGGTGCGAAAGAGTTTGATGGTACTCAGGATGCTGTAGGTGCTATGGAATGGTTGGATGATATAGAGGTTGTGTTTGCTTCATGTTATTGTCCCGAAGATATGAAGGTGTTGTGTGCTTCCCGTATGCTTAAGAAGAATGCTCGCAATTGGTGGAGATCTACTACTGTTTCTTTGGCTCCCGAGGTACTAGCTGCCATGCCTTGGGGTACTTTCAGGGAGAAGTTCTTGGAGGAATATGTTGGTACTCGTGAATTGAGGCTGATTGAGAAGGAGTTTAGAGCTTTAACCGCTAAGCCCGGTGCCATAACTGAGTATGCTCACTCATTTATGGAAAAGCTCAAGTTTGTTGGTCACATGGTTCGTAGAGAAGTTGATCAGATTGAAGCTTATTGTGATGGTCTCCCTGCTAGTTATCGTGGCCTTTGTAGGCAACATACTACATTGTCTGCTGCGATTAAGGAGTCCAAAAGGTTAGATGATGATTTCAGGTCTGAGAAAGTGGTTGATAAAGCTGATGATAAGAAGTCTGGATTCAAGAGAAGGTTCAATGGGTCATCAAATTCTAATAAGAGGTTTAAAAGTGGTTCTTCCTCGAATGGGGAAAAGGATAAGAAGAAGAGTAGCACATGGTGTTCAGCTTGCAAGTCCCATCATGATGGTCCATGTTCAGACAAGACCAAGAGGTGTGATAAGTGTGGTAAACTGGGGCACGCTGAATCTGTTTGTAAAGACAAGACTCGTTGTTATAAGTGTCAAGAAATGGGTCATTTGATTGCTGATTGTCCTCAGATGAAGAATGATGGGAAGAAGGTGTCTGCCAAAAAGCAAAAGGTTCAAGCTCTACAGATGACAGTGGAAGCTGCCAGAGACAACGATGAGGTAGTAAGTGGTACTTTTCTTGTTAATTCAAAACCTGCTTCTGTTCTCTTTGATTCGGGTGCAAATAGATCTTTTGTGTCCACATTTTTGCTCCAAAGCTCGAAAGAGTTACTACTCCTTTAGATTGTTCTATAGAGGTTGAAATTGCTAACGGTACTATTAGTGACATCCGTGTGGGTTATGATGATTGTTCTATCGAGATTGAGGGTCGTTCCTTTCCGGTCCAGTTATTGCCTACTACTCTTGCTGGTTTTGATATAGTGATAGGCATGGACTGGTTGTCTCAAAATGATGCTACTATTATATGTTCTCAAAAGATCGTGCGTTTCTCTACTCCGGATGGTAAGGTCATTTCTGTTTATGGAGATAAGAAGAAAGGGAGCATAAAGATCATTAATTTGATGAAGGCTCTCAATTGCATTCGGCATAATAAGAATCACTTCCTTGCTTATGTTATCGATACACGAAAGGAGAAGTCTTCTATCTCTAATGTTGATGTAGTTTCTGAATTTTCTGATGTCTTTCCGGATGATCTTCCCGGTATTCCTCCCGACCGAGAGGTCACTTTTCAGATTGATCTTGTACCCGGTGCTACTCCTGTTGCAAAAGCACCATATCGTTTGGCTCCTACAGAAATGAAAGAGCTAATGTCTCAGCTCCAAGAGCTACTTGACAAAGGTTTTATACAACCTAGTTCCTCGCCTTGGGGAGCTCCGGTTCTCTTTGTCAAGAAGAAAGATGGTTCTATGCGCATGTGCATAGACTACCGTGAGCTGAATAAGCGAACGGTTAAGAATAAGTATCCTCTCCCGCGCATTGATGATCTCTTTGATCAGCTCCATGGTGCTTCTTACTTCTCTAAGATTGATTTACGGTCCGGTTATCATCAGTTAAAGGTCAAAAAGGAAGATGTGGCCAAGACAGCTTTTCGTACACGATATGGGCACTATGAGTTTCTTGTCATGCCATTTGGGTTGACAAATGCTCCTGCCGCTTTTATGGATTTAATGAATCGGGTATGTCGCCCATTCTTAGATCATTTTGTGATTGTCTTTATTGATGATATTCTGATTTATTCTAAGTCTGAAGCGGAGCACCGTGAGCACTTAAGAGCCGTTCTTGAGGTTCTTAGGGAGAAAAAGTTATATGCAAAGTTCTCCAAGTGTGAATTCTGGCTTCGAGAAGTTCAATTTCTCGGGCATGTTATCTCTTCTGAAGGAATTAAAGTTGATCCCGCAAAGATTGAAGCTGTCTCTAAATGGGAACAGCCAAAGACACCCACGGAAATCAAGAGTTTTCTTGGTTTAGCGGGCTACTACCGAAGGTTCATTCAGGATTTCTCCCGTATAGCTAAGCCTATGACTGAATTGACAAAGAAAGGGGTGAAGTTTGTGTGGGCTGAAGCTCAAGAAAAGGCCTTTCAAACGTTAAAGACCAAGTTATGTGAAGCTCCGATCCTTGCCTTACCCGAAGGTACCGATGATCTTGTTGTTTATAGTGATGCTTCTATTTCAGGTTTGGGTTGTGTTCTTATGCAAAGGGACAAGGTTATTGCCTATGCTTCACGTCAGTTGAAGCCTCATGAAAAGAACTACCCGACCCATGATCTAGAGTTGGCTGCTGTGGTGTTTGCTTTGAAGTTATGGAGGCATTACTTATATGGCACTAAGTGTACCTTGTACACCGATCATAAAAGTTTGCAATATGTGTTCTCACAAAAGGAAATGAATGTAAGACAAAGGAGATGGATGGAACTTCTGAAAGATTATGATTGTGAAATTAAGTATCATCCCGGTAAAGCTAATGTGGTGGCGGATGCATTGAGTAGAAAGGTGCAGAATTTTTCTTGTAGATTGATGAGTATGGTTGTACAAGCTAAGTCGGGGTTACTTGACCGCATCAAGGAAGCTCAAGTTAAGGCTTTGATGAAGGATAACATTGACAAGGAAAGTATTGGAAAGAAGAAACGTCTTGTGATGGAAACGAACAGCCGTGGATTTAGGACATATAAGGGTCGAATTTGGGTACCATTGCTTGATGGTAACCGAGAGTTGATCCTTGAAGAAGCTCATAGGTCAAGATATTCAGTTCACCCCGGTGCTACAAAGATGTATGCAGATTTGAAGCCTATATATTGGTGGCCGAACATTAAGGGAGAAGTGGCACATTTTGTTGAAAGATGCTTGACTTGTGCTCGTGTAAAGGCTGATCACAAAAAGCCATATGGAATGTTGCATCAGTTAGAGATTCCGGAATGGAAATGGGATCATATTACTATGGATTTTGTGACCAAGCTACCTAGAACACCAAAGGGAAATGATATGGTATGGGTTATTGTGGATAGGTTGACGAAGAGTGCTCATTTCTTAGCAACACGTCAAGATGTACCATTGACCAAGATGGCAAAGATGTATATAGATGAAGTCGTCTCAAAGCATGGTGTTCCATTATCTATTGTTTCAGATCGAGACACGAGGTATGTATCTAGCTTTTGGAAAAGTCTTCAACGAGAGTTAGGTACTAGAGTAAATTTGAGCACGGCCTATCATCCTCAAACTGATGGGCAAAGTGAAAGAACGATTCAAACATTGGAGGATATGTTGAGGGCTTGTGTATTAGAGTATGGTGGAGCATGGGATGATCATTTGAAGTTGATTGAATTTGCTTATAATAACAGCTATCATGCAAGTATTGGAATGCCACCGTTTGACTTGAATATGGCTATAGTTTACCCATAGTGGCTGCTCACTTTAGACTTTTGCATTATGTTTGGATATTTATGACTTGTATTCGTATTGTGGTCGGTTACTTTATGTTGGGTAACCGATGGGTTTCCATTTAAACTTATTTTGATGATATGGCTAGTAACACCAACTAATAAATGAACCAAACAGATTCTGTGGTTTGAACTTTTAAAGTTTACTTCCGCTTTCTTTTGACGCCGTTAGGCAAAAATTTTGGAAATCCATATTTTTAAACGACAGGTGTTACAAGTGGTATCAGAGAAATGGTTTAAGTGAACCAAGGACTATAGGTTTACCATAGGAATTGGACTTAAACCGATAGAGGATAAGTTAGGCTTAAGTAGGAATGCTTAGCCTTTGAGATGAAATGCTTTAGGACGGGTTTGGGACTGAGTGAGAGTGTAGATTGAGGCATGAATGTGTTTATATGTTGCTGAAATAGATGTAATGTAGCCTTAATCTCTTTGTTCTCACTTTAACCTTTGCTAACCGTCGTCATTGCATTGTAGACAACATGGTTAACACTCGTACTAACAGTCAACGTGAGAGAGCTACTCCAAGCAATGCTCCAGCTGATCAGAATGGGGCTGGAAATGGTGTTAACCAAAGGCCTCCTCGAAGGCCACTTCCGGGTGCACAGCCCACAAGGTCAGAAATCGATAGGGCAAACCCAGTGATTGAACAGGTTCCTAACCAAGCTGAAATGCATGAAGAGTTGAGGGCTATTCGAGCTCTTTTGAGAAGGAATGAAGAGGAGTTGGCTCAAATGAGAGCTGAAAGGGAAGCTAGCTTGCATCGGGATGAGCATACTGATGGAAACTATTCCAACCGCTCAAACCGTGCTGAGCCATCCATTGTAAGGTCACAGGTTGCTCCTGAGAATGTTGTTGCTGATGTGAATGGTGGGGGAAATGTGGTGGAGCCTCGTGTTGTGGTTGCTCCTCGTGCCACTAACTTTAAGTATGATAGCTTCCAGAAATGTGGTGCGAAAGAGTTTGATGGTACTCAGGATGCTGTAGGTGCTATGGAATGGCTGGATGATATAGAGGTTGTATTTGCTTCATGTTATTGTCCCGAAGATATGAAGGTGTTGTGTGCTTCCCGTATGCTTAAGAAGAATGCTCGCAATTGGTGGAGATCTACTACTGTTTCTTTGGCTCCCGAGGTACTAGCTGCCATGCCTTGGGGTACTTTCAGGGAGAAGTTCTTGGAGGAATATGTTGGTACTCGTGAATTGAGGCTGATTGAGAAAGAGTTTAGAGCTTTAACCGCTAAGCCCGGTGCCATAACTGAGTATGCTCACTCATTTATGGAAAAGCTCAAGTTTGTTGGTCACATGGTTCGTAGAGATGTTGATCAGATCGAAGCTTATTGTGATGGTCTCCCTGCTAGTTATCGTGGCCTTTGTAGGCAACATACTACATTGTCTGCTGCGATTAAGGAGTCCAAAAGGTTAGATGATGATTTCAGGTCTGAGAAAGTGGTTGATAAAGCTGATGATAAGAAGTCTGGATTCAAGAGAAGGTTCAATGGGTCATCAAATTCTAATAAGAGGTTTAAAAGTGGTTCTTCCTCGAATGGGGAAAAGGATAAGAAGAAGAGTAGCACATGGTGTTCAGCTTGCAAGTCCCATCATGATGGTCCATGTTCAGACAAGACCAAGAGGTGTGATAAGTGTGGTAAACCGGGGCACGCTGCAGCTGTTTGTAAAGACAAGACTCGTTGTTATAAGTGTCAAGAAACGGGTCATTTGATTGCTGATTGTCCTCAGATGAAGAATGATGGGAAGAAGGTGGCTGCCCAAAAGCAAAAGGTTCAAGCTCTTCAGATGACAGTGGAAGCTGCCAGAGACAACGATGAGGTAGTAAGTGGTACTTTTCTTGTTAATTCAAAACCTGCTTCTGTTCTCTTTGATTCGGGTGCAAATAGATCTTTTGTGTCCACATTGTTTGCTCCTAAGCTCGAAAGAGTTACTACTCCTTTAGATTGTTCTATAGAGGTTGAAATTGCTAACGGTACTATTAGTGACATCCGTGTGGGTTATGATGATTGTTCTATCGAGATTGAGGGTCGTTCCTTTCCGGTCCAGTTATTGCCTACTACTCTTGCTGGTTTTGATATAGTGATAGGCATGGACTGGTTGTCTCAAAATGATGCTACTATTATATGTTCTCAAAAGATCGTGCGTTTCTCTACTCCGGATGGTAAGGTCATTTCTGCTTATGGAGATAAGAAGAAAGGGAGCATAAAGATCATTAATTTGATGAAGGCTCTCAATTGCATTCGGCATAATAAGAATCACTTTCTTGCTTATGTTATCGATACACGAAAGGAGAAGTCTTCTATCTCTAATGTTGATGTAGTTTCTGAATTTTCTGATGTCTTTCCGGATGATCTTCCCGGTATTCCTCCCGACCGAGAGGTCACTTTTCAGATTGATCTTGTACCCGGTGCTACTCCTGTTGCAAAAGCACCATATCGTTTGGCTCTTACTGGAATGAAAGAGCTAATGTCTCAGCTCCAAGAGCTACTCGACAAGGGTTTCATACGACCTAGTTCCTCGCCTTGGGGAGCTCCGGTTCTCTTTGTCAAGAAGAAAGATGGTTTTATGCGCATGTGCATAGACTACCGTGAGCTGAATAAGCGAACGGTTAAGAATAAGTATCCTCTCCCGCGCATTGATGATCTCTTTGATCAGCTCCATGGTGCTTCTTACTTTTCTAAGATCGATTTACGGTCCGGTTATCATCAATTAAAGGTCAAAAAGGAAGATGTGGCCAAGACAGCTTTTCGTACACGATATGGGCACTATGAGTTTCTTGTCATGCCATTTGGGTTGACAAATGCTCCTACCGCTTTTATGGATTTAATGAATCGGGTATGTCGCCCATTCTTAGATCATTTTGTGATTGTCTTTATTGATGATATTCTGATTTATTCTAAGTCTGAAGCGGAGCACCGTGAGCACTTAAGAGCCGTTCTTGAGGTTCTTAGGGAGAAAAAGTTATATGCAAAGTTCTCCAAGTGTGAATTCTGGCTTCGAGAAGTTCAATTTCTCGGGCATGTTATCTCTTCTGAAGGAATTAAAGTTGATCCCGCAAAGATTGAAGCTGTCTCTAAATGGGAACAGCCAAAGACACCCACGGAAATCAAGAGTTTTCTTGGTTTAGCGGGCTACTACCGAAGGTTCATTCAGGATTTCTCCCGTATAGCTAAGCCTATGACCGAATTGACAAAGAAAGGGGTGAAGTTTGTGTGGACCGAAGCTCAGGAAAAGGCCTTTCAAACGTTAAAGACCAAGTTATGTGAAGCTCCGATCCTTGCCTTACCCGAAGGTACCGATGATCTTGTTGTTTATAGTGATGCTTCTATTTCAGGTTTGGGTTGTGTTCTTATGCAAAGGGACAAGGTTATTGCCTATGCTTCACGTCAGTTGAAGCCTCATGAAAAGAACTACCCGACCCATGATCTAGAGTTGGCTGCTGTGGTGTTTGCTTTGAAGTTATGGAGGCATTACTTATATGGCACTAAGTGTACCTTGTACACCGATCATAAAAGTTTGCAATATGTGTTCTCACAAAAGGAAATGAATGTAAGACAAAGGAGATGGATGGAACTTCTGAAAGATTATGATTGTGAAATTAAGTATCATCCCGGTAAAGCTAATGTGGTGGCGGATGCATTGAGTAGAAAGGTGCAGAATTTTTCTTGTAGATTGATGAGTATGGTGGCACAAGCTAAGTCGGGGTTACTTGACCGAATCAAGGAAGCTCAAGTTAAGGCTTTGATGAAGGATAACATTGACAAGGAAAGTATTGGAAAGAAGAAACGTCTTGTGATGGAAACGAACAGCCGTGGATTTAGGACATATAAGGGTCGAATTTGGGTACCATTGCTTGATGGTAACCGAGAGTTGATCCTTGAAGAAGCTCATAGGTCAAGATATTCAGTTCACCCCGGTGCTACAAAGATGTATGCAGATTTGAAGCCTATATATTGGTGGCCGAACATTAAGGGAGAAGTGGCACATTTTGTTGAAAGATGCTTGACTTGTGCTCGTGTAAAGGCTGATCACAAAAAGCCATATGGAATGTTGCATCAGTTAGAGATTCCGGAATGGAAATGGGATCATATTACTATGGATTTTGTGACCAAGCTACCAAGAACACCAAAGGGAAATGATATGGTATGGGTTATTGTGGATAGGTTGACGAAGAGTGCTCATTTCTTAGCAACACGTCAAGATGTACCATTGACCAAGATGGCAAAGATGTATATAGATGAAGTCGTCTCAAAGCATGGTGTTCCATTGTCTATTGTTTCAGATCGAGACACGAGGTATGTATCTAGCTTTTGGAAAAGTCTTCAACGAGAGTTAGGTACTAGAGTAAATTTGAGCACGGCCTATCATCCCCAAACTGATGGGCAAAGTGAAAGAACGATTCATACATTGGAGGATATGTTGAGGGCTTGTGTATTAGAGTATGGTGGAGCATGGGATGGAGCATGGAATGATCATTTGAAGTTGATTGAAATTGCTTATAATAACAGTTATCATGCAAGTATTGGAATGCCACCGTTTGACTTGAATATGGCTATAGTTTACCCATAGTGGCTGCTCACTTTAGACTTTTGCATTATGTTTGGATATTTATGACTTGTATTCGTATTGTGGTCGGTTACTTTATGTTGGGTAACCGATGGGTTTCCATTTAAACTTATTTTGATGATATGGCTAGTAACACCAACTAATAAATGAACCAAACAGATTATGTGGTTTGAACTTTTAAAGTTTACTTCCGTTTTCTTTCGACGTCGTTAGGCGAAAAATTTTGGAAATCCATATTTTTAAACGACAGGTGTTACAATGACACAAGATGGAATTATCGTAGAACGGACTATATGAAATTAAAAGGATTCCGGGAACCCAACAATTAAAACACAATGTCACAAAAGCATAAGGAGCATACAACTATCAAAAGTTTACAAAATGATATCAAAAGATGGCTAATGATCCTAAGCAAATCCCATCATCGGGTAATGAATCACGGATCCATAGTCCAAGTCCAACTTCTAGCAATGCACATCAAGCTCTTGGGTTCTCTTGGTTACCTGAAAAGTGTACTAAACAATGTCAACACTAGGTTGGTGAGTTCGTAGGAAAGAATGACAAGAAACACATACCAATGCCATTCACAATATAAACAAGTATAAAGCACGATTATCTTGATATCAACGAGCATCTAAAAAGTTCTATAATGGCACTCATGTAACTCAATGTCCCTCAATGTTCTCATGTCATCCAAAATGCCGTCAAGTACATAATGTACCCGTATAATGTCATCAAGTACTTAGAGTACCCGTTTAAATGTCATCATATCCATCATTGTCCTCAACACTTCACGAATTGTCCATCAAGGACCATCAACGTCCGCAACATCACAAAAACACCATGTGCATACACTTCATGCGATACTACTTTTGCGAAATCATAGATACTTATATATAGGGTCACCCGCAGCCTTCCCACCACATCTATAACCTTTCAAAGGCATTACCGCCCTCAATGTATGCACAACTATCCTAACTTACACATAGCAATCACATAAAATAACCATATCACAATCAAATAGCCCAACGTCCAAACAAATCATCCAATCAATCATTAAGTCAATAAATGTAATCATGCACGTATGTACACTTTTCAGCCCGACTCTCATACGAGTAAGGGAACTACGAAAACTCGCCTGAGGCGATTATAAAATTTACCACTTAGAAGATGAGAAAAGACAACCCAACATTCACCAATTATCACAACCTACTTCACACGCATCACGTCAACACAATTACCCTAAACAATAAGGCCTAGATAGTTTAAGTCATGCCATAACCCAACAAACGCTTTAAAAGCTTTCCCGACCAAGAACGAGGACACTTTAGATTAACATTTTTTTGAAATGAGTTTGGATTCATCTCAAATGGCTAAAACCATAAAAAAAATTAGACTCTCACACGATTCTATCGATAACTCATACGTTTAAAACGGACTTACGGTTCAAAAGTTACGATCATTTCAAAAATTAGTAGGTTCTGCCCTTCGGATGCGACATGACCATATATGGTCACGACATGACCAATTTGATACTGTCATACGAGTGAGGCGTGACCATCTATGGTCACGACATGACCATCATCAGATCAGCAAAAAAAACGAATTTTCACCTCAAAATCAACCACCAAACTCATTTTTCACCATTTTGGAACCATTTTGAAGCTACTAAACATGTTACTAACATAATTTGAACAAAACTCATCATCAAAACTCTTTCAAAACATCAAACCAACCCAAATCCATTCTTGACCCATTTCAAAACCCTAGCAAACCCTAATTTGACCCAAAACCGATTTTGAACCCAAAACCGACCAAGAACACTTAGATTGACTAGGAAACATGATTAACAACATAAAAAGGTGAATTTGAGTGAGATTTAACTTACCAAAACTTCCACCAAGAGTCAAATCCGAAATTTAAGCTAAAATAGGAGTTTTCTTGCACTTTGGAAGCCAATCTTTTGACATGTAATGAAGAAGATGATGAAGATGATGATTTTAACATAATTTTGCTTGAAACAACATTAAATGTGCTAGGATTTTAGAGAGAGAGTGAGAGTGTGTGTGGTTTGTCTAGCATTTAGTTAGAGAGAGAGTGAGTAGATAAGGTGAATGAATGATTGGAGGGGAATAGAGAAGAGTAGGGTGGAGATGAGATGGGTGGGTCATGGGTTGGGTATAACCCATGGATAGGACCCATTCATATTTCTAGTTAATTTAAATGCCATCTTGAATCGTATAATCGAATAACACAATCAAATGGTCTCGACTAGCATAACAGACTTAATTTAAATGGTCAATTGACCTATATGAACACATTGCACATAATTGAACTCCAAATGTACTCGAAATATATATATATACTAACTAAATAATTTAGTCAAATTGTACACGCGGTCAAAGAGTCAAAATCACGAATGTTACACATAGTGTATCACTAAACATTAACTTTAAGTTTTTGCACTTATTTCAGTTGCATTAGATGGAGAGGAGCTAGCTAGATCACCAAAATCAGGTAACAAAATTATTACCGAGTCAGATGTAACTTTACGGATATTGAGGCTACCTTCCCGTTTTCGTCGTATACAAAACTTTGGGACTATCAAGTATGATTGACCTTTTATAGAAACGGGCACACAACTATAATTAAAGAATTAATGGGTCACTTAATTCCGATTGATATTTTGGCCTTGATTTAATTAAGATATATGCATCATATAACATGTGGTACATATGGAGTCAACTTTTGGTTTTTCTTATAGTTCTTTGGTTCGACTTTTGATAGTAAAAACTCTGTAAGTTTTTCTTGAATCAATTGTAACGGTTCATGGTCTACATCTTGTAGTATAGAGTATGTGCAAGGCTTCACCATTATATGGTTTTGATTACTCTGATATCGAATACCAATTGACTGTTAATAAAAATCATATACGAGTAACATGTGTTTTGAGAACTTTTATTACATTATAAATTTGAGAGATTTTTAAAACTTTCTTGATTGTGATATTGTTATTATATTTATCTAATAAAAGAAAAATAACTTTCGTTAAGTGTTTTTTTTTTATAAATATATAACCAAAAATAATATATTAACAGAAAAAACTTAAATAAACTTGTATGTCAGATAATCCAAATCCAAAGGATAGGTGAATTAATTTTCCAAATTGATTAATAGTGTTTAAATTAATTTTTTTTATTTTTCTTAAAAATAATAAATCACCGTTCATTTGACACAAGTTTTATCAACCTTTTTGTCTTTGCAGTTAAATTTTCGAGTAGGATCCAGATTTGTAATTGTGTATTCTAGATTGTATCTGTTGTACTTTGGCCTCTAGTGTCTTGCTAGATGGTCTTTGATCATAATTAATAATATTATTTGCCGTTCAAAAAAAATGGGTATATGAAAAGGCTTATACAAAGCTGAATTCGTTTATGAACCAAACTTCTCTAATGAGAGAAGGGTCTAATAACATTTTCATATTTTAATGTCAAACTCAAAATTTAAGAATTATTATAAAGATTATATTTATTTATGATAAAAATAAAAAAAATAAAATTAAAAGGTTACGTATCAGATTAAATGATCATCGAATTAATATTGAAAATTAAATTTAGCAAGACTAACGAATTTACGTTTTATTCAACGTACAAATAATAAAGCGCGCCACACCTTTAATTGATATGGTAGGGAGTTTACCTTAAAAAAACAAAAAATTACACAAATGCTGAAAACAAAAAACAGAAAAAGAGGTTTTTAAGGTAAGACACAGTTTCCTTTTGACTATTTCTAAACTCCACGTTTGACCATACCTTTACTTAAAAAAATCTTTTAGTTATTCATTCTGTTCTCGACCAATCACTAGTCTAATAAAAAAAACCCTAGCTGCCCCACCACCACCACCGGGATCACCAACGCCGCCGTACATGATCACCAGTAGTAGAAGAAAAAAAGAAAGATGGCTATAGAGCGGTTCAAAAATAGCTACAAGTCACCATTGTGTTACACAACTATTTTTGTCATTCTCTTTTTTGTTTGCCTCAATACTCAATTTAATTTCTTCACTTTTTCTTCTATAAAACCCTACTTTTTCTCTCCCTCTCCGTCCTCACCACCGCTGCCGTTGACTACCCGCCATGTAAGTATATATATATATAATATATATATATATATATATATAATATATATATATATATGTATGTATATATATATATATATACATACATACATTTCTGAAAACAATATATGGTGGATGAATTTAATGAGAAATGAAATAGGTACTCAATTTGATATTTTATATATTTAATGTGTATGTGTGTGTATTGAAAGGTGATCAAAAAGGATGAGAGTGTAGAGGACAGGTTGTCTAGGGCTCGTGCCGCGATACTAGAAGCCGCTCAAACGAGGAGATATAAGATGCCATGGCGGTTTAGCAACCGGACTTTCGTTCCAACTGGATCGGTTTACAGAAACCCTTATGCCTTTCATCAGTTAAGACTAGTACTTTTCTTCATTCATTTTCTTTTCATTCTTTCATATCTTTACCATAAATATATTGAAATATTTAAAAGATCATGGATTTTGATTTAATTTTTTAAATATCGATTTCCATGTTTAAAAACAAGTTAGTGGTAATAAATTAATATAATATAAAATTGCAGGAGCCACATAGAGATGGAGAAGAATTTCAAAGTGTGGTCATACAAGGAAGGAGAAGTTCCCATTTTCCATGGAGGACCCATGCACAATATCTACTCCAGTGAAGGACAAATCATTGACGAAATCGAGAGTCACAAGAGCCGATTCTTTGCACAAAACCCCGACGAAGCTCTCGTGTTCTTCCTTCCCGTCAGCGTGGTCTACATTCGACATTATTTGTATAGAACTCGTGCTGACTATGATCGTCGAATCATCCAGAATGTGGTTACTAATTACATTGAGGTTTTGTCCAAAAGATACTCTTATTGGAACAGAAGCAGTGGAGCTGATCACTTCTTTGTTAGCTGCCATGATTGGGTATGTAATGTAATTAGGTGGTGTTTGTTTTTGCGTTTACAAAACAAATTCTGCGTTTTCAAAATAGATTATGTGTGCGTTTTGAAAAAGCATGTATAGACATGTTTCTCTAAAACTGCGTTTTCATAGCAGATAATCACTTTTTCATATAAACACTTTTTTAGATTATTTGCGTTTTACATTATTTTAGATTATTTGCGTTTTCAAAAATAGTTTTTTTTTTGTTAATTTTGAACATGTTTAAATAAGATCATTATTTATTTTAGGCACCTGAAGTCTCGGCGACAAATCCTAAACTCTACGAAAACTTCATGAGAGTACTTTGCAACGCGAACAGTTCAGAAGGTTTCCTGCCAGAAAGAGATGTATCCTTGCCGGAACTCAACATTCCTTACGAGAAACTTGGACCACCCCTCACCGGACAACCACCTGAAAACCGTTCGGTCCTTGCATTTTTCTCTGGAGGTAACCACGGGCACGTCAGAAAATATCTATTTGAAACTTGGCTTGGAAAAGACGAAAAAGTTCAAGTCTTTGATTACCTTCCAAAGACTCTAAATTACTCTGAATTAATGGGTAAGGCAAAGTTTTGTTTGTGTCCTAGTGGTTGGGAAGTAGCAAGCCCGAGAATCGTTGAATCGATATCTGCTGGTTGTGTTCCAGTGATAGTTTCCGATTATTATGTGTTGCCCTTTAGTGATGTTCTTGACTGGACCAAGTTTTCTATTCATGTCCCTGTGAAACGAATACCCGAAATCAAAGAAATCTTGGAAGGTATAAGGATGGATGAATACTTAGAATTGCAGAAAATGGTGATGAAGGTGCAAAGACATTTTATTATTCATAGACCATCAAGACCATATGATTTGATTGATATGGTGCTTCATTCTGTTTGGTTAAGAAGGCTCAATGTCAAGCTTTCATAATGTATGTTAATAATCTGTTTTATAGAGTGTATGTTGTCTATTTTGTACTCCATCTATTAAACTATTTTCCTTGTTCATATCTGTAAAAGATTGACTCTTGTTATAAAATTCACAGACCAACTAATTACTGGAGTCTGGACATAATAATTTTGATATTTACTCATCACATAAATTTAGTATTGTGGTAGTGTGAAGAAGATGAACGATGGACTAGTTAAAATGTATGTATGTCTAGAAATAGGATCGATTTCTAAAGGAGTATATAGAAACTTTAATTTAGAATCAAATATCGAACTTGAAATCCGTACATACCAATGTGACAGGGGGGGAAGAGTAATAAATATACATGACTTTTTCCTAAGCACAAAAATTTACTAATCTCACTCTAACATAGCAATTAACAAGGCTGTTAAGATTTGATTGAGCGAAGAGCTAGACATGCATCTTGTACTAATCATCTTATATACAAGATGGAAATGAAGGCCCGTCGCAAACAATACAATATACACAATCAACACTAGAAGAAATACAAACGCAACC
Source organism: Erigeron breviscapus (assembly GCA_034093135.1). Classification (NCBI taxonomy): domain Eukaryota; kingdom Viridiplantae; phylum Streptophyta; class Magnoliopsida; order Asterales; family Asteraceae; genus Erigeron; species Erigeron breviscapus. The sequence continues at coordinate 16,472,391 of CM067170.1, forward strand.
CTGCATCATTTGAGTTCGACATCAATCAGAAGATCAAATATAGCGAAACAAAAAATAATATATGACAGCATATATGCATCATATATATATATAGCTCAGAGAGATTATACATACATGAGTTTGACATTCTTCCACCACAATGTATTTCTGAAACTCCGAATGTTTTTTGAAGCGAAAAGTATTAGTCTGCATATTAGCAGTTTTGTCCACCAGCATCTCCAACCTTTCCCCCCTTTATAGAACTTTGTCTATATTTTGTAACATCACATTTCGTACCTGTTAATTAATTAATTGATCAGTAATGAACAAACATCAACAACTAATTAACATCTGCATTTGCATTTGCTAGCTACTTTTCATTTTCCAATTCATAGACATATATACTGACTAACAATTTTGCAGCTTCTGATCATGATAAATGAAGCAAACTCCTAAATTATATTGTACAATATACTCGTATATATAAATAAATGTTTTGCATTAATTAAACATTCAGATTCACCTGACTCATTTCACCTTTTAGACGGTTTATCCTATCTGCATTGGGGTCATTAGAGTAATACTCCATCTGTTGACTTAGAACTCTAGCTAGAAAACTCATCGTTCATTCCATAAGCTTGGGCCGATACAACTGCCCGACCATAAGTCCTAACGAATCTCTGATGAATGTCTTCAAGAAAGGCAAAAGGGATTCGTCCTGTAAAATGCAGGAATCGATTAATTAGATATATGGAATCTCTAAGCTAACTCATGAATGGAGTTTCATACATGCCTGTTTTTTAGTATTAGAAAAATATTCATATTGATATTTTGATTTCCAATCTTCTCAGGATGTCAATTTCAAACTTTTCGATTTACTAATATGTACATGAATGGCTATTATCAAAAATTCAGAATAATATTACATGATTCACTAAAATACACAACATACATTCAAATCAATAATGTTGTTGATCTAAGAACCCTATTTTACCAAATATCAAATCATATATATGCAATAAAAAATATTGATGGTCGCAATTAGTGAGCTAATTAATTATTATTTAACAATGAAACGACTTAATAATTTGAAGCGTACAAACAGAAAATAAAATTATAAGAAGCCTTTTTAGCTTACTTTCAGCAATATCATCGACCATGCAGAGAATGGTGAGGCCATCAGTACGCTTAACGTGAAAAGTATACTGATCTTGTGAGTATGAAACGTTTGAGTCATTATTTCCTGGGATCTTGTCCAGAATTTGTCTAGCGATGGTTCTGGCATTCGTGGACGTAGAGCTGAATTCCGCCAACAGAACAGATCCTCTAGCCACAAGCAGAGGTGGCTCAACAGTACTATGGGACTAGGCGATCGCTTTAGGCCCCAAAATTCTAAGACCTCAATATTTTATATATTAGACTTGATGTTTGGATTCTTGACTAAGTGCCATTATATAATTTGCATTATAGTAACATCCTTATTGGTTTTTGCATTAACATTTGCATCTTTTTTATTACTAGTAGCTCAATAACAAATGTTGAGTTACTTTTATTTTGCTTTTTATTTTACTTTAATTTATATGGTAATGAAGTAGGCCCCCAAAATTGATCTCGTTTGGTCTCACAAGTGTGTAAGAACCGTCATCCTTAGATTTTAATTAACACAATGATCTATTATTATATTAGATTGATTTTGGGATCAAAAAGTGCATGGCTTGAAGCCAAGAGATGTGTGAACTTTCATGTTTTAATTATGTGCTAATATATATGAGATTAAAGCAATGTGTACATTGAGTAGTTGGTTTGGACCCACCAAATATAGAAACTACTACTCGTACTAGGATATACAGTAATTTTAAACCACCTTGTACAAATTAAGTAACGCTAAGAGTTAGCCAGTAGCCCAGTAGAGAGCTTCCAAGGTTTTTGACATCAGGCGATTCGAGGTGAGAATACCGAGACCGATGCAGCGTCATAGTTGATGAGGATCGATAATGTGGGTTTCTTCAGTTTCCACAAGCTTGAAACATAGATGAGAGAAAGAATTAGAGAAATAATGAATAGCTTTCCTAGGGCTAAGCATATATAGTTGTTTGGACTTTGGAGGTTGATGGGAATGGGCCATAAATTTCAAATGGGCTTATGTGCTGGGATGGGCCGATTACTACCTCTAAAAAACCCTCTCAGATATTTGATGTCGTCATTCATTCAGCAGCCTTGTGATTTATGTGGAGAAACATTGCTACAAAAGGTGGAAGACTTTTGATGATGAGATTGTGGTTACTTTTTTTTTTAAAGGTGTGGATCAGTTGCTTGCAACATGGGATCTAACTTACGTTGTCTTAACCGGGTCCGCGGAGGACTTTATTTGTGAAATTTCTTGAAATGTCTTTCTCATGTCTCGAACTCGAGACTTCCAGCATGTAAAGCTAGTGCTCAACCACTAAACTATAATGGGAAATACGAGATTGTGGTTACTTATTTTATATGAATTGGCAGACAGGGGAGAAATTATTGTAATATTTCATAGGTTGATTGGATTTTATAAGTTTCTTAAAATCATATCGTATGTAAATGACATTGGAAAAATTTTAAAGTTCAAACATGCATAATACTAGATTTTTGGTCCGTGTCTAATACACGAAAGTTTACGACATTATTAATATTAGATGTTACTTGCTTATATAGTTTAAAATTTAGTTTACTATTTTTAATAAAAAATTGATTCATATATAAAATATTTATAAAAAATTATGTTCATTGAAATTATAAACTATGACATAATTAGTATTTATATTTAATTGATTAATTTTGTATTTATAAGATAGAACGTATTATTAGGATATATATTAGCTATTATTTTATTGGATATATATAAGCTATTATTCTATTGGATATATATTAGCTATTGTTCTTAATTTATAATATTGGAATTATTTGTTAAAAAGTGTAAATTTGTGAGATATATATTAGTTATTTTCTATTGAATATATATTAGTTATTATTTTATTTGATATATATCTTAATAAGCTGAAAACATAAAAAACCAAAATTGGAGCCGGAACACAACCAAAAACCGAATCAATCAAACACCAAATGTAACCGTTTCTGATTTTCAAAATCCATACACTTCGGTTTGGTTTTTGGTTTTGAACCAAAACTGATCTAAACATACATATTCTTACTCCTACTTATAGCATAGAAATAATGGTTTTCTTTAGAAAAAATGACAAATTATTCCTACTCTTAAATTACATGAATGTCTGAGATGAGATTCATGATTCTCGAAACCTATTCAATAATCAACGCATGCATATGTAAGAAGTAGTAGGACTCGAACTCTAGTGACTAGTGAGACGTGATTGTTAGCCTACATAATGATTAACTTATCACACTTCAGGATTTCATCTCTTTGCACAAAGTTATTGTTTGAGCAAATTGGCCTTCGTGATTACAAAATGTAGTATTAAATTTCCACGAATTTATTAGTCCATATATGCTGTTTTCATATCTTTAAGGAAAGTAAGAAACTTGTTACACTTGCTAAGACCGAATAAATTGATAAATTTCACAGAGTTTTTGAAAAATATTGTTGCTTTTGTATATACATATAGTATAATTGTGGTGGATATTATTTGGTTTATACAATAATAGATGGATAGATGGGTTTGATTGATGATAGCTGCCAACCCATCCCATCCTACATTGTAGTACTCGATCGATCACGGGAGGTAAACAGCGGGACCCTGTGTCCTGCTGGTTTTTTGTGTGGAAGCTGTGGTGGACTCGATGTTAATAATATCATATGCATGTGCTTTTCTACAATTCTCTTTTCTTTTTAGAGAAACCATACCAACTTGCTTTTCGATCGATTTCCCCCTCACAATAATTTTTGTGAGAATATATGCTTTTTAAATTAATAAAAAGTTACATTCCCCTAATAAAGTCATTTTAATGTTATAGTTATAGTTCAATGCAAATGGTCTTGCATTGGGATTACAAGCCGTTAACTAGTACTCCTATTAGACAAGTTAAATTAGCTAAATCATATTATGTTGTTGAGTCCAAATACATTGAGAACAAAAAACACTAAATATACAAGACGGCTCATAGATTTTAGACGGCGAAGCATCAAATCTTACCGATAAGTATGATTAAAATGTAAGGTTATTTTGATGTATGGTATATGAACCGTTAATTTTGTTGGAAAAATGTCAAGAAAGTAAATAACAAATAGATAGATGACAAAATTATATCTCAAACGCACATTCAAGATGTTTGTGTGATTCCACATGTTATTCTCACAAATTATCGATTAGTGGCTTGTAATCTTCGTCGGTTGATGGAATATATGATATATACATACAACACGATTTTTTCAAATTTTTTACCTCCCTTTGTAATTGACAATTTTTTCCAAATCACATTGAAAAAAATAAAAAGCAACAGAAATGAACCATCAACCAGAAAAATAAACTTGAATTAAAAATTGATACCAACAAAAGAAAGAAACTGCTCACTGTCGCCTTCTGCGGGTTTTGAGCCTCAATACCTCGACGGTGTATGGGGGAGGTTAAGATGTAGGCAGACTTTACCTCTATCTAGGTAGAGAGGCTGCTTACAGGTTCTACCTAAATGGTAGAAAAGAACCTTCAACCTTTGCATGGGATGAGGATCGGCCAGAGTATTTACCATTGATCCAAAAAAAACATGCTATTAATGTTCTACTTCTATAAATTTAATTTACCAAATGATTTCTATTACCTGTATAGTTGCGCATGTTTTATGTTTTTCGATCTTTCATTTACCTTCAATAAAAATTTGAAACATAAAAAGACATTCAAAGTCGTGCTATATCATATACGATATACATATAAAACTCAGAAATCAAATATCATCATTTTTATGTAAGCATTTTTATGTAAGCATCTACCGATTTATTGCAAGGCTGAAAATTTCGTTACATGGAAATATGGAATTGGATTGATCGGGAATTTTTAAACGGTGATTATTCGAGAGTACATAGATAGAAATATTTTATATTAAAATTAAAATAATAAAATTTGAAAATATAAATATATAAATAGTCATGGTGGTACAAAATATGTAATATGAAATCAAAGGTCACGGTTTTATAAAAAAATTCAATGGTAAAATTATATTAAAAATAAAGGGGTTTTTTTCCATCTTGACTCTTGATTTTAATGTAATGGTAACTTTATCTATGAAGTTCATTTCAACTTTAGAAATCTCAATCCAAAATAAAACCACTAGCACTCAAGTATACAATTCCGAGTACAATTCTACCTTGTATCGAACGTCAAACTTTTCCAATCATGATTTTGGTTGATTTATCCGGATTTGACCAATTTAGACTTTAATTTGGCAAAGGTTGACTTGTTGACCGACTATTGAGCCTATGTTTGATTCCCGATTACTTGGCTAACTTTTACCATACTGTTCTGTTGTGATCTAAATGGATAATTAATGACTCAGTTAGCCTAGAAAATAATAACATTTGAACACTCTTATTTTACAATATTATTTTATTATGTATAATAATATGGTGGCCCATTAGTAAGTTCTTTGATTTTGGGGGGATCCACCTGGGTTCGAGTCCCACTTTCCACATTTGTGGGGGTGGATTAATATGGATTTTTCGAGAATCCTGGGTTTCATCCCAGGCATGCGTGTAATTTAGAAGTAGGAGTACATTAGAATGCCGTTCTAAAAAAATATAAGTTTTAGGTAAAATAAAACAAGTATTAAAGTAAAACAATAGGTTTCTCTTCACTGAAAATCACCGTGCATCATGAAAATCATCGTGCATCAATTGATTCGTGAATCTTCGTGCATCAATTTAACCATGATCTAAGGTTCAAAATCTTGTCCTATTTGTTTTACTTTAATATTTATTTTACAATAACCAACCCCATAATATATATATATATGTAACTAATTACTTACATACATGATCTACATAGCTAAGAGACAAAAATGACTAGAAATCAACTCAACTCCAAACATATATTCCAATTTGAGTTTCACCCATAGTTAATAATTATTCATTTAAAATCATTCCCAACTCAATTCACCCGTCCATTCATCACATTCACAAGATCATACAAGATGACAAAAACATGTAAAATAGTACACCATAGGCTCGAAGGAGGAAGGAAATGATTTTTTCTTTTTCCCTTTTCAAAAATCAGGTATTTTGTGAACTAAATGCAATTCAGATGAAAAAAAATAAAAATTACTCTATTCAAAACATTTTTACCCTATAACACTTTTATTAGATCATCTTGCATATCATTCAACAAAGCTAAATTACACAAAATTAGTAATTCCAACTCCATCCTTAATGTGTAATGCTAGAAAATATAATGGAGAAAAAAATAAATAATTTCATAGACTTCAATTCTTAACACCTCATATTTGAGATAGTAACATCCACTATATCATGTGTTTCATTTTAGTACTTGCCCTTTTCTTTCTTTTAGAATTTAAGTTTGGTTTCATGAAAATGATACGGTAGACAAAAAATAATAAAGTAAAACCACGTCCAAAAAATAGCAACTAACCGATTGTATAAGTTACGTTTCAAGAAATTTTCATATTCAAAATAAAATGCTTCAAAGTTCAAACGAGTTCAGAAAACTTTTATACTATCATTAATTTATGACAGGGATTCATACACTTTTATACCGTATATCCCCAAGGGGCTTGAGAAATTTTTTTTGTCGAATCATTAACATCTAACACTTGTCGTTCTAAAAAAGATTACGATAGGGATTCATACACTTTTCAATATTAGTCACGTCCAAGTAAATCATATACATGGACTATTTTTTTTTTGAACGGCATTCTATTCTACTCCTAAATTACACGTATGCCTGGAAACCAGGACTCTCGAAAAACCCCTATTAATTCACCCTTACAAATGTGAGAAGTAAGACTCGAACCCAGGTGGATCCTTCCAAGGTCAAAGACCTTACCAATGGGTCACCAACCCTATTGGCATATACATGGACTATTTAGTCCTAACTAATAGAATAAAGCTTCTTTCAGGTTGTAGTAATAAAGATTTTTACCTTTGATTTAAAATTAAAGTTCAAAATTTATTATTTTTTTTGAATTTTAACTTTTGATTTTAATTTAAAGCTAGGTAAATATCCTTTCAACGGTAAAAAATTTGAGAAGTTCTTTATCTAAACTAATCACCTTCTCTGAAACTGATAAAATAGACGAAATATTTGTTTAGTGATACATGACTCTGTGAGGGGTACTGTTCGGGCACCATTCCATTTTTTATTTTCTTAAACCAAATTTCATGAATATTTTTTGCCAAATTAAAGTAGCGCCTCTAAAACATTCAATTGGTAAGATAGACAACATAAATTAATTATACTATTCAATTGGATAGATAAGACAATATAAATTAATTACATATGCCAAATAACTTTTACACAACCTTACAAAAGTTACAACTGGTGAGGTTAGAAACTTACAATATAGTGTTATTGCACACAATTTTTGTTTCTGATGAATCATCATCTTCTCTTTTTTAAAAATATATAACAAATATTTTTTCAAAAGAAAATATATACTATGTGCTACTTTGTTAATGCATTTATGCAATATATAATTAGTTATGAAATTTGGCAATACAATATTAACATTAATAAATGATAATATTTTTAAATTTTAATTAACCAATCACAATGCTTAATTTTTCAATTGAGAATTTTAATTTACTCCAAATTATTCTTTTTTAACTAATAGGTTTTCTATAAAATATCAAATTCTATTAAATTCAGGTTATCTAGCTAACTAACTTTTTATATTTCTATTTACAAAATCTTTGCAATTTATTAAATCTAACTTAAGCTCAATCTACCTAAAGGATTTTCCTATCTAAATATGTTTACAAACTATATATAATTCTTGAGATATTACATTAGAAGTGGGGAGTTTTAAAATTAAAAGATGTATATACATTTCTAAAATATCAACACACATAAAATATACTCGTAATTCAAAATATTTTAACCTCGCATATATGCTACTTAAATATGGTTAATTTTTAACATATAAGTATCATGTTAGTAATAATTAATTAATATTTGACCTAACTTATTCTTGTAAAATTATACATACGTTTTTCATCACACATTATTCTCACACATATAAGCTAGATATACAAATATAAATATTAACTATAATAAATTTAAAATATAGTATATCGATAAAGCATCAACGAAATGTTTTGTAAATTACTAGCTACTAGCATTATCATATATCCATTTAACAGATATTTTCCCTTTAAATAGGGTACACCCTTCAATTCCCTTCAATAGATCACCTTTCTATAGAGAATAGAACGTATAGTAGCTATAATATTATTATTATTTGTTTCTTCACTATAGCTATGGCATCCCATTCAATCACTAGTAGTATCTTCATCATCTTCCTCATCCTTAGCGTCACATATACCGATGCATGCGGAACATGCACACCCACGGTTCCAGCGCCACCTAAGAATCCCCCGGCAAACCCCTTTTGCCCTAGGGACACCCTAAAGCTAGGAGTGTGTGCCGACGTTCTTGGTTTGGTCAATGTAGTCGTTGGAACCCCTTCATCAAGCAAATGTTGTGCCTTGCTTGAGGGTTTGGTTGATTTGGAAGCTGCAGTTTGCCTTTGCACTGCCATCAAAGCCAATATTTTAGGAATCAACCTCAATGTTCCAATCTCACTAAGCTTGTTGCTTAGTGCTTGTGGCAAGACCATTCCACCAGGCTTCAAGTGTGAATAATCAAGTATATTATATATGTTTGATTCGATTGTTTAATTCATTAATCATTTTTAATCATGCGGGTTTATATAATTGAATTAAACCCGGAGTAAAAATGAAAATGTATTAAACGATCGAATGGACATTCATTTAATTTTTATGTTTGAAATTGTGAAGTGTTCTTGATTTAGGTTTCCATATGCATGCATTTCTCTATTTCTTTCTTTGTATTTATTTTTTTTTGGGTTTATTTCTTTAAATTTGGGGTTATTGTATGTTTGGATCTTGTGTCAATAACTAGGCAATAATTATTGTCTAAGTGTGATGTAATGATTTATTTATCATAATTTCATTAGTTTGATGTTGGAAATTCATCAATTATATCACATGTGTATTCGATCCAAGATGTTATGAGCATATTGCATATGTTATATATATTATTTCCCATACCACTGCATTTGATTAAACTTTATATATCATATCGTATAATTGCAAGAATGTAATATGGTGATATAATTTTGTTGAACGTCTATATTAACCATCTAATATAACATCAAAGCATCAAATGTGGAGTGGAAATTCATCTCTAACACCATTTTTTAGAAAATTGACGTGACACCAATATATTATCACATCATACCATATAAGTTGTATTAACCTTTTTGCAAAATGTTTTGTAGCTTATCATATATAGTTCATAGATTCATATAAATGTTAAAGGTTCAGATTAAAAGATAAAAAATAATTAAAACAAAACGTACATTGAAGTGAAAGTTAAATAGTATATTTTGTGTAGATATTTGAGTGAAAAATATATATCTGGTGCAAAATGATAACCATTTAAAATCAAGTATAGTTCAATTTTTGGTACACAACAATTTTTTATTAAGACCAATTATTTTCATTTCAAGTGATTATTGAAAACTAATTACCATTATTTTATCTCTTTAAATAAATTGGAACAAGTAGATAAATGGGGGCACGGGTGTTATTTCATATTTTAGTGTAAAAAGGTTAAATAACCTGTTAAATGTTTTATTAGTATAAAGATACTCCAACTGATATATGACAATCTAAACATATAAGATGTGTACCAACTTATGTACAAAGTATGCACAATTTATGTCTTCATGTATCACGGATTGTCAGAATTCAGAAATGCAACAACAAAAGTCTATTTCTTTTAGATATGATACGCAATGAATTGTCAATGTATTAGATAAATTTATTCTTCGTATCCTATGTTGAACCAATTCTTATAAAAATTTATTGTTTTGTAAGTCAAAGTTTATTTTGTAAAGATAATTAAGATATGAGTTTTTGTTTTGCATGAATATGGTTCATATGGATATACTTCTTTCATTTACTAATAGGTCCTATCCTAAATATATAAAACACACAATTGAAAAGATATGATATTTTATGGATAAAACCACGTACCAGGCTATAGAGTTTATGTCATCTTTCTTTAATCTAATACGAGTAATAAATTGATACTATGATTTCTCTACAAGTATCCATTTAACCATTTTTTTTGGTTATTCTTCAACAAAATATGAGAGTCTTTATTAATAAATCTGATAAAGGAAATTATGAAAAATTAACAAAGAAAATATTAGGTCCAATTGTCCAAATGTCCGATGTCCCATACAGCCATACTCCCATGATATTAATATAAGTTTTGGGCCTATGTCCAATAATCACTCTGGGCTGAATGCTTCTGAGAACCCGCCCATAAGATCTTATACATTGACCAATTAGACTCGACTCTTTGAGAGTTTGAGACAATTTCGAATATTGACACCATAATATCAAAATTAGTATTAACTATCAAGTATTTTGGTATAAATTCTTACAAGCAATCGGTGGAGGAGGTATGTGGTGGCCAAATGGCAATGACAACTCCACAATTTCTATAAAACCTATATTATGTTCTATATCTATTTAATATTTATTTAGTTTTAAGGTAATTGACAACTCCACACTAGTCTAATTGAATTTTGTGGTTTACTTTTATACTTATTTACTATCATAAAAATTATTCAGCGAACTCGAAATGAAAATCCTAACTCCACCATTACAGCCAATCCATCATAATTGGCCAAAATGCTCAAGATAACGACACGTCATTTTGCTTGCTTTTAGCCCAATGTATTGAAACTTAAATTGATCATCTAACATCATCATTAATATGATATTAAAAAAACACTATTTTGACCAAACATACACAAATATGCTAAAAAATAGAAAATTGAAGGTGGCCCTATAGAATTGGTATGGCTACTAAATAAGCAAACTGGTCAACATATTGAACACACAATGTAAGTAGAGTGAATATCAGTATACCTAGTCAAACCCATGCCTGACGGGTATTTCGACCATTGGAGTTATCTTTATATATTACTTTCACACTCACAAACAATCATCTGTATTGTTTTGTCATGTTAGAGTTACAAACATCTGTGAAAAGAAAAAAAAAAATAATTCTATTGATTTATACTAGATGTTTGTATATTTTGTTAGAGAAAATGATCTAAACTGCAAACTGTTACATCACATTCCCCTTAATTTTTAACATGTGATGAAATAGATAATCAACCGCCTTTAAATGTAAGACTCACAGTTCGGATCTTCTGAACAGTAGATTTCCCCATATTGTTAAGTAAATATTTTTTAACATTTTTTAACAACAAAAAAACCATCGTACATTTGTCACTTTCCTTTGTCAACTGTCATTCGGAGATGATACAGGTTTCATGTTTTATAACTTTTGTATGCATACAGGGACGGAGCCAGTAGGGGGACTGGTGGGTGTTTAGTCCCTGCCAACCGTCCATGCTTTCCATTGCAAGGCTAGCTTATAGCCGACCAGTATAAATGTCTTTTTGAACCGAGCCACCGGCCCACCCCCAACCTATAAATATTTGATTTTTAGCCATGACAGTGCAAGTAAAACTTTTACATTTGGCCCATAAAAATAAACTATCGTCATAAAATTTATTAAATGGTTATTTCATTTACTTTGTATACAACTATCAGGAAAATAATACATTGAGCCGCTCTCAATATTAAATCCTGTCTCCGCCGTATGCATATACTACTTTTACAGTTTATTACTTTATTATAAAAAAATGTAAATTGTGAAAAAGTAAATCAAAATTGATGTTGACTGAGTGAGCTGTCAAGGTTTATGTTTAGTTTCTTGTTTGGTAACAGGAGACACACAGACACGCGCATTGATCGGAAGGAAAAATGGAAGAACAACAACAATGGAGACTGAAGCACATCTCCTTTGCCCTTAGGCATGGATTGGAGCTTCCCCCCTTGTACTTGGGTGTGTATCTATTTTTCATTACTACTACTGTATTTTTCGTTGGTTTATTTAGTTGAATTTCTTTACGCAATAAAAAGGTGTTATACACTGATGCCCTTATTTTTATACACAACCTTTTACTACATGTATTATGCTTATTTGTAAGTTTATATGGTAATGTGACAATAGAAATATATAGGATTTTATGTGGGTTGTTTGGATTTAGAGACTTCACAAACATGCTGCTTAATTTGTGTTTAGTAGCCCAATTATATGTAATCATTTGGAGTCTGTTCAAGGAATGTACATGATTATGTACTTGTTAGAGCATGAGGTATGGGCTGACAGCGTTGTCTGACGTGTTGCTCGGAATCAAATGGTTTACCACACCGTTTGGTTCGACTTTGCCTTCGTTTGGGGTGGGATCTGTCTCAATATTGCTTGGGGTGTGGGGAAGGGTGAGGTCTTTTCTTTCCACGCGCAACATGATTATATAAGGGGTATGTGGGTTGTTTCGGGCGGTGATGAGGGATCAAAGTGGGATGCTCGTGGTGGGATGAGGAAAGTGATGCGGCATCTGGGGTCGTCCTGGGTCATCTCTAGCATGTCTGATACTCTTATGCTTATGAAGTTGGATGTGCACTTGTGAAACAAACACTATGCTATTGTTGTTTGTTCACATGGATAATGCTTTACATATACTTAACCGATACATAAAACATTACATATATAACAGAAATAACATATTTTGCTACTTTTTCACTATAATAATTTGTATAATTCATTTACATGGTTGATTGGAATTGCCTTTTAGTGCATTTTGTCCTACTTTTGGACCTTACTATTAAAAATTCTCAGGACTTTTTGTGCTTAAACTATGTTTTCTCATTGTCTTTGGATTTGTGCCTTTTTGGTGTGAAGTCTATGTAGTTATGATCCTTAAGCTATCAGACCTAATTTTTTGCATCAAGTAGAATGCTTTTAGCATCATTTTTTCATTGTAGAATGGACGGGACACAGTTTGGCCAAATGATTTTCGCACGGGATGGAGTTATTGCATCACTATTCCAAGTTGGATTGCTGTTACACAGGCTAGAGGCATGAATTCCGTTGTGGTAATTCTAGTCTTCATCTATACATATAATTACATGGATACTGGTTTTCTCTTTGTGATTTGAATGACTTTTAAGTTTTAACCATTCTTAGTATTGATATCACATGATCCATATTAACATTATTATGGACAGTTCTACAGAGTTCAGGTAGGACTACAATCACCTGAAGGGGTCACAACCACACATACAGTGTTAAGAAATTTCAATGATTTCTTGAGCTTAGATGCTGATGTAAGTTTGACTAATTCCGAATTGACTTCTAAAATGTTAGTAGCATGCCATTAGTTATAAAGACTTTTATTTCTTTCGACCCATTTATGCAGCTTAGAAAAGCATTTCCCGAAAACAATTTCCCACCAACACCACCAAAGCATGTCACCCGAAATTGGGCAGTTGCGGACAAGGTAATGACACTTACTATAATGAAGTAGTTGATTGCTTGACATCATGTTTCCAAACCGGTAGGTTGTCAGTTGGTATCGACCGCTCACATAATTCTGTAGTCAGTAAAAGCTTTGGTACAATGATCATAGTATGCATATTTAACTTATAAACAACAAAATTTATCCATACACAACCTGGCGAACTGAAACATCTTAGTAGCCTCGAGGAAAAGATAGCAAAAGCCTTGGTGGTGAAATGGTAGACATGCGAGACTCGAAATCTTGTGCTAGAGAGTGTGGAGGTTCGAGTCTACTAGTAGTATTCTGCACAGTGTGCAACCATGAAAAGCTTAATATCTTTGTGTACACTGTACAGCTAGCTTGTATTGTGAACGTATCACCTTCTATAATGTAGAGGCATACATAACTCCGCAGAATAAAATTTTATGGTCAGATTTCAACAATTAAAACACAGGGAAAATAAATTGAATTTGATCGACAATAATGAGTCGAGATCTTTATGCATGATTTCCACATTTTAATGGTTAATTGGGTTAAATAATTCGATTTTAAATGGACTTTTTAAAGGCAGGTTTTTGTGATTGACCTGGACTTGTTAATCATTAGTTGGAGGTACAAGTGGTTCAACCAAATGGTCAGATCCTCTACTCTTATTTAAAATGACATGATTTGAACCACTATCTGTGTCTTTATAAAACAAGCACTTGAGATTCACGACCTGGATGTAGCGACAAGTTATATTAAGAATATTGTTTAACATGTGTTCCTTTACGGATTTATTGCCTGGTCTAGTGATTTCCTTTTCATATTAGTAAGTCATCGTGCATATAAGGCTCAGAAAGTTACGATTATGCAGCGCCGACGCTCTTTGGAGGACTGGATGACAAGTTTGCTATATGACATTGATAAATCAAGAAGTATGGCAGTGGTGTCATTTTTTGAGTTAGAAACTGCTGCTAGGTCTTGTATGTGATTCCTGTTTTTTCTCAATTCAATCAAACATTTTGTGAAATTCATATATGTTTCATCCCACAAATCTTTGACTTCAGATCTCATTACTATGCTGTAATCCTTTTGCAGCATTCCAAGATGAAAATCCGCAAACTGTAGAAGGACATATATCTAAAACCGGTTCAGAATATCTGTCACTGGACAAAGATTTGGCCTATTCCTTACAAAAACTTCCTAAATACGGTGTGTCAAATAGTGGTAAGGGGTTATATACGGGACCCGCTAAGTTAAAGCAGGTGGTTGAATATTCTGGGGATACAAGTCATGCTCAGGAGATTTACAAAGCTACAAGGGTCAATGTGCAAAGTGGTAAATCAATTGTTAATTCTGAGAAGCAATTAAATGGGAGTTTTAGGAAGCTGTCTTCGGATGATGGCCTAATATTACAAGGTGAAGAGGCTTCAAGTGATAAGAGGTTAGGTCTACCATTGGATGAGCAGCAAAAGGTGAACAAGGTTTTTATGAGTATGCAGAGGAATTTGGGAACCGCAAAATGGGACATGGAAGATCTTATATTCAGATTTAACCAAGAAGTTGCTGAGAAAAATTATCTTACAGCTAAGGTATGTGTAATTTTCTTTTTGTGGCTATTATATAATTTAAGATTCATTCGTGCATACATATTCTTTCATTTACCATTAATAATTTTAGGGGTTCAGTTGTCCATATATTAAGTAAATGGTAGCCACCACATTTCGTTTGACAACATATAAATGTACATTGCAAAATAAGTAACGATATGAGCTATGTGCATGTGTATATATATAGTGATCTATGAGCATGGCCTTCATCTTTATTGCAGGCACACTTTCTCCTTAATTTTTCTTCCAATGGGTCAAAATAAAAAAAGATTGGATAAAAGGAAACGGGTCAAATGGGTCGAACTTGTTGAAAGTTGTATAAAGTACTTTCTTAATGCATACAACGGGTCTAAATTGTGTTAATTGATTTAGATTGTTATTTGTAATAATATTGTTTTTGTTAACATAATTAACACAGTGGTGAATTGGTCATATGTAACATTTTGAAGCAATTGGACAGAAATTGTTTGTGGGTCCACCCACCTGTACTGAAAATGACACATTTCAAGTTGAAAACTGTTTTGATCCAACCCACCGATCTTGCCTCCTCTGATGGGAACTGTATCTCTTTTTTCCATGAGACGGCTTATAAGTTATAACACACTACTGCTACGTCCATTGTATTTTTTAGGTTAAGGATTTGCAAGAGGAGCTTGAAACTACCAAACAGAGGAGTAAAGAAAACCTTCAGCAAGCTATTTTGGTTGAAAGAGAAAGAGTAACTCAAATGCAATGGGATTTGGACAAACTTGAACATAAATCACTAGAATCAGAGTTCAAATTGCAGCCTCAGCAGGTTCATATTAGCCTTTCTTTCTTGCTTTCTTTGACTTTGACCAAAAAAAACCCCCAAAGCGGGTAACCTATTCAGGTTACCCCGTAAAAGTCGAACCTTTGCACCTGATACATGTGGCCCAACCAATATTCCTGTGGCCGTTTCCTAGATATTTTTCGCTCACCATCCCAACATGTTTACCTAGTGAGGTTTGGACCCATGGTTTGACTTTGACAAAAAAAAACGTACATGTTTTTCAGTTTTAATGGATATGTTTGACTTTTGAAACATCTGCAGTTTGATAAAACAGAAACAGAATCACCAAATTTATCCATGATTCTGATTCAAGAAAAAGATGAATTGCTGCAGGAGTTGGATACTACCAAAAACAAACTTAATGACCTATTAAAGCAACATCGAGAGCTAGAAATGAACTCAAAAGCAGATATGAAAGTTCTTGTTCAAGAAGTTAAAGCTCTTAGAACTTTGCAATCCAACTTGGAACAGCAGCTAAAACATTCCCTTGAAGGGAAAACCGACACAGAGGTAGTTTTACAAAAAGGTTGATACGGATTTGGGTCAATGAGGTTACCCTCTTACATCATTATTTATAAGAATTTAAGACACTCGGTTGTTTTGTTTATACTCGAGACATAAATTCATTTATCTTTCCTTTGAAGGTGAGGGATTG
Source organism: Erigeron breviscapus (assembly GCA_034093135.1). NCBI lineage: Eukaryota > Viridiplantae > Streptophyta > Magnoliopsida > Asterales > Asteraceae > Erigeron > Erigeron breviscapus. The sequence continues at coordinate 16,489,054 of CM067170.1, forward strand.
GACTATATAATTTCATCTTTTTTTTTGAAAATTGTTGTTTGCAGAAACTACTGCAGCAAGAAAAGCAGAAGTCTGAGAAAGAAAAGGCTGATAGATTAAAGTTCATTCGTGAATTTGAGGCTCTTCATCACCGGCTTCGTGAGTGCAGCATGAATATGCTAAATGAAACCCAAGATAAAGTCTTTCATGATTCTTCATCGGTGCAAGCTTTACGAATATCTGATGATCAGATTGAAGCTCTCCTTGCTGAGGTATTGCAATTATAATACTCATTGAATTAATATTAGCTTCTATAAAGAGTTTAATGTTAATCTATGCATACTTATGTGTGCACACAAGATTGGGCCGATACATGCCTGCCTAAGAACATGTAATGAGTACTTTTAAAAGCTTATCTTATACATTCTCTGTGTATGTTTGACTATTTGAGGGTTTGATCATCAGTTTGTTGTTTATGCATCTTCATTGCTCATTCACCAGGCCCACATCTTATCACAAAATGATAACCATGAAGTTTCAGACATAAGCCAGACAGAGGATGGTGGAACCACATCTGACCATGAACTGAAAGACATGCTCTCCAAGATCCTTGTAGATAACATAACATTGCAAAAACAACTCAGTTCTGTTTTCCACTATGCACTAAAAACTAGCAACTTAACATGGAAGGATGATGCTAAAATCCCTGCAGAAAATGAATCTTTAAATATGAGATGATCCTTGGCTCCCCATTAGAGTTTGAATGAGTTGCTTTGTTCAAGCCCTGCATAGTATTGTTCTTTAGTGATAGAGATCAGTGTAGTTATTGTTGAAGTTGTATTATGTTTGTATAACGAGTACTTTTAATAACTCGAGTGGAAGAATGTCCTTCAGTAGAGTTTGAATTTACATTCTATTTGTGTACTTTAAAACAATGGGTGGGTTCTATTGCAGCTTCAGACCTCCAGTATGGTGCGTGTTACATCCTGTTAGCCAAGTTAACACCATATATAAATCTTTAGTAAGTCCTGTTTTTGTGATGCGCTAAAATGGTAATGTGAAAATCCATTTTACTTTGTTTTGACATGTTACAAAGTTGGTTACTATAACTTGTTGCAGTAAACTACAATGTTTCTTATTCATATTAAGCACATCAAACTTTTAAATGGTTTTTCTAATATTGGATATTATTTTCATATTTTGGGTGTGTCTGGTTTGTAGGTTTGAGAATGAGCAATAGTAATGGGTTTGATAGATGTTTGTGTGTTTTGTTTTACAGGAATGAAACCCAAAAATCAAAGGTTTTCCAGATCCATGGAGGTGGTTTTGACATTTCATTCGCCATCACCCAATAATTGCCATAAAACGAGGTTGTGCTGACACAACGTTTGCCAATTCTTAGTCTGTAGTAGAGTGAAAATAGTTATGTCAATATGCATTCAGATGCGTAACAGTGTGTTGTAATGATTGACCATTTCAGATTGGACTTGCTAAGTTCTAACGGGCAAAGTAATTACATCGTATAGAACTATAGATGTTAAAAACAAATTGATTTATAAAACTATTAATTGATTACATTAAGCGCATTTGGTGCGGGAGGCCCAAACCCGGGGTGACAAAAACAAACCCCCACCACCCGAAACAGAATCGAGAACTGGCAAGGATATGATCCAGTTGCATTTTTCAAAACCAATGGCACACGACTGACTAAGGAAGGACTTGAATCATGCAACGGAGGGAAGGCAGAATCTGTCATAACTAAGATTTTAAAATTAACATACAGATTATTTCAAATAGCTAAATTATTCATGAAGGTAACAAGAAAACAGGACGTTGTTCAATAAGAAACAGCGACTTGGAATGACTACAGTAGATGTAAATATATATGCTTAACTTCGCTACTGTCGAAAGACAAAATGTTGCAACTTACTAACTTTCACATCTCAATGAAATACTTGCAGAAGATAGAGCGAGAGAGACGATAGATTAGTATTGGTAGGAAAGAAGGATAAACCTGATTTCATCTCACAACATCAACAGTTGCCTTTGGCCATTACCGGCTGGCAACGCTGAAAACAATACAACCAAGGTGGCGTTCGTTCAATCAAAGCTTTTATGCCCTCACTCACCTTTTCCTTGGCCCCTCCGAATGATGGCCATCACTCTTTCTTTCCCTCTTTTCCTTCCCCCAACTGACAGGATGGTAACCTCCTTTTTTCCCCACAATTGCAGTACCTCACTCCCTCCTCTTTCCCACGTCCTCTCTAGTAATATCCAAAATCATGCACACTACTATTTGATTGTAGGAAATGATTTATTGCAATACACTATTTGAGTTATTCAACAACCCCCCTTACATTCACAATTGGTCTGCAACTTCTTATTACACATATCACGTTCTTGTATTATAGTACCACAGAGAAAATGAAAAGCATGGTCCCGTACTTCCATTGATTAACAGAAACCATATAAAATTTATCAAAACTGATTGTTATCCAAATGGTAGTATAAACTAAAGCATACAGTTATTGAACAACGCAGAGTTTGGATTCTCATTCTGTATATTTGCAAGATTATTGGTATGTTTGGCAAAGGGCTTTTAAAACCTTAAAACCCCAAGCTTTTAAAATAAGCTCCTTCAAAGAATATAGCCTTGTTTGGATATGTAGTTAATCCAAATTTGACTTCTTATTCAACAAGCAGGATATACACAACTGTGAATTTTAATGAGCAATAAATGAATAGGACTTTCAAATTTCATTCACTATAGAAGACCTTTGAAGATGAAACCTAAAATATGATGATAAAAATCTCATCACAACTTCATATATTCACCATTGAAGAACTACAACCAAGCAGTCAGACATTTACAAAAGAATTCAAGACTGCAACACCTAATTAAAATCTACCATAACCAAGCAAACCCAGATACCAGTTTTCGTTTCAACACAACTACTTTAATCCATACCAGCAGTCATTTTAGGATCAACTTCGAAGTTCAAGATTTACCTGGAAGCAGTAGTATTAGTAGTAGTAGTAGTAGTAGTAACACCTTCTCTAAAAATAATATTTGCCATGTTAGGAGGAAGCCATTTGGCATTTTGCTGAGCTTCTGGAACTTCAGAGTTCTTCGTAGTGGAGCGTCCGATTTTCTTCCGCACACAAACCCCGAATTTGATTGCAGTGAGCAGCCCTAAAGAAACCAATAACGGTCTCACAGCCCAGTGAAAATCCTCAAGATGTTGATACTTTTTCATTAAGTTAGGACTTGTACTAAATGAGACCAATTCAACTTCAGCTGGATCAGCCAAGAAGCAACTGTTTTCATCACCAAATGTTAGTTTACCCGGGAACTTGACAACAAGACAACCATTTGGTAACACCTGAGATACCCGACCGGTGGCCCACTCGCAACCTTGTTTTCGAAGCCATTGAAATCTTGGGCTAAAGACATTAGACTTTAACCTCACAAACTGCCCGGGACAATAGGTTTCCGCCATTTGGAGATCGGAATAAACACCTTTCCAAAGAGTTTCGATCCCAATGAAACCAATAGCAACACTTCCATCACGGCTGATGGAATGAAGGATACCAACCGGGGAGTGTTTCTTGTTTTCATTCTTCAAACGAACCCAATCCCCTGCTGCCAACCCAAAGGTGACTCGCTCCAATGTTGACGCATGAACTCTAACCGGATCATGTATGCCATGTACCCGTACCAAAACATAGCCAATTTGATCACTGTCGGTATCTAAGCCAACAATAGACCCCTCTGGGACAACCATGTTTTCAGGTTTGCAAGAGTTTAATGGCTTTCTTGATCGCACCGTATCACCCACTTGAAGATGGTCTTTTGACAAGAACCATTCTGTGTAGCCGTTCCAGTTTGATTTCTCCACAATGGTCCTACTACCAATATTTGTCCAATTTCCGTCATGGTAAACTGCAGTTTTTGAGCTGCAATGACATATATATGAAATTAGGTGATGAAAACAAGATTATTTGGTAAAAAAAACAACAAAATTATTTGCACATAAAGTACTACAACTTTAGCTAACGAACTTTGTTTTCACCTATAAATAGGCAAGGTACTTTGAGAAACTTCGAATGAGGGTCACCCAGCATACCAAAACTCTTGAACTATGGTAATCTGACACAGTTACCCGGTCAAAATGATGATGTGGAGACAGCTTTGACCATATTGACTTCTTTAGTTCATTTATGACATGTTGTGCGGATTATCTTACATATTTTTATGCTTGAAAATAAAACTTGTCCCAAAAGCAGAAATCTAGCTTATTATGCGATTTCAGTGAATAAGAAGTAATGTGCTTTAGACTTTTAGTCTATTAGAGATAAAAGTTCCACATGAAAAAAGACAAGTACCTTTCAAAGACACGTAAGATGTCTACCATTGAAGGACGACTCCTGAAGTCATACTGGAAACAGCCAATAATTACATTTTCAACAGCAGGAGGAAGGCCGTCAGGAATATGTGGTTTTTCTTGCTTTCTCACAACTGAGTCATAAATCTCATCAACAGACTTGCCACACCAAGGCTGTTGACCAGTCAACATTTCCACAATGCTACAACCGAAACCCCATGAATCAGTCTCCAATGCTAAAGGGCCTCTAACATCTGGTTGCCATTGTTCAGGGGCCATATAGTTTGACGTGCCAAGTCTTCTAGTCATGTCTGAACTAGGCAATGGTACTCCTAGCAGAATATAAGGGATACCCAGATCACCCAATATTGCTTTGTTGTCTCCATTTATGAGAATATTAAAAGGCTTAAGATTAAGAATCAACATATCTTTCGAATGCATTTCCATAATTCCCTGAGCCAAATCAATCCCATACCTGCCAACATTATATGGATTAATTAGAATAATAATAAGTAGTAAACTATTTCACTTTACCATTATACCAATTACCAATATTACCTCAACACATCACCCAAAGCAAACTTGCCCTCTTTTAGACGAGCAATCTGGTCACCAACTGATCCCTCATAAAACTTCATAATAATACATATCTGGAATATATGGAACCTTTTAACAAAAATAACTACACAAATGCATATATTAATGAAACTTACTTATTATCTACATAATGAAAATCATTACAAAAAGATGCCATAAATGATCTGGGCAGACAAGATTCCTCTGGTATTGTCATTGTAATAGTTAAACAACTATAGAGAAAGTAGAATCTGGTTATTTACCTTCCCATTAATGACGGAGACACCATGCAACCTGCAAGCACCTTGTAGTTGATGAGACTTGGAAAACAACACATTAAGTTTATCTAATACAGCCTTAATGTTATCTTCCTTGATATGATGTAACATCTTAACAGCCACTTCATGGTACTCTTCATAATCTTCAGCAACTTGATGACGGGTAGCCAACCATACATCACCAAATGGTCCCCTTCCAATCCTATGTCTAAGTTTAATAGACGTCGGATTTATCCATGGAGTAATGTAATCAGCAGATGCATCAGTATTTGTAAACTGATCATAATCCTTATCAACAATCTCAAAGTCAAAGGACGTTGAATGTCGGTTTGCAGCCATTAACTCCTTATGAAAGACAATCTAATCACCTGCAGATACAAACTTTAGAGAAAATTGCATCACGGGAAACAGACTATATGTGCTATCTCAATCTGAGTAAATTTCTTTTTATTTCCCCAATCGGTGAAATATACTTTGCTTTCTTTTAAAACTTGACACGATAACCCACACTAGTATCCGGTTTTGCTGATATACTGATATGTGACATGCCAGGTCGCTAGATTAAAAAATGTAGATGGAAGTTACCCAAACAGAGAAAACCCGCGGATAACTTGTACCCGAAATGCATGTTTCCTCACATTTAAGAGCTTATGCTATAATAATAAGCTATATATATAGATACATACATATATCCCTAGCTGTGAAAAGATTCACCATAATTGATAATCCTAAACCTAATTAATATTATTATTGGATAAATTAGAAGGACGACACCATTATTATTGTTATTACAATATAATAAAAGTTATATACGAGGGTAATTAGTATTAAAACATCAATGGCTGCTTAACCTAAAATTCTAAACAATTAATATGTTTATTATACATGGTCGACGCCACTCCATCGGCTTGCCGGCAAAATTTCAATATTTTCATGATCAGAAATAGTTAATAAAATAACACCAATAATTAGCAATTAAATTAAAGTTATCCGATGATGATGAAGATGATTAGAGTAAAATCGGAAATTGGATGGTAGTTACCTGTTTGATCGACAAATTGATTGATGGTATTGGTTGGTCAGCGGGGAATACAGTCGGATTGAGATGAAATTTGTATATATATAAATAAAATAGATATTGAATACTTATAGAAAAAAGTGTGGTTGTGTAGAAGAAAAAGATTAGCACGGAAAGAAAGCAAAGGGATGGTTATCGAGTGTTGCAAGTATCATCAATCATCATCGCCAAATTTCAAAGCCATCCATCGCTCGGAAGTCGGAGCTCTATTTATTTAATACTCCACAATTCTACTCGACGGTTTAAAGAATCATATTTTGTTTTTTCCTCTATTTTTTTGTTTCCTTTATTTATTATAGAGTTAATTACATTTTTCGTCCCTGTGGTTTGCCCCACTTTCAAGGATCATCCCTGAGTATACGAAATTACGTCTTTCATCCCTAAGTATGGAACTCCGTTAACATATTTGGTCCACGACCCAAACGGACGTTAAAAAAGGGGTCACATGACTGGCACACCGAGGGTAAAATGGTCATTTCAAACTTATAGGACCAAAAGTGTAATTAACCATCATAATCTTCTTCTTCATAAAAACCCCCAAACAACTATTCATCTTCCCCTACCTCTCTCCCTCTCTTCCAACCGCCGGCCACCCCCCTGCAGCATCACCACCTTCTGCCGCCACCTTTTCCACCAGAAAAAGAATCCGGCAGCCACCCCCATCAACACCTAAGGCTCCTCTTCAACCCTAAACAAACCCACTACTTCTTTCTGTCTAAAAACCCTAATGTCTCTTTGTTTCTCTCTTCCTTTTTTTTCCCGGTCGCAGCCCCTCACCACCGCGCCACCACCACTGCTATGCTACGCCATAACTGAAATCTCGTTTCGCATTCACAGCACACAGTTTGACAATCATCAGCCATTTTAACTTCACCAGAGATAGAATCTATATCACTAGTTTCCCAATAAATCCAAGATCTAACCTTTCCAATCAAATCTAATAGTGAATTATCAGAAACTCCCATCAAATATCGAATCCTCCCTCGGTTAATATCATATCAGAATTCCCACAATTCTTGTTATATCCTAAAGTAAAAAAACTAATAATCTGAAAAACTAAAAAAACACAAAAACTGAAAAAAGCAACTTGGGTTTGTTTTTCAACTTTGTTAGACTATCATACAAGCCTAACAAGTTAAATGATGTTTTTTTTTCTTTTGTTAATACTGCAGAAACATTCAAGAAAAGGGACTAAAAAGGCCTCCTTGAAATCACAAAACATCCATGATTAGAAAATGTATATATACATACAGATCTTGTATCTATAGCCAAACATACAACACATAACAAGTCTCTTTTTTTTTTCTTTCAATTTCAACTTCTAGCTAGCCAATTCCAGAATCATCAAGATCAGAAAGCACCAAATTCAATTGGAACATCAAACACCTAAGATCCAGACTTTTAGACCTTAATCACCAAAAAAGCAATCAACTTTAAATCATTTGATTAAATTCAAGAAATCCCATATCGAATTTAACCAAAATCGATACAAATGATATTAATAATGAGGTGTTAAGGTTGAGTTGGATGATGATGATAATGAGGATGAGGAAGAGGATGAATCTTCTTCGTCCTCCTCGGGATCGGCAAGTAGTAGCAGTAGTAGTAGTGATGAGGATGAAGAGGAGGAGGATAGTGAGGAGGACGATGAGGGAAAGAAAGTGAAAGGGGATGGTGAAATGGAAGAAGGTGAAATAATGGAGGAGATGGTTGCTTGGAGTGATAACGATGCCCTTTAATTTGTTTCTGTTTCTAATATCACAAAATTGTTGGTTACACTTTTGGTCCCTGTAAAAATTTCTGACCATTTTATCCTCTGCGTGCAACTCACGTGACCCCCGACTTAACGTTCGTTGGGGTCGTGGACTAAATATGTTAACAGAATTCCATACTTAGGGATGAAACATGTAATTTCGTGTACTCAGGGATGATACATGAAAGTTGATACAAACCACAGGGACGAAAAATGTAATTAACTCTTTATTATATGTTCTCAAGTCAAGTATCTTCTTTTTATCTTTCTTTCAATTTTAGGCATAAAACTACGAGGAATAGAGGCATTCAGGGAATGCTCCTCACACATTAATTAGTTGACAAGTGGATTTTTAGAAGGAAATGTCCGTTCCAAATGGAAGGCAAGACAAATTTATGGTTGAGAACGCTCCAGGGCGTTTCCAAACACTTTTTGGAAAAAAAATGTCCTTTAACAAGCCATTCATGATAGTCTAACTCAATAATCAATTTATGTCAAGTAAGTTTAACTTATTGGTGAAGGTTATTATTTACAAAAAAATCAATTTTTCTTCAAACTTATCTTTATTTAAAAAAAACACAAAAAGAATTCCCCAAAATAAAAGTCTTTTAAAAGCTTGACACCATTAGGTGTTACGGCTTTTTTTTTCTCTTTTTTTTGTCAAGTAAGCTTTTTTTTATAGTTAAAATAATTTTTAGAAAAAGCTATCATTGGAGTATATGACTTTTTATAAAAGTTTAAATTAATAAATTTCTGAAATAGCAAACATAAAAGAAGACCTTTTAAAACTTTTTATCTTTGGAGATGCTCTAAAGTTATAAATCAAACATATATGTTGAAGCAAACTAGAATTATACCTCATATAGTGTGATGAATGCGACATGACCCTGTACTACTGATAAAGTTTATAATTGAGTTACTTTGAGTTTAGCGGCATGTCTTTTTATATATACTAATTTAGAAAATGTTAAACAAAGCCATTAGGGCTTCAATTAACTTGCATAAAAAGGTTGTACATTTACATATTAAAAGTCTATCCCCTAAATTTTATGATAAGTGTACAACTATTTAATGCACCTTAACGAAAGTCTTTAGGGCTTTGTTTAGTAAAACCCTACTAATTTTTAAGGAAACTCATTTTAAAATATCTTTATGTTTATCTTTGAAACTTGATAGCATTTTGCTCACACTAATATTTAAACCCAATTCATTTCAAAGCTTGTGTACTATACATTTTCTTAACACTCGCAGCTTAACTTTATTTTCTTATTTCCTTTAATAAATTGTATCCATATATAATTAAGTTTCTTTGACAACTCACAAGTTTTCAAACATAATAATGAAACCGTTTATGTATGGCTGCAAAATTGGGTTGTGCTTTCATATGTAATTCGAAAAAGATGATGACTTGACATGTTAAAATCTTTACAAAAGAAAAATATATATTAAAAAACTTTCCTAAATAATTAGGTGATTGATGTGGGCGTATTGCAAACATAAGTATGGGACATCAACATGTATTAACAAGCGGCATCTCCATTTGCTTATTAATCAACATATAGCGGCATGCAACATCTTTAACCCAAATTGACATTACTATACCACTTGTAAATCGTGGGTGAAAAAAGGTAGTAATTAGGTAAAGGAGAGTGAGTGAAAAGCGTAAGTGGAAATGTGTAGTTGAAAGTGATTACCTATGTGAAAGAGGTAAATGTGAGGTCTATTTTTTTTTTTTTTTTAATTATTTGTTTTATTTTGATTGGGTATATAGTATGTGTGTGGGGTATTGTGATGTATTAAAATTTAAAGATGAATGGTTCAAGAGAAAAATAGAAGGTGAAAGAGATAAGAAGATAATGCTGATGTGACAAGAAAAATATAGAGAAAAAAGTTGAATAGTTACAAATAATCTAATAATGTAAATTTGGCATGGATTGGCAAGGCCACATGGCAAGCAACCATTGGGTGTGATCAACTGACCATACCAATTTTTGACAAATCGGCAACGATACCCATTACTCTTATTATTTCGATCAAAATAATTAGGAAAGAATGTTTATGATTAAAGAAGGCGTGTGGGATCCCGACCTACTAGCTGGTATCTCCACCAGACTATTTGCAGCGATAATCGCTGCAAATAGTGGTGTTTTGTCCATATCCAACTATTTGCAGCGATTATCGCTGCAAATAGAGGGGGGGCCCGATATTTCTTTGTCAGATTTGCCATTACTGGCAGGGGGCCCGCACTATTTGCAGCGATTATCGCTGCAAATAGTCGTAGTGGTCGAGATACTAAAAAAAAAAGGTTGGGATCCATGAGGCGTTAAAGAATATCTATATCTATACTTCTATACTCCTTTATAAAAATTATCACACATCCCATTTTTAGAAATAGTTACACAATAGTTACATACGAAATTTAATAAATTACCCTTAATAAACACCCACTATGGAAAGAGTTTTTATAATATACCAAATTTGTCCTTAATGAATTAATTTACACTCTAAACTTTTATTTTAATAATTAACACTTTAAGCCCTTATTTTCTAAAAATTTCCACTATCACAATTATATTAACCTACACCACTTGACACCGCCACCACCACCAATAGTACCATCACCACACCACTAGACCGTCTTCCCCACCACCACCGCCGCATTGCGCGGGTACCATGCTGGCATGCTCGTTTATCTAAGGAATGTCAAATCAGGATATACTTGGTGATAATTGTATTCGAAAAAAGCGCGCTAGGACACCGCCAAAGAAGGTGTCAAATTTTTCTCAATGAAAAGTCGGGAATAAAAATTTTTAGAGAACCCCCATTCATTATCCTCTCCCTCGATCGAAATCCAAATATTCAAAAAAACGAAATTTCTTTCAAAACCGAATACTTTCGCAATCAAATCATCATCATATTTTTATATTAGTCCATACAAGTATTAACTCTTATATAATTAATTAAGGAATGCCAAGCTCATCGAACAAGATACACAAGCGATACGAATCCTAATCAATTTAATCCGCAGGTTAATTTGGTTTGAGATAAATCAACCATCTCTATTTACAATGACAACATACGCAACGGCTTTTCCTACATTGTCTCGTGATAAATTGAAACGTAGCAGCCTGTTTAGGCGGTTTTTGTTTCGAAAATCATCCTCCCGGTCGATCAGGCTCTCCATCCTTAAGCTAGACGGATCGTCTTTCGGTAATATATCATGATCCAAAAACTTAATATATAATTGAATACGTGGAATTATGTATTTATATAGACTGGTTAATAATATATTAAATTAATAAAATTTTTGTATATGATTCAGATATATTGATTACGAACAAAGCAACCGTTGCGAAGGTCAAGCTAGCTGTTGAGGCTGCTTTTAGTCATTTGCCTAAACAAGAAGATTGCAGGATTTCATGGTATGCCTATATATGTAGACAGAAAAGTAAATATGTACTTTTATCTAAACAAATTATGTATATAATCCTTCACATATTAAATTTTTAATATCATTGTATAATAATAATGAATAAATGATTGGGTCACATATAATTACTTGGGGATGGCTAGGGAAACAAGCCATGAGAAAAAAAATCCGGTTAGACCATTACATTTGAGTCAATTAATGGTTCGTCATCCCCGAGTAACCTTAACAAGGAAAACGTTCTTTGGTTACCCGTTTACTCCGTTTTTAACTTGAAATTATAATATTGAAAAAGTAGCTTATTTTAGTTTGTGTTCTTAATTAGGTCACATGTATGGGATAATTTTTGCTTATGTTTTGAGCGTATGAAGCTTCTTCGTGACAGTGATCCTATTACACGTTTTGGGATCAAGAACGGTGATCAGGTAGGTCTTTGACATCGAATGTTTCGTTTATATATGTTGAATGAATAAGCATATGGTGTATTCTAGTGTCTTATATTGTGTGTGGGCTACTTAAATGTACCTCAAACATGTGTGTTGATTTATAATAAAGGTGACATCATTAAGCATTAACATTAATTTCATTGTGCAGCTTCAGTTTGTTCGACGTGCCCCCGTATACATGTTAGCTGGTGAAGCATCAGAGAATTTCCATTCTATTTCACATGAGTCCGAGGGGTAAGCTTTATAATTAGATGCAATGCTTTGACTGTGCATCAAATTTGGGTTGTATTTATTGATAATGTAGAACATTGCCTTCAAATTAAGGAAGTGGGTCAAGTCGGTTGAGTAGGTTAAACGGGTTGAAACTTGAAAGTTGTCCAAAGTGCAGCCTAAAATTCATTATTTCGTGTTTTTGTAAAATAGAAAATTGGTTTACGAAATCAAATATTTCTCAATTATATCTAATACATTAATTATTTGTAGATTATAAGAATAAAAATAAAATTGGATAAAACTCTAATACAACTTGAAAATAGAGATGACCCGTTTTGATTGTAACCCATCATTCTGTCCGACCTATCTACCCTTTTGGGCACGTGCATACACAAGTTTTGCACATTTGTGAAATTGAGGAAAAATACATGAACATAGTTTGAGGAATTTTGGATAGGTCATCAAACAAATCTGAAACATGTATGTAGATATATGAAGTATAAGCAAACCCTTCTCCAAAATGAAGTTAATAAAGGTTGTAACGACGATAGTGCTGATAAGAAATCTCCATCCAAATCGGCAAGAGGCTTGCTTTCACGACGAAAACAAGAAGGTCAGACAAAGGGAAATGACCGTGTTGTGAACTCAACCATAAGACTTGGCCGAATGTTTCCAAGTAATGATATGGATAGCGATGAAAGCAGAGATATGTCAAGTACATTACCACCACCATATGATGACTATTTTGGTTATCCAACTGGTTACTGTTTCAAATAGCATTTATGGGTTGTGACTACTTGAACTAACGGATACATCACGATCCATATAGTTTTGGAGTGTGAGCGTGGATGTATAAATCATATTGTTATTTGCAAAACAAATGAATGTTTATGACAACTAAATGGAATCAAAATGCACACACACAGATATATATTGCATTTGTTGGTTTTGTAGCATTATTATCACTAAAAAATAAACATAGGGGAGAAAAACTTGATAGATAATATTGTTTGTTGCCCAAATATCTATCTAGAAGGGAAAAAAAAGAGCTACCTTCAAGTATGGTAATTATTGTAGCTAAAGTCAGATTTTAAACAAGGCTTCATGACTAGAAAAATACTACTAATAACTCAAACCAGAGTACTCGTTTTCTAGCAATTCTGATACACGAATTCTTTCTCCATTGCTCTCTTTCATCCAAGAGAAGATGGTTTCCCCACAAGTAGTCCCTTTGTCTAACAATTCAAGGCTTTCGACGTAGTTTTCCATATCTCGGTGACAGCGATGTCTGAATTTCAAAAGTTCCGTGACCAACTTTGTCTCGGGGTTATAAACTTGAAGCCTGTCGAAATCGTATATCAATATTTTACCATTGATGATAGGTTGCAAGACGCTGGCTGACGTAACTCCATCATAGGCTTCCACTTTAAGATACACAGACCAAGATTTAGCATTATCATTCTCACTCATCACCCAAATCCTATTATAACCGTCTTTCAAGGAAACCACAGCTAAATAACCATTAATGGTTGTTATTTGTCCCGTTTTCCCAAAGGAAATTGTACCAAAAGCATGAGTACACAAATTGAATGTCATGGTAATCCTTGTTCTTGTTGGTGGTTCGTGAACTAAGCCAATGTAGTGTTCCATTGAAAAAACATGCCTTTGAATATGCATAAATAAACGGAGGAGTTTGTTTTCAAAGAGTAAATAAAGGAATCATCATTGTGTGCAACACCAGCTATATATCTGAAGTAGGGTATGGCCACAACCTTGTAATCATGGGTGACTGGGTCAAAACCAAAACCGAATGCTGCATTATATAAATCAACAGTAGTGTCTTTCAAACAAGGATGACGGGGAAGGGTTAGTTTACGCCTAATTGAAAAGTTCCACAGACTAATATGATTCCATTACATGAACCAACAGTGTCTTGGTTAATACTATGGTCTAACTCATCTCCAGGTTTGATGTACCCAAAGCTTCTAGGCGAGTGCAAGGTATACATGTCTATATATTTGACATTTGTAACTCCAATTAAGTGTCTAATGAGGACTTTCTGATCAGAGCAAAGAGGGTAATTGCGGATGAAGTCGGGGCTAGCGATACGAGAAACACCAATATTTGGAGAGTGATCGAAAACGGAGGAGGGATTTGATAGGTAGATACTCCCGATTACATCTTCTGGTACATCCCCATAACTAGACATTGTGTTTGCTATTTTTGAACGGCAACATTGTGTTTGTTGATTCAATTAATTAAGTGACCTAAACTTATTGGCAGACAAACAAGATTTTTCTATAGACTGAAAGAAAAAATAAAATAAAAATAAGAAACGAATGAATTCGTTGGTTAATCAACACCTTTAATAGAAGCCCTAATCCCCCCCTAACCGACTCCTAGCTAATCTTATTAATTTTCTAAATTACACTAATCGTCCCTGTGGTCTCTCACTGTTGCACAAATCGTCCATAAACTAGATCAAATTAATTACTATGATCAATTTAACAAGATTTCTTCATCTCATGTATGATCAAGGGATCATAGCAGCGTATTCTTATCAATACGAGAATGATATATATTATCAACATATCCCCATCAAGGTGCCTTAGTCGTGGCCACCGATATACATCTTCAGGGGTTTGAGGCTCGGATCTCACTAGTTAACATATTGGAGGTGTGCGCAAGGGGAAGGTTTGAAAACAATTACGGGGATAACCTAGTTAAATCGCGTACATATGTGTCCCCATATAAATTGAATATGAAAACCAATGCTCAATCTAGTCCTTGTTTGATGGGTGATGACGGGATGAAAGCCATTGAAAGGTGATAGAAGCACATGCGAAACTATGTCCTGGAATGATATAAAATCTATTTATTTACTTGTTTTTCTCAATCTTATGCTTATGGTATTTAACACAAAGATCATAAATTGGTTAATTGTTCATATAATTGTTTGTGTTCGTTCAATTGTTTGATTAATTTATTGTGTCCATGTTCCAAAAGGAATTAATCAACAACATAGACCTTATACATTATGGTGTGTTACATTATAGTGTGTTTGTGTAATGCATGATAGCCGAATATGTTATATGTTGCTTATCAAGAATGCACGGTTAAAATGTTTTATATAACAAAGTTCGTAATAATTATGTAAGAAAATAAGTCATAGAGGTATTATGTCACAAAATTATAAATCTTTTATCCAACCCAAACAAAAATTATACAAACCTCAAATAAAAAGAAAACTCCATGGACACAACAAAGATCCACTTTGAATATTTGATTTTTTGTGTCTTGACAATTGGGAACCTCTAATATCACAATATCAAATTGTGTGGCATACATACAATAGAGATAACCTTCCCCCAAAAATCAACCTATCATTCATCCCCAATCTCATCACTCTCACAGTCACACAACCAAAATCTCTCACACATTTCTCCAAAAAAAAGAATCACCCACCATTCTCACCACCCCCATTTTTCTCACCCATGGCCAACATGATTATGTCCTCTTCCAAAACCCTAATCACATCTCCCCCAACTCCCAAACCCACCCCCATCATCCCCACCCCTGCCCCACAAATCTCACTTCCCCAAACCACCACCACCACCAAAAAACCCTTAATTTTTTCCTCCGCCGCCACAATAGCTGCCATAATCACCGCCACACCACTCCCCTCACTAGCCGAAGAATTCGAAAAGGCGCAGCTCTTCGATTTCGACTTGACTCTCCCGATAATCGCGGCCGAATTCCTTTTCTTGATGTTCACACTAGACAAGCTATACTACTCACCACTAGGAAACTTCATGGACAAGAGAGATGCCGAAATCAAAGAGAAACTCTCCAGCGTCAAAGACACGTCAGCGGAAGTGAAACAGCTGGAGGAACAAGCGGCGGCGATAATGCGAGCGGCGAGGGCGGAAATTGCGGTGGCATTGAATAAAATGAAAAAAGAAACGGCGGTTGAAGTGGATGCGAAATTAGCGGAAGGAAGGAAGAAAGTGGAAGCGGAGTTGCAAGAAGCGCTTGCGAGTTTGGAGAAACAAAAAGAGGAAACGATTAAATCGCTTGATTCGCAGATCGCGGCTCTTAGTCAGGAAATTGTTAACAAGGTCCTTCCTGTTCAATAAGTTTTTATACATATTTTCATGATTGATGATGGTTACATAAACTTGTTTATAATTTGTAGGATTCGGATATTAAGTTTGGTTTTGGATCCGGGTCTGGATTTGTAATGATCTTAAATGTTAAATAATATATTATTATTACCATGTTTTCCTGTATTTGAATTGATGTAGTATTTGAGAAATTAGTGGAATTATGTTATCTAGCGTTACGGTCCTATAAAGGATAGAGTCGAAGAATATATTGTTGGAAAAAAGGTGAATTTTTTCCCACTTTGGACATCAATAAATATATGGTCGAGTGACATATATCGAGAACCATTTAGTGGGTTTTGTAGTCTCTGGCCAAGGCTACGCAACGAACTAAGATGCGTCCAAATTGGGTTAAAGGTGAATGAGATGTCGAGTCTCAAAGGTGTGTGTTTGGTGCATAAGTTGGAGAGAAAGTGCATTTGTCCCACATTGGTGTGGGATCTAAGCTTTCACTAGTTTATAAGTGGAAGACTTCAAACCATGTCAAGAGCTTGTGTTGTGTTTTACTCTGGCACCTACCCGCGCGCAGGGGGGGGTGCAGAAAACGGGTTTCTGGGTCAAAATCTCTGAACCAATGCGTGCACCTGCGGACACGAATGCAGCTCCGAAAATCCGGGCCCGTGCGAACCGGTTTTTGCTGCAACCCGTAATTATTTTTTACCCGGTTCTGGAACCATCTAGAACAGACTCTTGGGCATGAAAAACTCTTTGCTTTCCAAACTGATTGAGTTATGATACATCAAAAATATCAATCGAATTAATTGCTGTTAAATGAATTTGAGTGCACATCAGTTTCAATTGTGTGTATATAAACGTCATATCATGGACTTGTAAAGATATACAAGACATAGAATTCGTATCACACACACTTATTCACTTTGCAATTTTCGGTTTCATAAACAGCATCCATCCCTGTGCTCCGTTCTTCTTTCAGGCAAGTGATCTACGTCCGGCAGTACGCTGCTTTCAACCGGTGTACCCTGGGAACAGACGACGGATCTGTTTAAGGGAATTGTGTCAAACACAAGCCCGGTTTTCCCTTTCTGTTTCATGTTTCTTTGTTTTGCAGGAACCGTTCGAGTTGCTGGTCTTCCTTAATTTTAATTTCCATTATGTTCTTCTTTTTAGTTGCTTTATATTTATCTACTATATTGCAACATGTTCATGGGATTACTCGTGTTATTATACTGTATTTCCAACAAACTTAAACAGATTGGTTTAATAACACGATTTGTTATTAACTTGTTCCGGTTTTCTTCTTTCAGAATGGAATCTCAGCCCATGTTCTCTGTTGTTCCCACTTCTGGTGTCTCTGCAGCTTCTGCTGTGTCTGCTATCATGACATCTGATGTCTCTGTTACCTCCATGCTAGTTGCACCATTGCCTACTGCGGTTGCAACTCAGGCTGAAAAACCTGAGAAGTTCAATGGTGTGAACTTCAAACGTTGGCAACAAAAGATGTTCTTTTATTTGACAACGTTGAACCTTGCGAGGTTCCTGACTGAAACCGCTCCCCAAATCACTGAAGGGGAGATGGCTGCTCAAACTGTGAGCGCGATTCAAGCTTGGAATCATTCTGAATTTTTGTGCCGCAACTATGTCTTGAATGACCTGGTGGACTCGCTCTATAATGTTTATTGCAAAATGAAGACTGCCAAAGAATTATGGGAGTCATTAGAGCGCAAATATAAAACAGAAGATGTTGGCACCAAGAAATTTGTGGTGGCTAAATTCTTGGAGTTCAAGATGGTTGATTCAAAGACTGTCATGAGCCAAATCCAAGATTTGCAGATTATTCTCCATGATATTCATGCTGAAGGAATGACACTGAGCGAGACATTCCAAGTTGCTTGCATGATAGAGAAACTGCCACCAAGCTGGATTGATTTCAAGAATTATCTTAAGCATAAGAGAAAGGAGATGACCATTGAAGATCTCATTGTTCGTCTTCGTATTGAAGAAGACAACAAAGTTGGTCAAAAGCAAAGTTGTGTCCCAAATTCAGCAAAGGCTAATGTTGTTGAATATGGTCAATCTTCAAAAGGTAACAAAGGCAAGGGACGGGTTTAGAAGAAAGGCAAAGGGAAAGGTCCAAATCTTGGAGCCAAAGGTGGAATCGTGAAAAAGAAATTCCAAGGCACCTGCTACAATTGTGACAAGCCTGGTCATAGGGCAAATGAATGCAAACAGCCCAAAAGAGAGACCCCTCGCCAAGCTAACATGGTTGATATGGATAATCTGGTAGCTATGGTCTCTGACCTCACTATGATGATCTCTGAAGTTAACTTGGTTGGTTCTAATACCAAGGAATGGTGGGTTGATACCGGTACCACCCGCCATGTTTGCTCTGACAAAGATCTGTTCAACACTTTCAAGGAGGTTACTAATGGTGAAAAGCTCTTTATGGGAAACTCTGCCACTGCTGATGTGAAAGGCGAGGGTAATGTGATCTTGAAGATGACTTCTGGAAAAGAACTCACTCTGCAAAATGTGTTGTATGTTCCAGAGATTCGTAAGAATCTTGTGTCTGGTTGGCAGTTGAATAAGTTTGGTTTCAAAATTGTGTTCGAGTCTGATAAGGTCGTGTTGACCAAAAATGGTGTGTATGTTGGAAAAGGGCTATGCCCTCAATGGTATGTTCAAAATGAATGTAATTGCTATCAATGGAATGAATAAGACCGGTACTAGTTCTGCTTACTTGCTTGAGTCTTCTAATGTGTGGCATGGTCGACTTGGTCATGTCAATTTTAATTCCATTCGTCGTTTGATTAAATTGAATTGCATACCAAATTTCCATATTGACTCAAATTACAAATGTGAAACTTGTGTTGAAGCCAAATTAACAAGTGCACCATTCAAATCGGTTGAAAGAACTACCGAACCGCTTGATATGATACACACAGATGTGTGCGATCTAAAATCCATTCCAACGAGACATGGATATAAGTACTTCATCACGTTCATTGATGATAACACAAAGTATTGTTGTGTTTACTTGCTGAAAAGTAAAGATGAGGCAATTGAAACCTTCATTGCTTACAAGAATGAAGTTGAGAATCAACTTGAAAGGAAAATCAAGGTCGTACGAAGTGATAGAGGTGGTGAATATGTCTCACCTTTTGCTGAATTTTGTTCACAAAATGGAATAAGACATGAGTTCATTGCACCCTATTCACCTCAATCAAATGGGATTGTTGAACGAAAGAATCGAACCTTGAAAGAAATGGTGAATGCCATGTTGGTGAGTTCTGGTGTAAGTCAGAACATGTGGGGGGATGCCATTCTATCGGCAAATTATCTTTTAAATAAGATACCCCACAAGAAAAAGGATGTGACGCCATATGAATTATGGTGGAAAAGAAAACCATCCTATGAATATCTCAAAGTGTGGGGGTGCCTAGCCAAAGTAGTTGTTCCACTACCCAAGGCCCAAAAGATAGGACCCAAAACTGTTGACTGCATTTTTATTGGATATGCTGATCACAGTAGTGCATATCGTTTTCTTGTGCATGAATCCAAGATTCCTGATATACACAAAGGATCAATAATGGAATCAAGAAATGCCTCATTCTTTGAAAATGTATTTCCATGCATTGCAAAAGAATCTGGAAATTCGTCTAGGATAGTCAATGAAAGTGTCCAAGATGAGACACTCAATAAGCCAGTCCAAGAGGAATTGGAACAACCTGAGGAAGAAGAGCTTGAGCCTAGACGAAGCAAAAGAGCTAGGACTGAAAAGTCTTTCGGTCCTGATTTCTACACTTATGTGGTGGAAAGTGAACCACAAACTTACCGTGAAGCGGTAACTTCCTCAGAAGGGCCTCAATGGAGGGAGGCCATCAAAAGTGAAATAGATTCTATTTTACAAAACCATACTTGGGAGCTAGTGGATCTTCCTCCAGGGTGCAACCCACTAGGATATCGATGGATTTTCAAGAGGAAAATGAAGCCAGATGGCTCCATTGATAAATATAAGGCAAGGTTGGTGATCAAAGGTTACAAGCAACGAAAGGACTTTGATTATTTTGATACATATTCGCCAGTAACGCGAATAACCTCGATCAGGGTGGTACTTGCCATTGCCGCCATTAGAAATTTGGAAGTTCACCAAATGGATGTGAAAACCGCTTTCTTGAATGGAAATCTTGAGGAAGAGATTTACATGGAGCAACCTGAGGGATTTATAGCTCCTGGGCAAGAAAAGAAAGTGTGTAAGCTGTCAAATCCTTGTATGGATTGAAACAAGCTCCCAAACAATGACATGAAAAATTTGATCATGTCATGCTTGAGTCTGGGTTCAAGATCAATGAATGTGACAAGTGTGTATATGTGAAAGACACATCAGATGGATATGTCATCCTGTGCCTATATGTAGATGATATGCTCATTGCTGGAAGTAATGAAAAAATGATAAAATCTACGAAGGACCTCCTGAAGGCAAGATTTGACATGAAAGACATGGGTTTAGCAGATGTGATTTTGGGGGTTCAAATCACACGAACCCATAATGGACTTGTTTTAAGTCAGTCACACTATGTGGACAAAATTCTTGAGAAGTTCAATTCAAATGACTCTAATGTAGCGAGGACTCCTATTGACACGAGTCAACATCTCGCGAAGAACAGAGGAGAGTCTGTTGAACAATTACAATACTCAAGAATTATAGGCATCCTAATGTATTTGATGAGTTGTACAGGACCAGACTTGGCATATGCTGTGAGCAAGCTAAGTAGATATACAAGTAATCCAAGTTCAAGTCATTGGAGCTGCATGACTAGGTTACTTCGGTATTTAAGGTACACTCGTGATTATGGCTTGCGCTACGGCAGATATCCAGCAGTAATTGAAGGACATTGTGATGCAAAT
Organism: Erigeron breviscapus; assembly: GCA_034093135.1. Taxonomy (NCBI): domain Eukaryota; kingdom Viridiplantae; phylum Streptophyta; class Magnoliopsida; order Asterales; family Asteraceae; genus Erigeron; species Erigeron breviscapus. The sequence continues at coordinate 16,510,218 of CM067170.1, forward strand.
TGGATATCTGACACGAATGATTCCAGAGCAACAAGTGGGTATGTATTCACACTTGGAGGGGCAGCCATATCGTGGAAATCATCTAAGCAAACAGTTATTGCTAGATCCACGATGGAATCAGAATTCATCGCCTTAGATAAAGCAGGTGAAGAGGCAGAATGGCTACGTCAGTTTATTGAGGATATACCAAGATGGCCCAAGCCGGTGTCGGCCATATGTATACATTGTGATAGCCAATCGGAAATTGGCAGAGCTCATAGCACAATGTACAATGGTAAGAATAGACATATCAGGCGTAGACATAATACGGTACGACAACTAATCTCTACGGGAATTATCTCTGTTGACTATGTGAAGTCAAAGGATAATATTGCGGATCCGCTCACAAAAGGCTTAAGCAGAGAGTTAGTTCAGAAGTCGTCCATGGGAATGGGACTGAAGCCCATGAAAGGCTAAGTTTATATGAAGGAAAACCTAACTCAGCTGACTGGAGATCCCAAGATCTGAGTTCAATAGGACAACCTAATTGTATGAACTGGCGAGGTCACTGTGGGGGGGATTATAAGGAAAACCCTACAATCTTAAAAAAAAGGGGAGATTATTATATGATTTAATAATCTTCCTAGTCCATTCCTAAAAGTGACAAGTTATGAGGTTAAGCCTATGGCTTTTAATGATTCAGGTAGCCTACATGGTGAATCACCTATGTGAGAGAGAAGTGGGGTCGCTTCTTAGGGTATTGTTGGGGGCACAATACTTAACAGCTCTGCAGAACCAGGCGCATGTCCAGGACCATAACGGACATAACTATGAGGACTTGACTTTGTCAGGGAGAGTCTTGTGTGAAGCGTATTGTCGCCTACACAAATGGCAGACGAGTTCAAAGACATCACCGTCTACTCAGAGCCAGTAGACTAAGTGCGTTTCATGAGCGAAGGTTCAAAGGGTAACACCTACCTTCGTATGCAAGATTCAACTGTTGAAACTTGAATGGAACACTATTGTTTCTGAGATCGACCTCCATTCATGTGGGGGATTGTTGGAAAAAAGGTGAATTTTTTCCCCACTTTGGACATCAATAAATATATGGTCGAGTGACATATATCGAGAACCATTTAGTGGGTTTTGTAGTCTCTGTCCAAGGCTACGCAACGAACTAAGATGCGTCCAAATTGGGTTAAAGGTGAATGAGATGTCGAGTCTCAAAGGTGTGTGTTTGGTGCATAAGTTGGAGAGAAAGTGCATTTGTCCCACATTGGTGTGGGATCTAAGCTTTCACTAGTTTATAAGTGGAAGACTTCAAACCATGTCAAGAGCTTGTGTTGTGTTTTACTCTGGCACCTACCCGCGCGCAGGGGGGGGTGCAGAAAACGGGTTTCTGGGTCAAAATCTCTGAACCAATGCGTGCACCTGCGGACACGAATGCAGCTCCGAAAATCCGGGCCCGTGCGAGCCGGTTTTTGCTGCAACCCGTAATTATTTTTGACCCGGTTCTGGAACCATCTAGAACAGACTCTTGGGCATGAGAAACTCTTTGCTTTCCAAACTGATTGAGTTATGATACATCATAAATATCAATCGAATTAATTGCTGTTAAATGAATTTGAGTGCACATCAGTTTCAATTGTGTGTATATAAACGTCATATCATGGACTTGTAAAGATACACAAGACATAGAATTCGTATCACACACACTTATTCACTTTGCAATTTTCGGTTTCATAAACAGCATCCATCCCTGTGCTCCGTTCTTCTTTCAGGCAAGTGATCTACGTCCGGCAGTACGCTGCTTTCAACCGGTGTACCCTGGGAACAGACTGCGAATCTGTTTAAGGGAATTGTGTCAAACACAAGCCCGGTTTTCCCTTTCTGTTTCATGTTTCTTTGTTTTGCAGGAACCGTTCGAGTTGCTGGTCTTCCTTAATTTTAATTTCCATTCTGTTCTTCTTTTTAGTTGCTTTATATTTATCTACTATATTGCAACATGTTCATGGGATTACTCGTGTTATTATACTGTATTTCCAACATATATCTATATAAAAAGTGTGGTTATAGTGAGAGTAGTTTATCTGTTTATGTAATGAACTCTAACTTGGAGAAGTGGGTAATGGAGAAATAATGTGTTGTATTGACCTGACTCGGGCATGAGAATGGAATTGAGCATCAGGTATGGTAATAGTATCCAGAACCATCCAGAACGTCACCTCAGCACCACATCAGCTTTCAATATTTCATCAGTTTTAGACAGTTATGGACGCAGAACCACCCAGAACGCAGAACATCATTTTTTTTCATTTCTCACATATATTATTTTTGTAACTAGTTTTATTCAATGATATATTAATAAAAAGAAAATACTAATAAAAAAACAAAACATCAATAATGAAAAAGTAGAATAAATAATAATAAAGTAAAAATGCATTAACAATTAATAATCCTAAAAATACATTAAGATTAAACCTAAAATTACATTAATAATAAACCTAGATAAACATTAACAAATTACATATCCATTAATTATAATACATAAACTTTTAATGATTAAGTTACTTATAACTTACATATATGTTAACAAATTTATTTTTTATATAAAAGATTATTAATATAGTTACTTAATTGAAGATAGGGTAAGTGCGCCAGAATGCAGTTAACTAATCTCAAAAAGTTATTGTGTGCACGAACTCTAGGTTTGTTTTATTGTATTCAGGAAACTTGTTCAAGAGTCCCATAGTAAACAAAAGTTACCGGGTAAGAAGTTAGCCGGTCACCACTTTCACGTTGACCCGTTGACTGCTTACGCGACATGCACACAATAACTCTTCGGGATTAGTTTATGCACACAATAAAAATAATGATTTACATACAATGTTTATGTATATGAAAAAACGGTGCTCATAAGTAGGAAACCGGTTCCATGTTTACTATAACCATCTTTTCAAGTTTCCTGAATACAATAAAACAAACCTAAAGTTCGTGCACACAATAACTTTTTGGGATTAGTTAACTGCATTCCGACGCACTTACCCCTTGTAGATATATACATGTAAAAGTTACATTGTTTAATGTATAAGAAACAGATATGACATTAGTACATTAATATGGTATATCAATTTACAACCGTTTCTTTCACAAAATAGATACAATGGTTCAATAAATTTACATAGTTTTATGTTTTTAAGTTTATAAAAAAAAGAAAAATAGATGTGGTGTGTGCATGAGGACAAAATGATATATAAAATAATGAGTAAACAATTGAAAAGTAATAATGCCGATGTTCTGCAAGGATATCAAGAATTTTAAGTTAAAACCTAAAATTACATTAATAATAAACCTAGATAAACATTAACAAATTACATATCCATTAATTATAATACATAAACTTTTAATGATTAAGTTACTTATAACTTACATATCTATTAGTAACAAATTTACTTTTGTTATATAAAAGATTATTAATATAGTTACTAATTGAAGATAGGGTAAGTGCGCCAGAATGCAGTTAACTAATCTCAAAAAGTTATTGTGTGCACGAACTCTAGGTTTGTTTTATTGTATTCAGGAAACTTGTTCAAGAGTCCCATAGTAAACAAAAGTTACCGGGTAAGAAGTTAGCCGGTCACCACTTTCACGTTGACCCGTTGACTGCTTACGCGACATGCACACAATAACTCTTCGGGATTAGTTTATGCACACAATAAAAATAATGATTTACATACAATGTTTATGTATATGAAAAAACGGTGCTCATAAGTAGGAAACCGGTTCCATGTTTACTATAACCATCTTTTCAAGTTTCCTGAATACAATAAAACAAACCTAAAGTTCGTGCACACAATAACTTTTTGGGATTAGTTAACTGCATTCCGACGCACTTACCCCTTGTAGATATATACATGTAAAAGTTACATTGTTTAATGTATAAGAAACAGATATGACATTAGTACATTAATATGGTATATCAATTTACAACCGTTTCTTTCACAAAATAGATACAATGGTTCAATAAATTTACATAGTTTTATGTTTTCTATAGGTTTATAAGAAAAAAATAGTTGTACTACTGTGCATGAAGACAAAATGAGATATAAAATAATGAGTAAACAATTGAAAAGTAACAATGCCGATGTTCTGCAAGGATATCAAGAATTTTCATGAAGTGTTCGGTGTAGAATATAGGGGGATGGAAAACGAATCGGTGCCAACTGCCAAATAAGCATTCGTGATCGGGGTTTTTCACCCATACCGTATGCTCTGATAATACAAAGGAATAGGAATGTTTAAATTCAAATCTAACTTCCATTACAGCCACCTACAGTCCATAAATTCGTAGAATATTGTTTTGTGAGTTAATTACATTTTTCGTCCCTGTGGTTTGTACCAACTTTCAAGTATCATCTCTGAGTACACGAAATTACGTATTTCATCCCTGAGTATGGAATTCCGTTAACATATTTGGTCCATGACCCAAACGGACGTTAAAAAAGTGGTCACATGACCTGCACACCGAGGATATAATAGTCCGTTCATATTACATGGACTAAAAGTGTAATTAACTCTTTTCTCTATTTTCCTTTTCCTTTATCCCCAATAATTTTTTTCTCTTTTCACAGATTTATCTGCAACACTATAAACACCACCACCACAATCATCATCATCATCATCATCATCATCTACTCTGCGTTTAACTGAAACAGTCGGAGAAGAAACATTATTACCTGACACAGCAGCCGCATATGTCTTGTTGTTGGACACTGAATCAGTACCAGAAAAAAGGGGCACCAGCTTAGGAATGGAAGGCGAAGTGTCATTACCCTTCTGATTTAAGACTTTCCTAGTACCAAAAGTTCGGTTGAATCTGACAATATCAGCAAATACCTTGTACTTTGCAAACCACATCGAATTTAGATTAGATCTTAACACTTCCGCATCTGCGACCTTGATAAATCGAACGAAGGCAAAACGTTTCCCCGCTTTTGACAATCGATTAGCAATGAAAATATCAACTACTGTTCCCCAAACTGAACATCGAATCCACAAATCTTTGTGCGTGACCCCATGAGGGAAATTAGTAATATAAATGGAAAGGGACATACGCTACAATATGGATGATTTAGGTTTAGTGTTTTTCTGAAAGTTATTGTTATTCGCAAGCACATCAAACTTTGGGCCACCGAATCGATTAGAATAATTACCTTTGTGATGTTTTACTTGTTGCCAAACTCCTTCTTGAAATGTGTGTTTTATTTGTTCTTTGAATACCATCACAGACAGAAAGACAAAGAGAAATGAGTGAAAGAGGGTAAGAGATAAGCATTATGTGGGTATAAAATTTTTTATCCTTCTCCTTTCAAGATCTAGTACTTTCAGAATTATTGGGGCTCCATGAGTTTTAGCTTCTTTTTTCTTCTGTTTTAAGATAATCTTTGATTTTTTTTTATGTATAAGAGATTCAGATCTGGGCGTTTGATGATGATAATAAAAATAGTTAAACAAAAACATATATTATTAAGAGTTAATTACATTTTTCGTCCTTGTGGATTTTTTCATTAAACAAACCAAAAAAATACAAGTTTTACACTTTTGATCCCTGAAAAAGCGAACTGACCATTTTGCCCATGGTGTGCCTCTCACGTAACCCGCTACATAACGGACGTTTTGTTCGTGGATCAAATATGTTAACGGAGTTCCATACTTAGGGATGAAAGACATAAATTCGTATACTCAGGGATGATCCTTGAAAGTGGGGCAAACCACAGGGACGAAAAATGTAATTAACACTTGTTTTGTTTGTTTCAGTTGGGTATAAAGTATATACCTAGGTCTTCTTGAAGCTAAGTTAGGCTAATATGTTGGCTTGCTATAAGTTATGCCAAATCGATCATAGCAGTAAACCCTCGAGGCCTCAACCTCATTAAACACCTTCATTGTGGCCACCTTATTGTATTTCCTAGTTTTAGCCAACGACATGATCAACTCTAGAAAGTCATCCAATGGATTGTAAAGAAGTTGAGAGAAGGCAAATGTGAGTTCATAATGAAAGAATGTAAATTGCTTGTTTTCTAGTCATTTCAATATACTTTTATCAACAATCTTTATCGTTATTTTTTACTGTATTGGTTTGTTACATGTCCATCATCCAATGGTCTAGTTGCAATGAGTGTTGGGAAAAAAATTTGAAATTAGACAGGGAAATGGTGGGAAAGAAAAAATAATTAACTACATGTGAATCAAAAATAAAAAGAAAGAAATCGCCTCCTGCGGGTTTTGAGCCTCAATACCTCGACGATGTATGGGGAGGTTAAGATGTAGACAGTTCTTACCTCTACCTACGTAGAGAGGTTAATTCCATTTTCTACCTAAATGGTAGAAAATGTCCTCTAACCTTTACATGGGTTGAGGATCGAACCATGACCTCTGAATCAAAAATAGTCACTATAAAATTACAATGTCCACACATACAAAGTCAAAAAGTCAACTGCATTTTTTTTGTCCACTTAATAGTAGATGATTATTATTATCATTTCTTTATATTAAAATTTGCTGCCTTAGTGCCTTTTATCTTGATCTTTTAAGAGCCAACAATGACTACAAGCAAAGAAAACATTTTTGAGTCCATCACCGTTCTAAATATTAAAAGAAGAATAACAATTAAAAGATGAAGAATTCATTGTTACCTAAACCTAGAAAATGATGAAGATCTGAAAATATCTCCAAAATAGGGTTCCCAAACGGCTGCTAAAGGAGAAGAAGGGTTTTGGCATATTTTTCAAGCTATTTATACGATCCCCAAAAGCTGCCAGAAACGGGCCCAGTTGCGGCGCAACTTGGCATTGCGGCGCAACTGGCCGTTGACTTGCGTTGACCTTTGACTTATGTTGACTCGTGGCTGGCCAGGAAGGAGAAACGTTGCGGCGCAACTGGCCGTTGACTTGCGTTGACCTTTGACTTATGTTGACTCGTGGCTGGCCAGGAAGGAGAAACGTTGCGGCGCAACTGGCCGTTGACTTGCGTTGACCTTTGACTTATGTTGACTCGTGGCTGGCCAGGAAGGAGAAACGTTGCGGCGCAACTAGGGAAGTTGCGGCGCAACTTAACTCACTGTAATTGGGTTGCGACGCAACTCAATGTTGCGGCGCAATTGGCCTTCTTCAGCATTCACTTTGGTTGACTTTCTGCAATCTTCATCCAAATGCTTCCGAAATCCTCCGTTAGCACTTAATTCACCTCAACAATATCGTTTTCTCCAGATTTGCGCTTAAATACCTGTCAGTAACCTGAAACACTAACAAATACCATAAACGCACCAAATGTATACAAAAACGACTCATAAACCATGCAGAATCAACTAAATACGTTGTGGGAAATGGGTATAAAATACGACATATCAGTCTTCTTGAAGCCAAGTTAGGCTAATATGTTGGCTTTCTATAAGACTGTTCGGAGTGGGGGACAAATGGCCCGACACCACCCGCTGCCGCCCTGCACACCGCTCCAAGGGGCGGCTTTGGCCAAAAACTTTGTGGCGCGATCAATATATGCCGCCTAGGAAAATTGAATTATCCCCCAAATTCTAGTCGTTGCACTAGCCGTTTTCAATTATTATTATTTTTTTTAAAAAATTTTTTTACCTCTATAAATACAACTCACTTTCTTCATTTTATACTCATCTATTCTCTCTATATCTTTCAAATTCACTCATTTTACCTCTCTATAATCAAATGGCTTGGACTCGGTCCGAAGAAATGAGTTTAACGAACGCTTGGGTCGAGGTGTCAGGCGACCCGTTGTGCGGTAACTACGAACGGGAACGTACATTTTGGTCGAGAGTGACCCGTCTATTTCTCACTTATGAAAATCAACCATCAAACTATCGAAATGAAGACGCGTGGCCTCTAAATGGCGCCGCATGCGTGCAAACATTCACGTATTCGATATGATGTTCAACCGTTTGAATCAAGCTCACGACGGTGAACACGGTGCAATGGTCGAAAGAACTATGGCCGAGTACACGAGGGCATGTGGAAACACTTTTCATCACGTGGAGGAGTGGAAATTGGTACGAAGCAATCCGAAATTTAAACAAATTTAATCGTTTAGTTGTAATATGTAATGTTTGGAATAATTGTTAGTTGTGCTGTGTGATGTATGGAAAAATTATTAATAAAATTCTGTTTTTTATATAATTTAAAAGTAAAAAAAAATAAAAACTTAAAGGAGGCTCCCCAAAGAGTTGTCTCACTCCAAGAAAAAGGAGGGGCAACTCTTTGGAGAAGCCTACGCCACATGGCGCAAGTCCCCCCATGTGGGAAGCCCCTCCCCCACCCCAAACCCCACTCCTCATGGTCTAAGTTATGCCAAATCGATCATAGCAGTAAACCCTCGAGGCCTCAACCTCATTAAACACCTTCATTGTAGCCACCTTATTGTATTTCCTAGTTTTAGCCAACGACATGATCAACACTAGAAAGTCATCCAATGGATTGTAAAGAAGTTGAGAGAAGGCAAATGTGAGTTTATAATGAAAGAATGTAAATTGCTTGTTTTCTAGTCATTTCAATATACTTTTATCAACAATCTTTTATCTTTATTTTTTACTCTATTTGTTATTTGTTACATGTCCATCATCCAATGGTCTAGTTGCAATGAATATTGGGAAAAAAATTTCAGATTAGACAGGGAAATGGCGGGAAAGAACAAATAGTTAACTACATCCGAATCAAAAATAAAGAAGAAAGAAACCGCCTTCTGCGGGTTTTGAGCCTCAATACATCGACGATGTATGGGGGATGTTAAGATGTAGGCAGTTCTTACCTCTACCTACGTAGAGAGGTTAATTCCATTTTTTACCTAAATGGTAGAAAATGTCCTCTAACCTTTGCATGGGTTGAGGATCGAACCATGACCTCTGAATCAAAAATAGTCACTATAAAATTACAATGTCCACACAAACAAAGTCAAAAAGTCAACTGCATTTTTTTTGTCCACTTAATAGTAGATGATTATTATTATCATTTCTTTATATTAAAATTTGCTGCCTTAGTGCCTTTTATCTTGATCTTTTAAGAGCCAACAATGACTACAAGCAAAGAAAACATTTTTGACTCCATCACCGTTCTAAATATTATACTTCACGAGAAGCTCAAACAACCGTTTGATAAAATGCTGCAACAAAAGCTTCTCATACATTTTACAGTTTTTGATAATAGTACGTCACTATAGATTCTTACTCCATTAGCATGACATTAAATATCAACTTGTTTTACTTCACTGTCATTATGTGTTTATGAACATCTATGACCAAAAGTTATGGAAAGCAACCCTTATAATAATTTTTCTATATTATACTCGTATGATCTTTATTAAATCTAAAATAAACAACTTTGAGTCTATGATTATGACCCCCCAAAATTAATATAATCTTGTATTTTGCTATCTTCCCTGGCCGGCAATCCTTTCTATTTGTCAAATTGTCTTCATTTACACTTTAATCCGATTTTTAAATATCAATGGTTGCAGCACCACAGCACCTCCTAGGGACCCTCCATTTGCTCATTTTAAGCCTTTTTTTCTTGTAGGTAGAACATAGTTAAGGGTTTGTCTACTTGCATTTACCCGTTAGCAACTATTTTTCGTTAACCTATGTAAACAACATCCTTTGTGTATGTCATATGGCGTATTTTTGTTGGCTGGTCAATTTGTGTAAACATTTCCTTCGTAAATGTCATCAATATCATGCTTGACTATTAGTGCTTATCAAAGACATTACTTGTTGGCTAAGTTATATGTTTATGCTAGGGTTGCTAATTACCATTAGTTAGAGGGTTGTGTTTGTAACTTGTCTTTCCTATTTATATTCCCCTTGTAATCTTGATTTATTAATACATACAATACAAAATACTCTTACAATTATAATTTGGTATCAGAGCCTTTTCGGCCGCCACTTCCTTGTTCCGCTAAACAAATCGATCCAATCATCACACACAACCGAAAAACATAAGGAAGCTTAATTTATTTTCATCCGTAGCAACTAAAGCACCGTCCCACCATAGCAATTAAATTCCATTCTGTTGTTTTGCTTTCTCGGCCAATCTCGAACAGCAATCAATCGAACACCATCTATCCTACACTTTCTACCGATAATAAATCTATCACCATGGCCATGCTTGCTGTTTTTACCGCTCAAGAAAAAGCCTCTAACATGAGTCACAAGTTTCCTTTTACTCTTAAACCTACCAATTACAACAATTGGAAGACAATGATTCAACCCTTTCTTGAGACCGGCAACATGTTCGGTTATATTGATGGTACTATTCCATGCCCACCCGCCACAATTACTACTCCTGCATCCGGTTCTGGTGACAATATTCAACCCGAAACGGTTCGAACCAATCCAAACTTTACAGCATGGAAACACAATGATGCTCACATCCGTACACTCTTGATCTCTACCGTCTCAGAAGAATCGTTTCACTATGTCAACGGACTTACTGCACGTGAATTATGGGAGAACTTGGAGCGTGATCATGCTCCTCAAACTCGTGCTCGTGAACATACTATTAAGACTCAATTAATGCGCATCGTCATGAAAGGAGACGAACAGCCAACTGCCTATCTTAATCGTGCCCTAGCTCTAGCCGCTGATCTACGCAACATTGGTAAACCCATGGACAACGATGATCTCGTCATGCTTATTATCTCTGGTCTACGTGAAGAATACAACGGTTTAAAGTCTAATCTCCTTGGTCGTGACACGCCTATCACCTTGACCGATTTACCATCTTTGCTAGATGACCATGACTATATGGTTCACAAAAATCAACCCCATGCTGATTTATCACCTGCTACCTTCAACACAGTTTCAACCAATTCAACGCAGCAACAACCTGTCATCACTCCTCTTGGTTCTTCTCAGCAGGGTACGGCCCCCCTCCTTGCCGTGCAACAGTTAGCTGCCCAACTTGGATTCACTCTTACACCTAATTCCACGTCACATGCAATGTTCTCTAACCGATCATCTCGAGGCCGCGGATCATCTTATGCTCGTGGGAGGGGTGGACGGCAATCTTATGGCCGTGGCTTTTCTGCTAGTGGACGTGGTTCTTTCGAATGGGCTTCAATGACAGATTAAGTTCATGGTCATTGCAACCGTTGTGGCATCGGTCATCTTCCAAATGATTGCCCTAATCGTGAACGTGGTCGCTCCCAAGCATACTTTGTTGATAACAGGTCACAAGCATCTAGCAATAATTGGCTTCCGGACTCCGGGGCCAATAACCATGTAACACCAGATCTTTCAAGCATCGGGACTCCAGAACCATATCACGGCTACGATAATCTTCATGTTGGTAACGGTAAAGGCTTTCCCATTCTTCATATTGGTTCTACTAAAATTTTCTCACCCTCCAAAACTTTCAAATTAAGAGACATCTTACATGTTCCTCAAATTAAACATAATCTTCTCTCCGTTCAAAAGTTTTGTCTTGATAACAATGTTTTCTTTGAATTTCACCCGTTTTTCTTTTGTGTAAAGGACATATCTACACGCAATACCCTACTCACGGGTCCAAGTAAGGATGGTCTGTACTCCTTGGTCCTTCCTCAATTTCATCAAATCCCGAAGACTGCTTTTTCTGCCACACGTGCTCCCGCATCTGTTTGGCATCAACGTTTAGGGCATCCACATTCTCGAATTTTACAATATATGTTATCTCGTTATTTGCTTCCTGTTTCTGATAAAACTTTTAAAGATATTTGTTCCTCTTGTCAATTGGGCAAGTCATCAAAATTACCTTTAAAACAAGTTTTCGTAGCAATAATATTCTTGATTTAATATATTGTGATGTTTGGGGTCCTGCACCATCTTTATCTTTTGATGGTGATCGTTACTTTATGTTGTGTGTTGATCATCATACAAAATATATGTGGATTTATCATCTTAAACAAAAATCTGATGTTTATTCATTGTTCAAACAATTTGTTTTAATGGTTGAGCGCCAATTCAATACAAAGTTAAAAACTGTTCAAACTGACTGGGGGGGGGAGTTTCGCAATCTTTCCTCTTTCTTTGCTTCACTTGGAATTCTCCATCGTCGATCTTGCCCTCACACAAGTGAGCAAAATGGTACTGTTGAACGCCGCCACCGACACGTTGTCGAAACCGGCCTCGCTCTTCTTGCTCAATCATCTGTCCCGCAACGTTTTTGGCATTATGCCTTTGACACTGCTGTCTATCTCATTAATCGGATGCCATCCACTTCCACCTCTCTCATCTCTCCATTTGAACGGGTCTTTAATCGCTCACCAGATCTTTCATTTCTTAAAGTCTTCGGGTGTCAGTGTTTTCCCTACTTACGTCCTTACAACCCACATAAGATGGATTTTAGATCTTCTGTGTGTATCTTTCTTGGTTACAGCCCTGTCCATCATGGTTACCGGTGCTTTGATCCATCTCTTGATCGTGTCTACATTGTTCGACACGTCCGTTTCAACGAAACAATCTTCCCGTTTCAGTCTATACCGTCTGCTTCTACTCCTTCTTTATCCGATCAATCATCTTCAATAACTCATGATCATACCTTTCTCTTTCCGGAGGATGTCACTACATCTTCATCCGAACTTCCAGTATCTACCACTACTACACACGAACCAGCCCATGCTACTATGGTTCCATCATCAACATCCACGTCCGTGTCCACCGAACACCCTATTCCTGCACCACCTCAATCTGCCAGGCCGAGGCCTTCTTACCTTCGGCCCAATCCAAAGCCCACTACTCGCTTTGATCCTTCGGCTTTTCAAGCATCCACCGGACCTCCTTCATCTCCAAACATTTCAACCGAGACTTCTACCTCCACACTCCCACCTCCCACCTCTGAACCACTTAGCTTTACCGCTGCCAACAAACACATTGAATGGCGCCGTGCCATGTTTGACGAGTTTTCGGCGCTTGTTAGTAATGGTACTTGGTCTCTTGTTCCCCCGGTTCCCGGGGCTAATATTGTTGATTGCAGGTGGGTTTACAGGATTAAAAGAGACAAAACCGGTGTTCCAATAAAGTACAAGGCTCGTTTAGTAGCCAAGGGTTTTACACAAACTCGGAACATTGATGACAAAGAAACATTCAGCCCGGTAGTCAAAGCTACAACTATTCGGGTTGTCTTATCCTTGGCAGTCTCTCGACAATGGCCTCTTCGGCAATTGGATGTGCAAAATGCCTTTCTCCATGGTCACCTTGAGGAAACTATTTATTTAAAGCAACCACAAGGATTTATTGACAGCAACAAACCCGATTATGTGTGTAAACTACATAAGTCACTTTATGGGCTTAAACAAGCCCCTCGGGCTTGGTTCACTCGGTTCTCTACTACATTGCATAAGCTTGGGTTTCAAGGATCCAAAACTGATCCCTCTTTGTTTATTTATCATCGCAAGGCCACGGTAATATATCTTCTAGTCTATGTGGACGACATCATTATTACAGGGAACAATACCGAAGCTATCCAGGTTGTGATTTCTGCTCTTAGTTCTGAGCTAGCTTTAACAGATATGGGGGATCTTGATTACTTTTTAGGCCTTGAAATTGTTAGACGGGATAAGGATGTGATTTTGTGTAACATCCCGAACTTTTATTTAATGTTTGACTATGCCGTTAAGTCAATTTGGGGTGTCGTTAAGTCTTTACTTAATATTTGAATGTAGTTATGTGTGGTTAACGTAGATAAAGTAGTTAGGTTTAAAAGCCTAAATTTTAATGACGAATAAAAGTGTGATTAATGTCGCTTAAAGGCTACATAGTGCCTTTTAATGAAGGACTAATGTTGTATATGGTCAATAATGCAGTTTGTGGCCATTAATGAAGGGTTTAGAAGTTCAGGGACTGATTTTGACATAGGTTGAAATCAAAAAACGGGATTAAGACTTTGATGGGTGTAATTAGGGTTGATTAAGCAGCCATTAGCAACTAATAAAGCAATTAATCCTTTCTTGAATCCAAAAAGCAATTAATCAAGTATTTTATCAAACGATTTGGGGTTGTAAATTGATCGATCATCGAGTCAAGCAGGTAATCATTGATGTATTGATTGTATTTTCAGATTTAGAGGTTGTTTAATTATGAATCAAATCTGATTAAAAAGGGATTAGCAAGTAATTAGGGCTTAAAAGGTGTTTTGGTTAATTAACATTCAAAATGGTGTTAAACGAGTCTATAGTCGATCTTGATGATCAAAATATGTTTAATCGTGTCGAAAACATGTTTTGGAAGAAGCTTGGACGAGTCGTTTATTGGGAAATCGAAGATCTTGGTCTGTTTATGAAAAACTGTCGAACAGGGATGAAACGAAGATAATCCTCGTTTCTATCTTCGTTTTCACTAAATTCGTAAGAAGTTTTGGAGCTAACTTCGTTGGCTAATTCGTAAACTAGAAAGCAAAACGAAAATGAAGTTTAAATTCGTTTAACGGCCTATCTTCGTAAAGTGTGACTTAAGTTCGTAAGAACTGAAGTAAGTTCGTTTTCTGCTCAAGTTCGTAAGAACCAAACGAAGATAAGGTCTATCTTCGTAAGGTGTAATCTGGATTTTAAATGGTCAGTCCTAAAGTCGTACGAAAGCCATTTAATGTCCCTAATGACTTATACTTCTTATGTTAATATACGATAGGTGTCGGGGAGTACTAATAAGCACCGTTAGCTTTGTTTGCGCGCACATACTACTAACAGGTAAGATACACTACTTTGACACGCTGGGGGATCAACTAAAAGCTGGTTTCAAATCATAAACACTTCCATTCGGTACCTTATTATTGCATGTGGGCATATGGGTTACTTGGGAGGTATTATGGGTTATGCAGTCGACCATGAGACCTGAGATGCAGTCCCTATTGTAGTGTAATGTAGTATTGCTTAATGTAGTATGTACCTATGCAGTTGATGTAGTTTAATGAAGTATATTGATATGCATGATATATATATAGAAATGAAGTTGATGTGTGATATGCATGCTTGACTTGTACACCTAGTTCACTAGACTTGCTAGGTTGCTATGTCACTTGCACGTTTAAGGATCCAAACGTAATGAAGTTAAAATGTGTGAATGTCTAGGAATGTGTGTTACCTAGACTATATGTGTGTGAATGTTTGGGAATGCAGGGACCCAATCTATATGTGTGAAATTGAGCTCATAAAACAGATGCAGTGAAAAGTGTTAAGCTTAACCCGTACTAGCCTTAGCCGGGCGAGTGCGTAGATGCAGTTGTTGCTTGGGTGGCTCCTCGCAACATGGTCTTTATAACGCAGGGTGAGTAATACGAGGGGTTTGACCAACCTACATATACGGATTACTCAAGGATTGGCTTGCCATTCCTTAACGACGTAAGATGAGTAGTCTTTTGACTGATCATCCAGTCGGGTGTGATGCAGGGCACACTTATATGCAGTTAACAAAGATACGTGTGGCAATGTGTGAACTAATAATGCAGATAACGAAGATATGTGTGATAATGTGGGAACTAATGCAGGATAGGCACATTTAGGATGATTATCCTAATTGATATGAAGCTGAAATGCAGTATATGTGTGAACGTGTGAGGTGTGTTGTGCCTGATAAAACTTGTCTAATAATGAAGATTGTTTTAATTGGACAAATGCTTTTAAATTAAGTGTTATCTTACTTAGCTATTCTTATAGCTAACACTTGCTTCTTAATGTGGTTGTTCCCTCAGGTATAGCTTGATGGACTAGATGCAGGACGTGTGAGCTTGGGTAGATGCAATGCAGGAGCCTTAGCTACCCTTAGACGATGCTTTCTTTAGACATTCATTACATTCGTATTTAATGTCGAATTTATGTAGTGATGTGTGAACGGTTGTTTTATGTTGGGCAACCGTTGGGTTTTCATTTGAACTATTGGTTGATATGGCAAGTAACACCAAATAAATGCAGCCACCGAAATGTTTTTATCGGTTTTGACTTTTACAGTCTTTACTTCCGCAATTTAACACCGTTAGGTGAAAAGTTTTTGAAAACCCATATTTTTAAATGACGGGTGTTACAAGTTGGTATCAGAGAAGTAGTTTAAGTGAACCAAGGCCTATTGACCATAGGATTTGGACTTAAACTTAAGGTGTGCATGCTAGGTACTCGTAGGATGCCTTAGCTAGAGATGACAGGTGATGTAGGATGGGTTGGGATGAGTGCGAGTGTGATAGGGCTTATGAGATGTTTACGTTACGATGATATGTTTTAGCCTTATCTCGACGAGCTTTTTGTTTTATTTTGTGCTTATCGACTCCACCATTTTATTGAAGGAAAATGGTTAACACTCGCAACCGCAACATCCAACGCGACGGAGCTACTGCTAGTGTTACTCCACCTGTCCATCCGGGTGCAGGTGCTTCTAATGCTGCTAATGCTGCTGCTAATGCTGCTGCTAATGCTGCTGCTAATGCTGCTGCTAATGCTAATGTGAATCGTGTGAACCCCCGCCGTGTTAATCAACCAGGCTCATTGGGTCCGATGCCTCCACCACCTGGCAATCCTCCGAGAGTTAACGATGTAGTGGTGGATCAGATCCCCAATCAGACGGAGATGTATAATCTTGTGCTAACTCTTCAGGCCCAGTTGGCCCAAACGCAAGAACAGTTGAATCAGGCGTTGGCAGCTAACGCAGAAGGAACTGGTAACAATCACTCTGTGCCTTCTCACCACACTGAGCCACCGGTCGATGATGTTGTTATTCCCCATGCTAATGTTAATGTGGTTCCTCCTAATGATGTTCACGCCCCTCGATTCAAGTTTGAAAGTTTCCAGAAGTGTGGAGCTCAGAAATTCTATGGAACACTTAATGCAGTAGGTTGCATGGAATGACTTGATGATACTGAGATGGTTTTTGAAGCTTGTGATTGTCCCGAGGATAAGAAAGTGTTGTGTGCTAGTAGGATGTTGAAAGAAGGTGCTCGGGACTGGTGGAAGAGCATTACTATTTCGATGACTCCGGCTATGGTAACCGCTATTACGTGGGCTGACTTTAAGCAGAAATTCATTGAGGAATATATTGGGGTACATGAGCAGCGTAAAATGGAAAAAGAGTTCCGTGCTTTGACAGCTGAAGTTGGCAAAATTAATGATTATGCTCGTTCCTTTATGGAGAAGATGAAGTTCGTAGGCCATCTGTTCCGTACTGATGCGGATCAGGTTGCTTGCTATGTTGATGGGTTGCCTCCGAGTTATCGAGGTATCTGCAGGCAGCACAAGACTCTGACTGAAGCAATCAAGGAGTCTAAAAAGCTTGATGATGATTTTGCTTCGGACAAAAAGGTAGTTGAGAAGGTCGACGACAAGAAAGTGGGATTTAAAAGAAGGTCAAATTGGTCTTCCAATAACAATAATAATAAGAAGTTCCGTGGAAGTGGTAGTTTGAGCGGTGACAAAGATAAAAAGAAGAATGGGTCATGGTGTACATTTTGCAAGACAATTCATGAAGGGCATTGTACCGACAAGACAAGAAGGTGCCATAAGTGTGGGAAGTCGGGACATCTTGCCACTGACTGTAGGGACAAGACTCGTTGCTACAAGTGCCAAGAAACGGGTCATCTCATTGCCGATTGTCCACAGATGAGGAATGCTGGAAAGAAGACCGCCACGACAGCAACAAAAGTGAGAGCTCTTCAAATGACGGTTGATGACGCAAGGAACAACGATGAAGTGGTAAGTGGTACTTTCCTTGTTAATCAAAGCCTGCCTCTGTTTTATTTGATTCAGGTGCAAATAGGTCGTTTGTGTCCACATTATTTGCTCCTAAGCTAGAAAGAGTCACTACTCCCTTAGATTGTTCAATAGAGGTAGAAATTGCTAATGGTACGGTTAATAATATACGTGTGGGATATGACGATTGTGACATTGAGATTGAAGGTTGTTCTTTCCCAGTTCAACTATTGCCTACTACCTTAGGTGGTTTTGATGTAGTGATTGGTATGGATTGGTTGGCTAGAAATGAAGCTAGTATTTTATGTTCCCAAAAGATAATTCGCTTGCCTATATCCGAGGGTAAAGTGATAACGGCGTATGGAGACAAGAAGAGAGGAGGAATAAAGATTATTAGTATGATGAAAGCTATTAAATGTATAAGGAAAAACAAGAGCCATTTCTTGGCTTATGTCATTGATGCAAGAAAAGAGAAGTCTTCAATCGCTAGTGTTGAGGTAGTATCAAATTTCTCCGATGTGTTTCCCGATGATCTACCAGGTATTCCTCCCGATCGTGAAGTTACTTTTCAGATAGATCTTATTCCCGGTGCTACACCCGTTGCTAAAGCACCTTACCGATTAGCTCCTACAGAAATGAAGGAATTAATGACGCAATTACAGGAGTTACTTGACAAGGGGTTCATACAACCTAGTTCCTCGCCTTGGGGAGCTCCGGTTCTCTTTGTTAAGAAGAAGGATGGATCAATGCGCATGTGTATTGACTACCGTGAGTTGAACAAACGAACGGTCAAGAACAAGTATCCTCTCCCGAGAATTGATGATCTTTTTGATCAACTACATGGTGCTTCGTATTTTTCAAAGATTGATTGCGGTCCGGTTATCATCAGTTAAAGGTAAAGAAGGAAGATGTAGCAAAGACAGCTTTCCGGACTAGATATGGTCATTATGAGTTCTTGGTCATGCCATTGGGTTGACCAATGCTCCAGCCGCGTTTATGGACTTAATGAATCGGGTATGCCGCCCCTTTCTAGATCATTTTGTTATTGTGTTTATTGATGATATTTTGATCTATTCTAAGTCAGAGGATGAACACCGTGAGCATTTGAAAGCAGTTTGGAGGTGTTGAGGGAGAAGAAGTTGTACGCAAAGTTTTCTAAATGTGAGTTTTGGCTCCGAGAAGTGCAGTTTCTTGGTCATGTCATTACATCAGAAGGTATTAAAGTAGATCCTTCAAAGATTGAAGCTGTTTCAAAGTGGGAGCAGCCAAAGACTCCTACCGAGATTAAGAGTTTTCTTGGTTTGGCTGGGTATTATAGAAGGTTTATTCAGGATTTTTCCCGAATAGCCAAGCCTATGACGGAATTAACAAAGAAGGGTGTGAAGTACGAGTGGACTGAAAAGCAGGAAAATGCATTCCAAACGTTGAAAAAGAAGTTGTGTGAAGCTCCTATCCTTGCCTTGCCTGAAGGTACTGATGATCTAGTGGTATATAGCGATGCTTCTATTACGGGTTTGGGTTGTGTTTTAATGCAGAGAGACAAAGTGATTGCTTATGCTTCACGTCAGTTGAAGCCTCATGAGAAGAATTACCCTACCCATGATCTTGAGCTAGCGGCGGTTGTGTTTGCATTGAAATTATGGAGACATTACTTATATGGTACTAAATGCACACTTTACACCGACCATAAGAGTTTACAATATATGTTTACTCAAAAGGAGATGAATGTGAGACAAAGAAGGTGGATGGAATTACTTAAAGACTATGATTGTGAAATCAAATACCATCCGGGTAAAGCCAATGTAGTGGCGGATGCACTAAGTAGGAAAGTGCAAAGTTCTTCCTGTAAGTTGATGAGCATGCAAGTTCAGGCCAAGTCGGGTCTATTAGATCGAATTAAAGAAGCACAAGAGATGGCATTAATGAAGGATAATATTGATAACGAGAGTATTGGGAAGAAGAAACGACTTGTGATGGAGACTAATAGCCGTGGGTTTAAAACATACAAGGGTCGCATTTGGGTGCCACTGCTTGGTGGTAACCGGGAGTTGATCCTTGAAGAGGTCCATAAAAGTAGGTATTCGATGCATCCCGGTGTCACCAAAATGTATGCAGATTTGAAGCCGATTTATTGGTGGCCGGATATTAAAGGTGAAGTAGCTCATTTTGTAGCAAAGTGTTTGACATGTGCACGTGTGAAAACGGACCATAAAAAGCCGTATGGTTTGTTGCATCAATTAGATGTTCCCGAGTGGAAATGGGATCATATCACGATGGACTTTGTAACGAAGCTACCGAAAACGCCGAAAGGAAATGATATGATTTGGGTGATTGTAGATAGATTGACGAAGAGTGCTCATTTTCTAGCTACCCGACAAGATGTGCCTTTAACGAAGATGGCGAAGTTGTACATTGATGAAGTAGTTGCGAAACATGGAGTCCCGTTATCTATTGTTTCGGATCGAGACTCGAGGTTTGTGTCAAACTTTTGGAAGGGTCTTCAACGGGAGTTGGGTAGTAGAATAAATTTGAGTACCGCCTATCATCCCCAAACCGATGGGCAAAGTGAGAGAACCATTCAAACCTTGGAGGATATGTTGAGAACGTGTGTACTTGAATACGGTGGAGCATGGGATGAACACTTGAAGTTGATTGAATTTGCTTATAATAATAGTCACCATGCAAGTATTGGAATGCCACCATTTGAAATGTTATATGGAAGGAGATGTAGGACTCCAAGTTGTTGGATGGAACCCGGTGAAAAGCAGTTGACCGGTCCCGAAATTATTGAAATTACCTCTGAAAAGGTTAATGTAGCTAAAGAAGCCTTACGTGTGGCGAGAGAAAGGCAGAAAACATATGCAGATAAGAAAAGGAGACCGATTGAGTTTAATGTTGGTGATTTAGTGATGCTGAAAGTATCACCTTGGAAAGGAGTTATCCGATTTGGAAAGAAGGGAAAGTTGAGTCCACGTTTCATTGGACCTTTTAAAGTGGTGAAGCGCATTAAAGATGTGGCATATCAGTTGGAATTACCTCCAGAATTGGATGGAATTCATAACACCTTCCATGTATCCTACTTGAGGAAATGTTTAGCTGAGGAGTCGAGTGTGATTCCTATTAAAGACGTGAGTATTGACCCAATGAAGAGAATAGTAGACGAACCGGTAGCGATACTTGGAAGAAAGCAAAAGAAGTTACGCCGAAAAGTGATTGAACTTGTCTTGGTAAAGTGGAAGCATAATCATGGAGAAAGCTTGACTTGGGAAACTGAAGCAGTAATGAAGGAGAAATATCCCGAGTTGTTCCTATCTGATGAGATTCCGGGGACGGAATCCTCTTAAGGGGGAGGTATTTGTAACATCCCGAACTTTTATTTAATGTTTGACTAATGCCGTTAAGTCAATTTGGGGTGTCGTTAAGTCTTTACTTAATATTTGAAGGTAGTTATGTGTGGTTAACGTAGATAAAGTAGTTAGGTTTAAAAGCCTAAATTTTAATGACGAATAAAAGTGTGATTAATGTCGCTTAAAGGCTACATAGTGCCTTTTAATGAAGGACTAATGTTGTATATGGTCAATAATGCAGTTTGTGGCCATTAATGAAGGGTTTAGAAGTTCAGGGACTGATTTTGACATAGGTTGAAATCAAAAAACGGGATTAAGACTTTGATGGGTGTAATTAGGGTTGATTAAGCAGCCATTAGCAACTAATAAAGCAATTAATCCTTTCTTGAATCCAAAAAGCAATTAATCAAGTATTTTATCAAACGATTTGGGGTTGTAAATTGATCGATCATCGAGTCAAGCAGGTAATCATTGATGTATTGATTGTATTTTCAGATCTAGAGGTTGTTTAATTATGAATCAAATCTGATTAAAAAGGGATTAGCAAGTAATTAGGGCTTAAAAGGTGTTTTGGTTAATTAACATTCAAAATGGTGTTAAACGAGTCTATAGTCGATCTTGATGATCAAAATATGTTTAATCGTGTCGAAAACATGTTTTGGAAGAAGCTTGGACGAGTCGTTTATTGGGAAATCGAAGATCTTGGTCTGTTTATGAAAAAACTGTCGAACAGGGATGAAACGAAGATAATCCTCGTTTCTATCTTCGTTTTCACTAAATTCGTAAGAAGTTTTGGAGCTAACTTCGTTGGCTAATTCGTAAACTAGAAAGCAAAACGAAAATGAAGTTTAAATTCGTTTAACGGCCTATCTTCGTAAAGTGTGACTTAAGTTCGTAAGAACTGAAGTAAGTTCGTTTTCTGCTCAAGTTCGTAAGAACCAAACGAAGATAAGGTCTATCTTCGTAAGGTGTAATCTGGATTTTAAATGGTCAGTCCTAAAGTCGTACGAAAGCCATTTAATGTCCCTAATGACTTATACTTCTTATGTTAATATACGATAGGTGTCGGGGAGTACTAATAAGCACCGTTAGCTTTGTTTGCGCGCACATACTACTAACAGGTAAGATACACTACTTTGACACGCTGGGGGATCAACTAAAAGCTGGTTTCAAATCATAAACACTTCCATTCGGTACCTTATTATTGCATGTGGGCATATGGGTTACTTGGGAGGTATTATGGGTTATGCAGTCGACCATGAGACCTGAGATGCAGTCCCTATTGTAGTGTAATGTAGTATTGCTTAATGTAGTATGTACCTATGCAGTTGATGTAGTTTAATGAAGTATATTGATATGCATGATATATATATAGAAATGAAGTTGATGTGTGATATGCATGCTTGACTTGTACACCTAGTTCACTAGACTTGCTAGGTTGCTATGTCACTTGCACGTTTAAGGATCCAAACGTAATGAAGTTAAAGTGTGTGAATGTCTAGGAATGTGTGTTACCTAGACTAGATGTGTGTGAATGTTTGGGAATGCAGGGACCCAATCTATATGTGTGAAATTGAGCTCATAAAACAGATGCAGTGAAAAGTGTTAAGCTTAACCCGTACTAGCCTTAGCTGGGCGAGTGCGTAGATGCAGTTGTTGCTTGGGTGGCTCCTCGCAACATGGTCTTTATAACGCAGGGTGAGTAATACGAGGGGTTTGACCAACCTACATATACGGATTACTCAAGGATTGGCTTGCCATTCCTTAACGACGTAAGATGAGTAGTCTTTTGACTGATCATCCAGTCGGGTGTGATGCAGGGCACACTTATATGCAGTTAACAAAGATACGTGTGGCAATGTGTGAACTAATAATGCAGATAACGAAGATATGTGTGATAATGTGGGAACTAATGCAGGATAGGCACATTTAGGATGATTATCCTAATTGATATGAAGCTGAAATGCAGTATATGTGTGAACGTGTGAGGTGTGTTGTGCCTGATAAAACTTGTCTAATAATGGAGATTGTTTTAATTGGACAAATGCTTTTAAATTAAGTGTTATCTTACTTAGCTATTCTTATAGCTAACACTTGCTTCTTAATGTGGTTGTTCCCTCAGGTATAGCTTGATGGACTAGATGCAGGACGTGTGAGCTTGGGTAGATGCGATGCAGGAGCCTTAGCTACCCTTAGACGATGCTTTCTTTAGACATTCATTACATTTCGTATTTAATGTCGAATTCATGTAGTGGTGTGTGAACGGTTGTTTTATGTTGGGCAACCGTTGGGTTTTCATTTGAACTATTGGTTGATATGGCAAGTAACACCAAATAAATGCAGCCACCGAAATGTTTTTATCGGTTTTGACTTTTACAGTCTTTACTTCCGCAATTTAACACCGTTAGGTGAAAAGTTTTTGAAAACCCATATTTTTAAATGACGGGTGTTACATTTTGTCTCAGCAAAAATATCTACTTGACGTTCTAGAACGAGCTGGTCTTTCCTCTTCGAAATCAGTCCCGTCACCAATGAGCAGCTCCACTGTTCTTACTAATGATGACAGCCCCAAATTTTTGGATCCCGGTAAGTATCGTCAGATTGTTGGTGCTCTACAATATGCTGCTCTTTCGAGACCGGATATTACTTTTGCTGTTAATAGGGTCTGTCAATTTATGCATTCTCCGACTGAAAATCACTGGAGTGCAGTCAAACGCATTCTTCGCTATCTACAGGGGACATCTCATTTTGGGTTGCTCATTCGTCATGACTCCAGTTCCACACTTCATGCTTTTACAGACGCATCTTGGAATCACTTGGCAGCTTTTTCTGATGCTGATTGGGCTGGCTGTCCTGTTGACAGACGTTCTACTAGTGGCTTTGCTATTTATTTGGGCTATAATCTAGTTTCTTGGATGGCTAGGAAACAAAAAACGGTTTCTCGCTCGTCTACTGAATCTGAGTACAAAGCAGTTGGTGATACCGTTGTTGAGATTATGTGGCTTGAATCTTTGATGCGTGAACTTGGTTTTGTCTCTTCGACTCCTCCAGTTCTGTGGTGTGACAATCTAGGAGCAACCTATCTCTCCTCTAATCCTGTGTTTCATGCTCGCACCAAGCATGTGGAGATTGATTATCATTTTGTTCGGGAGAAGGTTGCTACGGGGGGTTTATGTGTTCGCTTTATTCACACTGGAGATCAAATTGCTGATATCTTTACCAAGCCTCTTTCTACAGATCGTTTTATCTTGTTGAGGTCCAAGCTGCAGGTGGTTCCCAGGCCTCAGCTTGAGGGGGCGTATTAGTGCTTATCAAAGACATTACTTGTTGGCTAAGTTATATGTTTATGCTAGGGTTGCTAATTACCATTAGTTAGAGGGTTGTGTTTGTAACTTGTCTTTCCTATTTATATTCCCCTTGTAATCTTGATTTATTAATACATACAATACAAAATACTCTTACAATTATAATTTTGACTAGTCATGAGTCATGACCTGCTGAGATCTTTTTGATAGTTGCCGAGATATGAGCAATTTTATATTTCGTCGAATATGTACTCTTTTGACAATATTTTCTAGAAAGATAATGACATGCTTATACTCGTATTAATTTATGCTTTTGTAAATGTATTTGGTGTTACATATTAGGAGTTCCCAATGTTGTTAGCTGAAATTGCAAATGATAAGCCAAGTACTGTAGCTTAACAAAGTCAATAACTAATAGTGATTAGACGAAACGAATAAAATTAGGTTAGTACCATTTAATACAGTACAAAATTTAGACATATGTACTATGCACATCACTTTGTTTACGTAGATTCGCTAATGACTTGAAGCTCGGGGATTGAAATAGATTGTAGTTTAGCCGAAAATAGCAAAAGGAAATACTTAGAGGACTAAAATTTTTAGTTTATATCTAAAGAATTTTGATGCATATAAAGAAAAGACTCAAGATTTGGATTAAGATACACACCTCTTAAATTCAATTTCCTTGATTCCCTGCTTGCCACTTGCTGTTTACTATATTATGATACTGATCAAGGAAGATGACTGAATTATTAAAGAAATATGATGATGTGAACATGACCAAGTAAAACACTTGTTTGTCTGTATGTGTTTGTATACATGACTTTGATGTTCACACAATTGTACCTTGTGCATTAAACAGACTTCAAAATATGCATCATCTATAGATGAAGTAAAAAGCTCTTGGTGTATATAACAGCTTTATGATGAGTTAGAAATCAAAAGTTGAAACTTCATAAGCTTAATTATGGGGATTCTGAGCTTCTGTTTCTTGATTTTGTCCATTCATAAACTTGTTGCTGCTCAAACGACCACCGAACCCAGTGAAGGTCTGTGTATGTAAAGACATATTTGATTAGTTAAATGACTTATTAGCACACTGTTTGATCTTTTTTTCTTTTGATAGTGGCTGCTATCAACAAGCTGATAGATTACTGGGGGTTGAGGTCAAAGGTGAACTTGACCACTGACCCATGTACACCAGGTGCAGTGTGGGCTGCAGAGACTGCAAACCCGCGAATTGCTTGTGATTGTCCTGCCAATATCTGCCATATAACTCACCTGTCAGTTCTTCATGTTCACATTTATTTTAAAAGTACATTCACTAATGAAAGATTAATATTTCAGTTCTTATGCAGGAAGATATATGCTTTGGACATTTCTGGCGAACTGCCACAAGAACTTTTTCAACTGATCGAGCTTATGGACTTGTGAGAAAGTGATAATCATATATGCTAAGTTTTAAGTGGAAAAGCCATATGGATTTTGCTAAACATTTAACGATAACACCATCATCATTTCCAATGTTGTTATCAACTGTATTCATGAAAAAAAGATTTCATACAATTTCAACGTTGGATTGACTTTATTTGACCTCAAAAGTCAGATCATTCAACTCAAATTCAACTTCATTTTTGATTGGCTGCAGGAACCTCGGGCAGAACATACTAAGTGGCTCTATCCCTCCAGAAATCGGAAACTTATTCAAAATGCAATATTTGTTAGTACATCTCAGTCCCATCTTAAACGGTTTAATATAGTTGTAAGATAAGCATATAATGTAACATTACAGGATTGTTGATTATTATCAGGAGTCTTGGCATTAATAATTTTAGCGGTCTTGTGCCTGTGAACCTTGGCAACCTTACCAAGTTGAAATCTCTGTTAGTAAATATCCTTAATTACTTGTCACGTTTTTTCATTTATTCTTTTATATTACTTTTCATACTAACAGTGATTTTTTACTATCTTTCAGAAGCTTTAGCTCAAACATGTTCAACGGACCCTTGCCTCTTGACTTAGGAAAGTTGACCTCCTTAGAGCAACTGTAAATATATCTATCTTATTAGCTACTCCTTTCACTTTTTATTCATCCTTTTTAAGGAATGCGTTCGTTTATATTTCTTAAATTTTGATACAATATGCTGTTCATAAACCAGGTACATAGACAGCAGTGGAGTGAGTGGCCCGTTACCCCGAGAATTATCAAACTTGAAATCCCTTCACACTTTGTAATTCAGTGCTTCCATAAACATTTATTAATCTTCTGGTATGAAAAACTTTCATATATTAAACATGTTGTTTGCTTCACCAGGTGGGCGTCAGACAATGCTTTTACTGGAAAGCTTCCAGAGTTTTTAGGAACTTTTACGAATCTAACAACGCTGTATGCATAATCGCCTGTCATTTCTTTTTGGTTAGAGGTGGCAAAATGTGTGGGGTGGGGTGGACAGGCTGGGCAATGGATGAGAACTGGTTCGGGTCAAAATGGTCATTTTTAATGCCTGCAAAAATGGTCTGGTCATTTTAATTTAACTAGATAATTTTAATGTAACTGTTATTTAATAAAATTATTTATGCAGCTTATGCATTTAGAAACATTTTGCATGACTTTCGACCTTTATGTCCCCTTATCATTTTAGCTAAGTTTATATTGCCTTTTTGACACTATAAGATAAAATACAATTCAAATCAAGCCATTTAGGTAAATCGGTCAATACTGCCACCTCTAGTATTGGTTATGAAGTTTCAGTTTCCTCGTAATATATTCTTGCTTGTGTTCTTCAGGAGACTTGAAGGAACGGCTCTTGAAGGCCCGATTCCCAGCAGTTATGCTGCTTTAACTAAACTAGAAGACCTGTAAGATTGTTTTTAACAATTTTGTAACACTCAGAAATTTTGAAGGATTACTCTGCTTGTAAGTGAATGAATACAATCTATTATTTTCGTTCTTTTGCTGTATAGGAGAATTGGTGATCTTAGTGGTGGAGATTCGACACTTGATTTCCTGGTTAACTTGTCAAGCCTTTCGATTCTGTATGACAGCTTTCTTGTTTATGTTTGTTTTTGCTATTACTTTTATGTTAGGGAGTTATTCCTTCTTTGAACCACCATACTTGGCTTTTCAATGCAGAAAGCCACTCATTCTTGAAAAAAGTAGTGTCTTTTTTTTTTTTTTTGCAAGAATGGTAGTTTGTTTAGCAATAAAAAGCAAAGTATGTTGTTATAAAGTAGATAACTCCTAAAAGTAAGTTATTTCTAATTTGTAAATAATTGATGTAACTTGAATATACTCTGTAGTTCATTGAGAAGCTCTCTAGTAACCGGCGAAATTCCGCCACAAATTGGCACCTTTGCTAATTTACAAACTCTGTAAGTTTCCTTGTATACATACTATGTTTTTGTTTGTACCGTTTGCTAAATGTTATCATGCCATTGGACTAGAGAAAGCAAAATGGGTGGGTTGGGCAGGTTAGGGGATGGGTTAAAACAAATTATTTTTGATGGATGTTTTGTCTGGCTATGTTGTCCAGAAGCAATTATTCTGTCCAAAGCTATAAATAAAGCATGTCAAATATGATTACAAATATGGTATTTTATTGATGATTTGTGATCTTTTGAATAGAATGGTTTTAGGGGTGTTATGGATTAATAATACACTTCGGTGACACACAACCGTATTAATTAAGTTGTTTTCTTTTTAAGCTGATATTATATTATACTTGTTTGACCTGTTAGAGATAAAACATAACTCTAATCAACCCATTCATAACGAAATTATCAATCTCTGGATACTATCATAATCTTGTAATTCTTGTCTTATGTTCTTGATCATAAAAATATTGAAGGGATTTGAGCTTCAACAAATTAACTGGTGGTATACCGGAATCTTTCCAATACTCACAGTCGTTGCACTTCTTGTAAGTCTGTCAATCTTTTTCACATTAAAACGTCACAATCAGTTGTTTGAATACTCATCATTTTTGAATTTTCAGGTATCTTGGAAGCAATAGCTTAAATGGGGAGATCCCATCCAATATCATAACTCCACAGCTTCGGGCATTGTATGTTCTTAAATGACATCTTCAGTCACCTCTTTCTTTTTTTCCATTACATTTATTCTATTCATGATCTTGCAACAGAGATGTCTCCTTCAATTCTATCACTGGAAATTTGCCTGCTAATTTTGCCAAGATTAGACGATCATTGTGAGTTGAATAATACTTCAGTTTTTTACTCATTTGAATGATTGAAAAGAGGCAATGTGTTATAATATCTATACAGAAATGTTGTAGGAACTTTGGTGAATGGAGATGGCTTACTAGATAGGTAAACCACATCCTACCATATACTGTATGCTCCCATTTTTTTGGAACTTCTTATATAGATAGACTAACTTTTTAGCGTACAGGAAGGCATCCGAAATCTCACGTTGCCTGATAAGAAATACAAAGTGTACAGAAAAGGTTCCGTTTAGTAAGTTCTCTTTAGCATCATTTTATTGTGAATACTGTGAAGTACTCCTTTGAGCAATGTTTGATCTTCAAGGTTAAGGACTTGGAGGGACCTAGAGTCAACATCAAATTTGTCACGCATTTCCCTATAGCTTCAACCTTTTTAGTTTTATACTCATACAGTCATACTAATCTTATAAAGTTTAACTTGAATGTTGAAAGGCTATATGAATCTTAATCCATATATGTCAATTTGATGTTGAAAATCAGTTTGTTTGACTTCAATAGTTTGACTTTGACTTTGTAGGTTCTTTTGCTGTCAAGTGTGGTGGTTCGAACAAAGTATCCACATATGGTGTTAAATTTGATGATGATTCAGAAACCCTCGGGGCTTCATCTGTCTACACGAGCTCAAATAATAACTGGGCAGTAAGCAACATTGGGAGTTTCATATCGAACCCAAATGGGCCCCAATATATAACACAGACAGCTTCTCAGATAACAAATACTTTAGACTCAGAGTTATATAAAACTGCAAGAATTTCGCCAAACTCGCTAAGGTATTATGGGTTGGGCTTGAGAAATGGAAGGTACAATGTTGAACTCCATTTTTCTGAAATACAAATGGATGATTCTGAGTCATGGAAAGGACTTGGAAAACGCTTATTCGACATTTATATCCAGGTACATAATTTATCCTATAAACTAGAAGTGGAAAAAATGGATGGGTTGGGTAACAAGTCATGATGTGTTTGGGTCAAAAACAGGTACTTTTAAGTACAGGTCAAAATAGACTGGGTTAACGCACTTGAGGATATTTATCCTAAAAACTAGAAGTGGAAAAAATTGATTGAGGATATTTAATGCTTTATTAACACACTTTCGGTGATGTTTGACCCATTTGAATTGTTTCTTCCAGTTATTTTCCCCCCATTTGACCCGTCAGGATAAAACGACTCGAACTTATCCAGATGGGTCGAAATTGTCTCATCTGGTTTAAAGTTAAAAGATACATATGCATGTGTATGTGTCCATATCCTTATCCGAGTGTATCAGATGTGAATACGGGAATGGATATAGCCCTTTTTTTATGGATTACAGATCTTGATCAGATATTATTTAAATGTCTAAATTTTTGATAAAAATGGGACACATTGGATCAAACTTCAATAGGGTGAAAGAGTTGCTGAAGATTTCAACATAATGAATGAAGCACAAGGATCAAATAAAGCATTGGTTAAATTGTTTGAAGCTAATGTAACAAATACAATCATGGACATACATATGAGGTGGGCTGGGAAAGGTACTTGCTGCATTCCGTTTCAAAGCACATTTGGTCCGTTGGTCTCAACTATTCATGTTTCTGAAGGTAAATTTCTCAAATGCATAGTTTATGTGAAATATATGTTAATCTGATTATAAAACATAGCCCGGCGCATCAAGAACCCAGTTTGATAGCCCCCTTTAACGTTTTCATAAAATGCTCAAATTAGAAGTTTAAGTTGTAGCCTCGACATATGGATAGGTCGATTTTACTAAATAGCCTAAAATGAAACAATCAAAGTAACGGGTCAAAAGCCTGCCCAATGTGTAATTTTACTATACAAAACTATATTCAATTATTACCGGAAATAATACAATTTTGTAACAATAGTTGATAGGAAATTTATTTTTTTTTTAGTTAACCCGCCGTTTCAATTCATACACAAAATAATAAAATGACTATTTTTGACCAGAAACCATAAACATGTTTGACATCATACCATTCATAATTTCAAATGTAGTTTCTTACAAGTATAATCATGTTTCATTTTTCTAGTATCTACTCGTTCAAGTTCTTCCAAGGATAACACGAAACGAGTAGGAAGACTTGTTGGAATAACGCTTGGAGGTATAGCCGTGATTACCATAACAACGTCTGTTATATACTTATGGTGGGTAAGAAAGACACCGGATCATGTACGCATCAATACCGATTCCCCCAAGAAAGGCCTAACTTCCGTCTAGGTTGTTTGTAACCTGTTATTTCTTCCTTCTATCGTGTTGTTTGTGTATACATGCTTGCCTACTTTACTTCAATAAATTTATGACCTTAGATGGTGTTTATTTCCATCTAGTCGCAATAAGATTGTAAATAGTATTGATCTTGTTACATGTCTTGTTAGTTATATATGCCTTTTTAGTCGAACTTACATACTTTTGATAAGAAATCAAAAAATGTATCAGTTAAATTTAATTACTCATTTTAAAAACAATTTATAATTTTGTCAAAGTCATATTTTTTTTTTATACTTCTACAGTTCTACAGTTACTCCGTATAATATAACATACTTTTACCAGATGTGTTTAAGAAGTAGTCTCTACCCTCGGATAGAAATATGAATGTTTATCTCTAACCTCCGTCGGTCCCCGTCAAATACGGAATTAAGTATTGTGTTATTGTTGTTTATAAAATAAAAGTTCTTTGGAGGTTTTGAGGAGAGGATGTTTTTGGGGAATTTTTGGGGGAGTGGATGTTGGTTTGGAGACCATGGATTGAATCTCAATTCTCTATGGTTTCGGGCATTTACTTCTTTGGACATGTGCGGGTTGTGTTATCGCACCCTTGGTCTCTGGGTGCCTTCGGGTTCCAACCTCTAGCATACTGTCCGCTTGGATGTCACTGCTAGGGTTCGAACCACTAACAACTAACACGCCGTTTAAAAAAAAAGTGATATATACAAAATTAAATGAACTTTTTCATAAAACATTATCATGTGTGAGTTATGCATATATTTTCTAAGTCGTTAAGTGTCTGTTTGGTAGAGGGCTTTTAGGAGCTTAAAAGCCCCGAGCTTTTAAAAAGAAGCTCCATTTAAAAAGTGATATATACAAAATTAAATGAACTTTTTCATAAAACATTATCATGTGTGAGTTATGCATATATTTTCTAAGTCGTTAAGTGTCTGTTTGGTAGAGGGCTTTTAGGAGCTTAAAAGCCCCGAAGGTCTTTAAAATAAAAGCTGGTGGAAGAAGGGTTGAAATAGAAGCCCCAGCTCCTAGCCCCATTTCTAAGCTCCAACTACAAGCCCACAGCCCCAGCTCCAAGCTTTTGTACCAAACATACCCTAAATGAAAGGACCGAACTTGACTCGACCATTTATAAGATTTTTTTTTCTTTAAAGAATGTACTCAATTATAAATTTCGACAAATACATTTACCAAAACTCGTTATAAAATACAACGCACAAAAATTAGAAATTTCGGCATGACTTTTTTCTTAAAATCTACATCAAATACCTGTTACAGATAATAAGTTTTCAAAATACATTTAACCATAATCACTACATTACTATTACAAAATGACTCATTATAAATAATCAAAAACTCCTTGAATCTAACAGTTGATATAACAACAATCTAACAGTTGACATAACAACAATTTTACCAAGATCAAGAGGGCTACTACGGGTTCTAACATCAATACCATTTTTCCGTAATAGCTATTACTTCAATTTTTACAATTCAACTTCAATAATCTTCAAAGCACTAAATCTTGTTTCCACAACCGGGACAACCTATAAAAAGGGTAAACAACTAAAAGGTAAGCAAAGCTTAGTGAATAATCTTGCATACGTTTATACACACGAAGGAGGGCAATGCACAAAGGTCTATTGCATATAGCCTATGGCACCGTCGTGCCATATCTATAATACTCACCTTTGTGACAACGCATTACATGGATCCATATAAGCAAATGATTACAATCTCAAATAAACAATATCAATGCTCCACATGAGCTATATCTCAAATGCCCCACATGGGCTATGGCCACTACTTAGGCTCAACGCCAAATCGATTACCACACACGGAATCCACCATCATATGGTAATCGACCCGACGCATATATAAAAGTATGCAAGAAAACTCACCTCATTTGCGACCACAAATCAAAAATCAAGAAGACCGCACGAACACAATATATAAGTTTTCAACCTGGCAATAAATCACAAGTATATATAAGATCATCAATCACATACTAGGCCACCTAGCCACAATCAATAGCATTTCAACTCCCAACCTATCTTTTATAATCTCACATTATTCTTGGGTTGATTCACAAAACATGTATCTCCTATATCGTTATCATATGGCCAAACTCATTTTCATACCAAAATAACCATTTTCATATTTGACCAAGCTGACTTCAAACAAGCATAACTTGAGTTCTACTCAATCTTTTTACATGATTCCAGTGGCCACTTAAAGATTACACATATATCTACATTTTATCTTTAGTGAGCAACACATGAATTATCCCTTACAATTAATTTAAAAACAGTTACAGAATCTGTTTTTCACTGTAAAGTCAGATTTGACCAGCTGTAAGTTTAGCATATTTAACTTACTTAAAAGTTGAACTAGGACCTGAAACCAATTTCATATGAAAGTTGACTCGTATACCTTTCAAACGACAGGTTACACGACTCCTACGGATTTACGGATTGAAAGTTATAAGCATTTTAAAATGACACATTTTCCATGAAAGTTGCTGATCTAATTCCGAGTTTGCACAAAAACACTCTTAAATCAACTCAAACAAGTTTATGACACTTCCATTTGATAACCTTAACTTAATATACATATTAGGGGTTGTTTTTAACATGATTTTAACATCAAGTAGTATAGTATTACTATACCAAAACTCATCTCATTTCAATCACTAACCAAGTTTCTATTACATGCATGTAAATGAATGTTGGTTTCTTTTTAAATATGAACATACATACTTTTATATATCACTACCAACAATGTATTATGAGATACTAAGATTATTATTCAACTTTCAAACTAGTTTCATTATTTATTTCATAAATCCCTAAATATCCATAACAATAAAACCCTAATTCATAAAAAATTGAAATAAAGATTATACTTTCAAGATTGTTGTTTAAACAACTAATCACCCAATGCATGCAACCTATAATCATTCTTTCTTCTCTCAATTTCTTTTTTAAATTCGGCCATATTCACCACCAATCAATCAATATTGTTAAATAAAAGATGGGTTTTGATTATTATCACAAAATCTCACTAATTTGATAATAAACTTTGGATTTATTGATGAATTCTTGTAATTTTCGGTTAGGGCTTGTTTCTCTCAAGAACACCTACACAAAAATAATGAAAATGGATAAAATGAGGGTCTTTGATTCTTCTCCCACATGTTATGGACGAATTTACAAATTAGGTCCCTCAAATTTGCTTAGTTAACACTACTACTCTAAACTATAATAAAAGGGGGTTATATATATATAGATAAATACATTAAATGGTTATTTTACCACTTATTCTATCATTTTAAGCTAATAAGAATTTAACTTATTATAAAAATATTGCATTTTTAAAAATTAGGATGTTACATTAAATTAGCTTTTTTCTTTTTCGAAATGCATACATGTAACAAATCGTGTTTACCGCATATAATCGAATATAAAAAGATGTTTACTCGTCATGATGCTAGTAAACGTCAAGTGCAGCAAATATAGAGTGAAATAAAGTGTCACTTTTTAGTTTTTTTTTTTTTTTTAAGATCTTAGAAAACTACATACCCCAAATATAGAGCTTGATATGTACAGTAATAAACAACATGGCCCAAATGTTTAAAATAAAAAAACAGTAGTAAACAGCATATTACATTCTGGAAAACTACATCAAATACCACGAGATAACATGACCAGTTTATATATAGCTCATTCCACATGCGGACACACGTGTATCTCGGCTTTTTCACATATAGATAAAATCATCATGTGTTGGACTTGTTCATATTATTTTCGTAACCACTGTAAATTTTTCTATTTTTTTATAGTTGTATTGTAAGCGTACAACACAGGTAAACAACATAATGATTTGACATTATATAACACAATTGTGAAAGTATTTAATCCGTTTGAAGGTTATTGGTGGGTTCTAAAGTTAAATAAATACTGGAGCAGTTTGACCGCTGTTTTTTTTTCCCTTTCTAATTCAGGTTTGCTTTTTATCATTTTTTTTGTGGTAGAAATTTTTTGGGTTTTTTCCTTTTTTTTCCCCGGGTTTGGGTTTTTAGTCTTTTTTTTTTTTTGAGGTTAGATCTTGTATAATCTGACGGGAAAAATCACCCGTATAGACTATACCTTTCACTTTTTCGCCACTTTGATCACCCACCTTTTATTTTTGTTAGAATGAGATGCAACTTTTCATCTTTTTACCACTTTAGTCACTTATCTTTCATTTTTTTACCACTTTAGTCACTCAACTTTTATTTTTGTTAAAATGGGATGTAACCTTTGGATAAGTTTTTACATTAATCACTCACATTGTAAAAAATTGTTGAAAAATGGTATTAAAGTATACTTGAACACCAACATGTAACTAGGTAACCTATAAAGAGTTCATCTTAGCTTCCACGTAGGTTGTCATGTCACTTAAAACAATTATTTTGTCATCAAAACTTAGGATGGCACATCAACACCATTATTAAATCCATCCATACCCATTTACCTTTTCTATTTTTAACCTAAAACTTCTTTGTAACTAAAGGAATCGAAAACCTTTTAAATATCTTTGTATAACCTTAAAATCATTGTATAATTTTTAAATATCTTTGTATAACTTTTTAAATATCTTTGTATATAAAGTCATTGTTGTTGTTGTTTATATAATATTTTTTTAACTTTAATTAATGAATAAATGATTTATAATGAGTATTAGTTTGATATCATATATGTATCTTATGTTATGCATCATATATATTTTTATATATTATTTTTATGAATCTAATGGTTAAAGCTAAAATTAAAATAGGTATTGATTTTATGTCAAAGAGAATAGACAATCGGTAATATTAGTTATCATTTTAATAAAAATAAAAGTTGGTTAACTAAAATGTTAAAAAAGTGAAAAGTTGCATCCTGTTTTAACAAAAATAGAAAGTGAGTACTTATAGTGGTAAAAAATGAAATGTTGCATCCTATTTTAATAAAAATAAAAGATGGGTGACTAAAATGACAAAAAGATGAAAGATTGAGTCTATACGAGTTATTTTTCCCTAATCTGACACAGATAATTACGGAACAACGTACATTTATAGATGGTTCAACAGTATTATGGGAATAGGCGATCCGCTTTAGGCCCCCAAAAATTTAATGCCTCAATATTTTGTATACTCGACTTAATGTTTCGACTTTGGAATAAATACCATTATATAATTCGCATTGTATTAGCACTCTTATTGGTTTTTGCATCAACATCTGCATCTTTTTAATACTAGTAGTTCAATAACATAAGTCGATCTACCTCTTTTTTGTTTTTTTTTTGTTTACTTTAATTTAAATGATAGTGAACTAGGCTCTCAAAATTGATTATCGCTTAAGGCTTCCAAAAACCTTAAACCGACGGTACGTTACCCTACTACCTAACATATAAATACTAGCGTGAATGCACCAACATATTATAGCAAAACTTATTTCTCCAACCTAACACATTAAATTAAACTCTTTTTAATTTACATATCTGTCCAATCCTGTAAACAAATTTACCACCAAACAACACAATATTGGATTAAAACTATTAAGATTTTGTTATCATAAATAAGTAACTTAAATAAAATATTGCACTCATATACTATATTTTTATCATAATTTTTAAAAATCATATACAATATTTCATTTAAAATTAACCGTATCCAAATACTACATTTCGTGATCCAGCTAAACCAAACACGGTATCTCAAGAATAGAATTTATTACGCACACAAATTAGCACCGCCAAGGCGCCAACCCGCATAAACCCGTTTCGGACACCGCCCGATTCTTTTTGTTGTTTCTCTCTGTCTGCTTTTTTATTACACATATATACTTACACTTTTTTATATATCTCTGTGTGGATCTGATAATCAAACCAACCCCAACTCTCCCTCGCCTGCACCAAATTACACCTCATCACCAGATATATCATTCATATATGTACTGTATCAACTTCAGATCTATCTAGTCATCCTTAAGCTAGTCAACTTATCTCTCTCTCTCCTTTTCCCGGTGGTCAACTCTTTTGTGCTCACCATCATCCATCAGATTTATCAAACGGTACCGTTTTGATCTTCTCATCTTTCTTTATTACTTAGAACTTTATTATTGTTGTTATATATTAATCTTATTCAAAGTTTACTTAAATAATCACTTAATCATACTGCATTTGTTATCTGTTATTTTTTTGTATTCATTTTCTAAGCTTAATTAATTATTTCATTGTAGTAGTAATAGTAGTATAAATTTATGATATTCATGATTACGAGTAATTTTCAATTAATAAGTTGTGCTTGATTTTTCTTTTAAAAATGATTTTTGATATTTAATGAATTTATATTTTGAGATTTATTTATGATTTATGTAGATTTTTCTAGATTTATTTCCAAGTATATGATGTGATTTAAATCATTTTGTATATGTTAGTTATTATTGTTAATATTGTTATATAACTTATTATTATTATTATTATTATTATTATTATTATTATTATTATTATTATTATAACATTAGATCTGATTATTTAATGTTACTGTCTATTGAATTTTTAGATATTTTTGTATAGATCTGATTTGTGATTATTAGGTTTTTGGTGTGAAGAAGAAGGATATTTATAATTAGCAATAATGGCACCTTTTCGTAAGGCGATTGGGGCGGTCAAGGACCAAACAAGCATTGGAATAGCCAAAGTGGCTAGTAATATGGCACCGGAGTTAGAAGTCGCTATAGTGAAAGCGACTAGCCATGATGATGATCCGGCCAGCGAGAAGTACATTCGTGAGATTTTACAGCTTACCTCGTACTCACGAGGCTATGTGAGTGCTTGTGTTCATGCGGTTTCAAAGAGGTTGAGCAAGACTCGTGATTGGATCGTTGCTTTGAAATGCTTGGTTCTGATTCATAGGTTGTTGAATGATGGTGACTCAGTTTTCCAGCAGGAGATAATGTATGCGACCAGGAGAGGGACTAGGCTGCTTAACATGGCGGATTTTCGTGATGAGGCACATTCCAATTCGTGGGACCATTCCACTTTTGTTAGGACTTATGGGTTTTATTTGGACCAGAGGTTGGATATGGTTGCTTATGAGAGGAAGCAAAATGGCGGTGGTGGTGGAGATAACGAGAAGTCTAGGGACGATCGGTGGAGATCACCGGAGAGTCGTGGGAATGATTATGATTATAATGAGTTCCGTGATGAACCTGGGTATGGAAACATGAGAAAAGTGAGGTCTTATGGGGATGTGAGAGAGGGGTCTAGTGGGTCGTCTCAGGAGAAGAAAGATGCTACTCCGTTGAGGGATATGACATCCGAGAGGATTTTTGGGAAGATGGGGCATTTACAGAGGCTGTTGGACCGTATATTGTCTTGCAGGCCTACTGGTTTAGCAAGGAACAGTAGGATGGTGTTGGTTGCGTTGTACCCTGTTGTGCAAGAAAGTTTCAAACTTTATGCTGATATATGTGAGGTTTTAGCAGTTTTGCTTGATCGGTTCTTTGATATGGAACATCATGATTGTGTGAAGGCATTTGATGCTTATGCTAGTGCTGCAAAGCAGATTGATGAGCTTGTTGGTTTTTATAATTGGTGCAAGGATATGGGTATTGCAAGATCATCGGAGTATCCAGAAGTTCAAAAGATAACTGGGAAGTTACTCGAGACGTTGGAGGAATTCGTGAGAGATAGATCAAAAGTGACGAAAAGCCCGGAGAAAATACCTGAGGTTGTGGAACCAGTAAAAGAAGAGCCGGTTCCTGATATGAATGAAATAAAGGCGTTGCCAGCACCGGAAACTCCTCCTCCACCACCGCCTCCTGTGGTTGAGCCACCTCCACCTAAACCACAAGGTGATTTGGTGGACCTAAGAGAGGAATCTCTGACAGCTGACGATCAAGGAAATAGATTTGCCTTGGCATTGTTTGCGGGTCCAGCAGCAAACAAAGGAAATGGAAATTGGGAAGCTTTTGGATCCAATGGGGAAACCGAGGTGACTTCTGCCTGGCAGAATCCAGCTGCTGAAGCTGGAAAAGCTGATTGGGAACTTGCACTGGTGGAAACCACCAGTAATCTAGAGAAACAGAAGGCAACAATGGGTGGTGGGCTTGACCCGCTACTACTGAACGGTATGTATGACCAAGGAATGGTAAGACAACATACGAGCACATCTCAGCTAAGTGGTGGCAGTGCTAGCAGCGTTGCTCTACCAGGGAAAAGTGCTACACCAGTTTTAGCACTTCCGGCTCCTGATGGGTCTGTTCAAGCAGTCGGGGGCGACCCATTTGCAGCCTCATTAAGTGTCCCACCTCCGGCTTATGTCCAAATGGCAGACATAGAGAAGAAACAACATTTGCTGGTGCAAGAACAAATGGTTTGGCAACAATATGCTAGGGATGGAATGCAGGGTCAAGGTAGTTTGACCAAGATCAACGGTGGTGGATATGTCGCTCCAGGACAACCACCCATGATGCCTTATGGAGTTCCACCTGTGAACGGGTACTACTATCCTACGTATTGATACATATGTTTGATACGTATTTGTTCTTTTTTTTTTTTATCATGTGTTACATATATATTTACTGTTCGATTTATTCTGCATGTTTCCATTTCCACTCTATTGAGATTTTTTGGCATTTTTGTTGTTATTATGATAGAACACATGAGTAAACTATATATCCATTATGTCACTGTAATTTTGTAATTATAAATATGCTATTAAATGAAACTGTTATTTGTCGCTTCTTTCTCGTATATACATGATGACTAAACATCACTTTTAAGTAGCTTATTCTGTTTGGGTCCTCTTGATATTGATATTGCTTCTCATTTTTACTTAAAAAGGAGAGATAGCATTAGATACTTGTTTCCTTAAAGCCTAAGGGAGTGAATCGGAAACATTTGCCTCCTCTCCAATTTTGGTACAATATAAAAAATGTTTGGAATTTTGCCCCTATGAAAAGAAAAAATAAATAAATATAGTGAATATATACAAATTGTAAAACTAAGGTTCTAAATTTTCTTCTTCGAAATAAGTTTGTTGGCTGTCTTTGAAAATGAAGTATAGATCATGTTTATGTAAATATACAAGATATCCTACAGTAAAGAAAGAGGACTTAATTTGAACTTGTTATTTTGTGAACTTTGTGAACATTACAAAGTATTGATAAGATATGTTGATTCCCAGCTGAATTCATCTTGTAGATGGTATTAGTTTATAGTCTAATACCAACTTATGTCAACTCACAAGTTGGTACTTGCATTAGAAGGTGTGTCAACATCTCATACTACAGAGAGTACATTTTTTGACAAGTGAATTTTACTTCAGACGCGTATGGATGTGTGCTAATCGCACAACGAAAGGGTCCCGCACTAAGCGGATCTTAAATAGCCTTTCTCACCATACCACCTCCTTAATTAGAAAATACCGTCGAGGAGAACCTACCAAGGTTCGAACTCGAGACCTTGGAGTAAACTCCCCCGGGGCCCCGCATAGCAGGTTTAGTGAAACACCCTGGCCACTGGGGTTTAACCCAGTGGTTCATACTACAGAGTACATAACCCACCTTCCACCAAGGCTTGCACTTGAAGCATGACAAAGAAGACTAGTAATATATTCATACATGATTGGTTGTGTGGAACAAGTTTTGTTATGGAATAAATAAATGGGGGATACATCATACATGTTAGTTGTGTTAGAGAAATCATGTAGCCAGGTGAAGACTTTAAGAAGGCTAATCGCATTGGTGTCCTCAAATGATAGTTTTTAAATCCTTATAAATTATAATCACATTAGTTTTTAGGATAAGAATCCTCTAAAGTTGTTTTTACTTTATAGGTAAAGTTGGAGCAACCTGAACTATTGGATTAAAATCAATGGTCAAGATTCAAACTTGAATTTTTAATCTTCAAGTTGCTTCAACTTAACCTAAAAAGTTGAAGCAACTTTAGAGGATCTCTATCCTAGTTTTTAAATCCTTATAAATCATCTATGTTTATATGCTGTATAATCACTTCCATTTGGATTACAATTTTATCATGCATAACTTTGAACCTAAATGGCTAAATCTGAATCCGAATAGGTAATAATAATTTTGGCTGTATGGTTATGACCTTATATAAATGGAAAAACAGCCTCATGGAGGATTTATATATTGAAGTAAGGCCAAAGTACTTTTTTCGTCCCTGTGGTTTTTGAATAAGCACTTTTCATCCTCGCCGTTAACTTTTGACTAAAATCATCCTCGTGGTTTGCATTTCGTCCCTGCCGTTATAACTTTGTCGTTAACCCCCTCACATGCAAGTCACGTGAGGGGCATTTTCGTCTTTTTATAGAGTTAAGTGCAAAAATCGTCCCTGTGGTTTGTCGTTTTTGCATTTTTCATCCTCGCCGTTAACAAATCCAGAAAAACTTTTCAAACAAAACAAAACAAACAAAAGTTACAGATAACAATTTAATCCAAACAAAACAAAAACCTATATACCTACATTTGAGGATCTGGTCAATCACTTTCAAATGCAAACACGTACATACAATGTTTTAAATACCTGTAGTATTACTCGTAATACCGGTATCGGAGGGTACTCCGGTACAACTATTTCCGGTATTTTTCGGTATTACCGTTCTGGTATTCTCATTTTTTATTTTTTGAATTTTTTTAAACATCATTTCTATAATACTTTAATGTTATTTTTTTTTAATTTGTGAACTTTCTTATATTTTGTTATAAAGTACCTATTTGGTATTATTTTTGAGTGAATTGTAATTATATTTTGACTATTTTCGTTAAATTGTAGTAAGTTTTATAAAAAAAAATTTAAAAAATAAATTAAATTAAATTAGCCGTACCGACCGGTATTAAATTAGATCATCATATGTAGGTATATATAGGTTTTTGATTTGAGTTTGTTTTGGTTTTTGATTAAATTTTTGTTTGGAGGTTTGTTAAATACAAGGATGAAAACTGCAAAAACGACAAACCATAAGGACGAATTTTGCACTTAACCATAGGGACAAACCATGAAGATGGGTGAAAAGACATAAATGCCCCTCACGTGCCTTGCACGTGAGGGGGTTAACGGATCCAAGGACGAAATGCAAACCACAGGGATGATTTTAGCCAAAAGTTAACGGCGAGGATGAAAAGTGTTTATTCGAAAAACCACAGGGACGAAAAAAGTACTTTGGCCTTTGAAGTAAATATTCTTTCTGAGTGATTTTATAATACTGTTAATAATTTCGAGAAGGTGATCACGATCAGCCTTGTTCACCTTTATAACTATGTGTCACCGTTGTCTTTTTTATGCTTATCTTTTTAGTCTATCAGTTAGGCACGTTGCCATACCTATCAACTTTCTATTTTAAAATTGTGAGATATAAACAACATTAATCCTACCTAAGGTAGAAAAAAACCTCCGATTTTATAAGGAGTGAGAATCGAATCCTTAACTTTTATCTCTAGAGATAATGGTATGAACTTTTTGATCCAACCTTGCTGGTTTTTGGAACTAATATCATCTTCTTTTAAATTACTTTACCTTCTGCTACAATCCATCTTCATTAAAGAAGATTATTCTTGGCGTTTGATTTTGTATTTGGAATCACTATGGGTTTGGTGTTTTAGTGGGAATGGAAATGAGTTTTGAAGTCCACCACCCTCGGTATAATTAAATTGGCGGGTTTGATTACCGATTTGTAATTTTAAGCAAGGAACCAAGTAATTTCAACGGAATGAAAGTAATTCCTTTGTCCTATTTCCGTAAACCAAACACACCCGATCTATTTATTTAGACAAAACCCTCTCCAGAATACAGATACAAAAACAAACAAGTTTATTTGAAGTTAAAAGCCACAGTAAATACAAAACTTTGGTCTTGGTCTAAAAAAGGAGTCCAAAAGAAAAAAGAAATATATAATGATGGGCGTGGACAAAAGGCATGGTACTATAGTAATGCACAGTTTGTCTCCTTTTTTGTTCCCATAAAGAATTTTTGTAAAAGTATACGAGCATGGTATCCGCGCAATGCGGCGGCGGTGGTGGGGACGACGGTCTAGTGGTGTTAGTGACGGTATTATTGGTGGTGGTGGCGGTGTCAAGTGGTGTAAGTTGATGTAAAAGTGATAGTGGAATATTTAAAGAGATAAGAGCTTAAAGTGTTAATTATTAAAATAAGGGTTTAGGGGTAAATTAGTATAGCAAATTTGATAATTTATAAAAACTCTTTCCATAGTGGGTGTTTATTAAGGATAATTTAATATTTGCGTATGTAACATTTGAGTAATATTTTCTATTTGTAGAGGGGTGAATAATTTTTATATATTGATTTGAAACAATCATTAATATAGTATCAAAAGGATTATTAAAAGGATGAATCCTGGATGCAAGCAATTACGTGAAAGTCTAAATCAAGTTACCTAAATTTATATTTATATAAACAATAATATAGCCCATCAATCACATTTTAGGAGACAAAATTTACAATTATATTGAAAATTGATATTGAATCAAGATATATAATTTTCCCGAGATAGTAGATTTGATTTTTATTTCAAACCTTATGAAAGTTACAACATGGGGCATCAGTCCTATTCTTTTCGGAAACCATAACTCTCTGCTGGTCACCTAACCTAGTTAAAAGTTAATAGCTTTATTAAAGGAAATTGATGATAATCGCTCGCAAAACCTTTATTAATTGATTTTCTAGAAGTGTGATGTCGGCAAAGTAGTGTAGATATGGTACTCTACATTTTAACTTTTTAGATACACCACATATATTCCAAGTGTGTAAACATTTTATAGCTGTGTGATTTATTAGAATTTTTTTTTAAATTCTCAAAGCTACGTGATTTTAAAATTAAGTCTTTATTTATAAAAAACGGTGCAGTTTGCATTGATATTCTAAAAAGAAAGCCGTCGGTCTCAAGAAAATGAAGAAACTCTTAAAAAGTCTATAAATTTTTTGAAACCCGGCTTCAATCTCAGTCACAACTCTAGCCTCCAGCCCTCGCTGCTTCTACTAGACATATCTAAATAATCATCATGAGACAAAAGTAAGTAAGTTTCAAATAAAACATAAACAAGACATGTATTAGCCTCGATAAAGTATGACCGTATTTCATATCAGTTAACAATGTGGAACTTAGTTTAGGCTATAATATATGGAGTAATTTATTTATATATCTATACTATCTTATAAAGCATTTTGCCCTTTTTTAAAATCTCAAAAGATGATTTGAACTACCTAAATTACCCCTCTTCTTTATTCACTAATTTAAATATCTCTACCTAATATACCTATAATACCCTTAAATCTCAACCACTCATTTTTCTCTCTCTCCTCAAATCTCAACCACTCATTTTTTCTCTCTCCTCCATAAACCACTCATTTTTTTCTCTCTCCTCCATAAATCATTTTATTCCTCTAATTCATTCAAAATCTTTTATCTCAAAAACTGTATATCGATAAATTATAAAAACTGTATGGGTGTTCTTAAAATTTCATGCTCTTTCATTAGAGATGTCATTTGATATACTTTCGTTTGAATCCGAGGGCGAAGCCCGTACGGGTAAAGCATTTGCTATCACCCTCTATGACTTATCACCTCCTATGACCTATCACCCCCACCATCTCACCGCCGCAACGCGACCGGTGCACCGCCAATACCTATCACCACCGCCAGTCACCACTTGCCGCCACCACCACCACCCATCGCCACCGGTGCACCGCCAATACCTATCACCACCGCCAGT
This sequence comes from Erigeron breviscapus, assembly GCA_034093135.1. Lineage (NCBI taxonomy): Eukaryota > Viridiplantae > Streptophyta > Magnoliopsida > Asterales > Asteraceae > Erigeron > Erigeron breviscapus. The sequence goes on from CM067170.1 coordinate 16,554,815, forward strand.
CACCACTTGCCGCCACCACCACCACCATCCCACCTGCACCGCCAATACCTATCACCACCGCCAGTCACCACTTGCCGCCACCACCACCACCACTCGCCACCGGTGCACCGCCAATACCTATCACCACCGCCAGTCACCACTTGCCGCCACCACCACCACCACCATCGCCACCGGTGCACCGCCAATACCTATCACCACCGCCAGTCACCACTTGCCGCCACCACCACCACCACGCCACCGGTGCACCGCCAATACCTATCACCACCGCCAGTCACCACTTGCCGCCACCACCACCACCTCGCCACCTGCACCGCCATACCTATCACCACCGCCAGTCACCACTTGCCGCCACCACCACCACCTCGCCACCGGTGCACCGCCAATACCTATCACCACCGCCAGTCACCACTTGCCGCCACCACCACCACCATCGCCACCGGTGCACCGCCAATACCTATCACCACCGCCAGTCACCACTTGCCGCCACCACCGCCACCACCACCACCTGCCGCCACCGGTGCACCGCCAATACATATCGCCACCACCTATTGCCACCACCGCCAGTCACCACTTGCCGCCACCACCACCACCACCGTCAGTCACCACTTGCTGCCACCACCACCACCACCCACCACCACCACCACCGCCAGTCACCACTTGCCGCCACCACCACCACCACCACCAGCACTTACCGCCACCGGTGCACCGCCAATACCTATCACCACCACCACCACCTACCACCACCACCGCCAGTCACCACTTGTCGCCGCCACCACCACCACCTGTCACCACCCGTCGTCGCCACAACCACCACCTGACGCCACCACCACCACTAACTATCACAATCACCACCACGTGTTTTATATAATGACAATGAATAATGATTAATGTCTATCAACCAACCAACATTAATGCAATGATAGTATTCCTTGGTATTCCTTTGCATTCCCTTTCCCTTTGCCTTTCCCATTCCCTAATTTGAACCAAGCGCCCCCTTACTTTTTAACAAAACGCTGCCTTTTTGTAGACTGGGCTTCCGTGTGGGCTTCAAAGTTAAACCCATTAACCCTTGCTTGGGCTTCAAAGTTAAACCAAGTGAAACTGTGAAAGTGCTTTTGAATTTTGACAGTTTATAGACTTTGTGTTTGTTAAACGACTATTAGGGGATTTTTTTCAGCTTTCCTAACTATAAGCATTTTTCTTTTCATCTTGTTGTTTTATGTAGCAGTACCACTCGTGTATAAGCACGAAATCATGAGTATACATTGATAAGTTTTCTGGTCATAATTTAGTTACATTTTATCACCCAAAAGCTTCATTAATTTACACATACCTTAAAACAAATATTGTTTGTGAACGATTATCATGATTATGGCCTTTTGCTTTAGATCTTTGGTGTGTCTATCTATACTCCCTTATAAAAGAAACTGACACCCCTTCTTTAAATTTTTAAGAACCTGATATGTCTAATTTACCCTCAATTTTAATACATCCCTAATTCCATTCTATACACTATGACTAAAATATCCTTACAAAAAAAATCTCACTCTATCTCTCCCTCACACACAAACACATAGCAAAAACCCTAACTCATAATTCGCCCCCCCCCCTCGCTTCACATCCCACATCGATCGAACGTTGTCTACTTTTGCCGCTGCAACGCGCGGGCACCCATCTAGTAATATATAAGATTAATTGGAATAAGAATAAACACCTTTTAAGATCTTTAGTTCATTTTAGGTTATAGGAGCCACAGACATTGCCAATCAAAGGAAATTACCGTGCTAAACATTATATCTCGAATAATCTTGTAGTTTTGACATGATCAAAATGATGAACCATGTCTATGTATTTTATATTTCTTCAATGATGTTTCACTCAAAAGAGTAGATGATTAAGAACATAATTTGTTTGTCAATCCCTCATTTTCTAATAAAACTTGCTAGAAATTCTAGTCTTCTTCGATGGTCCATTGTCACAAAAAATAAACGCAAACTGGTTTGTCAAATTTCTCAAATTTGTTCACACTTAAGATTCACATGTTTTCAAACAATTGCAACATATCTATACTATATTATAAAAATAATATATTTTATTTTTGAGAGTGTTGAAAATATGTAATATTTTCACTTAACACCCGTTAAAATATTTTCACCTACACTACCTCTTAACATTAATGATTAAATTACACTATCAATTCTTTATTTTTTAAAATATCTCCATTAACCCTTTATATCAATTATCTACACCATTCGATGTCTATCTACCACCAACAGTCGCCCACCACATCGTCGCCGCCACGACCACCGCCGCATTGCGCGGGTAACGTGCCAGTATGTTCCAGTGATTATTAGAGCATCTCCAATGGTGAATTTTGAAAAGCTTATTTGTATAAAAAGGTGTAAAAATATGTAAGAGGTTTTTATAAAAAAGTTTTTGTCTCCAATGATAAAAAGCTTTTAAAAGGTAAAAATGAAATATAATAATACATGTATAGGCTTAAATGAGAACCTATAGGTTGAGAGGTATCAAGCTTTTCATCAAATCATTCATCTAAACAATCACTATTTTATTTCATTTTAAGCTTTTGAAAGCTTTTTACCATTGGAGGTAAAACTTTTTTTTATAAAAACTCTTACACATTCTTACACCTTTTTTAACAAAAAAGCTTTTCAAAAATGACCATTGGGGATGCCCTTATATTGTTTCCTTTTCTATATTATTAGGCAATCATTACAGACTATCATACTTGGTTATTTTAAACAGATATAATTGAAAAGTAATCCGATGCTCTTTTGTAAAACGAAGAGTTTATTTTCAATGCTTGAAGTTCCTTTTAGAAATAATGCGTTGAATTTATATAAAGTGTTACCTAATGCACACTAACATCCCCGTAATATAATATTTAATCGAAGTTAATTATTGGTTGATTAAGTTATAAAAATATTACTATAGCATATATACTTTTGAAAACTGAAAGTCAGCCTTAAGCAAGTATAATCTAGCTTTAACCTTTTCATTAAACTCATTTCCCACTATTCTTTTTCTTCAATGAACCCATAATAATAGGGAAGTGATATATTCACAACCCAAATTTGCCATCTACAACAATTGTGTGCTTCAGACAGTTGTACACTGTGCAGTAAATACGTGTAATTGTTGTAAATGGCAAATTTTTGTTGTGAATATATCACTTCCCATAATAATATATAACACCCAATATGAAAAGTTACACAATATCAATATATGATAAGTCTTCATAAAAGTTGTTTAAAATAACATGGTTTGACTATTTTAACTTGTTGGTAGTTCAATTCTATCTTTATCTGGTAAACATCTATGTATCTTTTTTTAGATATGAATAGCTAGACTTTTATACATACAAAGTAGAAATGTGGTTGCAAGTTGATCGAAGTACCAACCAAGATAAGACAAAAAGTGGATGAGTTTGGTGTTCGAATAATGTAATTAAAAAAAATAACAATAAAATAGAAGTGGAATTCGACCCTGATGAAAAAAATGAAAAAAACGGAAGATCTTACCAATAAAATGGAAGAAAATGAACTTTTAGATACATTGACCTGCAATAAAAGTCATAGAATTTCTCTTGTTTTTATTTTATCTTTATTTTATCTACACGAGTTTTCTTATTCGTACATTCATTTTAAATCACATGACTTGTAGTCAGTGGCGGAGCCAGGATTTGCAGTCTGGGGTTGTCGAACAGTTTTCATGATACTAACAAGTGTAAAATTATACTACAAAATTAAATTATACCAGTCTGAGGTTGCCAATTACCTTTAAACTAGAAAAATACATAAAAATAGTACTAGAAAAATAGAGTTTTATAGAAATTGTGAGGTTGCCATGACCACCCTTGGTCACCACATAGCTCCGCCACTGCTTGTAGTCATACGTTACGAACTCGTCAATGAAAATTGAAAATGAATAAATGTCGAACAACGTTAATTCAATTCAATCAGCTTTAACTTTTTTAAATAAATGGTCGCGCAAGTTGATATATATTATATCCAACAAGATTATTAAATGCATGTACGTAAAATCTATATTTTGTATTTATGTATATAACTTATATCGCTTTTTTCTTTTCTTTACTAATAATAAATTGGTCATAGACGATTTCAGTTTTATCCAAAATTTTGAATTTGCTCTTTAAAGATAACAAGCTTCGGGGTTTATCCTCGAATATTTGTAATGGCTCATGGTCAACATCTCGTCTAGGGTACGTGCAATTTTCCACCATTATATGTTGAAGTTTTTCTAATTTTGTATACCGACGGAATGTTCGAAAAAAATTAAAAAATTAAAGACACCAAGCAGGCATCCTTCCCCATCATGATCACCATACCGTCATTTTTACTTCACCACATTTACGTTTTATTTTTATTAAATTTTTTTATCGGTTCATGTATAAAGATCCACGAATCTAAACAAGATCGAATAAGTTTCAAATATTGCTTTAAATAAATAACTCGATCAAGATGAATGACGTTTCTTAACATTTGTCAGAAATTCGAACTTTGTTTGCAATTTCACTATCCAAATTGTCTTTTTATTAAAAAAAATACATAATATATATAAGAATAGGGGACCCTTATTTTGAGAACCCATTTTTTGTAAGAACCGTGAGAACTCCTAAAATTCATATTGGATCACATGTTTTTTTTGTTCATTCACATGTGAAACGTTATAAAAATATATGTTGCAGAAGAAAAATTTTTTCAAAACCTTATATATAGCCGTTTGTCACATGTGAACAAAAAACGTGAACAAGTTCATTCACAAGTTCACAAAAGGCTACTTTGAAGGTTTCTTTAAAAAAAATTTCTTCTACAACATACATTTTTATATCATTTCACATGTGAATGAACAAAAAAACATGTGAACAAATATATAATTTAAGAGTTCTCATGGTTCTTACAAAAAAAATGGTTCTCAAAATAAGGAAACTATAGATAGATAGATATACAGTAAAACCTCTATAAATTAATAATGTCGGGACCATGGTATTTTATCAATTTAGCGAGATATTATTATATCGATAAATTAATAAATTATTAATTTAAAGAGATTCATGTTTGACGAGCTTGAAGATGATTCGGTAGCTTTGAACCGGTCACTTGGAAAGAAGCATTGCAAGCGGCAATACGAGAAGATAATGCTTCAACTCTAAGTATAATAGGAAGATTTAAAAAAAAATACTAATTATAGATTTAAAGTTAATAAAGAAAACAAATGACAATAAATTCATTTTTACTAGACTATTTTAAAATTTTAGAATATCTTAAAAATTATTAATTTATAGTTTCGTTGAGACCAATATATTTACACTATGATTTCAAAAAAGTTATTATCTTATTATTTTATTGATTGAGGTCCAATTTTGTACTGGTCCCAAGTTGGGACCAACAAATTATTAATTTTATCGAGGTTATTAATTTATCGAGTATTATTTTATAGAGGTTCTACTGTATGTGGTAGGGATCCTGGAATAAAGTGGCTTAAGGAAATAAGGGAGAGAAGGTTAATTTTAAAAAAAAATTTAGCTTGTTTTTTTTTTATATTTTTTTTGTTTTTTTTACAAAAATCCATTCCAAAAAAAAATAAAAAAACTAAAGCTTAAATCTACACATGTGTAGCGAATTATTTTTTTTTATTTTATTTTTGGAATGGGTTTTCACTATAAAAAAATGATAATGAAAAATAAAAAAATAAAAATAAAAAGCAACCTTCTCTTTCTTCTCATCTTAAGCAACCTTCTCATTTGATGTATAGGGTAACTTTCCAGTAAGAACAGGTTTAAAATAAGAACGGTAAGAACAGAGGATAAAATAGGAGTTTTATAATTTACATGGAAGTTTTTCATAAATCTCTTTTTATTACTTTAAAAATGTAACTTCTCGTTAGAGTATAATATAAACCATACAAACATGGAACAAAAATTTCAATTCATCCACTTGTTAGGAATTAAACAAATGAAACCGTCTACTATTTATAAAGGGCTTTCCTATTGGCACCACTTTTTCGCTATTGCCACCTCAGAAGGGGTAAATCACTTAAACCAGACGGGGTGAAATTTGCCCCATTTGCTAACATTAATTGCTCAACTCTATATGTCAGAGAATTGATTTGATTCGTAGCTTTTATGTTTTTTTTCATTATATTTTTCTTATTTTTGACTAGTTTACATTTTAACCCACTAAAATCAAAAGTTGGCATGCAAAGACCATAAGAACGAATAATAGTTTATAACTAAAATTAAAAATTATGAACCGATATCAAAATTTATCATCTCTATATATAACTAACAGATGATATATTTTTTACTATGTGACACTTTTCTTTTTATGCCAACTAGACTTTTTGCTTAGACATTTTAATTTATATTTTTTAGTGCTCATGTGACACTTCATTTGCCACGTCATCATTTGTCTATGTGGACTTTGTTATTTTTAATCAATTTTAAATAGCAAATAAAAAAGCAAATACAAGATTAGAACTCATGATCTGTAACTTTTAAAATTATGCACAAACCATTTGATCTAACTTAGTATTTGTTTATTTTTTGCAAACTACGGTAGATATTCATTGAATATTAAAACTAATTAAAAGACATTGATAATATATTGTCGATCTTTGTAACTTATCTCTTTCTATTTTCCTTTGTATTTAATTATCTTTGTACGTGGAATATAATTTACTTTAATATAATAGAAAACTAGATTATATTGATAATTACATCTAATATTTTACTAACCGATTATATTATCAATGTTAAATTAGATATTTACTTTATCAATTTCACACACATATTTTTGATATTTAAATCTATATTTGTAACTTATCTCTATATAACTAAGATTCCGTATTTTGATAATATATGAGCACAAAGATGTTTATATGCTTTAGAACATGTCTTTTTATTAGTTCAATGATAGTTATCATTGTTTCAAATGAGATTGTTTATTTACTTTATTATGTTTATTAAATTAAAAAGTAAAAGCTTTTAATATTCAAAATGTAACACTTCTAGTGAGACGAATGGGGTATCATTTATAGTTTAACCATTTTTACAAATCTTCAGTCTTCCAAGATCCTAGATTATAGCCGTTAAACCATAACTTCCTTTCACATTGGTCTAAGATCCTGCAAACAATTTAGATCTTTAGATGAATTTCAAGTTTTAATTGGAATCATTAAATTAAAATGATAATGTCATATACATTTAGAAAGTAATTCAAACATGTATATAGTGCATGATATAATAGAAAATATAAAAGATGTAAAAGTGACAACATCATCATTTTTCAACATATTTTATCTATGTTTGTTAAATTACGATATTATGAAAATTTAACATGTCATTTATTACCTCTAGTAAGGAAATGATATATTTCACGAAAACACATGTTTGATCTATGTTTTTAATTTACATCGTCATTATACAAAGATGTAACATAAATATCACCAGAATCAAATACAATATAAAACGTTATCAAATAATAATATTATCAATTTTCGGAAGGTAGTATATACATTTAGCTTTATACCGTCATTTTATAAAGATATAATTAACATACATATATTATTAATAATTTTGATACAAAACATTTTTAATAATAATATTATCAAATCTCAACATATATTATTTATAGGGTTGTGATCATTTGAAATTTAAAATTTCGTGAAAACTAGAAAACTGGTCAAAACACACTGTGATCTGAATTTAACACAATGTGTTTTTAATGTGTTTTTAGAAAACACATTGTGTTAAGTTCATATCACAGTGTGTTTGAACAATTTTCTAATTTTCACGCGCTATCAAAAACACAATGTGATTTAAAACTTAACACAATGTGTTTTTAGAAAACACAATAAAAATCACATTGTGTTTTTAGAAAACACAATAAAACACATTGTGTTAAATTCAGATCACAATGTGTTTTTGGTCAGTTTTTTTAGTTTTCACAGAAATTTTAGTTTTTAAATGAACATTTCACATTATTTATATTTATTTGTTATATCTAAGTTAATATATGAAGTAATGATATATATATATATATATATATATATATATATCTCAAAATAATAGACCGACGATGTTAAACTTTCCTTTTTCAAGTATATATATAATAGTTAGTAAAACGAGGGGTAAAATATCAATTATGCAAAGATATATAATAATAACATATAAGTATAAAAATTAAGGGTTGTTTGTGAAAATTTATAATAACAATTCAATAGCTTCGTTTGTCATGTCTTGGTATTCACCCCACTAAAAAGTCAAATAACTTTGTTAGCGGAAGGGGCGATTAATTAAAAAGGGGCGAATTTCGTCCCTTTTGAGATCGAGTGTCAATAGACAAATTATGTGGTGTATATAGCCTGCCCTTTTATAAATTTAGGATTTTCTTTTTTTTTTTTCTCTTTATCTATAATCTTTTTCACTCCAGAAATCTTCATATAAGCATAACATAAAAAATAATAACCATTAATCCAATTTAAATATATCATTAAACTCAACTTGCTTTTTCATTTGATATTAATTTTATTAAATTTTATTATAACTGTGATGGATGCACCAAATTTGAGATAAGATTGTGCATCCTTACTTTTAATCACGAGATGCATCCATTTTTTAAATTAACAACTACATAGCAACATTTACACGAGCATAGGGTTAAAATAAGAAGTAGTAGCTACGTTGGTGTTAAAGAAAAAAAACAAATTACACAAGATGCACATATATACAAGTTCAATGTGGATGCTAAAAAGCATTTATATATATATTTTTTTTGAACAGTTAAAAAAAAAAAGGTGATGAAAAAAAAAGTGGATACAATAATTTGGATGAACAAAAAAGTGAAAACACAACTAACTTGGAATCTTGGATGCACAAAAAGTGAAAACACAAATAACTTAATTTGGATGCACAAAAAGTGAAAACACAAACTAACTTGGAATTTGGATGCACAAAAAGTGAAAACACAACTAACTTGGAATCTTGGATGCACAAAAAGTGAAAACACAAATAACTTGGAATCTTGGATGCACAAAAAGTGCATACCATATTGTATTGTAATATCATTAACGGCAGAGCTAATGAACAGTGCTAATTTTGTCTTCTTATGCATTCATAACATAAATATAAGATTTGTAGAAGTATAAACAAATGGGCCTCTGGTTCAGTTGGCTTGGCCCCTGCTTTCTATCCGAAAGGTCGGGGGTTTGAAACTCCCCACCCCCCTATTTTTTTTGTTTACTTCTTGAAGGATTTAGAAATTTACATTTTGCCCCCTTATTATTTATCTTATTTCCCCCTTGCTATTTGTTTTCTGTTTTCTGCCCCCTCTGGTTTTTTATTGTACTTTTCTTTTTGAGTTAAATGCATTTTTGGTCCCTGTGGTTTATCAATTTTTGCATCGGCAGTCCCTCTCATCTTTTTTTCGCATGGATAGTCCCTGGAGGCATGTTTCACTTGCAACCATGGTCCACTTTGACGGATCCGTTTGATTTAAGCCGTTAAGCCCATCACGTGAGCAACACGTGATGGGCATTTATGTATTTTACACATACCCACCTACCACCACGTTTATTTATACCCTTTTTCTTATTTTTCTCTTTACTTTTTTTTTTCTCTTTGTTTCTTCCATCCAGACAAAAAAAACCCTAATTAGGGTTATCAAAATTCACTCAGATCGATGGTGATGTGCAGATGTGGATCTCCTTCTTCGATTCTCACGTCATGGACATTGAACAACCCTGGAAGAAGATTCTACTGTTGTGCTAAAAAGGTTACATATTTACATAAATTCTTTCTCATTAAAAAAGGTTAAATACAAGAAATTGTTACATATTTACATAAATTCTTTCTCATATTTACATAAATTCTTGATTTCTTGCATAGGGATCAAGATGTGGCTTTATCAGTTGGCATGATCCACCTATGTGTAGAAGGGCTGTTGAAATCATTCCTGGGTTGTTAAGATCTTTGAATAAGGTTGAAGAACATGCTAGAGTAAAAGAAAATGAAGCAAGAAAATACAAGAAATTGTTAGTGATCAGTTGGGTTTTTTTTGTCATCTGGATTATGTTAGGAAAATGATGTATTTTGTCATCTGGATTATGCAAGAATATTAGGAAAATGATGTATTTTGGATGTATATGTACTTTTGATTGAATTTAGAGTTGTTGTAATGGATGTAATTGGATGTAAATGTTTGTCTTACATTAATGCAGAATTGGTGGTGTTTACAATTTGGTCAAATTTCTGCAGAATTGGTGTTTTTACAATATAGTGAATGTTTTTTGCAGAAAAATGGTACTCAAATTTCCTGTTGACATGCATACAAAAGAAAGAAAAGTGCAATAACCAAAATTGTGCCTATAATGGCACTCATATTTCATATAAGTAGTGTTTCAACAAAACCAACAGATTGCCGACCTTAATACATACTGGGATCAAGGTAAAACATCCATAGTGTTAATACATAAGTGGATCAAAAGATGAGAATCATAACAATTGTTTCAAACTAGTAGCATAAAATAAAGATACTAAACAGGTTGGGAACCACCAACTTTGGAACCACCACCTTTGACCACCACCCTTTGGAACCACCACCCTTTGAACCACCACCAGACTTCTTACCACCACCCTTGGAACCACCACCAGACTTTGAACCACCACCAGACTTTGAACCACCAGGCTGGGTGTAAGTCCCAACTCAATAGATGGTACTATCTGAAGACACCTCAATGTCGATGGTGGAGTTACTTTGCAATATAAATGCTGAACTGGAGATAACCAGTTACAGAGAGTGTATACCAAGTTCTAGATAGATTACTTATTTAAGTGACAATAAGTAAAGAACAATGCAATAATATAAAATACTTGTAAAGTAAATTGGTGAGACAATATGTAATTTTCAAGTGTAATTTATTTATTAACTTTAAATAAATTACAAGGTTGTTGCGGAACCAAGATAATACAAGTATGTAAATATCCTAACAACCTATGAACTACAATTGATCTACACTTGGAATTTCTCTAAACATTCGAAACACTTAAAGTTGTGAAATGTTCCTTTTTACGATTGAGAGAAGATTGCACAAGTTCACCAAGAATATTGCAGGTATGCAAAGTGTGAAGTGTTCTCACTTTTGTGTTATCACTTGTTATTCTTGTTGTGCAATGACTTGTATTTATAGGCAAAGTTAACATTGGGATGTTAACTTTGGCCGTACAAATATGGTTGAGAACATTTAAGTAATAACATTTAATTCCTTAAAAGGCAGTGTAAAGTTGCAGTATAAAGCAACTTTACTCAAGCAGCTTTATGTACCTTTTTGTACTTAAATAATAAGATAAACCTTATTATCCGGGTAAAAGCACATAAAGCATAAAAGTCAATTTCTCGTAATCAGTGTAAAGCTTTGTAAGAGCTTTCCACTGACGGTCTCCAGTTTGTAACTGACTAGAATGTCAAATGGGCTTCGCTGCCATTGTCATTCTCTATCTTCCACTTGTTGTCTTCGACTCCAACTGGAAGGATTCTTCAACTGGTCAGTTCTTAACTGGAGGAAGTCTTCAGTTGCGTTAACTGTACGATGCAATTGGACTTCAATATATTTCTGGACAAATCTTCTTGGTCTCCAGGTGCAACTGGAGACTGACCAGTTTCACTGAAACTGGTCCTAACAAATTCCCCCTATTTGTCCTGAAATATTAGCCAGTCTTTTTCAGTTCTTGTATCTGTACAAGTGTGAACTGGAGAGACTTGTTCGATTAAATCTATCTAAGTTTTCCAAGGCATTTTTATAGATCAATAAATGCCTTGGGTTTTTCTTTTTAAGTTTGTTAGATCTAATCTATTATCTACCTTGTGGTTACAAACTGGTAACTTCATTTATACAAGGAAATGAAATTTACACAAGTTACAGAATGTAAATAAAGTTACAAGTAAATAAACTGAAAGAAAAATTTAGCTTGATGGCCCTTCACCAATTTTCCTTTTCTTGGTCACTGAAGAGATAGGTTGTGAGTCTTCACGATCAATGTTCAACTTCAGCTCCAGATTCTCTTTGTGTTGAATCTTGCCCTTCAAGAAGTTGACCCATGCTTTCTCAAACCTATTCCTTTGTGCCTTGGCCTCCAAAAAGTTTACCATCTCAACCCATTCCGAGAACCCATATTGCATTGCACCAGGATTGTCAGTTTTAACCAGTGGCGCTCTGGTATAACTGACCTCAACATGAAAGTACTTGGTGCCTGGCTTAATTGTTACATTAACACCATTGATAGTCCCACTATGTCTTCTGGTTGCCATGATCTGGGAGTAATAGCTTCTTGCTTCAGATTCATTTGATATTTTAATACTCCCAGCTCCAGCTGCCAGTACAGCAGACTTGATGTCATCATTCGATACCTCGCCAGTTGGTTCTATGAATGTACTAAGGTCAGCATCTCTGGTCAGTGGTTTTCTTGGTTGAGGGTTCCTTCTTGGTGGATTCAATACCCTTTTTACAACCTTCTTAACATTTTCAATTCTTTTCATGATCCTACTGGCCCGATTCTCTTTTGCCTTATACACTGATATATTCAAACTTCTGGCATCAAATTCAGCTTCTTCATCAGGATAGTGCCTGTCTAGTTCAATGTCAAGCATTTCTTTCAACATGCCCACTATCCTGTCATCATTTTTTACTCTGGCATACTCCTCCTTAGTGATTCCCAAAAGATGAGCATCACTAATATCAAGCATATTAATCTGTGCAAGATGTGCTCTGGCTTCAGCTTGGTTTCTTTATTTCATCTTCTTTCTTTCTTTAATTTCATTGCCAAGTCTAGCCAATCTTTTGTTATCACTTTCTGAAACTGGAGGAAGCTTATCCAAATTGCCAGTTTCCAACATAGGAACTACCCCCAGAATTGGATGGAATTCACCACACATTTCATGTTTCGTATTTGAGGAAGTGTTTGGCTAATGAGTCGAGTGTTATTCCAATTGAGGATGTGAGCATTAATCCTCAGAAAAGAATAGTGGATGAACCAGTAGCGATACTAGAAAGAAAGCAAAAGAAACTTCGCCGAAAGTTGATTGATCTCGTGTTGATAAAATGGAAGCATAACCACGGTGAAAGTTTAACTTGGGAGACCGAGTCGGTGATGAAAGAGAAATATCCAGATTTGTTCACTTCTGAGGCGATTCCGAGGACGGAATCCTCTTAAGGGGGAGGTAATTGTAACATCCCGAACGTTTTATGTTTGACTATTTGACTTTCCGTTAATTAACGTTAGGTCCGTTATGTTTATGTGCCCTATAAGGGATTATGTGATTAAATGCTTATGTGTTTAATATGAAATGAAGTAAAATGAATTAAATGAAAGTAATTTAAAGTAAAGTATGAAAGTTAAGTGCTTGTTAGATCGTTAAGTCTTCCGGTAAGTTAATTAAGCTACGAAAGTAAAGTTTAGGAAGTCGAGGGGCCTATGGGCACTAAAGGAAACTTATGGTCAGGAGTTTAAGGTCTAGTAAGACTCCAATAGCTGCTAATTTTCGTGATTAAGCCCTAGGAACAGATCCCCTCCCTCTCAAGACAAGTTTTCTCCAAGAATCAATCGTTTCGTGTCGTTTCGATCAAGTTTGATTAAGATTTCGAATCCTCAAAGTCATCTACAGGTAATATGGCTGATCTTACTCTTAAATCTGATCATGTATGTCTTAGAAGTGATTTCGATCCAGGCCATAGGGTTTGGGTTGGGTTATTTGATCAAACGTTTATCGAATTCATGTTATTCGGGTGTTTTAAAGATTGATTTATGATGTAAAGGATTAAGGGATTAATAGGATGGTTTAAGTTGATGAAAGTGCAATTAAAAGGATTAATTTTAAGTCCCCAGGTTGGATTTGGGGTATGGGTTCGTATGGAATTCGTTTGATCATAGAACAAAGATTAGGTTTCTGGTCGACACTCCAGGTGCGACGCACCAGGAGGGTGGTGCGACGCACCACAGCCCAAAATGAAAAATGGTTTTCAGCCAAAAGCCCGTTATGCGGCGCACCAATGGGCAGGTGCGGCGCACTTGCATCTATTCAGAATTTTCTGATGGATTTGTGCGACGCACCAAGGATTAGGTGCGGCGCACCTACTTATGTTCAGAATCTTCTGATCGATTTATGCGACGCACCATGTGGGAGGTGCGACGCACCTCTTGTCCAGTTTTCACAAAACATTTCGTTTAGCTTATACTTCGATCTTATACTCGTTCTAGGTTGTCGGGAGCACTTAGCAAGCACTATAAGATACTTTTAACTTGTTGGTAAGCTGTACCGAGGTAAGATAACATCTTTGTCACCTGTTGGTACAACAAAACACGTTTTCATAAGTTAAACCTTCCAATTGAATATGTATGTACATTTTATATTCATGGGTGACTACGGGAGGTTGCAAAGGGATATATTACTTACCGTTTATGATGATTAACATTCATATGCAGGTTGCAATGGTATGTGGTAAGTATATATGCATGAGATGATGAAATGATTATAAATGCATGAAATGATGAAATGATTATGTATGTATGAAGTGATGAAATGATATGATATGTGCTTGCATGTGTGGCTTGATCACCTAGTCACTAGTCCTTGATTAGGATTGCCATGTTCACGTGCACGTTAAGGGCCCTAAAGTAAAAGATGATATGTGATTAGCTTAGGTGAAAGAGTAGCCTAAACTAATTAAGCGATTAAAGTCTCGAGCATTATGTAAAGTCTTGTGTTAAGCTTAACCCGTGCTAGCTCTTCGGGGCTGGTGCGTACGTGGTCACTTGAGTTGCTCCTTGTGGCATAGTTACATTTGAGTATTCCGGGTGGAGTAACTAATCACCAATGCGTAAAGGCATAAACGGTTTATTCAGTTGGATTGACTTTGTCATTCCTTAACGACGCCGATGGACCACCTTATGGTTTACCCATCATGTCGGGTGTGAGGACTCCATGTATGGTCTATGACCGCCTACACACAACCCCACATCCCTATGTAAGTGGCATAAGTCACTTAGCCTACGTCTTGGCAAAGGAATAAAGAAAGAAAGATGAAGAAAGAAAGTATAGGCACACTTTAGGACATGTTGAACCTAATGTGTATCTTATGATATTACGTATGTGTATGATATTAACTTAAAATGCGGATTTTGTTAATATATGAAATTGGCAAACGTTTTCAAGTTATGTTATCTTACTTAGCTAATTTTATTAGCTAACACTTGTTCTTTGAAAATGTTGTGCCTCCAGGATAATCAAGTTTGAGCTAGGCGAGGATTAGCTTGGTGAGACTTGGGTAGACGAATAAAGAAGCTTAGCAAAGACATTAAACGCTTAGACTTCCTTTAGCCCTATGTTTGGCTATTTCATTTATGATTAAAGACTTGTGATAATGTGGCATTTATGTTGGTGCCAAAGCTTGGATTTACTTTTATTGTTTTGATGATGCTAGTAGTAACACCAAATTTTAAAGGTACCATCCGTTACGGATGGGGCAGATTTTGAAAGTGATCCTTTCCGCTTATTTTAAACGCCGTTTGGCAAAGTTTTGAAAAATCCAAGTTTTTAAACGACGGGTGTTACACTGTCCCACTATCAAGGTTATCAAAATTCAATGTCTCAAGTTCTTGTGTTTCAACTGCCTTTTCTTTACTTGGATCCTCATTACATCCTATCCACTCAACTTCACCATCTATGTTATCTCTAAAGTCTGTCATATCAACCTCTACCTCATGTATCCTATGTTGATCATCTACTATAAAGTCAGAATCCTCACTATTATTACTGTCACTACCTTCATCTTCATCTTGCTCAACATTTGTGTTACCCACATGCTCAAGTTCATCCCCATCCCTTATAACAGTTTCATCCACATTCTCATTTTCCACATTCTGATTGCCTACATTATCAGTACCCACATTGGTGTTACCCTGGCCAAGTGTCTCATCCACACCAGTCTCATTAACCACATTGGTTATACCCTCCCCACCAGTCTCATTAACCACATTGGTTATACCCTCCCCACCAGTCTCATTAACCACATTGGAATTACCAAAGAAAGTTTCAGTGAACACATCATCATTGAACACATCATTCACATTTGCACCAATATCATTAAAAACCACATTTTTACCCAACCCAACTTCTGATTCAGCTTGCATTGGTACATAAGATTCTACAAATTCAATCCTTTTCTTGATCAACTTCTTTTTAGGCTTTTGTTTTGGTTTTGTTGGAGAATCCTCTTCAATCAGTTCAATCACAACCTTACTTGATCCTCCTGGTGACTTTGAATAAGTGTTCAAATTTGTGAAACCATTTTCTATATACACTTCTATTAACTTGAATTTGTGTATATAAGTCAATAAATGTCTAACATCATCATCACTACCTAAAGCATGAAGTCCATATTCCAAATCTTTGTCTGGTATTTTAAAGTGGTACCACATGGGAATGCTGCATTTGTTAAACCCTAGTTCTTGTAGCATGTCATTCAATTCAAGTACTGAAAATTGATCCCCATCTATTAAATCAAAGTAATTAACTTTACCATTCACGTATTTTCTTCCTGGACCTTTAGTAAACACTCCTCCGTGATGGACTTCCAAAGAAAAAAAATTAGGGCTTGAACCTGAAAAATATAATAACAATTGTAACCATATTACTTACTCCATTTATCATTGTAAATCAATTTCTGAAGAAAATCCCCAACAATTTTAACACCAAAAAGAAACCCCTAAAAATATTTAACACAATATGAAAAACCCTAAAAACTCACCGTATAGATCATACACATCAACAACCGCATCTTGTTTTCGAAGAAACCACTCTGTCAACACCATTATTAAGCATTCGAGTACCAAGGTTCTTTAACCCGATTGGGTCTTTGATGTTTGAATAAGTGTTTTTCGTATATGTGTTTTGTTTGTAAGAAAATATATGAAGAGAAAATGAAATGATTTTGGTAGTTATATGTATATATATATTCATCTGGTAACGTGGTGGTAGGTGGGTATGTGTAAAATACATAAATGCCCATCACGTGTTGCTCACGTGATGGGCTTAACGGCTTAAATCAAACGGATCCGTCAAAGTGGACCATGGTTGCAAGTGAAACATGCCTCCAGGGACTATCCATGCGAAAAAAAGATGAGAGGGACTGCCGATGCAAAAATTGATAAACCACAGGGACCAAAAATGCATTTAACTCTTTCTTTTTAAACCATAAAAGTTTTATACTTTATAGAAGTTATTTAACATTTTGTTGTTTGTTATATACAATTTTTTTTATATTTTGTATATTTTTTTTTGAGTTTTGTAATATTTTTGTGTTTTAATATATTTGTTTTACATATATTTTTTTGAAAATTTTTGATACTTTTTTGTTACTTTATTTGCATTTATTTTGTTATTTGGTTTTATTTTATTAGTATTCTATTTTTCTTTGTGGTTTTATGCTTCTTAGGAGTAAATATAAATATGATTTTGTGACTATCGTATTGTCGTTAAAAAAAATGCAATCAAACTAATTGAAACCGCGCAACGCGCAGACGAAAACTATTGTGGTTTTGACCTTAAATAAAAATATATTTGATATGATAAACTTTTAAACAAATCTATACATGACAGAATATTTGTTAATTCAACACAATCGTTTCAACGCGACAATTGATGGCCCGCAACGCGGGGCGAAAATTTCCTAGTTAAGATGATTGAACAAAATACAGCGATCATCTAACTTATATAAAAATGACTTGCACAAAAAGTAGAAACATATTTATGGAAAAATTGGATGCACAGTAAAATGTTGGATGCATTTTTATGGACCCATCATCCGTTTCACAATACGGCAGATCACCCCAAAACTTGTAAGGGCGGTCGGTTTGAAAAGGTATAGGCCCGAGAAAGTTTACACGAAAAACACCATTGTCGCTGCCAACCATAAGAAACTACCATCATTGTCGCCAACCATAACGTTCATCACCAATAACAGAGATACTTTCGTCTAGGGTTATGGCCAGCCATAACCTTCATAACAAACCACCATCGTTGATGATCAACAGATCGAGAATTTTTTCAAAAACAATATTTAATGATTAATATTATTCTGGAAAGGAGGAGATGATTAGTAGTTTTTTATTATCTATTTTTTGGTTGATTGGGAATGAACTTTCATGGAATAGTAAGTGAGAAGAAAAAGAGGGGAGAGATGCTTGGTGGAGTGGTGGTTTGGTGGATGATGATGAGTACAGATATGGCTTGTTCACTTTGTACGTGAGAAATGAATAAATTTTTATTTTGTCTTTCCAAATAAGCCCTTTTGGGTTTTTTATTTAATCGAAAATTTGCCAAAAAGTTACCAACCATAGATCAAGTTTTTCAATGGCCCAGATCTGTTCTCACCCATTCTTATTTTCCTCCGTTTGTATTTGAATGCTATATATGTATTAAATAAAATAGGATTGATGCTCTCTTTATTTGATATGTGAAATGTTATTTTAAAACAATGGAGGCTCGTAAAATATGATTGATGTCTTACGATTACAAACAAAAGTAATCATATCTAAATATATATATATATACATTGTAGATATACAAATAAAATATAATCATATCTAAATATATATATATATACATTGTAGATAAAAATAAAATATCAGTTACTTGTTTTTGGCTTTTTTCTTCGAACATTCAGTCGGTATACGACATCGGGGAAACCTCACCGTAAATGGTGAAGCCTCACAATTCTTATATTGAATTTCTATATAAAGTTAATATGATTTGAAAATTATAAGTAAAAAAGATAGAAAAATATTTTGAAAGATAAAGATAATAATAGAATTCTCTACATGTAAGTTGTTATAGTTTGATAAGAATTGTGAAATTAAAAACATGATGATGGTAGTTTGTATAATATTTAAGAGATCTATCGATGGTTTCATTGATCTTGACAAATTTGTACAGATGTTGACCATTTTTTATTATTTTGACCCGTTGACTTTTTTGATCAATTTGGATTTTGTCAAACTTTGATACTTTGGTTAATGCTTTTAGAAGCATAAACGAACGATTCAGTTATTGACAGTACTAAAGGTGAACCCGTTTGTCTTTTGTTGGGATGTTCGGGATTTTTTATAGCTGTTTGGGCTTAAAAATTTTTTTGGTTAAAATCACATTTTTGACACATTAAATGTTTGTTTTCCCTTTTGCAGTAGTCTTTTGATATATCGACATCAATTTTCTATTGCAAATGAGGAGTCATTAAGAATTTAAACCTGTTCGTAACTCTACATCACGATATGGAAAGGCTAGTTGGAGTGACTTGAGTCTAGAGACCCGCCACTTTTGGTAGAAATATTATACGTAGTATTTTTTTCCTTTTTAATGCTTCTGTAGTTTTAGGCACTGTCCCAACAGCTTTAAATAGGTTGAAACCCACCTCATATACTCCTTTTTTTTTACTTCACCAACTCCAAAATTCTCCATCTAAAATACCCCTTTTAATACTAAGGCCTCTCCCTAAGGGAACTTCATCCTTCCCTCTTCCACACCTCTTCCACACTGCCACATCAGCTTTTCTCTCTCTTCATCCACCTCTTCCACAATCACTCCCTATAACCCCTCTTCCACACCTCTTCCACACTTTTTATTTATTTTATTTTATATTTACACAAAATTAAAACTAAACTTAATTTTATTAATGATAAAACATTACAACTAAATAACGAGGCAAGGGGGTGGAGGACCCATTGGGGGCGGGTTGGATGAGGTTGAAGAATGGCTTGTTTGTTAGTTGATTACATAGATATATATATATATATATATATATATATATATATATATATATATATATATATATATATATATATATATATATATATATATATATATATATATATATATATATATATATATATATATATATATATATATATATATATATATATATATATATATATATATATATATATATATATATATATATATATATATATATATATATATATATATATATATATATATATATATATATATATATATATATATATATATATATATATATATATATATATATATATATATATATATATATATATATATATATATATATATATATATATATATATATATATATATATATATATATATATATATATATATATATATATATATATATATATATATATATATATATATATATATATATATATATATATATATATATATATATATATATATATATATATATATATATATATATATATATATATATATATATATATATATATATATATATATATATATATATATATATATATATATATATATATATATATATATATATATATATATATATTACAAACAAAATTAATCATATCTAAATATATATATATATACATTGTAGATAAAAATAAAATCAGTTCTTGTTTTTGGTTTTTTCTTTTCGAACATTCAGTCGGTATACGACATCGGGGAAACCTCACCGTAAATGGTGAAGCCTTGCACGTACTCTTATCATAAATTTCTATATAAAGTTAATATGATTTGAAAATTATAAGTAAAAAAGATAGAAAAATATTTTGAAAGATAAAGATAATAATAGAATTCTCTACATGTAAGTTGTTATAGTTTGATAAGAATTGTGAAATTAAAAACATGATGATGGTAGTTTGTATAATATTTAAGAGATCTATCGATGGTTTCATTGATCTTGACAAATTTGTACAGATGTTGACCATTTTTTATTATTTTGACCCGTTGACTTTTTTGATCAATTTGGATTTTGTCAAACTTTGATACTTTGGTTAATGCTTTTAGAAGCATAAACGAACGATTCAGTTATTGACAGTACTAAAGGTGAACCCGTTTGTCTTTTGTTGGGATGTTCGGGATTTTTTATAGCTGTTTGGGCTTAAAAATTTTTTTGGTTAAAATCACATTTTTGACACATTAAATGTTTGTTTTCCCTTTTGCAGTAGTCTTTTGATATATCGACATCAATTTTCTATTGCAAATGAGGAGTCATTAAGAATTTAAACCTGTTCGTAACTCTACATCACGATATGGAAAGGCTAGTTGGAGTGACTTGAGTCTAGAGACCCGCCACTTTTGGTAGAAATATTATACGTAGTATTTTTTTCCTTTTTAATGCTTCTGTAGTTTTAGGAATCTGATTTAGTCATCAACTGTCCCAACAGCTTCATATACTCCTTTTTTTTTACTTCACCAACTCCAAAATTCTCCATCTAAAATACCCCTTTTACATACTAATATTCAAAACCTCCAAATTGACCTCTTCCTAGTCCACATACAAAACAAAAAATTTTCTATCATCATTCTCTCTTCTTCTTTCATGAACTAAAACTGCCGTATTTCATAGGTCTCATTACATACTTTCTGGGCCACCAATGTTTACAAGTGTTTCCTCAACTTCATGCAAATGACAAGTATTATTATATAAATGTTTCATATCTCATTTTTTATTCTAAGTTTCTTGCTCAATTCTCATTATATTTGTGTATATGTGTATATATAATCATGGGAAGTAGTGGGCTAATCTTTATCATCTTCAATTCATGTTTCTTGTTCTTGTCTCAAACATGTCTCTCAAGTATTGTCCAAATAGGCAAACTAAGCCCTGGATTCAAGGGCTCTCCAATGCTATATGTAGACAACAATGGTTTGTTTCTAAAATCAAACACTTCTAGTTTCGGGTTCGGTTTTAATACCAATAGTGATGTAACTTCATTCACTTTAGTCATTTTTCATGTAACCACTTCACGGATCATTTGGTCTGCGAATCGTGACTTCCCAGTTGGCAATTCTGATAGTTTTTCATTTGATAATGATGGCAATGCTGTCTTACAGTCCAATGGGAATGTAGTTTGGTCAACAAACACAACGAAAACCGGGGTTTCTGCCATCGAGTTGCTTGATTCAGGGAACTTGGTTTTAGTAAAAACCAATGGTGATATTGTTTGGCAAAGTTTTGACCATCCTACAAATACTCTTATGCCCACACAAGATTTTATCAAAGGGATGAAACTTGTAAGTAATCTCAAAAACAATATGAGCTTTTCGTTACAAATTAAAACCGGAGATATGATTTTGTCAGCTGAATATAACAACCCACAACCTTTTTGGTCTGTGGGAAAAGATAAGAGAAGAATTATAAACAAAAATGGTGGAGATACTAATTCTGCCACCATTGAAGCCAATTCTTTGAGGCTTTACGACGCAAACAAAGTTTTACTGTCGCAATTTGTGTTTCAAGATGAATCTGATGGTAATTCCACTTGGGTTTTGGTTTTAGAAGATGACGGTTTCATTAAATTTTATGATCTTCAGTCCCAAATTACTGCAATTGTTCAAATCCCAGATGATTCTTGCAGTAGACCACAAGCGTGTCCATCGTATTTTGTTTGTCATAGTGGGAATACTTGTCAATGTCCTTCGGGTTTGGCTCAAGTTAATTGTAAACCACAAGTTGTTGTTTCTTTGTGTAATAAGTCGCAAGAAATAACAAGTCTGGTTAATGCAGGGGACAATTTAAGTTATTCAGCACTCGGGTTTGTTGAGCCCGATTCTAAAACTGACTTAGATAGCTGCAAATCATCATGTTTGAACAATTGTACTTGTTTGGCTATGTTCTTTGATAACAAGTCTGGAAACTGTTACTTTTTTGACAAAATTGGGAGCTTTGAAGTCACTAAAGATGGTGCGGATATTGGATCATATGTTAAAGTTTCTGGGGCGAATGCTTCTTTGGGTCGACGGAAAAAGAAAAAACCGTCGACACAAGTTGTGATTGTGGTGGTTGTTGTAGTCATAGTGGCAACAGTTGTTATTATTGGACTAGTAATTGTGGGAATCGGTTATAACGAAAAGAAGAACGAATCGGTTGATGGTCTGGATGAAATTTCAGAAGAGGATACTTTCTTGGAGAACATATCAGGGATGCCGGTCCGGTTCAGCTACAAAGATCTTCAAGAAGCAACAAATGACTTCACTAAAAAACTAGGTCAAGGTGGGTTTGGTTCGGTCTACCAAGGTGTCCTAAAAGATGGGACTCAGCTTGCGGTCAAACGTCTTGAAGGGCTCGGTCAAGGAAAAAAGGAGTTCCGAGCGGAAGTGAGCATGATTGGTAGCATTCATCATCACCATTTGGTGAAACTCAAAGGGTTTTGTGCACAAGGAAAGCATCGGCTTCTAGTGTACGAATATATGGCAAACGGGTCATTAGACCGATGGATATTTGGGGATGTTTCGTTGGATTGGGATACTAGATACAATATAGCAATTGGCATGGCTAAAGGTCTCGCTTATCTTCACGAAGATTGTGATGTGAAAATCATTCATTGTGATATCAAGCCGGAAAATGTGTTGTTAGATTATAACTTTTTAGCCAAAGTTTCAGATTTCGGTTTGGCTAAGCTTATGACACGAGAACAAAGTCATGTTTTTACCACATTAAGAGGGACTAGAGGGTACCTGGCTCCCGAATGGATCACAAACTATGCGATATCAGAAAAGAGTGATGTTTACAGCTACGGAATGGTCTTACTTGAGATCATTAGTGGCCGAAAAAACTATAGCTCGTCCGAGACATCACATTTTCCAGCATATGCTTTTAAAATGATGGAAGAAGGTAAAGTTAACATACTTTTGGATGATAAAATGAAGGTGGATGAGAATGATGAAAGGGTCGTGGTGGCCACCCATGTAGCGTTGTGGTGCATACAGGACGATATGAACCTTAGACCGTCGATGACTAAAGTGGTGCGAATGCTAGAAAGGTCGTGTCCGGTTCTTGCACCGCCAGCGGGTGGTCAAGCCGGGTTCTATTCGAGCTTGTACAAATCGTTTAGTGAATATGGTACTTCATCAGGGCCTTCAGATGGTAATAGTGATGCTTATCTGTCGGATGTTAGACTTTCAGGGCCTAGATAGGACATGTATATATGTGTCATATAAACTTCAAATGTTATTTTATGAATTTATGTAGTATAGGATAGGATTTTCAAAGTTTGTGTTGTATATATGAGATGTAAAATTCTCAACCATTTTTGTCTTTATGTATAAATCGAATAAATTTGTTTGCTTATTAGTTTAGAGTTTACTTGTAAAAATTTATGTCATATAAATGAATCATATTCAATGATGACATATTCGTCGATCCCATCACATAACGCGTTTATAATGGCAACAACCAACCTTTCTTCGCATATGTACTTTTATCATTTTATTGGCTTAATCCAAAACACATGCCGAAAAAGAAAAGAAAAAAACACACGGGTTTGACATGCCGAGGCCCGTCATGTCAAAAAAGCCCAGAAAAGTGATTTGGCCCATTTTCTTCTACAATCCGAAGGAAGTGGACTTGATTGTAAACCATTACTTAAATAGAACCAAAAATAGAAACGTTAAAAGGACTAGAACTGAACTAAATCATAACCACATGGACCAAAATTTTACGGATAATATGTAAACAACGGCAAACGGGTATTGTCAACCGTCCGTTAAAGATGTCGATCGCTACTACTGCCGTCGACCTGTCTTTCCAGCATCATTTTGGCTCTCAATTTCCCGCCAAACTTCGCCGGAAACTTGAATATAGATGTACCTGCAGAGCCGTTAAATTTGCCGTTTGTTCCTCGTCATTCTCATCCACCGCCGTTAGTAATTCAAGTAAATTGTTATCTTATTTATTATAGCTACCATTAAAATATATAGCAAAATGTGTATGTATCTTCTGGGAGTGAGATTGTCTAATTTTGTGTTTACGTTACGTTCCTTGGCAATTTTTACAATAGAAAGCTGTTCAGGAAAAAAAAAATGTTGGGACGGAGGGGGTAGCTAAGCCCTAAAATAACTATAGAAGGTCTTGGGGTTTTTGTATTTTTGGAATTTAAAAAGTTATATATGGATGGAATAATGCAGATGAGGAGGATCAAGTTAGCACTTCATATGGCAGGAGAATGTTGGTTTCAATGGTCACATTTCTTTTGCCTATGCCTAAATCAATACTACAACATTCTGGGGCTAATGCTGCAGAGTAAGTAACACCCTGTATTTGATATAGATACAGTATATATCTACAGCAAACACACACTCAGTTTTGACAAGATTCACGTTTGCTTTCAGTGATCTAACTGTCTTACAGGAAGAGGTAAGAAAAGTATTGACTAAGGGCAAAGCTGCTGGTGTTCTTCGCTTGGTTTTTCATGATGCAGGAACGTATGACATAAATGAGAATTCCGGTAATTTTTTTTATCATTGTTATGAAATGCATAGTCTTTAAGTAATGGCTTTATTGGGATTAATGCTTTCTATTTGTTGTTTCAGGTGGTATGAATGGCTCTATATCTTATGAACTTGATAGACCTGAAAATAAAGGTCTTAAAAAATCTTTCAAGGTATTTTCGTTATCTCTTCCACTTTTGTTTTTATTTTTACTACTTAAACAAATGAACTGTGTGGATATACTTTTTGATACTTTTGCTCCCGTGGAACTATTTGATCTTGTTTAGATTGTTGCGGAAGCCAAAAGGATAGTGGAGGAGAAACAGCCAGGTTATCATCATCTTTAGAATGGGATTACATTTTAGCAGCTTCATACTTATACTTTTGGTGATTTTTTGAGTCCCCTTTTGCTCTTCATATATAGTATCGATGTCTGATATGATTGCTGTGGCTGGAGCTGAAGCTGTCTCTTTATGTGGAGGTCCAGTGATACCCATTCAATTGGGCAGATTAGACTCCATGTAAGGGACTATTTTTTCTCACAAGTTTTATACAATAAGGTGAGGTTGTTGTGCTGTGTGTGATCTAAATAGCAAGCTTCAGATTATTGTTATAATCTTTTTTCTGTTATTAATTATAGGATACCTGATCCCGAGGGAAAACTTCCAGAAGAAACATTAGACGCCTTTGGACTTAAACAGAGTTTTCAAAAGAAAGGTTTTTCGTAAGTGAATATGAATGTATCTTGACCATGTTTGACGAAAACATTATCTTTTTAGATTTGACTAACTTTTTGGCAGAACACGAGAACTTGTAGCATTATCGGGTGCTCATACACTTGGAAGCAAGGGTTTTGGAAATCCAGTTACCTTTGATAATGCATACTATAAAGTACTGTTGGAAAAGCCTTGGTTATCTTCAGGTTTGTAACATGATTTTGGCTCGGCAGCATACTATATATTCGTTGAAATCAGTACAAAGAAATTGTGATGCTGATTTTGGTTTATTCCTTTATTTTGGGAAGAAATTTAAAAACGTTTGAACTAAATTCAACTTGACCACATTAAGTCATTTGATTTGTATAACTTACCATCTTACTAACGTTTTCTTTTCTGCAGGAATGACAAGTATGGTTGGTCTTCCTTCAGACCGCACTCTTGTTGAGGATGATGAATGCCAAAGGTACACTAGAAATTTTAACCTCAAGTCGGAATTTTTTTTTTAGTAAGTGTCAGATCGAGTTCGATATTAATGTCATATTAGATTCATTTGCTTATAATATAAAAAGTTAAAACAATGCAATGATAGCTATAATAGATAACACTAGACAAAATAAATAAAAAGCTCGCTTGTCATGTCTCGTTTCAAGCAGATCAAGTTTTGTCCAAATTTATTCCAATATCGTGTCATTATTAGTGGTTAGTGATTGTTGCTAAGCCAAAGCAAACCAAATCAGTTTCAGTTATTTGATATTCGTAGGTGGATCTTAAAGTATGCTGACGATCAAGAATTGTTTTTTGAAGATTTCAAGAACGCTTATATCAAACTTGTTAATTCTGGTGCAAAATGGAGAAGGGACTCGTACTTCCAGCTTTCCACATTGCGACTTTAAACTTAATATACGAAGATTGCATTCATATAAGCAAATAAGTATAGTATCCAATAGTTCCATTTTTGTTCGGACCTTACGGTACCTGCATATGATAACAATTTAGATTTGTGATATTTCTATGAAAGTGCAGCATCTCCTTTATTTTCTCATATAATTTAAAGATATAATTACCAATTTGTTCAGGGTCATTGTAGCAACATAGTGGAATAGTATTGGTCATGGCTCAATACTATAAATTTTATCATTAATGATGTTATAACAATTGTATCAATTTCATTTTTGGACATGTAATACAGAGTGGTGATTTTTGATGAGACACAAGATGTGCATTCTTTAACATGTCTATTAGTTTGAAATGGAGCAAATACTAGATGTCCATACATGTCCTTTTGAGATAAATCGTCTTTAAAATTGTTAAAATAAGTTGATTTTGTTGTAGTATGTATAAGCTTTTGATTGTGTTGCAAAATCTGGGGGGAAAATTAAGTTGAGATATTTGGTTTGTGTGATTATTATGACTTTTTCTAACTCCCTTATATTTTGGCAAAAGACCCGTTAACTAAACCATCATCGGTGCTTTCATTTGAAGAATTCTTGGTAATTTACATCTACCATTAGCAACAATATCAGTTTCTTTCTGTATTCATCATATTAATCATATAAAATTTTGATCTCATTGGATTTATCTTTTGGTAAGATTTCTAAGCAATCATTACTACCTCTATAAATTTTCATCTAAATATAAACTCGACTTCAATCCAAGCTGCAGGTTTTATCATTTTGTAACGTCATAAAGAAAATTTTCTCTCGAAAAGAACATGATATTTTTGATGTGGGATTTTGGGATCTAATACTCAAAACTATAATATACGTCTGCCGAATCAATTGTAAATCAGATATGCTCTCTTCTTGGTATTTTGTTTGTCATTTTTTGAGTAATACAGTATGATCTTTGATAGAAGAATTCCCTTTGATATTCAGGCAATTTTCAAATTGCTTATGACGTATGGAAGCCCTATTAAAATTCATGTTGATCAGGAAGATAATCTACATAAAATATTAATTTCTTCGGTTGTAATACTGATGAATTGTTTCCGTTTTCTTTGTTAAAGCTGATAACGACTATGACGTGGAAAATGTATGTAATACGATTATGATGCTTGCAAATGTATGTAAACAGATAGTAGCTGTTGATTGGAACAAAAAGGAAGAATGGCTGGAGCTCCACCAGGGACTGCAAAAATGATTATCAAAGAAATAGCAATTGGCAGTGTGTTGGGTTTCATCTGTGGTGGTATATGGAAGTATACATACCACCATGACCTGACTAAAAGAACCAAGTCCTTCTACAGCATGCTTGATAAAGGTGAGATCGAAGTCGTCGTTTCAGAAGACTAGATATTGTTCTATTTCTAAAATGCTTCAATGATAATTTGTAATAAGTAATATAATTATTGGTTTTTCATCATTTAGCTTATAGAGACTTCTCCTGAATTGAAAATCGTAAATAACAGTGCCACTTTGCATTGGTCACTAGATTTCTGATCATGTCCTTGTTTTCTTTTATTGTTGGAATATAATCCGATAACAACAAATATGTGTATTGTTTTCTTTGAAATACATTATTGCCTTTTCTAGCCTAATGATGATGTTGCGCCCAGATTTTATTTTTCAAAAAGCACTGTTTAATACCATATACATAAATATCTACATGAATACGGAATACGTAAGTATACGACAGTTCCCAACGCTTGTACATACTTGAAAGTTGAAACAACCAAGTGAAAACTGAAAACTAAATTGACATCAATGTGGCGCATCATTTAGTGATGCGGCTCATCACTTGACCCAAAATGGACTCCAATGCAGTGCACCTCTCTGGAATGCGAAGCATTCTCCCGAAAAGGATTCCAACGCGGCTCACTCATCCGTAATCAAAACATATGGCACATTTGTTAAAACTTGCATTTCATAGAGACCCAAAACGCATTTCTGCGACTAATCCTAATGTAGCATTTCTGTTAGATTTGACGTTTTACATTATTCAAATCGTTGATCATTTTAGAAACAACCATGGATGCATTTGTGCAGAGAACTCGGAATAAGACTGAACTTAGGGTAACATTTGTTTCCTTCACTACACTGTTGTATGTTGATGATCCTAGCGAATGGGCAAGAACAGAAGCAAATACGGTGAATATGTGTGCACAGATCCAGTGCAGAAAATGAGTATAGAACTGTAGTGGTTGATCTACAAAAGCATTAATGGTTTAGATAATATGGAGCCGATTTCTAATACAAGGCTGCTTTTACAAAATATTACATATGATCAAGCGATAACATCGACGTTGATAGTGCATAGAAAACTCTTAACAGCAGATAAACTCGACGAAACATAAAACATCTCCCCGATAGTATCTCTGAAATTAGCAAAACATCATTCAACTAGGACAAATACAAATATGCATCATCTGTGAATTCATTGAATTAGGGAAATGTCTAATGACGCAATACATAAGATAAAACCCTAATGAAATATGGTACTGATACATTTTGTAGGTAGCACAGTTTATCCTTTTGGCACAAGCTTTTCAATTAACTGAATTAGAGACGTACCTACTGACCCGGCAGCAATTCGATCTCTTAGCATCGATAAAGTCGTAACATCAAGTGAGTAACCTCTTCCACCCATTGCGTGTAAAAGGGATTCTACATCATCAAAGTGTTGGTTATTCAGATATCCTTGGAGAAGAACACGGTAAGTAACACTATCTGGCGGGCAACCACTCTCGTCCATTTTAAGAAACAACTGCTTTGCATCCCCCAATAAACCTTCACGACACAACCCACCAATCATGACATTATATGTCCAGACATCAGGTTGCAAACCTTTTCTAGTCATTTCACCAAACATTTGCATTGCCTCGTCTATCTTTGAATTTTTGCAATACCCATTGAGTAAACAGGTGTAAGTAACAAAATCGGGGATGATACCTTTAAACACCACTGAATCAAGAATTGTCTTTGCTTTGGTCATCTCACCTCGCAAACAGTAACCATTGATAAGTGAATTGTATGTTACTATGTCAGGCTCCTTACCTTTGTCAACCATGATGATGATAACACTCTCGGCTTCTTCCAGCTTGCTTTCTTTACAAAAAGCATCAACTAATATATTATAAGTATGATTCATTTTGGTGACAGATTCAAGAGGTGGGTAAGGTAAACAACGGATGGAAGAGGGGTTCTCTGTGACATTTTGCCGAACAGTTTCAAGGCATCATCCAAATTGGAAACTTTTTGATATCTCAAAAGAGAAGGAGTATCATGATTTGAAAATGAAAAAGGATTATGAATAATGGAGCTGCTGCTGGTAATAAAAGTGTCATAGGGAATCTAAAACCTAATTGGAAATGGAAAGGGGGTTTTGGATGAGAAATCACATAGCTGTTGTTTAATCTAATGATATTATTACAACAAAAAGAAGCTACCTTTGAGCAATTCACCATAGTCGCCATCTCCATACAATTCAACTTTTAACTTTACTTTCAGTCACTGATACATAATCACGATTAGTTTAGTTTTTTTTTTTTTGAAAGGCACGATTAGTTTAGTTATGGGGAATTTTTTTTTGAAAGGCACGATTAGTTTAGTTATGGGGAATTTTTTTCCCAACAACCAATTGTATGAAACCAAAAAAAAAATAAAAAAATATTTCAATTGTATACACTGAATTCTTTGACCCCTTCTTATGATCAAGCTGAAGATGTTAAATTATACATCTTCATCCTTTATATTTACTTGGAAAGTTTTATTGTATGTTTATTTTGTCAGTTTGGAAAGAAGAGGGACTGCTTCTGACTTATGCTTGAAGATAGGATCTGAAGGGCTGAAGATGTAAGAAGAAAGAAGAAGAGGGTGCTGCCTGTAACATGTCTACCTATATATTCATAGAGCTACAGTGTTCTAGGGTTACAACACTATTATCTCACTTTGGGCAATTATATCTGTTACCCCAAAACCCTAAATTATTCATATCTTCACCATGATTGTTCTTATTGTGATTTTGATCATGTAGTTCATGTGTTGTCCCTTATCCTTCATCATTTGTGTTGGTTATTGTAATCTTCTTTTCGTTGTTGTTATTGTTTATGTTAAAACCTTTATATTCGATCAATAGAGTTAATCTTTTGTAATCTTATTTTCGTTGTTGTTATTGTTTATGTTAAAACCTTTATATTCGATCAATAGAGTTAATCTTTTGATTATTTTCTTGTTAATCTTAATATTTCTTCATGGTATCAGAGCGTAGGCTCAAGATTGTTGAATCGTTTGGGTTCTTCATCACTTTTGATTACCAGTTCAATCAAAACCCTAATTATTATTATACCAGAAAACCCTAATTCCTCTTTTCATTATTTTCAAAAAAAAATATATATATATTTTTTTTCTGCTCCTTATTTGTGTTTTCTATCTCTATCAACCTTTTTTATAAATATAGAACGAATTGCATTTTTGGTCCCTGTGTTATCACACATTTTGCAAGTTTGATACAAAAGTGTGAAAAGTCACGAAACTCATCCCTGTCATATCACACCTGTTGCAATTTTGGTCCAAAACTAACGTGCCGTTAGAATTCAGTCGTTAATGCCCCATGTGCTTGTCACATGGGGGGTAGTTTCGTCCATTTATTGCTCATAGGACCATTTCTGAAGAAAAAAAAATTGTATAAATCTAAAAAAATTATTTTGTATAAATCTAAAAAATTATTTTGTATAAATCTAAAAAAATTATTTTGTATAAACACAATCGAAATAAACAATCTGATCTCATTCTCTTGTTCCTTTTTCAACTCCGATCCAAACCATGCCTAAAAAACCTAATCAAAATCGTGGAAAAAGTGCAAATAAATCTAAAAAAGTTGATGTTGAGTTCGACGGCCTTGATCCTAAATCTTTAGGGTTTAAATCCGATTCTGTTCAAGATAATGAAATCACTCGATCAAAATACAATCTGAGATCTAATTCCACCAATTCTGAGTCATTTGTTGCAGATTCATTCGAATCTAATGTTGCTGCTACGCTATTTCCTTCAAAAACGGTGGAAAACCCTAAAATCACCACACAACTGCCGCTCGCCGCCGCTGGGGTGGCTGCCGGCCACCAGGGGGAGGCCATGGCAGCGAATATCGATGGTGACGGGATTACTTTGATTAATTCTGACTGGAGAAACGATCTGGGGGCTGGGGATCGAACAAAAACCCTAAAAATCCAGAAAACCCTAGCCGCCCCATATTTTCTTTCCCACCACCCACGGCTGCCGCTGCTACTGTTCAGATTCCGGTCAGCCACCAGGAGGCTCCTGGTGGTGCGACTAATAGATCCCAAGTGGCTGCTGCTTCGGGTAGTGTTGGGTCTTTGGGTTCAAACTTGAATGAAACACAAACCGAAAACACTTCTTTTTCATAGACTCATAGATATACTCGTATACAAAATAATTTTTTAGATTTATACAAAATAATTTTTTTTAGATTTATACAAAATATTTTTTTTTTGCAGAAATGGTCCTATGAGCAATAAATGGACGAAACTACCCCCCATGTGACAAGCACATGGGGGCATTAACGACTGAATTCTAACGGCACGTTAGTTTTGGACCAAAATTGCAACAGGTGTGATATGACAGGGATGGGTTTCGCGACTTTTCACACTTTTGTATCAAACTTGCAAAATGTGTGATAACACATGGACCAAAAATGCAATTCGTTCTAATATATAATTTACATATATATCATTCTAGCCTTAGTTTTAAACTATATATATATACTTATATTTCTTCATAGTTGGTCTGTATTGCTTCCGCTCTCTCATCCTCCTCCTTTTTCCTAATCTTTTATAAGATTTGGGGAACAGAGGCTGAGTATATTGGTTGCCTTTAAGTGTTTTGGGATTACTGTTGGAGACCCCACTGTAAGTTATCTCTTCCTATCCAGTCAGTAGCAAATTGTTCTTCATTTGGAGTGCTTCAAGTGAGGAAGGTTTGGCCTATAGGCTGGAATCCCTTTATTTCTGTTCTACTGTGTGTTCTTGGTGTTTGTATCTTGGTTGTCTTTCAATATGCATATCTCTGTTTACTGTGTGATTGTTATAGAAGCATCTAGGGTTCTTATCAACTTTTATATGAGTTTTAACTAACATATCTCTGTTCTTTGTTGTTGGTAGAAGAGAGGGTCCTTGAGCATACCTGTCAAGGCACTTGAGTGTCCTTGAATCTGGCCTGTGCTCTTGCATCCTTTAGGATTGCTCTGTTTTTTCCCCCTTTTTCTTGGTTGTTTAGTAGTTGCTTGTTGGTATTTTGCTTGTTTTCTGCTTGTGTGATTGTCCTTGACTGTGTTGTTTTGGTTGTCTATCTGTTTTCACCATGGCTGATATTTTAGATGAAAATTTGAGACCTGTTATTGATGATCTTGAACATGATGTTAACATATTTGGCACCCTTATAAGCAAACTTGACTTTGGTGATCCATTGTACCTTCATGCTAGTGACACTACTGGCACACCTCTAATTAACCTGAAACTCAAAGGAACTGAAAATTATAGAGTCTGGTCTTGTGCTATGGAACTTGCTCTTGAAACTAAGAATAAAATTGGCTTTATTAATGGAACATGTGTGAGACATGATGATAATGAAATTCTTGCTAAACAATGGGATAGAGGCAATTATGTGGTTTTATCTTGGATTCTGAGTTCTGTATCTGAAGAGGTCTATCTGGGTCAAATATTTTCAAAAGAAGTTGCCTCTGTATGGCAGGAACTAAAAGAAACATATGATAAAGTTGATGGGTCAATTATCTTTAACTTGCATCACAAAATTAACTTTTTAACTCAAAATGGTAGTCTCATCTCTGACTATTATCACAAACTCAATTCCTTGTGGAGACAATATGATGCTTTGACTAAACTGCCTACTTGTGTTTGTAATGCTTCTGCTGAATTCAAAACTTATAATCAAAACATGAAGTTAATGCAATTCCTAATGGGCCTGGATGAGGTGTATTTGCCTGTCAGAAGTCAACTTCTTATTAGGGACCTTCTTCCCAATGTCAAAACTACTTTTGCTATCATTTCAAGAGAAGAATCTCATAGAGGTGTATTCCCACTAGTGATTCTAATTTAAAAACTCAAAACAGTGCTTTTGTCTCAAAAACTTTTGGTAATAGAAAAGATTTTGGAAGAGGTCAACCATCTCAAAACTTGAACCAGTCTCAAAACTGGAACCAAAATTTTCAAAACAAAGGTCCTAATCTGAACCTCAAGTGTGATCACTGTCATAAACTTGGACATACTAAAGACAGATGTTTTGAACTTCAAAGAAACAACAATGGCTTTATGAAAAAACCTGTGTATCAGAACTTTGTCAGGAACTCCACTAGCAATCAGGCTGGGGTCATAGAGAATCAAACCACAAAATCAAACAATCCATCCAGCTCCAGTACTGTTCCTTCAACCAACCCTTTCAATGATGAACAACTCTCCTACCTTATGAAAATTCTGGGTGAAAAATCTGTCTCAAATCCTGCTCAGTCTAATATGGCAGGTACCTTCTTCAATTCTAACAGTTTCTTCAATCAAAATTTCAACAAATTCTACTGTTTTAACTCTTCACAAACTTCTTCTAAAACCAAGAATTCTTGGATATCTGATTCTGGTGCCACCCAGCACATGACATGTTGTGAACATTGGCTTTTTAATGTTGTGGATGTGTCCCAGCTTGGTATGATTGTTGGGCATCCCAATGGGACTCAAGCTAGGGTTCTTAAGATTGGAAGTTTGAGACTCTCAAACAATATTACCCTGTTTGGTGTGTTATATGTTCCTGATTACTGTGTCAATATGCTCTCTGTGCACAACTTAGCTAGAGATAGCAGGTTGTTTATTTCTTTTGATGAACATATGTGTTATATACAAGATTTTAAGACAAAAGTCCTTTTGGGGACTGGTAGTGAGGCTGGTGGCCTCTACATCTTTGATGGTAACATCAAAGGTGAGACTGCCCTTTCCTATAACTGTGTGACCTCTGTTTGCTATATTTCTGTTCATACTTGGCATAATAGACTTGGTCACCCTGCTGACCAAGTCATGCACATTCTAAAAAATCAACTTGACCTTGATAGAATCTCCCATCATTCACCTTGTGAAGTCTGCCATAAGGCAAAACAAACCAGGGAGCCCTTTCCTCTTAGTGAACACAAAAGCCAGAAGTTGGGTGATCTTGTTCACCTTGACTTATGGGGACCTTATAAAGTCCAAAGCAAAGAGGGCTTCAAATATTTTCTTACCATTGTGGATGATTATACTAGAGCTGTGTGGGTGTATCTTTTAAAGGGCAAAGATGAAACTTTTGAAAATATAACAAACTTCTTTTACCTTCTTAAAAATCAGTTTGAAACCACTGTCAAAGTTTCCAGAAGTGACAATGGGAGTGAATTTGTTAATCAAAGATTGAACATGTTTTTAAAACAGAATGGGGTATTACATCAAATGTCCTGTGCATACACTCTACAGCAAAATGGTATAGCTAAGAGGAAACATAGGCATCTCTTAAATGTTTCTAGATCCCTTATGTTTCAAGGGGGGTTACCTCTAAATATGTGGCCTGAATGTGTTCTAACTGCTACTTTTCTTATAAACAGATTGCCCTCTTCTGTGCTATGTGGAAAGTCCCCTTATGAGATGATCTTTAAATGTAAACCTAACCTTTCCTTTCTAAGAGTTTTTGGTTGTCTTTGCTTTGCTACTGTCTTAAATAATTTTGACAAATTTAGTACCAGATCTAACAAGTGTGTCCTAATTGGATACTCTGAAGGGAAAAAGGCATATAAGTTGTTTTGTTTGGAAAGTAAAACCATCCTTTTCTCTAGGGATGTTAAGTTTTATGAGAATATTTTCCCTATTAAATCAAACAACAAAGATTGCATTTGTGATGATTCTGGTACTACTCACATAAACTTTTTTGATAGTCTGCTATTTGATGACCAAAACTTGTTAATACCCAATTTTTGAAAATCCAGGTTTTATAATGACGGGTGTTACAGCAGCCTTGCTGTCACATAATACACTCACAGGTTTGGTTTTGTGCACACCTAGTTCTTCTAGGATTTTTTGAACCCAAATTATTTCACATGTCACAGCAGCCAATGCTCTGAACTCAGCTTCAGCTGAAGATCTAGAGATGGTCTGCTGTTTTTTGCTTTTCCAAGAGATAGGGCAACTACCAAGAAAGAGAATGTATCCAGTGATACTCTTTCTGGCAGTCACCTTCTTGGCCCAATTTGAGTCAACAAAAGCAGAGAGGGACATATTATCATCCTTTTTGAAAAGGATGCCTTTACCTGGAGATCCTTTCAAATACCTGATCACTCTCATGGCTAACTTCAAATGTAAGTCATGAGGATTATGCATGAACTGGATAAGAATATGCAGCATATGCAATATCTGGTCTTGTGAGAGTCAGATAAATGAGTTTGCCAACAAGTTTTTCATACTCAGTGATGTTCCTCAATGGAGCACCCTTGGTATCATCATTATCTAGCACAAGACTGGTTTCAATGGGTGTTTGAGAAGGATTACACCCAAGAAGCCCAAATTCAGCAAGAAGATCAAGACAATACTTTCTTTGTGTAATACAAAGACTATCCTTTTCATCAAGTACTTCTATTCCAAGGAAGTATCTAAGTTTCCCTAGATCCTTGATAAAAAACTTTGAACTTAAAAACAGTTTACATTTTTAAATCTCATCAACACAGTTGCTAGTAATTATGATATCATCCACATATACAAGTAACACAACAAAGGAATTTCCAACAATCCCAGTGTACAAAGAGTAATCACTTTTGCTTTGAACAAAGCCATTTTCAAGCAAGGCACTAGTTAACTTTTCATTCCACTTTCTTGGAGCTTGCTTATGCCCATATAAGGATTTAACTAACTTACAAACCCTATGGTCAGAACTGGAATGATATCCAGGAGGAGGAAGCATATAGACATCTTCAATAAGATCTCCATAAAGAAAAGCATTATTGATATCAAGTTGATATATAGGCCAATCATTTTGCACACAAACAGATAATAAACATCTAATGGTAACCATTTTTACCACAGGAGAGAATGTCTCATCAAAGTCTATGCCAACTCTTTGGTCATACCCTTTTGCTACAAGTCTGGCCTTGTATCTATCTATATCCCCATTAGATTTGTATTTAATTTTGTATACCCACTTGCAACCAATGGGTCTTCTGTTTTCAGGGAGGTGAGAAAGGGTCCATGTATTGTTTTTATACAAGGCCTCCATCTCAGAATTCATGGCCTCAACCCAATGTGGGTTTTTGCATGCCTCTTCATAAGAAGCAGGTTCAGATAATTTGTTCAGACTAGAAATAAAACACAGATTCTCATTTTTTAGGTTTGCATAATTAACAACTTAATTAATTTTGTGTTTGGTTTTGGTATTAAGCACAAAATCCTCAAGGTTTTTGGGAGGTCTGGTAGTTCTGTTGGATCTTCAAAGGGTAGTAGTCTGGTCAGTTTCATGATATGATTGAGAGTCAACAATATTACCCTCAGAATTAGAATGCTCATCAATGAGTGTTGCAATAGGTTCTTGGTTCATGGCAGCCCTAAGTGTGCTACCAGGTTCACTGGCAGCTCTGGAAGTACTACCAAAACTACTAGAACTCTTGCCATCACTATTTGATGCCCCTCTCCTTTCATCAACTTTGCCAAACGGCGTTTAAACGTAGCGGAAAGGATCACATAAAAACTGCCCCATCCGTAACGGATGGTATCTTTCATAAAATGGTGTTACTAAGTGCATCATCAAAACAATGTAAATGAAATCCAAGTCTTGGCACCAACATAAATGCCATCAACATTACATGAAACATAAATCATAAATAAAGTAGCCGAACATATGGCTATGGGTAAAGTCTAAGCATATGGAGACTAATGTTAATCTTCCTTTATTCTTCTACCCATCTCACGAGCTAAATCTTTCTCTAGCTCAAACCTGCTTATCCTGAAGGACACAACATTTTCATAAAAGCAAGTGTTAGCTGATAAATTAGCTAAGTAAGATACACACATTTAATAAAACGTTCTTCATTTTACTTTTATAAAACTTCTTCTTAATATACTTATCAAAACATGATCACATTCCACACGTATCATAAGATAATCCCATACTTACCTCTTTCTCACATTCCATCACATTTCATATCATATCAACTTATACTTATAACTTAAACAACATCTCATAACATATCAACATATACTTACATCTTAATCAACATCTCATATCTTGGCATAACACACATAAACATGTCACACATATACATATTAGCACATGTAGAGTATTTACTCCTATTTGTGCCTAACAACAATATATCATACTTATCCACATATCTTACTTATTCTCACGTCGCATTGTGATCTCACAACGTAAAGCACATATACTTCTTTCACACATATCTTATTATCAACTTAATCAACTCAATCAACTTATCCTCACGTCTTACATCTTTAATCAACTTATCAACTTAATCAACTTTAAGCACCCCGTTATGCTTTTAACATTGGTGGTTAGTCACTCCACCCGAAATACTAGATCAACGTAACTATGCCACAAGGAGCCACCCAAGCGACCACTTATAGTATCCCGTCATGTTTTTAACATTGGTGGTTAGTCACTCTACCTGGAAATACTAGATCAACGTAACTATGCCGCAAGGGGCCACTCAAGCGACCACATACGCACTAGCTTTTCAACTAGCACGGGTTAAGCTTAACACAACTTATGCTCGAGACTTCTTATCTTTATTAGCTTAGGCTACACTTTCACCTAAACTAATCACTTATCAACATCTTTACTTTACTTTTTACGCTCTAACACTAAGGCTATAACGATTTCCCACATTTCACACTTTACTTTAACTTTAGGTATTTTCATTACCTAATTAATGTCACATCTACTTCAACGTTTCATCTCACTAACGTGCACAACTCATAGCATTACTTACTTGTATCTAGTGAACTAGACATATCATACTTAAGTGTCACAAACAAGTCATTACATTTCAACAGTAAGGCATAACAACGACATTATCAGCAACACATATCTTAAACATATCATAGCAACGTCATTATAAGCATCATACTTCATATGCACATATATACTTCTACTTTAAACGTCATCATATCAACATAAGTCATTTCAACATACATACATTCCCATATAACCTCCCGCATAACCCGGAAAACCCCACACATATAAGATAATCCGATTAAGAGGTTAATTATAGAAAACTACATTTTGTTGTGCCTCCAGCGTGAGAAAAGTCATGTATCTTACCTCAATGGAGTACTCAACAATCACAAACGAGTTTACCGTGCTTGACAAGTGTTCCCGACTACCTATCATGAGTATAGAATCAATAAACTACATAAACGAGGATTTATTGACTTATAGGATCTTCGTAAGTCATATGGATACTTGTATGTCACTTAACACTTATTTTAAACCATAAAAGTTTGGAAAGACACTTTATGAGTCTCATGCATCAGCCATGAGTCGCATATTGCAAACAGTAGCAAGCATAAGTCAACCATGATCAGTTTATGAGTCTCATGCCCTTTTATGAGTCTCATATTTACAAAAGGAAAACATAAATCGAACTTGATCAGTTCATGAGTCTCATACCCTTTTATGAGTCTCATAACCTTTTATGAGTCTCATATTTACAAAAGGAAAACATAAATCGAACTTGATCAGTTCATGAGTCTCATACCCTTTTATGAGTCTCATATTAGCAAACAGTGGGAAAACATAATCGACAATTATCAGTTTATGAGTCTCATCCCCTTGTATGAGTCTCATATACTGTAGCTTCGAACAAAACTTCGTTTTTTCAAACCCTTTACGACCTTAACACCCATTAACGACCTGGAGACTTAAAATTAACATCTTTTATGGTAGAATTGATGACTTTAATTCATCAATTGATCCCTTAATCAAACACAAACATTACCCACTCAATTTGATCACCCGAATGACCCGGAATCGATAACGAATTGCAATTATCCCATCCCAAACCCTAAGACCAGAAACAAGATCAATATAATTGACTCATATGATCACAAATCAAAGGAAAATCATCTATATTACCTGTATATAATCACAAGGACGAAAGATCTTGATCAAACTTCAATCAAACACCAAGAAACGTAGGGTTTTGGATGGAGAATTGATTTGAGAGGGAAGAGGGGGCGGCTTAGGGTTTCTTTCTCACGTAAAATCTGAAGAATGATAATTAGGGGAACCTAATTATCATATAACCCCTGGCCATCACCTCCTTAAGTTCCATCTTAAGTCCCTCAACTCTATAAACGTTACATCTAAGGCTTTTCTTTCTATCGGGAATACTTTATAACTTACCAACACTTGACTTTCATAACTTTACTTTTAATTACTCTCATTCAACTTACTTTAATCATAACATATTAAATACATAAGCATTTAATCACATAATCCAATTAAGGCACATAACTTGACGGAACCTATCGTTAACTAACGAACAAGTCAACAAGTCAAACATGAAAAGTTTGGGATGTTACAATTCTCCCCTCCTTAATAGGATTCTGTCCTCAGAATCATCTCACGATATCAACACCTCCATTTCTCTTCTCACTGCTTTCCACACACGTATAAGTCAACATTTTTTTCTTCACATTTACCACTTAAAATTCAACCACCTTTCCAACCATCTACCATCTCCTCTTTATCACCTTCATTTTATGTCTTACATTAATCAATATGTATACCGTCAAATGAACACGCATGCATCATGATACATTTACAATTATGTTCCGGACCATAATTGTAACTATATCATTCCCCACACGTGTACCTTTAACTATATTCACACATCATAATGTCTAACATCTCCAACACAATCTATCATGGCATAATTATACTAACTACGAAACACACAATTGACACACAATTCACGTACACATATAAACATAAGCATAATCGATTAAACTACTAGAGAACTACTTTGTCGGATACCTCATCATCACGCTCGTCCTCCACAGTAATCATCTGATACGCACGAGCTTTGGCCTTTTGAGTGTCATCCTTCTTCGCATCATCTTTCAATCGAGGACAATCAGCAATCAAATGCCCCGTCTCACCATACTTGTAACATCGAATCTTATCTTTGCAACTAGAAGCAACATGTCCCTGGTTTTCTCCGAACATGGTCCATCGTGATGAGCTCCACAAACCGAACACCACTGACTAGCTTTCCCATGATCCTTGCCCTCGTAAGTCGAACCATTCTTAAACTTCTTTCTTGAATCTGACGACTCATCCGACCTTCTCTTGAATCCACTCTTCTTGTCATCAACAGTCATCACAATTACCTTCTCGGACTTGAAATCATCATCCAACTTCTTAGATTCTTTGATAGCACCTGCGAGAGTAGTATGCTTCCTACAAATACCTCGATAACTAGCCGGAATACCATCCACATATGCAGCAACCTTATCTTCTTCATTAGGAACCAAGTGCTCTACAACTTGATCTTTGACATGAACGAACGAGCATACTCGGCCATGCCTCCCACATCAGCTTCAAGAGCACGAAATTCCTTCCCGAGTAGCCTCTTCTCACGTGTACCGATATACTCTTCCATAAACGTTTCCTTGAAAGTATCCCAAGTCAAAGCAGATAACATAGCAGAACTCATAGAAACAATAGTGCCCCTCCACCAATCTCGAGCACCTTCTTTTTGCAATCTACTAGCACACAATACCTTCTTATCTCCGGGACAGTCACAAGAGGCAAACACCACTTCAGTGTCATCAAGCCACTCCATACAACCCACTGCATCAAGTGTGCCATCGAAATCCTTAGCACCACATATCTTGAAGCTCTCAAACTTGAACTCCTTAGCTCGAGGAACATATAA
Source organism: Erigeron breviscapus (assembly GCA_034093135.1). Lineage (NCBI taxonomy): Eukaryota > Viridiplantae > Streptophyta > Magnoliopsida > Asterales > Asteraceae > Erigeron > Erigeron breviscapus. Next base: position 16,596,759 of record CM067170.1, read on the forward strand.
CCACCTTGAATACCATTTCCCCCAGCTATGACATTTTCAGAATGTACCAAAACCCGTTCACTAACCCTTTCATCTTGTGTCCTCATCATAGAAGGCTCGACACGATTGGAGCGCTTAGAAGCCAAACGCTTTTCCTCGTGTGAGGTAACTTCTCTTTCTAACCCTTGCTTGTCTTAATTCAGCTTGAGTCCTTCTTAATTGAGCCCGGATAGCTCTCAACTCATCAAACATTTCAGCACGTGTAGGAATCCTTTCAAGTACCGGATGCTCTTCATCTTCAAAGCCATTCCTAGGTTGAATGTTCTCCACACGAAATTCCGGTTGTTCCATATGGGGCTGCCCTTGGTTGGCATCATTGCCATTCCTACCTTGATTCAAAGGAGTAACACTAGCGGTTGCTCCATCTCTTTGACTAGTGTTTGCGCGTGTATTAACCATTCTGTCTACTACATATGACGACGATTATAGACGGATTCAAACAAAACAACGAGAGGTTAAGGCTAACTTAACATAACAAATCATATAACATATATTGCCTTAAACCTACACTCTCACTCTTCCCAACCCGTCCTAAATACATCGTATCATAAGCTAAAGCATTCACTACTTGAGCCTATCGAGTCCTTATCGGTTTAAGTCCAAAACCTATGGCTTTTGGTCGGTCTTTGGTTCACTTAAACCATTTCTCTGATACCACCATGTAACACCCGTCATTTTAAAACCTAGATTTTCAAAAAACATTGCCAAACGGCGTTTAAACGTAGTGGAAATGATCACATAAAAACTGCCCCATCCGTAACGGATGGTATCTTTCATAAAATGGTGTTACTAAGTGCATCATCAAAACAATGTAAATGAAATCCAAGTCTTGGCACCAACATAAATGCCATCAACATTACATGAAACATAAATCATAAATAAAGTAGCCGAACATATGGCTATGGGTAAAGTTTAAGCATATGGAGACTAATGTCAATCTTCCTTTATTCTTCTACCCATCTCACGAGCTAAATCTTTCTCTAGCTCAAACTTGCTTATCCTGAAGGACACAACATTTTCATAAAAGCAAGTGTTAGCTAATAAATTAGCTAAGTAAGATACACACATTTAATAAAACGTTCTTCATTTGACTTTTATAAAACTTCTTCTTAATATACTTATCAAAACATGATCACATTACGTATTGTCCACACGTATCATAAGATAATCCCATACTTACCTCTTTCCCACATTCCATCACATTTCATATCATATCAACTTATACTTATAACTTAAACAACATCTCATAACATATCAACATATACTTACATCTTAATCAACATCTCATATCTTGGCATAACACACATAAACATGTCACACATATACATATTAGCACATGTAGAGTATTTACTCCTATTTGTGCCTAACAACAATATATCATACTTATCCACATATCTTACTTATTCTCACGTCGCATTGTGATCTCACAACGTAAAACACATATACTTCTTTCACACATATCTTATTATCAACTTAATCAACTTTAAGCATCCCGTTATGCTTTTAACATTGGTGGTTAGTCACTCCACCCGAAAATACTAGATCAACGTAACTATGCCACAAGGAGCCACCCAAGCGACCACTTATAGTATCCCGTCATGCTTTTAACATTGGTGGTTAGTCACTCCACCCGAAAATACTAGATCAACGTAACTATGCCGCAAGGAGGCCACTCAAGCGACCACATACGCACTAGCTTTTCAACTAGCACGGGTTAAGCTTAACACAACTTATGATCGAGACTTTTTATCTTTATTAGCTTAGGCTACACTTTCACCTAAACTAATCACTTATCAACATCTTTACTTTACTTTTTACGCTCTAACACTAAGGCTATAACGATTTCCCACATTTCACACTTTACTTTAACTTTAGGTATTTTCATTACCTAATTAATGTCACATCTACTTCAACGTTTCATCTCACTAACGTGCACAACTCATAGCATTACTTACTTGTATCTAGTGAACTAGACATATCATACTTAAGTGTCACAAACAAGTCATTACATTTCAACAGTAAGGCATAACAACGACATTATCAGCAACACATATCTTAAACATATCATAGCAACGTCATTATAAGCATCATAATTCATATGCACATATATACTTCTACTTTAAACGTCATCATATCAACATAAGTCATTTTAACATACATACATTCCCATATAACCTCCCCTGTAACCCGAAAAACCCCACACATATAAGATAATCCGATTAAGAGGTTAATTAAAGAAAACTACATTTTGTTGTGCCTCCAGCGTGAGAAAAGTCATGTATCTTACCTCAATGGAGTACTCAACAATCACAAACGGGTTTACCATGCTTGACAAGTGTTCCCGACTACCTATCATGAGTATAGAATCAATAAACTACATAAACGAGGAATTATTGACTTATAGGATCTTCGTAAGTGTTAGGACCAGTTCACCTGGAATTGTCCAGTCACCAGTTCACACTGACCAGTCACCAGTTGCACCTGGTGACCAGTAAACTGGTGACCAAGAAGATTTGTCGAGAAATATATTGAAGTCCAGTTGCACCGTACAGTTAACGCAACTGAAGACTTCCTCCAGTTGAGAACTGACCAAGTTGAAGAATCATTCCAGTTGAAGTCGAAGACAACAAATGGAAGATAGAGAATGGCAATGGCAGTGAAGCCCAGTTGGCATTCTAGTCAGTTACAAACTGGAGACCATCAGTGGAAAGCCCTTACAAAGCTTTACACTGATTACGAGGAATTGACTTGTATACTTTATGTACCTTTACCCGGATAATAAGCCTTATCTTATTATTTAAGTATTAAAAGGTACATAAAGGTGGTTATGTAAAGTCACTTTAACACGCGACTTTACAATGCTTTTTAAGGAATTAAATGCTATTTCTTAAATGCTCCCAACCACATTTGTACGGCTAAAGTTAACATCCCAATGTTAACTTTGCCTATAAATACAAGTCATTGCACAACCAAGAATTTAAGTTACTTCACAAAAACGGATAACTTCATACTTTGCAAACCTGCAATATTCTTGGTGAACTTGTGCAATATTCTCTCAATCGCTAAAAGGAACATTTCACTACTTTAAGTGTTTCGATTGTTGAAGAGAAATTCCGAGTATAGATCAATTGTATTTCATAGGTTGTTAGGATATTTACATTCGTGTATTATCTTGGTTCCGCATCAACCTTGTAATTTGTTTAATATCAATAAATAAATTACACATTGAAAACTACATATTGTCTCATCAAGATTGTTTACAAGTTATTTGTATTATTGCATTGTTCTTTACTTATTGTCTTTTATATAAGTAATCTATCTAGAACTTGGTATATACCTCTGCAACTGGTCGTCTCCAGTTCAGTAAGTATATTGCAAAGTAACTCCACCATCGACATAGAGGTGTCTTCAGTAGTACCATCTAACAAGTTGGGACTTACAGTAAGTCATATGGATACTTGTATGTCACTTAACACTTATTTTAAACCATAAAAGTTTGGAAAGACACTTTATGAGTCTCATGCATCAGCCATGAGTCGCATATTGCAAACAGTAGCAAGCATAAGTCAACCATGATCAGTTTATGAGTCTCATGCATCAGCCATGAGTCACATATTGCAAACAGTAGCAAGCATAAGTCAACCATGATCAGTTTATGAGTCTCATGCCCTTTTATGAGTCTCATATTTACAAAAGGAAAACATAAATCGAACTTGATCAGTTCATGAGTCTCATACCCTTTTATGAGTCTCATATTAGCAAACAGTGGGAAAACATAATCGACAATTATCAGTTTATGAGTCTCATTAGAGTCTCATCCCCTTGTATGAGTCTCATATACTGTAGCTTCGAACAAAACTTCGTTTTTGCAAACCCTTTACGACCTTAACACCCATTAACGACCTGGAGACTTAAAATTAACATCTTTTATGGTAGAATTGATGACTTTAATTCATCAATTGATCCCTTAATCAAACACAAACATTACCCACTCAATTGATCCCTTAATCAAACACAAACATTACCCACTCAATTTGATCACCCGAATGACCCGGAATCGATAACGAATTGCAATTATCCCATCCCAAACCCTAAGACCAGAAACAAGATCAATATAATTGACTCATATGATCACAAATCAAAGGAAAATCATCTATATTACCTGTATATAATCACAAAGACGAAAGATCTTGATCAAACTTCAATCAAACACCAAGAAACGTAGGGTTTTGGATGGAGAATTGATTTGAGAGGGAAGAGGGGGCGACTTAGGGTTTCTTTCTCACGTAAAATCTGAAGAATGATAATTAGGGGAACCTAATTATCATATAACCCCTGGCCATCACCTCCTTAAGTTCCATCTTAAGTCCCTCAACTCTATAAACGTTACATCTAAGGCTTTTCTTTCTATCGGGAATACTTTATAACTTACCAACACTTGACTTTCATAACTTTACTTTTAATTACTCTCATTCAACTTACTTTAATCATAACATATTAAATACATAAGCATTTAATCACATAATCCAATTAAGGCACATAACTTGACGGAACCTATCGTTAACTAACGGACAAGTCAACAAGTCAAACATGAAAAGTTTGGGATGTTACAGCTGCAATTCAAATTTCAGCCAACCCTGCCTTCCATAAAAACACCAAACACTTTTAACTTGACCTTTTTTTCATAAGGGAAAAAATTCTTCTGGGGATTATCGAAACAATTAAGGTTACATCTGAAGAAAATGTTTCAGATATCTTTACTAAAGGTATTTCCCTGAATCAACACCACAAATTGTGCATGCAGCTTGGACTCTTTGACCCCTTCTTATGATCAAGCTGAGCAGAGGTGTTAAATTATACATATTGATCCTTTATATTTACTTGGAAAGTTTTATTGTATGTTTATTTTGTCAGTTTGAAAAGAAGATGGACTGCTTCTGACTTATGCTTGAAGATAGGATCTGAAGGGCTGAAGATGTAAGAAGAAAGAAGAAGAGGGTGCTGCCTGTAACATGCCTGCCTATATATTGCTACAGTGTTATAGGGTTACAACACTATTTTCTCACTTTGGGCGATTATATCCGTTACCCCAAAACCCTAAATTATTCATATCTTCACCATGATTGTTCTTATTGTGATTCTAATCATGTAGTTCATGTGTTGTCCCTTATCCTTCACCATTTGTGTTGGTTATTGTAATATTCTTTTCGTTGTTGTTATTGTTTATGTTAAAACCTTTATATTCGATCAATAGTGTTAATCTTTTGGTTATTTTCTTGTTAATCTTAATATTTCTTCACCTGAAGCTAGGTTACCGGTTAACTTTCATTTTTATTACACCGTACTTATTTTCTTAGTTGACATGGTTGTCCTTAGGCTAAGAGGAGTGGAGTTACTGGGGGTTGGGCTACTTACACCCGAGCGCGTCATTTGGCATCGTCATTTGGCATCCTGGGTTGTCAGCCTGGAAAAAAAGGTGGGAGTGGAGTTGCCTGAATGGTGGGGTAGGCTAATGATTGATTTAATTTTCTTTTTCTTTTTTTGTTTTAGGCTTTATATATAAATATATATAGAATAATGCATAAAAAAACATAAAACAAAACTAGAAAAATTAGAAAAACGAAAAAAATAGACAAAACTAAAAAAATATGAAAAACTAAAAAAAAAATACTAGAAAAATTACAAAACAAAACTAGAAAAACTAGAAAATTAAAAAAATTACCAAATAAAACTAGAAAAATTAGTAGATAGGAATATAGGATAGATTTTAAAATATATAAATCTTTAAGGTGAAAAATGAAAATAAAACATATACCTATACAACTATCCCTATATTATGTATTTATCACAATCACATTTCTTTGGATCTGATATACTAGCCACCAGCCGCTCTCCGCTTCCGGCCAGTATCCATTTTTTCCAGCGTAAGCTTTTTTTTCTTTTTTAGTTTCCACTCATTATATATTACTATATTATATATAATATTAAAATGTATTGGAATTAGAAAAAGTCAAAGAGATTGAAGCAACCCGCAGAGATTGCTTGGAACGCGGATCGCCTAGCGGGGGTGGTGTTCCCGACGATCTGGCGGCGATCCAGGCGTGGTTCGCCCCTTCTCCCGCCCCACTCCTTTCAAACCTAGGGATGTTCAAAACTATCCATATGCGAACCCGTTATCCGAAAATCTGATCCGATTTTCTTCGAAAAGTCGGATATCCTATATTTCAGACTTAAATTCGGATAGTGATTTTGAGAATTTCGGATAATAACCTTATTTTTAATAAAAATTCAAAATTTTATTTTTTAATATCCGAAATTATCCGAAAATATCTGAAATTATCCGAAAAATCTATATTCAATATCCAAAAATGTTCTAAAATATATACTCCCTCCGTCGCACTAAATGTGTCTTAGTTTGAATTTTCAAGGTCTTCCTTTATAAACTTTGACCTTAAATATTTTGATTTGTGTTATATAATATTTGATGAAAGTTATATCAATAAAAAATACATTTAAAACTCAATCAATTCATATAACTTTCATCACATTTTTTTTTGGAACAGCGAGTTAGTAGTTAACAGTTAGCATTCAAGACACCAAAGTGACATCCAATTGGGCAGCATGCGGAGCTCGAACCACGCATGCATGGGATGAAACCCATGACTCTCGAAAACCCCCCAATAACTTTCATCAAATATTATATAACACAAATCAAAGTATTTAAGGTCAAATTTTATAAAGAAAGACTTTGAATATTCAAAATAGGACACATTTAGTGGGACGGATGGAGTATATATTTTTTTAAAAGTTCAGATATTTTAGATAGTTCGGATATCCAATTAAATCGGATATCCGGAAAATTCGGATATCTGAAGTTTCAGATTCGTTCAGATATTGAAATCCACTATCCGAAACTTCATATATTCGACTTTAAACACCCCTAGCTGTCCAATGTCATTTTAATGCCACACAACCTCAATGTTCATGCCATCTTTTCACTAATCAATAATATGTGTAAATACAAAATAAAAATAATAATATGTGTGATGAGCGTTCATTTTGTGATAATTTCCCCTATCAAAAGGCCACATTTCAATGTCTAAAATGAGTTAATATTCTGGAACTATTGGTACTTAATGGATTCGATATATACGCAGGTTCACGGAAGATGCGAGTGAGGGTAAATGGCATCAAACAACTCAACATGGAGGCCTATGAAGTTACAAGACACAAGGAGGTGATTCGGGAGTCGAACAAAGCAAATCGGAGTGCAGCAGGAGCTGCCAGCGCCGCTGGCCCATCAGCAGCAAGGCCCAGCGCAGCTGGAACCCATCCCCACCGCCGCTGGGCGGCCCAGTTCAGCAACCGACTTTCAACCTATTTATAGTCGAAGCAACCCTCAAAACCCTAAGAGAGAGTCGATTCAGCAGCCCTAGCCGCCACCTACAAACCCTAGGTCGACTTTGCAGATTCCAAGGAGGTTTTGGAGCTTCTAACACCTTCCGATCTTCATCTTCTACCCAGATCTATCTTTTTTATTTACTTTAAGTTGGTAAAGAATGTCTTTCATCTTTTCAGACTTTGTTATTCCTTTAATAACGGTAGGCTAATAGGCTGAATACTTGTTTGGATCGATGTGATCATGTAGACGTTTATTTATTTTACTTTATTTGTTAGATCTGTTGAAGTGTGTTTTACTGTTTTATCGTAGATCCATGTTTTACTAGTTCTTCATATTATTATCGGTTCTATATCTGCATGTATTGATTTAATTCTGATGATCGGTCTATAATCATACACTAGGATTAATATATAAAGATGGAAAACACTAGTCTGTCTATAACTAGATATAAAAGGTGATTCACTTATAACCGAGGGATCCAGAACCATAGTAATTAGGACAAATTGAACATGATGCTTAACAATGTCAGACGTGATCCAGTGTAATGGAAACGTGCACTGTGGTCACCGGAGGAAATTAATATCTGGTCATGGCTTAAGAGTCGGGTATACTAAAAGATGAATTAGTAACACAAACTTAGGTGATTAAAGCTTAAACAATGAATCTAACGAGAATTTGTTTAAAGAGTAGTGTGAGTCTAGGGACAACACTAGTTACTTAGGCAAAGTGAATCTAACGAGAATCTAAGCCGTGATTAAGTTTCCAACAGTCTAGCAAGTAGGTAGAGTAATATTCGGTCGTGTCATGAGATCTGAGATGCCAAACAAGTATTTTAATTTTATTACTGTTATTTGCTTTTTCAAATCTTTTTCAGACTAAGCCTCTCGCTGAATAAGCGGTTGCAGCTTCTATTTACTTTTCAGTTTTTAATTAGTTTAATAGGAAATCGTGACAACCCCCAACCGCTAGAATTACACATATTATTAGATTAGGTAGTGCAAGCGTCCCTGCGAACGATCCTGTACTTATCACTTACTATACTACATCTGATCGGGTCCCCTGCCCGTAATCGTGTGGTTAGTTTGAGATAATTACTTGTACAACATTTTTATAAATTTAAACACTAAACAAAAACCACCATCAATGTGTAACAAAGGTCTACAAGTCATTTCATAAAATAAAGCATCAACTATGGATGAATGGATGGTGTAGTCTATGTTTTACACTTTCCAATAGAAATTTCCTTTGTTAAGTTCATTTTAACACTTGATCAACTATTTATCGATGAATGGATGGTGTGGTCTAAGTTTTACACTTTCCAATAAAAATTTCCTTTGTTAAGTACATTTTGACACTTGAAAGGTTGCCCTAGAGTTAGAACTAATATTCTCTTTGAGTAAATTACACTTTTCGTCCCTAAAGTTGGCACGTTTTTCACTTTTGATCCCTAAACTTTAAAAATTACAATTTTGACCTTAAAGTTGGCCAATTTTTTCAATAATCGTCCTTTGGCCATACGGCGTTAAAAAATGGCCGTTAACGTGCGCACGTGCGAGACACGTGAGGGCACTAATGTAATTTCACCTTACACCGAGGGACGAAAAGTGAAAAAATTGCTACTTGAGGGACGAAAAGTGAAAAAATAGCTACTTGAGGGACGAAAAATGAAAATCATGCGAAAAACGAAAAATAAATTTATATCTATATCTCTGTGTGTGTGTGTATATATATATATATATTATATATATATATATATATATATATATATATATATATATATATATATATTTGTTAGTGAAACGCGAAGATCATGGAAATCAAAAAAGTCAACAACAAAAGCAGCCACCGATCTTTATTCTGATCATTTTGATAGTTTCATATTTCGGATTGGGTGAGTTTGGACGGCGGTTGAATTTTCCTGTGAGAAATTGAATTTTCCGGAGAGTATAGATCGAATCAATTGTTGCCCAGGGTTTGTGCGGGATCAAGTTTTGAGAAGATTGGTGGTGATTTCAAGTGGTAATTCGAAGAAACAACAAAGTTATTGGAGATTTAATTTTTCCGGCGACCTGACATGTTTTCCGGCGAGCTTTGAATCTGAAATTTTTTGGTCAGAGATTGTTCGCAATTGAATGTAGAGTTGGTTGCAACCGGTTTCGAGTCGTAATTCGGAGGATCGAGAGAATAATCGTGATTTAAAGTTTTCCGGTGACATTCTATTCTTTTCCGACGGGGTTTTGCAGTTTCCGACGGGTTGTTCTTCTGAAATTCATCATTTTCCAAACACCATAACTGTTCATCGCTTTTTCTGCAAAAATAAGCCATTTGCCGACTTGACCAATCTTGCCATTGCCGAAGTAACCGATCAACAACTCTTATTTTATTTTTATTTTTATTTTAGAAGAAGGCAGTGATATAGCAAAATTATTCTTTGATTAGGATTCATTAGTTTAAGAAGTGCAGGTTGTTGTGCCCATTTGTACTATAAGATGAATGATACCTCGTTTGGTGATTTTGTTGAAATTATTTATTTGTACTAAAAGCTGAGCATGAGCATGTGTGTGGGGAAAGGATAGTTGAAAACAGGGAAGTGTGGAGACATGATTGAAAAACGTTAATATGTTAATTGGATTATTATCATAATGTGATTGATGTTGTTGTGATTTTAGGTTGTTTGATTTTGGGATAGTATGTTTGAAGAAGAAGAAACAGGAAGGAAGGGAGGAAGGAACAAAGACAGAAACACGTTGATATATTTTTTTGCATGATTTTCATTTTTCGTCCCTCAAGTAGCTATTTTTTCACTTTTCGTCCCTCAAGTAGCTATTTTTTCACTTTTCGTCCCTCGGTATAAGGTGAAATTACATTAGTGCCCTCACGTGTCTCGCACGTGCGCACGTTAACGGCCATTTTTTAACGCCGTATGGCCAAAAGACGATTATTGAAAAAATTGGCCAACTTTAAGGTCAAAATTGTAATTTTTAAAGTTTAGGGATTAAAAGTGAAAAACGTGCCAACTTTAAGGACGAAAAGTGTAATTTACTCATTCTCTTTTTTAAGTGGGATTTGAAATGTGACATGAGAAAAGGTAAAGGGTTCACATGAAGCAAAAACAGAATGGCACATCACCTACATGATGTAAAGGGACTCTACTTATTACTTAAATGATTGGTCTCTTACATACATTTTTTCAATATTAATTGTATAATAAATAAATAATTACTTTAATCTCTTTAACACATATCACACGTTAATCATTTAATTCACACAAACACACGTAAATCACATATTAACTAACGGTCACTAACGACAAGTTAACGGTCAACGTCTAAAAGTTTTGGGATGTTACAATTACCTATGTTTTTTACGATTTAAAATATTAAGATGTGAGGATAACTATATCTAAGTTTAGGTACATAACAACCACATATTTTCATCTAGTTAAAAGTAAAAAGTGAATAAGTAACTGTCATGTACCTAATTTTAGATATAAAACCTTTTAAAATATAAATTTTTAATATTTATTGTATAATGAATAAATAATTCATCTCCATATTTTTTATAAATTAAATATTAAATTGTGAAATATTTTATACCTAAACCTAGATACATTATATCCTCATCTCTCGTAAGAAACCTTTCTTGCAAATTGCAATACTAAGATTTGGTCCCCTTTGTTTTCTACCCTACTTGCTTTGGGCTGGTTTCCTATAAAGAACTTCCCAAAAATAGTTCCAATCTTTTATCACCCTATTAGGTCGAAAATCGACCAAGTATAATTTGTTCAGAAATAGCTGAAGCTCAGTGAAGAATACTTGTATAGAATTCTGAGGTCGCTCAAAATTTGTTCACTGAAGCTTCACTTCAGTTCAGATCAACGTATCAGAAAACCGTTCAGAATGAAGTCAAAGACTGAAGTCTGAAGAATGAGAATCAGTTCAGATGTGGAGCTCAGAAACTGATTCTACCTGATCGAAAACTGAAGCATCTCAGTGTAAAAGTACTTACACACTTTTACACTGATTACGAGGAAGACTTTTTACTTTACATAACTTTACCCGGTTAATAGAATTAACTATTAATTAAAGTACAAGGTAAAGTAAAGGTTGGGAATAAGGCTTGTTAAGTCACATCAATTGACTTACACTTTTAAACCTTAAAAGTACTCTTGTAAGGAATTAAGTTTAATTCCTTAAATACTCCCAACCATATTTGTACGATCTGGTCCACGTCATCATGGACTTAGGTCTATAAATATAAGTCTTCTCACAACTTGCAAATAGCTTGAAACCTTTGCATTGCAACTTGTGAGATATACTCTAAGTAATCCTTACGAGTATTTCCAAGTTATTAGATCACTTGTATTTCTAGGTTGTTTAGATATTTACACTTGGGTGTTTATCTTTGTTCCGCAACAACCTTTGTATTTGTTTATATATCAATAAATCAAATACCTTGAAAAATACATTGTGTCTCAATGCTACATACTTGATCTATACATATTATTTATATAGTTTCAGCCCTTATTGTTTCTTGCATTTACTTTCAGTATCTTTTCGTATTCTGAACTGGTCATCTTCCAGTTAGAATTACTTGCCAGTCGGGTATTTAAGCCATCTATATTTGGGACTCACAATTGGTATCAGAGCAGCAAGGTTGAATTATATTAATTCATTAACCTTTGATCTGCAAAGATGGCTGACCAAATGTTCAATACAGGCCCTGAACCTAATACTAATGCTAATACAACTCCACCCCCTATCATCAACAACAATATACCATCACATAATGTGCATGTACACTTTCCGAATAATCCTGTTCCCAAATTTGATGGGAATAGTGAAAACTTTCAAACATGGAAAGCATGCATGCTCAAATATATTGCTGGTGTTGAAAGACATTTGACCGATATTCTTAAAAAAGGACCCTTTGTCCCCTTGAATGCCTCCACTGTTGTCAGAAATGCCGATGGGACTCCTAGGGTTTCACCCAAGGAGAAGGATCATTGGTCTGAAGAAGATCATAGGTTGGTAGACCTTGATACCAAGCTGCAAAATATGATCTTGTATGCTGTTCCTGAAACTCTTGTGCCCACCCTTGTTTTACTTGAAAATTCAAAATTAATGTGGGAGGAACTCATGACACAATTTGAAGGCAACAATGAGACAATTGTCACAAGAAAAGTTGCTTTGAATAAAAGATATGAGTCTTTTTTTGCTATCCCTGGTGAAACTTTAACACAAACATACATCAGATTCACTAATCTGGTAAATCAATTGAAAGCCCTGGGTGTAACTAAAGATAAAGAAATCTTGTTGGAAAAGTTTTGTGACATCTTACCTTCTAAATGGGAAAACTTGATCTTGGTTTTGAGACAAGGAAAAACCTTGCACAGTCACACTCTAGCCTCCCTATATGGAGCCTTCAGGTACACTGAAAAGAACAAGGCTGAGAGAGCTGTGGCTGAGCAAGATGCCAAAAATCATGCTTCTACCAGTTCAGTCATGGTTCATAGTTCTGAACCACATGGGACTGCTCTACTATCTTCTGAGAGTGATCATTCTGACTCGATGAAGAAGATGGTCTCTGAAATGTTAAAAACTGGTATTTCTGATAATGTAACTCATAGTTGTGATGAGGATGACAATGATGATCTGGTTGCCATGCTGGCTAAAATGTTCAATCGTTTTAAGGCCAAATCTAATCGATCTGGCAAACTATTTGCTTCCAGCGCTTCTATTGATAAGTCTAATCTTGAATGCTTTAAGTGTGGCAAGAAAGGACATTTTATGAAGGAATGCAGATCTAGTCAGCCTTCATCATCACAATCTGCCCCTAATCATTCTATTTTTCAGAAACCTGATGACAGCTATAAGGCTAAGTACAAGAAGCTGAAAGCCCAAATAGCTCTCATGGCTCAAAACAACTCAAGCAATAATAGTTGTATGATTGCTAAGACTGAAAAATGGGAGGAATCTGATGAATCATCTGATGATGAAGAAGAAGTAAGGGATATGTGTTTCATGGCACGTGAAGATCAAGGTCATCTGGTCAAATCTGATGTTGAATCTGGTCGTTGGGTGGATATTGTCATGAAAAAGGTTAGTGACTTTGGCTTTGAAAGAAATGAGGAACAAAAACTGGACCTTTTGGTTCTTTTAGAGGCAGACATTTCTTTTGTCGAAACTGTGCGTTCAGAAAGTCTAAAAATGTTTGCAAATAATACTTCTGAACTGAACGCCAGTCAGGCCAGACTAAAAGAACTGAAAGATGTTCATTTGGCTTTAAAAAGTTATCAGTCTATGGTTGCCACTTTAGAGTTGGAAAAAGAAGAATTAAAAACCATCCTTGAAAAAGAACAAGCAATAATTAAATCTTGGATGAAAGCACCAAGGCCAGATGCTGCAATTAAAAATACTTTTGCAACTCAAAGAACAGCATATGAATCTGGTGATCTTCATTTGGCATCTATAATCACTGATTTAGACGCTCTTCCAAAGGAAATAAAACCTGAAATCATCTTTCCTAAAGTTGGCAAGAAGAAAACTGTGACTGATAAGGCCCAGGAACAATCTGAGGGTAAATCTGAAACAGCTCAGACAACTGGTTCAGAAAGGAAGGCTAAAACCAAAAAGCCATCCCCTCAGACTTCATCTAAGGTTTCTAAAGACCAAAAGAAGAAGAAAAATATCTCCCCCACTGAGCCTTCTACCTCAGATTCAGGTAAGGCTCAAGTGTCTAATGAAGAATCTATTTTGTTGAGGTTAGAGAGTCAATTTCAGTTATTGGCTAGACAAGTGCAGAGTTGTAATGCACGTTTAAAAAATGTTGAAACCACTCCTCTTCAACCTAAACAAAATGCAAAACCTTTTTCCAAACAAATCAAGCAAAAATCTGAGAAGAAAAAGGTTGAGCTCCCCATCAAACCAACTGTTTTTATATCATCTGAAATTATGACTGAGATCCCCTTTGATCCTATGAACCAAAGAAATCTGAGACTGCTAAGGGAGAGTCTAGCGAACCCATCACCAGATGGGTTCCCAAAAGGAACTAATCTTTGTGTTTGTGCAGGGAGACCGAAAGAAGAATATATGGTATCTTGACAGCGCTGCTGGCAGAACCATGACTGGTTATCAGACCCTGCTGGAGGAATACAGGGTGCAAGAGGGGCCCTCAATAACTTTTGGAAATGATGAAAATGGAAAAACTGAGGGATATGGTGTTGTGAATAATGGACAAGTCAAATTCACACGTGTTGCATATGTGAACGGTTTGAAATATAACCTGATCAGTGTCAGTCAACTATGTGATAATGGCTTCAAGGTATTATTTGATATTTCACAAGGCACCATATTCAACAGGGATGGAAAGGTAGTTTTGATTGCACCAAGAAAAGGAAACATTTATATCATTGATATGAATAGTTCACCCACTGAACAATGTTTCTACACAAAGGCAGATGAAGACACAAATTGGTTGTGGCACAAGAGATTATCCCATCTGAACTTCAAGAATATTAATAAGTTGTCAAGAAAACAACTTGTTGATGGGATACCCTCAATGTCTTTCAACAAAGACAAGCCATGTCCAGGTTGTGAAATGGGTAAGCAGAAAAGAGCTTCATTCAAGACAAAATAAAGTTTCAGTATAACTGAACCTCTTCACATGCTTCACATGGATCTCTTTGGACCAGTGAATGTTCAGATAAGAGCAGGAAAGAAGTATACCCTTGTTGTTGTTGATGAATATTCAAGATATTGCTGGGTAATTTTCCTCAGATCTAAGAGTGAAGCTGCTGCTGAAATCATTGCTCTCATCAAACAAATTGAACTCAAGCATAAGCGAAAAGTTTGTCAGCTCAGAAGTGACAATGGCACTGAATTCAGAAATGCTACTCTGGAGTCCTTCTGCACTTAAACTGGCATATCTCAGAACTTCTCCTCAGCCCACACACCAGAACAGAATGGTGTTGTAGAAAGAAAGAATCGCATGCTGATTGAAGCTGCTAGAAGTATGTTGAATGAATCTGGTCTTCCCAAGAATTTCTGGGCTGAAGCTGTTGCGACTGCTTGCTACACTCAGAACAGATCTGTCTATCTCAAAAGACACAAGAAGACAGCCTATGAAGTACTCAGAAATAGAAGCCTAATATTGGATATTTCCATGTATTTGGATGTCCAGTATACATTCTGAATGATTCCAGTCAGCTTGGAAAATTTGATGCGAAAGCTGATGAAGGGTACTTCCTAGGATATTCATCAAATCGCAAAGTCTTTAGAGTCTTTAACAAGAGACTTGAAAAGGTTGATGAGTCAATTCATGTTACCTTTGATGAATCTAACTCTGCAATCTTTAAGAACTCCATTCCCGTACCACCCTCAGAAAGTCCAATAAGTTTCGGTGATTCTGATCCTATTGCTGAATCTGATCAGTCACCTAAACCTGCTTCTGAACATTTAAGTTCAGAACCAAGAATAATCAAGTCAAGCAACATTCCATTTTATCCCTCAGTCAGTTTTAAACTACCTTCTGAACTGACTATTGGATCAGATGTACATGCTGTTTCACCTCAGATATCAGGCTCCACTGAGTACCCCAATCTGAACAGTTTCATGATGCAAATCATGATCTGCAGGAGGAAGATGATGAGACTGAGGTAGTCTTTTCTGAAGCACCTCCTGAAATATCTCAGAGGAGTTCTTGCACTGATATCATAGTTCATCCTGGCCAATACACTAAGTGGACTAAAGCACATCCTATCGAGCAAATCATTGGGGATTCCACTAGTGGGGTTCAGACCAGAAGAGCCACAAGCGATCAATGCTTAAATGTCAGCTTCTTATCTCTAATAGAACCAAAGAAGATTGACGAGGCTATGAACGACCCTAGCTGGATTGAAGCCATGCAAGATGAGCTCAATCAGTTTAAGAGGAACGATGTTTGGGAACTTGTTCCTTGTCCCAGTAATCTAAAGAAAGAACCAATTGGGACAAGATGGGTCTTCAGAAACAAGATGGACGAAGATGGTCATGTTATTCGAAATAAGGCAAGACTTGTTGCAAAGGGTTACTCACAAGAAGAAGGAGTAGACTTTGATGAAACTTTTGCACCAGTTGCTAGACTGGAAGCTATCAGAATTTTCTTAGCTTTTGCAGCTCATCATGAGTTCAAAGTCTATCAGATGGATGTTAAAAGTGCATTCTTAAATGGTGAATTGGAAGAAGTTATGTATGTATATCAGCCACCAGGATTCATAAATGAAGAAAGACCTCATTGGGTGTACAGACTGAACAAAGCTTTATATGGTCTGAGACAAGCACCTAGAGCCTGGTATGATACTCTTACTAAGCATCTTCTGAAAAATGGTTTTAAAAGGGGTGTAATAGATAACACTTTATTCATATTGCATGATAAAAATGATATCTTACTTGTACAAGTTTATGTTGATGATATTGTGTTTGGGTCTACGAATAACAAAATGTGTGAACAGTTTTCTAAAATAATGTCATCTGAGTATGAAATGAGTATGATGGGCGAACTGACATATTTTCTAGGTCTTCAAGTGAAACAAACCAGTGATGGTATTTTTATAAATCAGGAAAAATATGTCAGAGACTTATTAAAGAAATATCAATTTGATTCAGTCTCATCGAAAGATACTCCTATTTCTGCACCATTAACTTTGGACTCAGATCCCAATGGAAAACCAGTGGATCCCACAAAATATCGTGGTATGGTGGGATCCCTCATGTACTTAACTGCTAGTAGACCTGACATAATGTTTGCAACATGCCTTTGTGCAAGATTTCAGTCTGATCCCAGAGATGCACACGCAAATGCGGTGAAAAGGATTTTCAGATACCTTAAAGGTGTCCCCAGACTTGGTCTTTGGTATCCCAAAGGCTCAAGTCTAGATCTAATGGGTTATTCAGATTCTGATCATGCAGGTTGTAAGATAGATAGGAAAAGTACCACAGGTGGTTGTCATTTCCTGGGTGGCAAATTGGTTAGTTGGACAAGCAAGAAGCAGACTGCAGTATCACTCTCCACAGCTGAAGCTGAATACATTTCTGCAGCCAGTTGTTGCGCTCAGATTTTGTGGATGAAGAACCAACTAACTGATTATGGTGTTAAGTATACAAAGACTCCAATATTTTGTGATAACACCAGTGCCATTGCCATCTCTCACAATCCTGTTATGCATTCCAAAACCAAGCACATCGACCTCAGGTATCATTTTATTAGAGATCACATTATTAAAGGTGACATAGAGCTTCATTTCATTCCCACTGATAAACAACTCGCTGATGTTTTTACAAAACCCTTGGATGTCAAAACGTTTAAACATCTCATCAGTGAATTGGGTATGCTAAATCCTGTATAGCATCACCTCAGGGGGAAGTGTAAAATATTTTTATGTTAAAAAGAATTTCTCTCTAAGGGGGAACTTTGCTTTCAGAAAAATATTTGACTGAAATGCTTCAGAATTTCTGAAATGATTTCAGAATAATTGTGTAAACTGAGATGGCTCAGATTTCTTGATTCTGATCATGCTCAGATTTTGTATATCATTTCTGAAATGAGTCTGTCCTTTATAATGTATTTTGATACTTGGTCTTTGAGTGAACACGTGAAGGTTACTGTTTAACGTTTAAATAATGATGTTTTTGGCTGACGTGGCACACAAGTGGCGCCGTAAAAGGAAAGTAATGATCACTCTTTCTTAAAAGTGTTGAAAAGTTTTGTGAAAATGTGGGGTCATAGCCGTCGTTGCATTAAATGCGGACGTGTACCAAAAAATTATTTTCGGACTTCAAACCCGATCAAAATTGATTTCATTTTAATAATATTTCATTTTTGGGTTTGAATTTCAAAAATCATTTTATTTTATTTATTTGGAAAAACCTTTTGTATTCCATCATAAATATAAATACCCTTTCCAAAACAATTCCTTCATTTACTTCTCCTTACATTTACTCCCAATCATCATTCTCTCTCTACTTCTCATTCCTTCATAACTTCAAAACCCTAAATTCATCTTTCACTTTCAGTTTTCCCTTGCAGATATAATGGCTAAAGTAGTCAAATCTTTAATTGCTTTCAAATATAAACCATCTAAGGTAGTCAAGGCCAGTGCTCAATGGCCACAAGGGTTCGATGCGTCGACCCTTAGATTCAATATGAATAATTTTATGGCCGCACTAAATGCCAAAGGCAAAAACTTTAATGGGGAGGATAAATACATTTCTTGAACAATCCCCTCTCCATTACGCCTTGACTGCTGATCCTCAGGTAATGTATCATCGATACTTACTTGAATTCTGGTATACTGCTACTCTTAGCAAGGATGAAAAGTCCATTGCTTTTTCTTTACATGAAGGCACAAGCAGTATATCCTTTCACTTGATGGGTTTTGGGAGGCCCTTCATTTGAACTACCTTCCCTCCTCTTCAGCCTATGCTAAAAGGCTCAAAGGGATTAATTTCAGGGAAGTTCTGCTGGCCACTGGTCATAATGACATGGTTGATGCAGATGGCAATCTGAGGACATCTGGACACATCTTTCTGTCTGGATTTGGAAACAGTTGGAAATATTTTTGGACTCAGATTGTCGAGTGCCTTGGAGGAAATTATGGTGGCTTGGACCAGATTTCCTTGACACAAGTAGAAATAGGGTACTACTTGTGGCATGGGATTGAGGTGGACTTTGCTGAGATACTTTTCTCTCAGCTG
Source organism: Erigeron breviscapus (assembly GCA_034093135.1). NCBI lineage: Eukaryota > Viridiplantae > Streptophyta > Magnoliopsida > Asterales > Asteraceae > Erigeron > Erigeron breviscapus. The sequence continues at coordinate 16,615,932 of CM067170.1, forward strand.
ATAGCAAAATTGAAAGGGAAAAGAAGTCCACATATCTCATTCCCTAGATTTCTGAGCGTTTGCTTCATAAGCATGCTTGGAGATGCGTATCACTTTGAGGGGCTTGAATCTTCAGTGACAGAGTTCTGCAGGGATCTATCAAAGCTTTCTACTTCAGATCCAGAACCAGAACTCTCCGCTGCAATGCTTCAGGTAATTTCTAAAACTGAAACAGCACGACCGGCTGGCTTAGAAAGGTCACCGAGCGGGTCGCAAAAGAATGCGAGACCCATTGGTGCACCTAGTGGTCAAATGTTGAAGTTGTTTAAACCCCAGCAACTTCTTCTACCCAACCACCACCTCCCTCATCCACTGACCAACCTGAGGATCTCCCAAAAGATCCCTCAGGATCTCCAAAGGGCGTTTTAAAATGACGTAAATTTAAGAAGTCCTCACAGCCCAAGGACACTAGTACCGAAGCAAACCCCTCTGGATCTTCCCAACAAGAACCAGAGGAATCGAGTCTAAAGGGAAACCCATAAGCAGCCATCTCCAAAACTTCTTTAGGGGAGATGGTGAAGAAAATATTAGTGTGTCCGCCCAGCACACAATAGAGTCCGTGTCTGCACGTGCACCCCCTGAAACTTCACAAATCTCACACTCTTCTGTAGCACGAATTGATGAAGTCTTTGGTGTGACACCACCTGAGACTGAGATTCCAGACTCTACGGCCGATGAAGTGATTCTTGTTGACGGTATGAGAATCATTAAGGCAATCCCCGTGTCTACTGTCTCTGGCGATGAAGCTATGGCTGAGCCAACCAATAAATCTGGTGACGATGCATCTGCAGCAGCAGTTGTTGAACCAGAAGCTGGTTCAGGTACCAGTGATCTAAACCAGGGCATATCTGATCAGACTGCAGTTACGACTGACCTCTGGGATGAAGATGAGCCACCTCAAGGGAATCTCGATTCCTTTGCTGACTTTGAGTTTGACGAGGGTTTACTGGAGGAGAATCAGTCTTCTGATTCTGAGCCAACCTTCAGCCTCGCAAACGTCCAACCTCCCCTAGAAATCCAAAATGTTGAACAACCATATCGCCAACCAGAAACTTCACATCAACATCCATTTTTTCCACCCGGCTCTACACCTGCTTATGTTTCATCACCACGTTTTCATCCACAACTCCAACACTTACACCCACAAATTCACAAAGTGCCAAGGCCCACCAATTATGATATTGAAATTGAGAAAGAGTTGGACTCTGATACTGAATCTGAGAGTCCAACTGAAATGCAGTTGGAAAAGGCATTGGATGGGCTTGGTAGAATTCCCTTTGTTGCTTCTGTTTCTGCACAACCACCTCCTCCTTTGAGTGTAGAAGCACAGTTAGAGAAACAAAATGCCGAAGTCCAAAGCCTACTTATCAAGGTGGAGGACTTAACTAAATCTCTAACTGCCAATACCAGTTCCATCGCTGAAATGAAGGGTGCTCAGATGTTTCTTGGAACTGAGTTCACCAAGGTTGCTAGAAATGAGGGACTGGTAGGTGGGAAGCTAAATGAGCTGGTGCATTCATGCAATAAGATCAGTATAGCTATCAGGGAAGCCTTCAGACTGGCCAAAAGAGATGTGCAAGCTTCAGTAGTTGCAAACTTGACATCTGGTATTGAATTGCTAAAACAAGAAGTTCTGGCAGTCGGGAAGGAGGTGAATGAGTTGGTAAAAAGGCCAAGTGTCAATGAGAAAGAACTTGGGTCTGCTATTGGTAATAATGTGATTGAGAAGCTGAAGTCTGAAATCTCTCAGACTCTTGTTGATCAGATTTCAGCTTCTGTGGCTGAAAAGGTTGAAGATGGGGTCAGAAGGATGGTCTTAGAACTTACTGCAGACACTTCCGAGAAGGTAGATCAAGCTGTTGCAGAAGTTCAAAAATCTGTGTCTACTCTCGAAGAAGTTGTTAAAGGCCAGTCCAAGCAGTTAGATGAAATTCTGACCCTACTTAAGAAGGAAAATGTTGGTGCTGCTCCTCCTCCTCCCCCTTCATTCTCTGAAGAAGATAGGAAATTGCTGAAAGAATTAAATGAAAAAGAGAATCTGAACCTTAACTCATCATTCAGGTTAAGGGATCAGTTCTCTACCATGGCAAAAGGCATTTCTGATTGCCTTCTACAGCAGAGTTGGGAACCTCTGAAGGCCATTCAGACGGCGATTAATGTTTATGCAAAAATGCCTTCTGAGGTCCCCAAAGGGGGAAATGTGCCTATTGGTCTGCTCTCAAGTACTCAGGAATTAATCAAAGCAACCAAGAAGCAAGCTGAGGTACCATCTGGTAGTACCTCAGTTCAGGGGGAACAGGTTCAGAAATCTGAAATGCAAGCTTCTGAACCTGCTAAGAAAGATAAGGGCAAGGCCCAAGTGGTGGAAGAACCAACAAAGAAAGATGCAAAAGGTTCTGGTTTGGTGGTTGGTGAGAATGTTGATGAACAAGGTTATCCCATTCATGATCCGAATGCTGATAGCAAGAAATTAGAGACTTTGCAAAAGCAAGTTTCTAATCAATTTATTATGTGGGGAGAAAATAAGGAAAGAGAAAGGGTTCAACATCAGAAAATGGGAACCCTTGATCATGTTGATGCTGCAGCTCTTGGTCTTTCACTTGAAAGATATCTGAAAATTAAAAATGATCCAAGAGTGCAGAAGGCTGTTGTTGATATGCTCGAGTATGAATATGGGGTGAATTATTCTCCCTTAGAACAAAAGCTGGACCATCTCACATTCAAGATGTCCATTGAGGACTTGGTGAAAAACAGAGAGAAAGATATGGCAATTAAAAAGAAGGAAATTCTGGCTGGAGTTTTGAAGGTGGAAAAAGAATTGACAAGGCCACCCATTAAGCCCAAAGTGACTGGACCAAGATCATCAAGAAAAAATATTCGTGATGCTGATCTCTCCACCTTCAAACCAATGTCTGATGATGCTATTGAGCTCCAAAGAAAGCATGAGAAGGATCAATATGAGCATTATCTGAAGCATCGATCTCATCCAGCTAAAATAGTTGATATGGAGGTAACAAAAGCTGATGGATTGAAGCTTTTTGATTTGATGATAAAAAGAGAAGGTAGAGCAGCTGAAGAGTATAATCAAGTTTCAGTGCACGAGTTTGGGATTTCTGAGCATAGGGAGATGATCCAAATACTGAGGGGGAAGCCGAAATCTGCTTTGATTGGTGCATGGTTATCAAGAATACAACAAAAGATGCAGGCCAAGGTAGAGATTGAAGGCAGATTGTTTGGAAAGAAGGATCATTCTCCACTGAAGAGGAAACCTACTGAAGCACCTTCTGGTTCAAGGCCTGCTAAGAAGTAGTTTCTTTTTCAGATTATCATGTACTTGTATAAATACTTGCAAATGTAACAAACACTTCAGTTTGTATAAATATGTTACATTTTGTAGCTTATAAGTAGATGATAGGTTTAAGTTAGAAAAACCACAAGTAAAATTCTGATACATCAATGATCTATAAGATGTATTTAGAAAATTTTTACAACTTAAACAAAAACTTGCATTTCAGACTTACAAACATGTATAGATAGAAGTCTGAGATGCATGCACTATTTCAGAACAAATAGGGGGAATTTGTTAGGTCGAAAATCGACCAAGTATAATTTGTTCAGAAATAGCTGAAGCTCAGTGAAGAATACTTGTATAGAATTCTGAGGTCTCTCAGAATTTGTTCACTGAAGCTTCACTTTAGTTCAGATCAACGTATCAGAAAACCGTTCAGAATGAAGTCAAAGACTGAAGTCTGAAGAATGAGAATCAGTTCAGATGTGGAGCTCAGAAACTGATTCTACCTGATCGAAAACTGAAGCATCTCAGTGTAAAAGTACTTACACACTTTTACACTGATTACGAGGAAGACTTTTTACTTTACATAACTTTACCCGGTTAATAGAATTAACTATTAATTAAAGTACAAGGTAAAGTAAAGGTTGGGAATAAGGCTTGTTAAGTCACATCAATTGACTTACACTTTTAAACCTTAAAAGTACTCTTGTAAGGAATTAAGTTTAATTCCTTAAATACTCCCAACCATATTTGTACGATCTGGTCCACGTCATCATGGACTTAGGTCTATAAATATAAGTCTTCTTACAACTTGCAAATGGCTTGAAACCTTTGCATTGCAACTTGTGAGATATACTCTAAGTAATCCTTACGAGTATTTCCAAGTTATTAGATCACTTGTATTTCTAGGTTGTTTAGATATTTACACTTGGGTGTTTATCTTTGTTCCGCAACAACCTTTGTATTTGTTTATATATCAATAAATCAAATACCTTGAAAAATACATTGTGTCTCAATGCTACATACTTGATATATACATATTATTTATATAGTTTCAGCCCTTATTGTTTCTTGCATTTACTTTCAGTATCTTTTCGTATTCTGAACTGGTCATCTTCCAGTTAGAATTACTTGCCAGTCGGGTATTTAAGCCATCTATATTTGGGACTCACACAATTCTTTTTGTTCAATAATCTAAAATACGTAAATCTATATTAAAGCATGTAGAATGACTTTTTGATTTTTTTATTTGGTACATTACGGTGCCACTGATTCATAAGTTTTATGCAAAATGTATCATCAGAGAGAAAGAGAGAGTATATCCTCCTATGAAGATGATTACGCGATTTATAATAGGCCCTAAGCCAATTGTCTTTATGATTTTTTACAAAAACACAAAAGGGAGTTTTCTATCCAAGATTTAGCATGTTGTAGACATATTGGAAAAACCTCATCATAAACATCAAATTTAATTGTTTAGAAACTTGAGAACTTTTAATATTTGGGCTTACAAGTTACACCATTTGTAACCGTTCTCTTTTTTAGTTGCATTTTTTCCAGCCACATCAGTATTAGTAATAATTTCTCACATTTTTCACCTTTTATTTTTCCCCTTTACCATTCACCTTCAAATTTAATATCCAACAATACCTACTATACTCAATCAAAATGAAATGAATAATATATATAAAAAAAACAAATGGTCCTCACCTTACCTCTTTCACATAGGTAAACATTATCACCTATATCAGAGGGAAATGATTCCCTAAAGTTATCCCAACTTGACTAGTCAAGTTGGGAAGATCTTGACCCTTGGATGAAAATCAAGGGTCAAGATTTAAAGATAAGTTTTAAATCTTGACCCTTGATTTTCATCCAAGGTCAAGATCTTCCCAACTTGACTAGTCAAATTGGGATAACTTTAGGGAACCCCCTCCCTATATTTTTTCACCTATCATCTTCACCAACCATCCTTAACAATTCACCTACTTATCATCTCTTTCTACCCACCTCTTTTATCCACTCCTTACAAATGGTCTATAGAATAATAAAAACATCTATAAGGATAAAACCTATTAAAAAATTGGTGTTAAAAAGTTAAAAAAAGTTTCAAGATTTTAGAAATCTTCAAATTATAAATCTTGACCCTTGGATGAAAATCAAGGGTCAAGATTTAAAGATAAGTTTTAAATCTTGACCCTTGGATGAAAATCAAGGGTCAAGATTTAAAGATAAGTTTTAAATCTTGACCCTTGGATGAAAATCAAGGGTCAAGATTTAAAGATAAGTTTTAAATCTTGACCCTTGGATGAAAATCAAGGGTCAAGATTTAAAGATAAGTTTTAAATCTTGACCCTTGGATGAAAATCAAGGGTCAAGATTTAAAGATAAGTTTTAAATCTTGACCCTTGGATGAAAATCAAGGGTCAAGATTTAAAGATAAGTTTTAAATCTTGACCCTTGGATGAAAATCAAGGGTCAAGATTTAAAGATAAGTTTTAAATCTTGACCCTTGGATGAAAATCAAGGGTCAAGATTTAAAGATAAGTTTTAAATCTTGACCCTTGGATGAAAATCAAGGGTCAAGATATCCCAACTTGACTAGTCAAGTTTAAATCTTGACCCTTGATTTTCATCCAAGAGTAGTGTCAAGAATTTGGAAAAACCTCATCATAAACATCAAATTTAATTGTTTAGAAACTTGAGAACTTTTAATATTTGGGCTTACAAGTTACACCATTTGTAACCGTTCTCTTTTTTAGTTGCATTTTTTCCAGCCACATCAGTATATATAAGTCATAAGTGTTTATACTTAAGTCCATATGACCATATTTACGATTTAATAACCAAGAGAAAGGTTCTTTTCGTTTAATATACAAATCAAAATTGACATTTAAACGAATAAGTTTCGTGTACATTATACAATGTTTTTGCGTATACTTTACTTTTCTCGATACCTATATATGGATTACGATTCTGCAATTAAGTAAATTGACACATCAACGGTAGTTTTTTCTTGGGTGCTCAAACAGAAAATGACAAATTATATTAAGATTAAAATTAATATATATGTATTTTAATTTTATTTCATTTTTCACATCATTCGCATGACAATTTGAGAACCAGGGTATTGTTAATGTTATTGTCAAATTTTCACTGTTGAATTGAATATCGAATTGATATTGATAATTGCCTTCTTAAATATGCAAACTAATAAAAGCATTTATTACATCAATGTGAATGCTTCAACTTATTGATTCTTGTTATAAATGTTTAAGTACGTGTTAGTTTTTTTTAACAACATGTTTAACTCAACGGCATTGTCTTACATCTTCAATCAATCTTCAATTTTAGATGAAATTTGAAACTTTCGGGTGAACCTTGTCTCATGTAAAAATAAATACAGTAAATCATAAATTTACTTTCAAGATAATGACGATGGGAAGTAAAAAGAGATGAACAAAGATTTATTTCATGCAAGTTTCTTGTAACTGCACAAATACACCAAATTTGCATTAATATAAGAATTAACCTTTGTGAAAGAACAAATGATTGCCTTTCAAAAGAAAAAAAAAAGAACAAATAATGAATATTCTTGTAATTTTTATGCAATATAAGTCCCAAATTTAATAATTTATGGTCGTTGATTACTCTAATTCCTCTTACAAGTTTTTTAAGACGTGTATTTCTTTTATAAATGATTCATGCATTGAAAAATGTTCATAGGTTAAAGATATGTCTTGAATTGTCAGATATATGAGCTAATAGTTGTGTTGGAATTATTATAGTTTTGCAATCTTATAACTTTCAGGGACTAGTTTTGTAATTTGGCAATCTTCTATTCAGGTATGTTTTATGTTTGTGTTATGTTTGTATGAAGTTATAAAGTGCAGGGGCTTAATATGGAATTTGGATATCTGGATGGCTGGCTATATATACTCTTATTAGATCAGTTTTTAGGGTGAGAGAGAAAAGAGGCCAAATATTATTTTCGATATATATTTTTCTGTATCTATATCTTTTTCTGTATTATTTGTATTAGATCATCTTGATCTAGTCTGTCTAAGAGAGTTGTAGTGAGGAGGATTGTAAGAGTGTTTTGTATTAGTGAATCGCATCCATTAAGGAGACGATTCGTTCTATTTGTATCGGTAGCACTCATTTGAGGACTACTTTGTTTGATTTGATTTCTGGGCAATAATATAGAATTATTGCATTATTGTGTGTTGATATGTTTTCTTTACATGGTATCAGAGCCAGGTTCAACAAATTAGGGTTTCGATTGGTTAAGGTTTTTTAATCGATTTCTAGGGTTTGTTGATTTTTTGGGGGTTTCTGGTTTTTCGAGATCTGAAGGTTGTCAAATTAGGGTTTTCTTCTAAAAAACTCTAATTTTTTGGTGATTGAAGTATTGCTTCCGCTGAGTATCTTATTTTAAGATACTTTCTTCTTCCTCAACTCCTTCTATTTCTGATAGCACTGTAAGTCTTCTTACCATTATCTGGTGGATTGCCTTGAATTGGTATACAGGGTATTTACAGCTGCCTTGACCCTCTTCTTTGAAGAAGTGTGGAATCCTGGTAGTAGTTGTACCTGCAAACTATATTGATTCTTGTGCGGTCTATTAAACTCCAGATAATTTTGTTTGTGGTTATTGTGTTATTGTTGTTTGTTTTGTTTTGATTATCTGCTTATTTGAGTAATTGTTCTGTGTTATTGTTTGTCTGTCTTATAATGGCTGATACTGCTACTATTAGTGGTTTAGATATTGGTAATCCTTTATATTTGCATGCTAATGATACTACTGGTGTTCCTATTATCTCTGTGAAACTATCTGGTACTGAAAATTATCGTGTATGGGCTAGTGCTATGAAACTTGCTTTACAAACTAAAAATAAAACTGGGTTTATTGATGGAACTGTTGTTAAAACTGATTATGCTACTAGTGTTGTTTTGTCTCAACAATGGGAAAGGTGTAATGCTGTTGTGCTCTCATGGATTTTAGGTTCTGTATCTCAAGATGTTTATCTAGGTCAAGTGTTTTCTGAAAATGCTTCTGTTGTTTGGAATGAACTTAAAGAAACTTATGATAAGGTAGATGGCTCTATTGTTTATAATTTGATGCATAAGATAAATACATTTAAACAAAATGGTATGTCTTTGTCTGAATATTATCATAAGTTGAACTCACTATGGAGAGAATTTGATATGCTTACAAAATTGCCTAATTGTACTTGTGAAGCTAGAGAAGAAGTTGGTACTCATGATAAGTTGATTAAACTAATGCAGTTTTTAATGGGATTAGATGATATATATCAACCTATTAGAAGTACTTTGTTGTCTAAAGATTCTTTGCCTGATGTAAAAAATGCTTTTGCTACTATTTCTAGGGAAGAGTCACATAGAGGTGTTTATAAAACTGCTATTTCTGATAATAAATCTCAAGTATCTGCTTTTGTGTCTAAATCTGTTGATTATAGAAAGAAGTTTCCTATGAACAGGGGTCCTAATCCAAACTTGTCTTGTAAAAAATGTGGTATGATTGGTCACACTATGGATAGATGTTATGAAATTATTGGTTATCCTCCTGGTTTTAAAAAACACCCTAATCCTATTAGACAAAATCATGGTTATAAACAAGGGTTTATTGCTAATTGTGATGCTAGTACTAGTTCTGTGCAATCTGGTAGTTCTGTGCAATCTGGTAGTATGAATGTTACTTCTGTACCTTCTTTGCCTTTCACTAATGAACAAGTGCAGAAATTGATTTCTTTGATTAGTGATATGCCTTCTGGAAGTGTTCAAGCTAATATGGCAGGTATACCAAGTTTCTTTAACAACAGTGTTCAATTCAATTCTAATTTTGATAAGTATTTTTGTGCTTCTAGCAATAAAGATAGATTGATCAGTTTTTTAAAGTGGATTATTGATTCTGGTGCAAATCAGCACATGACTACATCTTTTAAAAATATGTTTATTGTAATAGATGTGTCTGATTTAAATTTAACTGTTGGTCATCCTAATGGTACTCTTGCAAAAATAAAAGGAATTGGAAATTTAAGATTAACTGATAAAGTGATTTTATATGATGTTCTTGTTGTTCCTGAGTATTGTGTAAATCTTTTGTCTGTACATAAGTTAATAAAAGATAGCAAGTTGTTTGTTGGTTTTGATGAGACAAAGTGTTATATTCAGGATTTGACAAGAAGGAGTGTGTTGGGGACTGGTAGTGAGTCTAATGGACTTTACTTATTTGATCAATGTGATTCTGTTGTTGGTAAGTCTCATAATGTGTTAAATATGTGTTTTCATGTTTCTAAAAGTTTATGGCATAGTAGATTAGGGCATCCTGCTGATCAAGTTCTTGCTGTATTAAAAAATGATTTAAAACTGGATAAAAATGCTTATGTTTCTCCTTGTGAAATCTGTCATAAAGCTAAGCAAACTAGAGAGCCATTTCCTTTAAGTAATCATAAAACAAGTAAACTTGGTGAACTTATTCATCTTGACTTATGGGGACCATATAGGGTTACTAGTAAGGAAGGGTTTAGATATTTTCTAACTATTGTTGATGATTTCTCTAGAGCAGTGTGGGTATATCTTCTAAAAACTAAAGATGAAGTGTTTGATATGTTTGAAAGTTATGTGAATATGTTGTTTAATCAGTTTAATGTTAAAATAAAATGTATAAGGTCTGATAATGGTACTGAGTTTGTAAACAACAAGATGAGTAATTACTTGATTAAGCATGGTATTGAACATCAAACTACTGTTAGTTATACTCCTCAGCAAAATGGCATTGCTGAGAGAAAACATAGGCATTTACTTAATGTTGCCAGAAGTCTTTTGTTTCAAAGTGATCTTTCTCTAAGTTTTTGGTCTGATTGTATTTTGACTGTTGTCTATCTTATCAACAGGTTACCTTCATCTGTCTTAAATGGTCTTTCTCCTTTTGAGAAAATTTATAAAAGAAAACCTAATCTCTCCCATATAAGATGCTTTGGTTGTTTAAGTTTTGCTACTGTCTTAAACAATTCTGACAAGTTTTCTCCTAGGTCAGAAAAATGTGTTTTAATTGGATTCTCTTCTATTAAAAAGGCATACAAACTTTACAGTATTGATTCTAAGTCTGTTCTTTTTTCTAGAGATGTAAAGTTTTATGAAACTGTTTTCCCTTTTAAAATAAGTTCTGCTGAAAAGGATGTTTCAGATTTAAATGTGGTTTCTGAAAAAGATAAACTTAAATTCTTTAATAAAGAGTCACATCCCAATGATGAAGGGAGAGATGCATTTAATGGTGAGGGTAGTGCAACTCACTTGTTTGATTCTATGTTTATAGATGAACAAGATGATGGCAGCACAGCAACACCTATAAATGAGAATATCATTGATAATAATGCTCCTGAGGGAAATGTGAATATTCCTAATATTGAGAATGTTATTCATGTTAATAATAATGATGAAGGTAATGCTGGTTTAAGAAGGTCAGAAAGAGTTACTAGACCTTCTGTTAGACTGAATGATTATGTGGTTAATTCTAGTGTGAAGTTTGGTATTGAAAAATTTGTTAGTTATTCTCATTTAAGTAATACTAATTTCTGTTTTTCTACTACTTTAAATAAATATAAAGAACCTGTTTCATATGAAGAAGCTATTAAAGATCAAAAATGGGTTGAAGCCATGAATAATGAAATAGAAGCTCTTTATAGGAATGATACCTGGGAGATTACTGATCTTCCAAGTAATAGAGAACCCATATGGTGTAAATGGATTTATAAGGTTAAATATAAAGCTTCTGGAGAGGTTGAGAGATATAAAGCTAGATTGGTAGCTAAAGGGTATAGTCAAAGATTGGGTTTAGATTATGAAGAGACTTTTAGTCCTGTTGTTAAGATGGTCACTGTAAGATGTCTTATTAGTCTTGCTGTTAGTAAAGGTTGGCTTTTGTTTCAACTTGATGTTAATAATGCTTTTCTTTATGGTGATTTAGAAGAAGAAGTCTATATGACTATTCCTCTTGGTTGTGGCAATGTGAATGATAACAAGGTTTGTAAATTAAAAAAATCATTATATGGTTTAAAGCAAGCCCCAAGGCAATGGAATGCAAAGCTAACCAGTGCCTTGGTTGAGCATGGCTTTGTTCAAAGTAAGTATGATTATTCTTTGTACATTAAACAGTCTAATGATGTGTTTATTGCCTTGTTGGTTTATGTTGATGACATTGTCATAACTGGAAATGATAAAGAAGAAATTGATAAATTTAAACAGTTTTTGAGTAATAAATTTATGATTAAAGACTTAGGGTTTTAAAGTATTTCTTTGGGTATAGAAGTCTTGGAAAATAAAAGAGGTTTATGCATGTCACAAAGAAAATATTGTTTGGAATTGCTTCATGAATATGGATTATTAGCTTCAAAACCTATTGATACTCCCATGGAAACTAATACTGTTTTGAGTTGTGTTGAAACTGAAAAAGATAAGTTTTTAAATAGTCCTACTGCTTATCAAAAATTGGTTGGAAAACTTATCTATTTGACTAATACTAGACCTGACATTTCATATTCTGTTCACTGTCTTAGTCAACATATGCATGCTCCTTTACAATCTCATTTTAAGGCTGCATTGAGAGTTCTTAGGTATCTTAAAGGGTCTCCTGGTCTAGGTGTTCAAATCAACAAAAACAGTGATCTTAAGGTAAGTGTATATGCAGATTCTGATTGGGCTAAGTGTCCAATTACTAGAAAGTCTGTTTCTGGATATTGTGTTTACTTGGGTAATTCTTTGATTTCTTGGAAAAGTAAAAAACAAGCCACTTTATCAAGGTCTTCTACAGAGGCTGAATATAGGTGTATGGCTTCTGCAACTTGTGAAGTAATTTGGATCACTAATATTCTGTTTAGTCTTGGTCTTATTGAATTATTACCTGTAAAGATGTATTGTGATAATAGTTCAGCAATTCAAATTGCTGGGAATCCTGTTTTTCATGAAAGGTCAAAACACTTTGAAATTGATCTTCATATTGTTAGAGAAAAGGTTTCTTCTGGTTTTCTTAAAACTATTAAAGTTCAGTCTAGTGATCAAATTGCTGATATTTTTACTAAAGGGCTTGGAAAGTTACAACACAAGAGTTTAAAGGCTAAACTTAATCTGGTTGACATGTTTGTTGCTGGGCAGAAGTGATTATGTTATTTCTGAAAATTATAAGATTGAGGAAGGGTGTTGGAATTATTATAGTTTTGCAATCTTATAACTTTCAGGGACTGGTTTTGTAATTTGGCAATCTTCTATTCAGGTATGTTTTATGTTTGTGTTATGTTTGTATGAAGTTATAAAGTGCAGGGGCTTAATATGGAATTTGGATATCTGGATGGCTGGCTATATATACTCTTATTAGATCAGTTTTTAGGGTGAGAGAGAAAAGAGGCCAAATATTATTTTCGATATATATTTTTCTGTATCTATATCTTTTTCTGTATTATTTGTATTAGATCATCTTGATCTAGTCTGTCTAAGAGAGTTGTAGTGAGGAGGATTGTAAGAGTGTTTTGTATTAGTGAATCACATCCATTAAGGAGACGATTCGTTCTATTTGTATCGGTAGCACTCATTTGAGGACTACTTTGTTTGATTTGATTTCTGGGCAATAATATAGAATTATTGCATTATTGTGTGTTGATCTGTTTTCTTTACAAGTTGTGAAATATTTTTTAATAACCTACACAGTTTTTGACAGTTGACAAGTTTTTTTACGGAGAAAAATCAACAACTACATATTATCAAATTTAAGACCTATATTTTGAGATTCTAGTTATTCGTGGTGAAAGAGTGACACATTTTAATGACTTAAAAGAAAATTAAATACAATGACCTGATAGGAATATATTTTGATGATACATTAAAATTATAATATCATATTATGTCATATACAAATAACTATCGATCTTGATTCATATGATATCAAAAATCGCCTCCCTATTTATTTATACTAGACTACTAAAGGCACCAAGAGTCATTGAATTTTTTTCATCAACTCTCACAAATTATGTCAATTCATTCAAGCCCTCCAGCCTTCTCAACCAGTCCTCTCAATCATTTTTACTGACGTCCGATAAATTTTCAGCCTCCCAAATTTAATTTATTATTTATATATAATTAAACTAAAATTTAGATGAGAATCACATGAAAACACCACGTGTCAACTTTTTATTGAGTATAATTCCTAAAGAATCTAAGTGGGGTGTCTCCACATAAAATATTTCTCTCTCCATTTATCATTATCGGTTTCCTAGCTTTTTCTAAACCATAAAATCAACACCGCCGATGTTGTTAAAGCCTGATTGAAGCATACATTTGACTAACCCGATTACCACTCTTAGTGCCTGTTAACAAGCACATTATCAATCTTGAATCATATGATATCAAATATAATCTATAAATAATTTCAAATGTAAAGCGAACGAAAGCCACGAAATTTGACCAAATAAAATGCTACTACAAATACAAAAGTATTTCAAAAGTTATCCATGGAAAGAATTAAAGGAATATGCTCAAAATATTTCGAAGAGATTTTATCAACCGTTGGATTCAAAAGATACCTTAGATAAAAAGTGACAGTGCCACGTGGCATTAATTAATTTACTGCCTGCAACTCACCGACGCCCTACCAGATCCTCTCCACTCACTCACTCACTCGCTCTATACATTTTCTTTACTACTCTCCTGTGTCTATACTATAACTACATCTATCTATATCTATATCTATATCTATATCTATATCCTACATACATTTCATTACATTCTTTTTTTAAAGTGACCTGGAAAAAAATAAGAAAAATTTCAGACACACACTAACCCAAACACACAAGCCCTTTTTTCCATATATAAATTTTTTTATTTAAAAAACAAACAAAAAAAGATTCATAATTTATTCCAAAGATCCATACCCTTTTTTATACATCTAGGGTTCTTTACAAAACCCACCTTTTCCATATATAATATTTTTACTTATGGACTTTTGATCTTTGATTCTTACTCTAAGGTGAGCAAGTTTTGATCTTTTTTCAGTTTAATACTTAAATGTGTGATTTTTAATAATGGGTTTTGTTTATTTTTGTTAAATCTTTGGATTTGGTTTGAATCTTGTAGATAGAATAGTGGATCTGTTTACATGTTTGAAGATCTAGTGTTGGTTAGTTGTGTTTTGGGGGGTTTTTGAATAAAAAGTTGTGTTCATTTTGTGTGTGAATGCTATATTGTTATTGTGCATTTGTTTAGATTCAGTTGTTGAAGTGATTAGTTGGTGATGATATTGTCTTTAGTATGATTTTTTGGAATTTGGGGGAAAATGAAGAAATTTAAGGTTGTGTTTTAGGTGTATGTGTGTGCTTTTTTCTTGTATCATGATGTTGAATGTATATCCATTGGATCAAGCACAAAAAGGGTATATGCCTATTTATTGTTTGTGCAAATAAATGGCTAAACAAATGAGTTTTACCCTGGTCAAGGTTCCCCGGGATAGCGAGTCTTTTGTCTCTAATGTATACACCCTAACTGGGGTGTCCCTGTGGCGGTTTCTGAACCCTTTCCATTGCAATTCCAAAATGTCACCTAGCAAGATTCGAACCTGAGAATTCTTGTGAGGATATCAGGAATCTGGTTTCCTGACCAATAGGCCACCTTGGTGGTGGTTTTATTGTTTGTGCATATATTCCACAAAATAATTAGATTAAATTAAGGGGCATTGCCTACTCACACTGTTCTGCAGAATGTGGATGATTATAGACAGATTGATGTGTGTAAGAAAACTAATGTCGTCTAGAGTATAATGCCGTTAAAAAAAGTTGGAAGGAGATATTAGTATATTACGAGGAAGTCTTTTTATTCTTACTTGTATATCTTACTTGTATATTACGATGTGTGTTAAGAAAACTAATGTCGTCTAGAGTATAATGCTATCTTAAAAAAAGTTGGAAGGAGATACTAGTATATTACAAGGAAGTTATTTTTTCTTACTTGTATATCATATTTGCGAGACTAAAAAAAGTAGTTTTTGTAGTTATGGTGGACGTTGACGATATGATCGTTGTTTCTGGAAACGGGAGTACTCATGATGCAGATCATGAACAATATTCCAACTATGATGAGGAAGATGACTCTATGGAAATCGTAGCCAGAATTCCCAATTACAATCCTGAAAGTAAAGAAGAAAATGGGAATTCAAACGATTCATTTGCTGAACAAGTTGAAGAAAGTAACAATCTTGATGCTTTTGAGGTAGGGAGCACTAAAATACTTAGATATAACTTAAGTCAGTTTGAAAAAATATATTTATCTTCACTTTCTTGCTAACACTTTTCGTAAAAGATTTCTCTGGAAATTTATGGTTTGACAATAAAGGCATGGCACATAGGCAATTTGGCATTTGAACTTTTTCTTGGTCGATTTTTAACAAACATTTCCCGTGTTTCTTTATTCTGATGGTTTAAACAAGTTGGGAAGTT
>CM067170.1:16632762-16730262 GCA_034093135.1 Erigeron breviscapus
CCTAAATGGAAATGGGCCCACTAAATACAAAAATAACATTTGGACAGTCTAGTACAATTAGGACTAATAATACGATAGTCCTCAGAAGTCTGACGCTAATTGTACGTCCAAGTTCAAAAGATGGCTTCTAAAATGCCATACACGCTTCCAATACTTACTGTTGGTTCCCTGAAAAGCATGAAATTTGAGAGGATCAACTATCGAAATAGTTGGTGAGCTTACAGTGTGTTTGACCAAATGTTTAGTCGTCATTGATACAACACAATAACCAGTAGTTATAAATGACCAGACAGTTAGAATACTACATCTAACAATACTTTTATTTCAAGATAGTCAGAATACCACATCTACATGAATATAGGTGTATGGCTTCTGCAACTTGTGAAGTAATTTGGATCACTAATATTCTGTTTAGTCTTGGTCTTATTGAATTATTACCTGTAAAGATGTATTGTGATAATAGTTCAGCAATTCAAATTGCTGGGAATCCTGTTTTTCATGAAAGGTCAAAACACTTTGAAATTGATCTTCATATTGTTAGAGAAAAGGTTTCTTCTGGTTTTCTTAAAACTATTAAAGTTCAGTCTAGTGATCAAATTGCTGATATTTTTACTAAAGGGCTTGGAAAGTTACAACACAAGAGTTTAAAGGCTAAACTTAATCTGGTTGACATGTTTGTTGCTGGGCAGAAGTGATTAAGAGGTTAAAGGCTAAACTTAATCTGGTTGACATGTTTGTTGCTGGGCATAAGTGATTATGTTATTTCTGAAATTATAAGATTGAGGAAGTGTTGTAACATCCCAAACTTTTCTTTAAGATTTGACTAACGCCGTTAAGTCAACTTTGTGTGTGTCGATAAGTCTAGTGTGAATATATGCATATACGTAGTTAAAGTGTGTTATGTGTGAGGCTTGGAAGCCTAAATATTAATGTGGTATAAATGTGTGAAATATGAAGGTTTATGTCTATGTAGTGACATCCAATGAAGGACTAACGTTGTATATGGTCAATAATGCAGTTTGTGACCAATAATGAAGGGTTTAGAAGTCCAGGGACTGATTTTGACATAGGTGGAAATTGAAAACGGGTTTAGGTTAGAATTACCCTAATCTAGTGTTAATTGGCAGCCATTAGCAATTAACAAAACAATTAACCCTTTCTTGAATCCTAAAGCAGCTAATTGAGTTTTGATCAAACGTTTTGGGTGTTGTAATTGATCGATCATCTAAACAAGCAGGTAATTATTGAATCATTGAATGTATTTTCGAGATCTAAGGTCGAATTATGGATTCAAATCTGATTTTTAAAGGAGTTTTCAAAGAATTAGTGTTTAATGGTGTTTTGATTAATTAATGTTCAAAATGGTGTCAATCGAGTCCTTAGCCGATTTGGTTGATCAAAGGGTGTTTACTGGTGTCAAATACATGTTTGGAAGAAGTTTTGATGAGTCGGTTATTGGAAAATCGAAGATTTTGGTCTGTTTATGAAAAAACTGTCGAGCAGGGATGAAACGAAGATAACCTTCGTTTCTATCTTCGTTTTCACTAAATTCGTAAGAAGGTTGGAGCTAACTTCGTTGGCAAATTCGTAAACCAGAAAACAAAACGAAAATGAAGTTTAAATTCGTTTAACTGCCTATCTTCGTAAAGTGTGACTTAAGTTCGTAAGAACCAAACGAAGATAAGGTCTATCTTCGTAAGGAAGCTATTTTCGTAAAGTAGAACGAACGAAGATAAAGTTCGTACGAAGAATAACTTCGTAAGTTAAGTTCGTACGAAGAATAACTTCGTAAGCTAAGTTCGTACGAAGAATAACTTCGTAAGTTAAGTTCGTACGAGGGTCCATTTGAGGTCCTAAATGACTTATACTTTATATGTTAATGAACGATAGGTGTCGGAGGTTACTGATAAGCAGTATTAGCTACTTGTTTGTGCGCGGGTACTACAATCAGGTAAGATACACTACTTTGTCACGCTGGGGGATCAACTAAAAGCTGGTTTCAAATCATATACACTTCCATTCGGTACCTTATTATTGCATGTGGGCATATGGGTTACTTGGGAGGTATTATGGGTTATGCAGTTGACCATGAGACCTGAGATGCAGTCCCTATTGTAGTGTAATGCAGTATTGCTTAATGTAGTATGTAGCTATGCAGTTGATGTAGTTTAATATAGTATCTTGATATGCATGATATATAGAAATGAAGTTGATGTGTGATATGCATGCTTGACTTGTACGCCTAGTTCACTAGACTTGCTAGGTTGCTATGTCACTTGCACGTTTAAGGATCCAAACGTAATGAAGTTAAAGTGTGTGAATGTCTAGGATTGTGTGTTACCTAGACTATATGTGTGTGAATGTTTGGGAATGCAGGGACCCAATCTATATGTGTGAAATTGAGCTCATAAAACAGATGCAGTGAAAAGTGTTAAGCTTAACCCGTACTAGCCTTAGCCGGGCGAGTGCGTAGATGCAGTTGTGCTTGGGTGGCTCCTCGCAACATGGTCTTTATAACGCAGGGCGAGTAATACGAGAGATTTGACCAACCTCACATACGGATTACTCAAGGATTGGCTTGCCATTCCTTAACGACGTAAGATGAGTAGTCTTTTGGCTAACCATCCAGTCGGGTGTGATGCAGGGCACACTTATATGCAGTTAACGAAGATACGTGTGACAATGTGTGAACTAATAATGCAGATAACGAAGATATGTGTGATAATGTGGAAACTAATGCAGGATAGGCACATTTAGGATGATTATCCTAATTGAAACGAAGTTGAGATGCAGTATATGTGTGAACGTGTGATGTGTGTTGTGCCTAATAAAACTTGTCTAATAATGAAGATTGTTTTAATCGGACAAATGCTTTTAAATTAAGTGTTATCTTACTTAGCTATTCTTATAGCTAACACTTGTTTCTTAATGTGGTTGTTCCCTCAGGTTTAGCTTGATGGAATCTAGATGCAGGACGTGTGAGCTTGGGTAGATGCAATGCAGGAGCCTTAGCTACCCTTAGACGATGCTTTCTTTAGACATTCATTACATTTCGTATTTAATGTCGAATTTATGTAGAGACGTGTGAACGGTTGTTTTATGTTGGGCAACCATTGGGTTTTCATTTGAACTATTGTTGATATGGCATGTAACACCAAATAAATGCAGAAACCGAAATGTTTTTATCGGTTTTGACTTTTACAGTCTTTACTTCCGCAATTTAACACCGTTGGGTGAAAAGTTTTTGAAAACCCATATTTTTAAACGACGGGTGTTACAAGTTGGTATCAGAGAAATGGTTTAAGTGAACCAAAATTCGACTCATGCCGTAGGATTTTGGACTTAGACCGATGAGGAATAGGTTAGGCTAAAGTAGGATGCCTAGCTAATGAAGTGAAATGCTCTAGGACGGGTTGGGGAGTGAGTGATAGTGTGAAATGAGGCTTGTTTGTATTATGTGTTAATATAGATTATATGAGGTATAGCCTTATTGTATGTAGTCACTCCTTAACTTTTGCTAACCGGCGTCGTTGCCATGAAGAGAAATGGCAAATACTATACTAGAGCTAGTAATTAACGAAGAGGAGGAAATGATGGTGATGTCCCTCCTAATGGAAATGGAGCAGGAAATGAGGTGGATCAAAGACCACCATGTGTGAATCGTAGGCTTGGTGATCCTCCCATCGCCTCGGAAATAGACCGAGCTAACCCAGTACTTGAGCAAATACCAGCACAAGCCCAAATGTTTGAGGAATTGAAGGCTGTTCGGGCTTTATCAAGAAGGAACGAAGAGGAATGGGCTCAAGTAAGGACGGAAAGAGACGGTGAAAGAAGTAGGAGTGAGCAAAGAGGTGATACACAAACGTGGTAACAGACATGCAAGTGAAAGGATACAATTACAATTATGGTCCGGAACATAATTGCAAGTGTATCACGACGCGAGCGTGTTTGTATGACCATGCTTGTGTTGACCGGTGTACAAAGTAATGAAGCTGGAGAGATTTCTATGTAGTGAATCTTTATGTGTCGAGAGTAAACATCGTGTAATAACTTTAATAACCATGATGCCTTGTGTGTGTGGAAATGTGTGAAGATGCAGTTGGAACAATGGAGTAGATTGAGGACATTGAAGTGGTGTTTGCTTATTGCTAGTGTCCTGATGACATGAAGGTTTTGTGTGCTAAGTAGAATGTTGAAGAGGCCCGTAATTGGTGGAGGGCTACTACAGTTTCTGTGGCTCCTGAGGTACTTGCAGTTATGCCTTGGGGAACATTTATGGAGAAGTTGAGGTTTGTGGAGCACTTGGTTCGAAGGCAGGCGGACCAAATTGAGGCTTATTGTGATGGACTCCCCGTTAGTTATCGTGGATTATGGAGACAGCATGTGACTTTGTTGGCGGCTATTAAAGAGTCAAAATGGTTGGATGATGACTTTAGAATCGGAGAAGAAAGTAGTTGAGAAAGTTGATGACAAGAAAGCAGGGTTCAAAGGAAGGTCAATGTTCCGACAAGACAAGAAGGTGTCATAAGTGTGGGAAGTCGGGACATCTTGCAACTGAATGTAGGGACAAGACTCGTTGCTACAAGTGCCAAGAAACGGGTCATCTCATTGCTGATTGTCCACAGATGAAGAATGCTGGAAAGAAGACCGCTACGACAGCAACAAAAGTGAGAGCTCTTCAAATGACGGTTGATGACGCAAGGAACAACGACGAAGTGGTAAGTGGTACTTTCCTTGTTAACTCAAAGCCTGCCTCTGTTTTATTTGATTCAGGTGCAAATAGGTCGTTTGTGTCCACATTATTTGCTCCTAAGCTAGAGAGAGTCACTACTCCCTTAGATTGTTCATTAGAGGTAGAAATTGCTAATGGTACGATTAATAATATACGTGTGGGATATGACGATTGTAACATTGAGATTGAAGGTCGTTCTTTTCCGGTCCAACTATTGCCTACTACCTTAGGTGGTTTTGATGTAGTGATTGGTATGGATTGGTTGGCTAGAAATGAAGCTAGTATTTTATGTTCCCAAAAGATAATTCGATTGCCTATATCCGAGGGTAATGTGATAACGGTGTATGGAGACAAGAAGAGAGGAGGAATAAAGATAATTAGTATGATGAAAGCTATAAAATGTATAAGGAAAAACAAGAGCCATTTCTTGGCTTATGTCATTGATGCAAGAAAAGAGAAATCTCCAATCGCCAGTGTTGATGTAGTATCAAATTTCCCCGATGTGTTTCCCGACGATCTACCAGGTATTCCTCCCGATCGTGAAGTTACTTTTCAGATAGATCTTATTCCCGGTGCTACACCCGTTGCTAAAGCACCTTACCGATTAGCTCCTACAGAAATGAAGGAATTAATGACGCAACTACAGGAGTTACTTGACAAAGGGTTCATACAACCTAGTTCCTCGCCTTGGGGAGCTCCGGTTCTCTTTGTTAAGAAGAAGGACGGATCAATGCGTATGTGTATTGACTACCGTGAGTTGAACAAACGAACGGTCAAGAATAAGTATCCTCTCCCGAGAATTGATGATCTTTTTGATCAACTACATGGTGCTTCGTATTTTTCAAAGATTGATCTGCGGTCCGGTTATCATCAGTTAAAGGTAAAGAAGGAAGATGTAGCAAAGACAGCTTTCCGGACTAGATATGGTCATTATGAGTTCTTAGTCATGCCATTTGGGTTGACCAATGCTCCAGCCGCGTTTATGGACTTAATGAATCGGGTATGCCGCCCCTTTCTAGATCATTTTGTTATTGTGTTTATTGATGATATTTTGATCTACTCTAAGTCAGAGGATGAACACCGTGAGCATTTGAAAGCAGTTTTGGAGGTGTTGAGGGAGAAGAAGTTGTACGCAAAGTTTTCTAAATGTGAGTTTTGGCTCCGAGAAGTGCAGTTTCTTGGTCATGTTATTACATCGGAAGGTATTAAAGTAGATCCTTCAAAGATTGAAGCTGTTTCAAAGTGGGAGCAGCCAAAGACACCTACCGAGATTAAGAGTTTTCTTGGTTTGGCTGGGTATTATAGAAGGTTTATTCAGGATTTTTCTCGAATAGCCAAGCCTATGACGGAATTAACAAAGAAGGGTGTGAAGTACGAGTGGACTGAAAAGCAGGAAAATGCATTCCAAACGTTGAAAAAGAAGTTGTGTGAAGCTCCTATCCTTGCCTTGCCTGAAGGTACTGATGATTTAGTGGTATATAGCGATGCTTCTATTACGGGTTTGGGTTGTGTCTTAATGCAGAGAGACAAAGTGATTGCTTATGCGTCACGTCAGTTGAAGCCTCATGAGAAGAATTACCCTACCCATGATCTTGAACTAGCGGCAGTTGTGTTTGCATTGAAATTATGGAGACATTACTTATATGGTACTAAATGCACACTTTACACCGACCATAAGAGTTTACAATATATGTTTACTCAAAAGGAGATGAATGTGAGACAAAGAAGGTGGATGGAATTACTTAAAGACTATGATTGTGAAATCAAATACCATCCGGGTAAAGCCAATGTAGTGGCGGATGCACTAAGTAGGAAAGTGCAAAGTTCTTCTTGTAAGTTGATGAGCATGCAAGTTCAGGCCAAGTCGGGTCTATTAGATCGAATTAAAGAAGCACAAAAGATGGCATTAATGAAGGATAATATTGATAATGAGAGTATTGGAAAGAAGAAACGTCTTGTGATGGAGACAAATAGTCGTGGGTTTAAAACATACAAGGGTCGCATTTGGGTGCCACTGCTTGGTGGTAACCGAGAGTTGATCCTTGAAGAGGTCCATAGAAGTAGGTATTCGATGCATCCCGGTGTCACCAAAATGTATGCAGATTTGAAGCCGATTTATTGGTGGCCGGATATTAAAGGTGAAGTAGCTCATTTTGTAGCAAAGTGTTTGACATGTGCACGTGTGAAAACGGACCATAAAAAGCCGTATGGATTGTTGCATCAATTAGACGTTCCCGAGTGGAAATGGGATCATATCACGATGGACTTTGTAAC
The DNA here is from genome assembly GCA_034093135.1 of Erigeron breviscapus. Classification (NCBI taxonomy): domain Eukaryota; kingdom Viridiplantae; phylum Streptophyta; class Magnoliopsida; order Asterales; family Asteraceae; genus Erigeron; species Erigeron breviscapus. The sequence goes on from CM067170.1 coordinate 16,639,769, forward strand.
GAAGCTACCTAAAACGCCGAAAGGGAATGATATGATTTGGGTGATTGTAGATAGATTGACGAAGAGTGCTCATTTTCTAGCTACCCGACAAGATGTGCCTTTAACGAAGATGGCAAAGATGTACATTGATGAAGTAGTTGCGAAACATGGAGTTCCTTTATCTATTGTTTCGGATCGAGACTCGAGGTTTGTGTCAAACTTTTGGAAGGGTCTTCAACGGGAGTTGGGTAGTAGAATAAATTTGAGTACCGCCTATCATCCCCAAACCGATGGGCAAAGTGAGAGAACCATTCAAACCTTGGAGGATATGTTGAGAACGTGTGTACTTGAATATGGTGGAGCATGGGATGAACACTTGAAGTTGATTGAATTTGCTTATAATAATAGTCACCATGCAAGTATTGGGATGCCACCATTTGAAATGTTATATGGAAGAAGATGTAGGACTCCAAGTTGTTGGATGGAGCCCGGTGAAAAGCAGTTGACCGGTCCCGAAATTATTGAAATTACCTCTGAAAAGGTTAATGTAGCTAAAGAAGCCTTACGTGTGGCAAGAGAAAGGCAGAAAACATATGCAGATAAGAAAAGGAGACCGATTGAGTTTAATGTGGGTGATTTAGTGATGCTGAAAGTATCACCTTGGAAAGGAGTTATCCGATTTGGAAAGAAGGGAAAGTTGAGTCCAAGATTTATTGGACCTTTTAAAGTGGTGAAGCGCATTAAAGATGTGGCATATCAGTTGGAATTACCTCCAGAATTGGATGGAATTCACAACACCTTCCATGTATCCTACTTGAGGAAATGTTTAGCAGAGGAGTCAAGTGTGATTCCTATTAAAGACGTGAGTATTGACCCAATGAAGAGAATAGTAGACGAACCGGTAGCGATACTTGGAAGAAAGCAAAAGAAGTTACGCAGAAAGGTGATTGAACTTGTCTTGATAAAGTGGAAGCATAATCATGGAGAAAGCTTGACTTGGGAAACTGAAGCAGTAATGAAGGAGAAATATCCCGAGTTGTTCCTAACTGATGAGATTCCGGGGACGGAATCCTCTTAAGGGGGAGGTAATTGTAACATCCCAAACTTTTCTTTAAGATTTGACTAACGCCGTTAAGTCAACTTTGTGTGTGTCGATAAGTCTAGTGTGAATATATGCATATACGTAGTTAAAGTGTGTTATGTGTGAGGCTTGGAAGCCTAAATATTAATGTGGTATAAATGTGTGAAATATGAAGGTTTATGTCTATGTAGTGACATCCAATGAAGGACTAATGTTGTATATGGTCAATAATGCAGTTTGTGACCAATAATGAAGGGTTTAGAAGTCCAGGGCTGATTTTGACATAGGTGGAAATTGAAAAACGGGTTTAGGTTAGAATTACCCTAATCTAGTGTTAATTGGCAGCCATTAGCAATTAACAAAACAATTAACCCTTTCTTGAATCCTAAAGCAGCTAATTGAGTTTTGATCAAACGTTTTGGGTGTTGTAATTGATCGATCATCTAAACAAGCAGGTAATTATTGAATCATTGAATGTATTTTCGAGATCTAAGGTCGAATTATATGGATTCAAATCTGATTTTTAAAGGAGTTTTCAAAGAATTAGTGTTTAATGGTGTTTTGATTAATTAATGTTCAAAATGGTGTCAATCGAGTCCTTAGCCGATTTGGTTGATCAAAGGGTGTTTACTGGTGTCAAATACATGTTTTGGAAGAAGTTTTGATGAGTCGGTTATTGGAAAATCGAAGATTTTGGTCTGTTTATGAAAAACTGTCGAGCAGGGATGAAACGAAGATAACCTTCGTTTCTATCTTCGTTTTCACTAAATTCGTAAGAAGGTTGGAGCTAACTTCGTTGGCAAATTCGTAAACCAGAAAACAAAACGAAAATGAAGTTTAAATTCGTTTAACTGCCTATCTTCGTAAGGAGCTATTTTCGTAAAGTAGAACGAACGAAGATAAAGTTCGTACGAAGTTAAATTCGTAAGAAGGTTGGAGCTAACTTCGTTGGCAAATTCGTAAACCAGAAAACAAAACGAAAATGAAGTTTAAATTCGTTTAACTGCCTATCTTCGTAAAGAAGCTAATTTTGTAAAGTAGAACGAACGAAGATAAAGTTCGTACTAAATTCGTAAGAAGGTTGGAGCTAACTTCGTTGGCAAATTCGTAAACCAGAAAACAAAACGAAAATGAAGTTTAAATTCGTTTAACTGCCTATCTTCGTAAGGAAGCTATTTTCGTAAAGTAGAACGAACGAAGATAAAGTTCGTACGAGGGTCCATTTGAGGTCCTAAATGACTTATACTTTATATGTTAATGAACGATAGGTGTCGGAGGTTACTGATAAGCAGTATTAGCTACTTGTAGTATGTATGGTGTTTTGATTAATTAATGTTCAAAATGGTGTCAATCGAGTCCTTAGCCGATTTGGTTGATCAAAGGGTGTTTACTGGTGTCAAATACATGTTTTGGAAGAAGTTTTGATGAGTCGGTTATTGGAAAATCGAAGATTTTGGTCTGTTTATGAAAAACTGTCGAGCAGGGATGAAACGAAGATAACCTTCGTTTCTATCTTCGTTTTCACTAAATTCGTAAGAAGGTTGGAGCTAACTTCGTTGGCAAATTCGTAAACCAGAAAACAAAACGAAAATGAAGTTTAAATTCGTTTAACTGCCTATTTTCGTAAAGTAGAACGAACGAAGTTCAAGTTCGTACGAAGAATAACTTCGTAAGCTAAGTTCGTACGAAGAATAACTTCGTAAGTTAAGTTCGTACGAGGGTCCATTTGAGGTCCTAAATGACTTATACTTTATATGTTAATGAACGATAGGTGTCGGAGGTTACTGATAAGCAGTATTAGCTACTTGTTTGTGCGCGGGTACTACAATCAGGTAAGATACACTACTTTGTCACGCTGGGGGATCAACTAAAAGCTGGTTTCAAATCATATACACTTCCATTCGGTACCTTATTATTGCATGTGGGCATATGGGTTACTTGGGAGGTATTATGGGTTATGCAGTTGACCATGAGACCTGAGATGCAGTCCCTATTGTAGTGTAATGCAGTATTGCTTAATGTAGTATGTAGCTATGCAGTTGACCATGAGACCTGAGATGCAGTCCCTATTGTAGTGTAATGCAGTATTGCTTAATGTAGTATGTAGCTATGCAGTTGATGTAGTTTAATATAGTATCTTGATATGCATGATATATAGAAATGAAGTTGATGTGTGATATGCATGCTTGACTTGTACGCCTAGTTCACTAGACTTGCTAGGTTGCTATGTCACTTGCACGTTTAAGGATCCAAACGTAATGAAGTTAAAGTGTGTGAATGTTTAGGAATGCAGTATATGTGTGAACGTGTGATGTGTGTTGTGCCTAATAAAACTTGTCTAATAATGAAGATTGTTTTAATCGGACAATTGCTTTTAAATTAAGTGTTATCTTACTTAGCTAACACTTGTTTCTTTAATGTGGTTGTTCCCTCAGGTTTAGCTTGATGGAATCTAGATGCAGGACGTGTGAGCTTGGGTAGATGCAATGCAGGAGCCTTAGCTACCCTTAGACGATGCTTTCTTTAGACATTCATTACATTTCGTATTTAATGTCGAATTTATGTAGAGATGTGTGAACGGTTGTTTTATGTTGGGCAACCATTGGGTTTTCATTTGAACTATTGTTGATATGGCATGTAACACCAAATAAATGCAGAAACCGAAATGTTTTTATCGGTTTTGACTTTTACAGTCTTTACTTCCGCAATTTAACACCGTTAGGTGAAAAGTTTTTGAAAACCCATATTTTTAAACGACGGGTGTTACAGGAAGGGTGTTGGAATTATTATAGTTTTGCAATCTTATAACTTTCAGGGACTAGTTTTGTAATTTGGCAATCTTCTATTCAGGTATGTTTTATGTTGGGCAACCATTGGGTTTTCATTTGAACTATTGTTGATATGGCATGTAACACCAAATAAATGCAGAAACCGAAATGTTTTTATCGGTTTTGACTTTTACAGTCTTTACTTCCGCAATTTAACACCGTTAGGTGAAAAGTTTTTGAAAACCCATATTTTTAAACGACGGGTGTTACAGGAAGGGTGTTGGAATTATTATAGTTTTGCAATCTTATAACTTTCAGGGACTAGTTTTGTAATTTGGCAATCTTCTATTCAGGTATGTTTTATGTTTGTGTTATGTTTGTATGAAGTTATAAAGTGCAGGGGCTTAATATGGAATTTGGATATCTGGATGGCTGGCTATATATACTCTTATTAGATCAGTTTTTAGGGTGAGAGAGAAAAGAGGCCAAATATTATTTTCGATATATATTTTTCTGTATCTATATCTTTTTCTGTATTATTTGTATTAGATCATCTTGATCTAGTCTGTCTAAGAGAGTTGTAGTGAGGAGGATTGTAAGAGTGTTTTGTATTAGTGAATCACATCCATTAAGGAGACGATTCGTTCTATTTGTATCGGTAGCACTCATTTGAGGACTACTTTGTTTGATTTGATTTCTGGGCAATAATATAGAATTATTGCATTATTGTGTGTTGATCTGTTTTCTTTACAAGTTGTGAAATATTTTTTAATAACCTACACAGTTTTTGACAGTTGACAAGTTTTTTTACGGAGAAAAATCAACAACTACATATTATCAAATTTAAGACCTATATTTTGAGATTCTAGTTATTCGTGGTGAAAGAGTGACACATTTTAATGACTTAAAAGAAAATTAAATACAATGACCTGATAGGAATATATTTTGATGATACATTAAAATTATAATATCATATTATGTCATATACAAATAACTATCGATCTTGATTCATATGATATCAAAAATCGCCTCCCTATTTATTTATACTAGACTACTAAAGGCACCAAGAGTCATTGAATTTTTTTCATCAACTCTCACAAATTATGTCAATTCATTCAAGCCCTCCAGCCTTCTCAACCAGTCCTCTCAATCATTTTTACTGACGTCCGATAAATTTTCAGCCTCCCAAATTTAATTTATTATTTATATATAATTAAACTAAAATTTAGATGAGAATCACATGAAAACACCACGTGTCAACTTTTTATTGAGTATAATTCCTAAAGAATCTAAGTGGGGTGTCTCCACATAAAATATTTCTCTCTCCATTTATCATTATCGGTTTCCTAGCTTTTTCTAAACCATAAAATCAACACCGCCGATGTTGTTAAAGCCTGATTGAAGCATACATTTGACTAACCCGATTACCACTCTTAGTGCCTGTTAACAAGCACATTATCAATCTTGATTCATATGATATCAAAAATCGCCTCCCTATTTATTTATACTAGACTACTAAAGGCACCAAGGTCATTGAATTTTTTTCATCAACTCTCACAAATTATGTCAATTCATTCAAGCCCTCCAGCCTTCTCAACCAGTCCTCTCAATCATTTTTACTGACGTCCGATAAATTTTCAGCCTCCCAAATTTAATTTATTATTTATATATAATTAAACTAAAATTTAGATGAGAATCACATGAAAACACCACGTGTCAACTTTTTATTGAGTATAATTCCTAAAGAATCTAAGTGGGGTGTCTCCACATAAAATATTTCTCTCTCCATTTATCATTATCGGTTTCCTAGCTTTTTCTAAACCATAAAATCAACACCGCCGATGTTGTTAAAGCCTGATTGAAGCATACATTTGACTAACCCGATTACCACTCTTAGTGCCTGTTAACAAGCACATTATCAATCTTGAATCATATGATATCAAATATAATCTATAAATAATTTCAAATGTAAAGCGAACGAAAGCCACGAAATTTGACCAAATAAAATGCTACTACAAATACAAAAGTATTTCAAAAGTTATCCATGGAAAGAATTAAAGGAATATGCTCAAAATATTTCGAAGAGATTTTATCAACCGTTGGATTCAAAAGATACCTTAGATAAAAAGTGACAGTGCCACGTGGCATTAATTAATTTACTGCCTGCAACTCACCGACGCCCTACCAGATCCTCTCCACTCACTCACTCACTCGCTCTATACATTTTCTTTACTACTCTCCTGTGTCTATACTATAACTACATCTATCTATATCTATATCTATATCTATATCTATATCCTACATACATTTCATTACATTCTTTTTTTAAAGTGACCTGGAAAAAAATAAGAAAAATTTCAGACACACACTAACCCAAACACACAAGTCCTTTTTTCCATATATAAATTTTTTTATTTTAAAAACAAACAAAAAAAGATTCATAATTTATTCCAAAGATCCATACCCTTTTTTATACATCTAGGGTTCTTTACAAAACCCACCTTTTCCATATATAATATTTTTACTTATGGACTTTTGATCTTTGATTCTTACTCTAAGGTGAGCAAGTTTTGATCTTTTTTCAGTTTAATACTTAAATGTGTGATTTTTAATAATGGGTTTTGTTTATTTTTGTTAAATCTTTGGATTTGGTTTGAATCTTGTAGATAGAATAGTGGATCTGTTTACATGTTTGAAGATCTAGTGTTGGTTAGTTGTGTTTTGGGGGGTTTTTGAATAAAAAGTTGTGTTCATTTTGTGTGTGAATGCTATATTGTTATTGTGCATTTGTTTAGATTCAGTTGTTGAAGTGATTAGTTGGTGATGATATTGTCTTTAGTATGATTTTTTGGAATTTGGGGGAAAATGAAGAAATTTAAGGTTGTGTTTTAGGTGTATGTGTGTGCTTTTTTCTTGTATCATGATGTTGAATGTATATCCATTGGATCAAGCACAAAAAGGGTATATGCCTATTTATTGTTTGTGCAAATAAATGGCTAAACAAATGAGTTTTACCCTGGTCAAGGTTCCCCGGGATAGCGAGTCTTTTGTCTCTAATGTATACACCCTAACTGGGGTGTCCCTGTGGCGGTTTCTGAACCCTTTCCATTGCAATTCCAAAATGTCACCTAGCAAGATTCGAACCTGAGAATTCTTGTGAGGATATCAGGAATCTGGTTTCCTGACCAATAGGCCACCTTGGTGGTGGTTTTATTGTTTGTGCATATATTCCACAAAATAATTAGATTAAATTAAGGGGCATTGCCTACTCACACTGTTCTGCAGAATGTGGATGATTATAGACAGATTGATGTGTGTAAGAAAACTAATGTCGTCTAGAGTATAATGCCGTTAAAAAAAGTTGGAAGGAGATATTAGTATATTACGAGGAAGTCTTTTTATTCTTACTTGTATATCTTACTTGTATATTACGATGTGTGTTAAGAAAACTAATGTCGTCTAGAGTATAATGCTATCTTAAAAAAAGTTGGAAGGAGATACTAGTATATTACAAGGAAGTTATTTTTTCTTACTTGTATATCATATTTGCGAGACTAAAAAAAGTAGTTTTTGTAGTTATGGTGGACGTTGACGATATGATCGTTGTTTCTGGAAACGGGAGTACTCATGATGCAGATCATGAACAATATTCCAACTATGATGAGGAAGATGACTCTATGGAAATCGTAGCCAGAATTCCCAATTACAATCCTGAAAGTAAAGAAGAAAATGGGAATTCAAACGATTCATTTGCTGAACAAGTTGAAGAAAGTAACAATCTTGATGCTTTTGAGGTAGGGAGCACTAAAATACTTAGATATAACTTAAGTCAGTTTGAAAAAATATATTTATCTTCACTTTCTTGCTAACACTTTTCGTAAAAGATTTCTCTGGAAATTTATGGTTTGACAATAAAGGCATGGCACATAGGCAATTTGGCATTTGAACTTTTTCTTGGTCGATTTTTAACAAACATTTCCCGTGTTTCTTTATTCTGATGGTTTAAACAAGTTGGGAAGTTACTGTTAGTATGTCTGTCTTCTTGGTAGTAAATCCTGCTTGATCATTTTTAATGATCACTTCTAATTACACTGCTGCTTAGCTTTTATTGTAAAAAAATTACTGTTGTTCTACTATCAGGAACTTCAAGTGAAAGACACTGATTTACCAGCTCAACCCGAATGTCAAAGTGATACGGGAATCAATCTGGATATTAAAAATGATATGAAAAAGAAGACAGTTGGTAATGTTGGGAAGAAAACTACTTCGGTTAGAAGTGGATCGATACCTATTGAGAAGAAGAGTGGCAAATCAAAACCCGTAATGGTTCAAGTTAAGGCCCCTCTTTCTAAGGTACATTTGCTTCTTTATATACTTATGCATCGTTTTCTTAGAGATTATTCTAATTCCACTTTCATGGAACGATAGCAAAGCAATTTTATACATTTAACTCTTGAATAATGTGTCTATTATCTGTGTGTTACTTTATACAATTATACCCAATCCGTCCAGGTATGAGGCAGGTGAGATGTAGACAACCATACCTCTGCCGGAGGGTCGGGAAACTGCTTCTGAAAGTTCTCCAGCGCATGTGTGTGAAATAATATATATGTGTATATGCTTGTGTTTATGTGTGAACAATGTGAGTGACTATATCTGTGTATTATAATATATAAAAGTGTGTGTGTGCGTTCGCGCGCATATAAGACTATAAGAGGATAAGTTATATAACAATAAGGATAAGAGAAAGTATGCATGCATATAGGCATACAGTATTAAACAATAGACAATAGAACAGATATGAGCATATAATGAAATAAGTCTAACGTACTTGAGACCCTATAAAGACAGCTCTATTCCTAAATGTTACTTTATATTATACATTAAAGTAATACAGTCCTTGATTGTATTAACTTTATGTTTCTTGGTCAATTGTTGAAAGTTTTTCAAGTATCTTCATCTGTTCATTTTTGCAGCCTGGAAAGTCGGATTCTCCAACATCTAATGCAAATGTGGTGCAATCTGAAGGTCTCAAGTACGTTTTTTTAACTCTCAAACTATGCTAGCAAGCTCTGTCCATCTGAGTTTTATGTTTCTTCAAATTGTTGGCTCCCTAGCTTGTAGCTTGTTGGTAGTGGGTGTGTGGATGTGCACTCGTGTAATATTAAATAATCATATAATTACATGATCAGTTGTTATAGAATGTGCTGTAGGTGATACTAGATAGTGTTTTGATGTGCTTCTGTAGTTATAGTTATTACAGTCAGATAATTAATTGTTTGAGCAGTTGACAAGTTTTGATAACACACATCTAAACACTCCTTCAGTGGTGAATTGGCTTCTGTAGAATGAATGAATGATCGCTTCAGCTTTTTGTACACCAAGTAATAAGTTTTTTTTGTCAAGATTTGTGAAGTTGTCTTATTAATACAGGGTGAAGAGTAAAGTGAAATCAACAAAAACGGTTCATGGAAGTACAACAGAAGGAAGAGCACATTCTTCTGAGTATCCTATTTGTCTTAGTCCCAATAGGATTTATATTAGTCCCACATTCATTTTAATTTACTCCTATATTTCCGTGCATTTGACTTCTACTTCAATTCTACCTTTTTTTTTTTTTTTTTTCCAGTATGTGTTTGGTTCACAATCTGCAGGACATAATGTAGTGGTGAATAGTTTGCCATAAATTATATAAAACCTTTCTACTTTTGCTATCTAGTGTTAGTTGTCATCCTTTGACTTCGAATGTCAAGGTCATTTACAAATATCAAGTTATTACGTTCGCCTATTGTTTTAACGAAGATTGTTTTTGGATTTGCTTTTTAACGCATTGATTGCTTCTGAAAAGTTACGTATATAAATATTATATTCGAACTTGAAATCAGTTTGTTTGAGATTCAAGATACAAGTTGGAGTGTTGGACATTATGACACTCTGTTTGTCCTTAATAACTTGAATAGAAGCTCCACAACAGGAGATGAAAAGCCACAAAGACTGGGCACGCTGCCTGCCTATAGCTTTAGTTTCAGGTGTAATGAAAGAGCCGAAAAACGGAAAGAGGTTGGAAATATTGACCTTCAGGCTCAAATACGCGAGATTCACCTTTAAAATACTTGAAACTTACTATGTTTTTTGCAGTTCTATTCTAAGCTCGAGGAGAAGATTCATGCAAAAGAAGAAGAAAAAAATACATTGCAAGCCAAATCCAAGGTACAATTAATAGTTAGGTACTTTTTTAAAAGGTTATGGATCTCTTTGTGATTAACTATAAGAAATATGTATATCTTAATATTTCACTTGTGTGTAATAGGAACATCAAGAAGCTGAGATTAAAATGTTACGAAAGAGCCTTATGTTCAAAGCAACACCTATGCCCACATTCTATCATGAAACTCCACCTAAGACAGAGTTAAAGAAGGTAAGTTGGCTACAAAGCATTAGTTAGCACTCTATTCGTCATCAGTGTTACACATTGATTTTAAATATTAAACAAACAGCAGTGCTGGATTGCCAAAATTTGTTTCAGATTTTACTAACACGACGCCTGTAAGGGGGTCTTTTGATTTGCATCTAAAGAGAGATTATGTGTGTTTTCTGTTTGATTGTTCAGATATATCTAATTATATTGAAAGTCGATATGGTCAGAAAGGAGATTTTTGTGATAAAAAGGAAACGACTTGTGAGATGGGAGAAAAGTCTCAGAAATTAGTTTAAACAAAAGGGGTGATTGGTAGCCATATTATACCAACGGATAGTTTTGTTGCAACTTATTATTTGCCCCATAATAATTATAGGCAAACTCAGTTTATTCGAAAATATCAGTTTCAAAACATAGATCCAAACACCCTGTATTTGTTAATACTTTCTCCAAAATCATTACATAGAGATGGAGCAAATGTATTTGTCAGCTTGGCTAATGTTATAATATTGTTAAATGGCCAATGGGTATGTCATCTATGTTATATCTATCCTTTTGGTATAACACAAATGGTTGTTATTAATGTAGATACCGACTACACGACCCAAATCACCAAAACTTGGACGGAAAAAGGACTCACCGACGGCGGAAATGGAGGCAAATAATGGTAATGCTTTTCGTCCTGCTCGATTAAGTTTGGATGCAAAGAAGTCACTGAACAACAAACCCATCACTAAAGGTCCCTCTGTTGTCACAAAGAAACCGATAAGGAAATCTCTTCCCAGGCTACCTTCTGAAAAGACCAAATTGCCCACCGACTCCAAAGACAGAAAAGAAGCGTCTTCCCAAGAGGTTCCAGTTTCTTCCAGCGAAACAAACGAACTTAAAGATTCATCAAATATCCAGGAGGCAGATTCACATGCCATCGAGGAAAAAGCCAATTGAAATGATGAGAATGGTGTATTTCATTGAGTTATCGGTTCCAATTTCGCCCTCCAAAGTATATAAATGATGGCATTGATTGAAAACTTGAGGTGGGAAGACTTTCACTTGTTGCAAATTAGAAGGGTTTGTTTAAATCTTGTTCCATTGTTGTTCATAGTCAGCTGCCTTGCATGCATGCATGCAAAGTCCGGTAAGTGTTTTTGTCGTGCTTTTTCGAGAATGGTGGTGTGACCATTTTGCCCTTATTTGAGCATTGGATGTTTAGTTTTTCCTTTGAACAATTGATTCCTGAACTGTATTGGAATGTGCTTTAGTTTTACTAATTATCAAGAAACTAGTTCTGTTTCAGATCTTTATTCGACGAAACGTTGGAATTGTGTTGGCTGTTGATAATCTGGTCTCCTCTGATATGGTTAAACTTGTGTGCTAGATATCTTTTTAAATTTTTGTTAAAATTTCCATACCCCTTGAGTTTGCCATGGTATAACTATGTCAGACGCATAGAGTAATTATGAAAGCATAGGTACAACTACTTGTTAAGACTTTTTACTCGTGTTAAACGGACTACGACTTTACACCATTAATGCCGTTTTGGGTCTTCTATAAGCTGCATTTAGCAAACTCATTGAGACTAAAGGGAGTGGGAAGAAGGGGAAGGGGGGCGACTTGTGCCATGTGGCATGTGGGGTAAAAAGAGTTGCCCCTCAAAGGTGGAAACGAGTGAGATTTTAAAGGGGGCGACTTGTGTCATGTGGCACTTGTAATGATTGATTTTATTATTTTTTTGATTTTTTTTATACTTTGTTATTAATTAAAGATGTTATATTTATTAAAAAGTAATATATATATAAAACATAAACATATATTTAAAACATAAACTAATTTATTTAAACATAATTAAAAGTTACTACTAATTAAACATAAAATGAAACATTTAAACCAATTAAACATAAAATAAATAAACTAAGTCGAATATTTTTCACGAAGCTCCTGTTTTTTGCGTTCCATGATGCTTCTCTCGGGCTCTTCAAGGTGGGAATAGTCGGTACCCAACAATTTCCAATCGGCGTTTTCTTCCATAATTTTAACTTTCTTTTCCTTCAATTGAATTTTCTTCGAGCTCATATCAAACAACTTATCCAACTTTTTCGCTATTCCTTCAAACGTCTCCATATACCTACCTTTCCCTTTCCCCTTGCCGCCCGATCCCGACCCGCCTTCCCCTCTCGACGCTTTCTTTGACGCGTCCCTACCAATCGGACGTTCCTGAAACACCGGCTCCTCATCATCACCCAACTCCTCAAACGAGTTAAGGTCAAAGTTGACCCTAGCATCCGACCCTTGACTAGCCACTGGATCGGTGGATGATGAAGTCTTCGATCTTTTGGCGGTGGGTTGACCGAGATTGGTCCTCACATTGCTTTTGTCCACTAGATAAAACTTCGAACTATACCTAATTTTCTCCCAAATTGTCATATACGGGAATGCCTTGCCATAAGTTCCTTCATACTCTTCGTTCGCCTTTCTAACACGGTCTAAATCATTTTGCCCACTTGCATGACCGGCTCGAGTATAGATTTGGTTGAAGTTTTGAACAAGTGGACGTATCTTCCTCCATTTCGCACTCACAACTTCGGGGTCACGGTAATCTTTCGGCTTTTCTTCAAGCGTCGCCAAAGCCTCCGTTATTCGTGACCAATAGACCCTTTTTTTGATAGTTTGCTACAACAAAAAAACAAGTCAAGTTATACAAATAATATATATTTTTTATAAAAAAACGGGCTGTTTTAAAAAAAATAAAATTAAAACTGTTTTAATTTTTTTAAAAAAAACGAAAACAGTTTTTTTTTTTTAAAAAAAAACGAAAACAGTTTGTTTTTAAAAAAAAACGAAAACAGTTTTTTTTTTAAAAAAAAAAAACGAAAACAGTTTGTTTTTAAAAAAAAACGTAAACTGTAATGTTTTTATAAAAAAAAACGAAAACAGTTTTTTTTTTAAAAAAAAAAACGAAAACAGTTTGTTTTTTAAAAAAAAACGTAAACTGTAATGTTTTTAAAAAAAAAACGAAAAACAGTTTTTTTTTTAAAAAAAATAATAATAATATGCGTTTAAAAAAAAGAAATATACCACATTCCGGGTCTTCGGTCACCGATAGCCAAGCCGTAGCTAAATTCATTTCTTCCGGCGGTAGCCACGCTTGTTGGACATTTCTTGGACGTGGTTCGTCGCCGCCGCCCCCTTTTTTCCTATGTTGGCGCCTTGCTTTTGATTGTTGTGGTGGTGGTTGTGTCTCTTGAACAATATCATCATCTTGAGAATCTTGGATCGGCGGTGGAGTATCAACAAGTCTTTGACTATCAAAAAATGAGCCCGGAGTGTTTTGTTGGCTAGACGACCCACCAAAAGTTTCTTGTTGACTCGAACTACCCATAACCATACCCGAACCCATACCCATACCCATACCCATACCCATACCCATACCCATTTGTTGATTTGTGGACATTTGTTGAATCAATTGAAAAATATGATTATTGTTGAGTAAACTAAGGTCGTTCATCATATTGGGTTGTTGATTTGGGTTGTTTGGTCGTTGATTACGAAAACTCGGGTTAAAAGGATTGTTGTTGAAGTTGTTGTTGGGAAACATTTTTAGAAAAAAAATGAAGAAGAAAGGTGAGAAGAAGGTTGATGTAAAGAAAGGTTAATGTAAAATGAAAAGGAAATGTATATAAATAAAGGTAAAGAAATTAAAATAAAAAGGAAATTTTTTTTTTTTTTTTGAAATTGGTCAAAACTAGCCGGTACTATATTAAATTGCATCGGTCAACGTGAAAGTCAAAGGAAAAGAGGGCGAGCTGTGGAGGTCGGGCAAAGGAAGAGTCGGCCAAGGGGGGTGGTGTGGGGGGCGATTTTTGCTGACTTGGGGCAAGAGTCGGGCGGAGTACGCACCACTCCGTTCAGTCTGAGGTTTGGCTTATTACAATCACAGGTGCACGAAGTACAGTAGTAGATTGACATTGTCAGAAACTGTAACTTTTATTTGGGTATTGATTTGCCTTGTGAAGTTGTACATCCTTAACTGCTATTACCAACATTAATGAAATAGCATGTTAATTTCTACAATATAATTTGAAGCTTGATATGCATAAGCAGTAGGGGCGCCAATTGTCAACATAACCCAAAACCTAATATGAACCTGGGTAATCCCCATCTGCCAATCTGTTGATTTTCCAGTCTGGTAATGGATTAAAGTTTAATTAATATTCTTTTTCTCTGGGTTTTCTGGGGTTTATGAGCAGTAATATGCTTCATTTCTGATTCAAGAACATCAAGTTTTCTACCAATCTGAAAAGAAGGATACTAAAACATGTTGACCCATTTGCCTCTTTCACCCGCCAACCTAACAACTATGGTGAACGTCGGTTCATGATTCAAGTATGAATAGTTTTTTCTTCTAGGTTATAGTTCATCTCATTTTGTTGGGCCTCTTTCAACACGTACGTTAAGTCGACTTTCAGGGTGTGCAATCTTTACACATTTCTTAAATAGTTTCACATTGTAGCCTTTACCATCTGATTTTATCCTTAAAAAACCTCCAGAGATTCATGGTCCAATAATAGATCTTTTAAAACCTCATAATGAAGAATGTAGTTGCATCACTTGCATGTATGGTTCGATGAGTTTAATCTTGGTGAAAAACATACATAAGAGTTCAATAGAATCAGTGGTGGATATTGTTCCAAACTTCCAATCGTTCGAATTGGACTATGCATTTCCAGATGTGGTAGCAAAAAATCGGTACCAACCACTATAGTATCGAAAATACAGGTACGAGTACCTGAATGTTTACTTCAGTTCGGTTTCGTGTTTGGGATTAATTCAGTTTCAGTATAAGTGGTATCAGTAAGGATCCATACCAAATACCATCCCTAGTAAAGATGGCATAAAACAAACTACAAATTTATTTCATGTCACAATGAATACATACAATACAAACTGGAGCAGGACTTGATTCTTGTTACACATCAACCAGTCCAAAAAAAAAGAAAGTGAAACCTGTAGAAGCTTATAGTGTAACTGTGAAAGAAACTCGATCAAACTTTAAACAAAGCGAGCAAAGTAGATACAACATTAAACAAACTACAAATTTATTTCATTCACATCACAATTGCATACATACAATACAAACTGAAGCAGGCCTTAATTCCCATTACACACCGGTACCAAAAAATAGTGAAACCTTGAAAAAAATTAAAAAAAACCCACAATTGGGTTGTTGTGGCCAAAGCTCACCAAAAACAAGGGACCAGGGCCCTGAATTGAAGCCGGTACTAACTTGGGATCATAACAAACCTGTTTCAAGTACTTGAAATCCACCTGACCCGAAAAGACAAGGATGAAATGGAAGTTGACACGACACATGCAGACAAATCATATAAGTGGGAAGACAAACATAACCCTTAAATAAGCTTCGAGAAAAGCTAAAACACAGACTAGGACCGTTGCAAAAGGTGTCTCTATGAACCATAAGAAGGTATCAAGATTCTCATGGAAATATGGCTATGAAGAATAAAGACCTAGTGTAACAGGCCAAAAAATTCTTATAGCAGCTGCTTGTTTAGCAAGTAACTACAAAAAAAGAGGTATCAGCCATATCCACGGAAAAACTAGAACCAACTGCTGGATTCATGGTAGACTCCCTATCACTAGCCCTATAAAAAAAACTCGACTTGCTACTCAAACATAATACGAGGTTTAAAAGACTCGACTTAGGACAGAATATCACATTTCCAAAGGTGGTCAACTATAAGACCAACTGAAGAATTACTAATCCCATGACAACCCTGGATGTTCAAACCGGTAAGGGACTCACCTAGCTTCCCCAGGAATGGTAAGCTCTTGTCTGATACTAGGCGACAACTAGAAATCGAAAATAGCTGAAGATTCAATTGTACTGCACAAGCCAAAACCGAAATACCCGAGTCGGTGATTGAGCATTCTGAAACATCAAGTTCCGAGAGTAATAAGCAGTTTGATGCAATGGCAACCATGCTTGCATCAGTGACGAATCTGCATCCGTCAAGATTTAGAACCTCAAGTGTCCCACCATGCGCCTTCGACATTTCACAAACTACTTTATCTGTTAAATTAACGCACCAGCGGAGGTTGACTTTAACTAGACCAGCTTCGCAACCCTCAATGAGCGGGGTAAATCCGTTGTCGGTAATACCGTGGAGCCCGATTAATTCAATGTGTTGAAGTTCAGGGCAAAGCTGACCAATCAACATCAAGCTACTGTTCCCAAATCCTGAGCAGTTACGAACAGATAATGATCTAAGGGAGTTGCTCTTAAAGGATGAGATTCCAAAAGCCAAATCCTTAATCCCAAGACAATTTTCCAAAGTAAGACTTTTTAAATTGGAGACGCAGTTTACCAGCATACTAAATACGCCGCATTGTGTGACCCGGTGGCATTCCTCTAGAAGCAGGCTCTCTAGTGAAAGTGCTGATTTTGCAAATGACACTAATCCTTTATCAGATAAGATGGCACATTTACGAAGGGAAAACTGTTTCAGATTCGGACATCCTATGCCAACTGCTTCAAGTCCAAGATCAGTTAGCCCAAAACACGAGGTAACTATTAAGGATCTCAACTTCTGCAACCCTTGACCATTGCCCATGACCCAGAACCCTTTTTCGGTAACCTTACATAGACTAGTAAGAACCAAGTCTGTAATTGCAATCCCATAGTGCCCAATGACAGCAAGTGACATGTCACTGACATTTAACGCCTGTAAGTTTACTTTCTTCAAGGAATAACTAGTTGATGACAACAAACATGCAATTCCTTGATCTCCAATTAAGGGGCAGTTCTTAATTGAAACCGACTTCAAGTTTTGGCACTTTTGACCAATTGCTTGAAGGGCCTCATTCCCAACATTTGCGCATGAATCTATTGAAAGATCAGTGAGATTAGGGCAGTTGTTTGCGATGGCTATTAAAGATTTGTTGGAGATCGATGGGACTTGATAAAGGTTAAGCTTTTCAAGCTGATGACACTCTTTAGCAATCTCAACAAGTCCTTCATCCGAAACTGAAGATAAATTCCACAAGGAAAGATCTTTAAGAGATGGACACCCACAAGCGACAGCTTTAAGTCCAAAGTTTGTGACTCCACGAGCAACATTGTTTCCACGGATAGAAAGTTTGCCTAATCCTCCACGACTACAGGCTCCAACCGCAATGGCTGCAAGTCTGACATCAGTAGCTTTCTTTCCTTCTAAGGATCTCGTAAGGTGCCCATCTAAATTCACACTCGACTTGCTCTCCGAAATCTGACTAACTTCATTCCTGCGAATGGTACTTAAAAGCATAAGCCAGTGCTTAGAAACAGAGGCACAAGAACTTCTTTCTTGGTTTCCACCAAGACGTCCAAAGATTTCAAACAGACATTCATCAGGAAGCACTTGAATGCTTGTTTTCTGTTTCTTATAAAACTCCCCAGTAAATACAAATGGAGCACTGATTCTAGATCTTTTGCCGGGTATCGAATACACCTCTACATGATGACCAAGAGGCGAGAATATACCCGAATCCATCCGGTTCGCATACATCTTCTTCCCAATAGAAAATTCATTCTCCCCTAAAATCCATTCACATAAATAAACAATTTAACTATATATTCTAATTACAACAATAATTTTATGGAAAAAAAATATATAAATCAAGTCCCATTCATTCAAATATTAAAGCATATCAAGACTACATCAGTTCAGCAAATACAAAATCCTACAAGCCCATAAAAAAGGCTTTGATTTTTATTAAAAAATACTTCATTTTAATAAATATAAATAAAAAAGTCTTGATTTCTATATAAAAGAAGCTTTGGTTCTATAAAAAGTCTTAATTTTTATAATTTTTTTGTTTTTTTTTTCTTTTCGAATTATTTTTTCCATATACATACACATACATACAAAAGTATTGTTTTTATTAAAGAAATATTTACTTTAATAAAATTGTTTTTAAGTAATTCAGAGAACAATCACCAGAAAACTTTAACATGAATTAATACCTAAAACACTTTCAATACAATATAAACTAAATTATTAAAAAACTTTCAAAGCAATAGACTTTTAATTAATTAAGAAATAAATAAAACAAGAAAGATTAGATATTTTTACCACTGTAACTGACGATTTCTTGCATGGTGAAAGTGGAAATAAAACCCTAGTTAATTGGAGAAGAAAAAACCCTCGATCGAGAGCAAAAACTGGGGCCAAAATTAAGGATAACAGGAACAATAAAAATATGATTATAAGATGTGTGAGGGATGAATGCATTAGAATTGTGAAGAGATCATGAAGAAACCCTAAATTTAATTTTTAGGGGAAAAAAAAAGGGAGAAAGGAATTTGGGGGTTGAAATGAAAGGCAAAGGAAATGTTGTTATTGTCTAAAAGGTAGGCCAATGTGGGTTTTTAGATGGAAATTTCACATGCAATTTGAGGTCTTTAAAATATCATTTTCTTTGTCTAACAATTTTGTCTACAACCCACTTCCAACGTCTTATGAATTTATGATAGTCATTTGAGTTTTTTTTTTTCTTTTCGAATTATTTTTTCCATATACATACACATACATACAAAAGTATTGTTTTTATTAAAGAAATATTTACTTTAATAAAATTGTTTTTAAGTAATTCAGAGAACAATCACCAGAAAACTTTAACATGAATTAATACCTAAAACACTTTCAATACAATATAAACTAAATTATTAAAAAACTTTCAAAGCAATAGACTTTTAATTAATTAAGAAATAAATAAAACAAGAAAGATTAGATATTTTTACCACTGTAACTGACGATTTCTTGCATGGTGAAAGTGGAAATAAAACCCTAGTTAATTGGAGAAGAAAAAACCCTCGATCGAGAGCAAAAACTGGGGCCAAAATTAAGGATAACAGGAACAATAAAAATATGATTATAAGATGTGTGAGGGATGAATGCATTAGAATTGTGAAGAGATCATGAAGAAACCCTAAATTTAATTTTTAGGGGAAAAAAAAAGGGAGAAAGGAATTTGGGGGTTGAAATGAAAGGCAAAGGAAATGTTGTTATTGTCTAAAAGGTAGGCCAATGTGGGTTTTTAGATGGAAATTTCACATGCAATTTGAGGTCTTTAAAATATCATTTTCTTTGTCTAACAATTTTGTCTACAACCCACTTCCAACGTCTTATGAATTTATGATAGTCATTTGAGTTTTTTTTTTTCTTTTTAAAAAAACATTAAATTTAGGTTTCACAATAGTGTTTCTTTATGTTAATTTAAAATTTTATTAGTTCAGAAAATGCATTGGAATATTTTACCCACATCAAATAGTTGTATATCTCTTCATATATCCAAATCCAATTATGAAATAAACTCATTTTCAGGGAAAAACCATATCTCCATTTTCGTGAACATTTCATTCATCAAAATTTGAAATCAAAACCTCAAGTTTAAAGTTCTTCTAAATACCAAATTATTTATTGATGGTTGTTTTACAAAAGATTTGATTGTTTAGAACTTCTCTAGATCATGGATACTAATATCGTCGTTGAATAACAGAAAAAACCATATTCTGCTACAACACGATTTGTTATTATGATAGAGAAATTATGACCTTCTCTTTTTAATATTTGACAATGAGTCATTTATGGACTTTCGCCGTGTTGTAACAGAAACACAAATCCTCATTGTTGCTCTTTCATTATTAGCATCCATCAACGTGTGCCATTGGTTTATTCTCTATATATATATACAGGGGCTAGCTCGTATACGTATGATGTTATTTTGTTTGTTCAGTGCTAACTTGTATATAGATATAAGTTTGAGTATTATATCTAGATTGATCGCTACTAGTGAGGTTTCGTGTATATCAAATTCAAGTCACTTACATAGTACGTTCCGCAATAGTGATTCCAATGGATTGATTAATTAAGTGGTACTCTCAAATAGTCAAATCAACTTAATTGATTGTCGTAATTAATTATCAAAGAAAATCAATATTTTTAACAAACATATCGGTTGTTGAAAGAGAACATATTTATAGCATACTAAAAACCTATATACTTTTACCATTTCTTATGCTTAAAGTACAACCTATATACTTTTACCATTTGTTATTCCTTCAGCTACTTATTAGGCCACTACGTATTTTCCTTCCTTCTAGCATTTTCTTCTTTTTTTTGACAAGTGAATTTTACCTCAGACACGTATGATGTGTGTTAATCGCACAACGAAAGGGTCCCGCACTAAGCGGATCTTAAATAGCCTTTCTCACCATACCACCTCCTTAATTGGAAAATACCGTCGAGGAGAACCTACCAAGGTTCAAACTCGAGACCTTGAAGTAAACTCTCCCGGGCCCCCGCATAACAGGTTTAGTGAAACACCCCTGGCCACT
The DNA here is from genome assembly GCA_034093135.1 of Erigeron breviscapus. Taxonomy (NCBI): domain Eukaryota; kingdom Viridiplantae; phylum Streptophyta; class Magnoliopsida; order Asterales; family Asteraceae; genus Erigeron; species Erigeron breviscapus. The sequence goes on from CM067170.1 coordinate 16,660,405, forward strand.
GGGGTTTACCCCAGTGGTTTAGCATTCTCTTCTAATTGCACAATACTTCTACATCACACCTACAACACCTTCCATGTCAAATCAATTTCGTTACTCAGGTGGTTTATAGAAAAGGTAATTTGTTTCATTACCATTTAATCACTTCTGCTTATCTATTCGATTTATTTGGTATCTTTGGGTTAGATGGGAAAATTTTTTTACGGATTGGTTGGAAATTAACCTAATTGCCATACCATGCCAAACTATTGACTACCTTCCAACCCCCTCATCTGCTATTATTTGTGTATTATGTAAGGGGGTTTAGTTTTTTTTTAATGGAATAAGCAAAGAATGGCATCTTAATTGTTAGGTTTTTTCTTCAAAAATTTTCATAAGATACTTATGTAATGTCTATGGTACAGCTTCCTTTACATTATTTGTTGTCGTATCAGCCTATCCCTTTTTTTTAAACTCACTAAGAGTAATATTACTAATTAATTTTGTTACCTTTATAGGTCAATCTGTTGCATCTTTAGTTGCTTTGTATCACGGTCAACTTGCTGTCAGGTTTGTCATCTTCTACCTACGTTACCAACATTGCTAAACTTTTACACCAGGTCAACAAGGAGCAACCAAAAAACCAAAGCCATAACAAATCAACACCTCGATGGCGCGACTTTTGCACATCAACCACTCTATTGTTATAACGCAATTTTAACACCAATATAATTGGTGTTATACTATGTATGTAGTAGTTAACACCTAACCAATCTTTTGTTATGATGGTTGATGTTATACGATCTATGTAATAGATAGCACCTAACCAATCTTTTGTTATGCTGTAAATGGTAGGTGTTATACAATGTATGTAGTAAATAAGGTCTTTCACTCTCAAATTAGGGCCTTAATTTTTGAACTGCTTTGCACTACAGCAGTGTACATTCTGTAAACGCAAACTTTACTCTTTTGTAATTGTAACACCCGTCATTTAAAAATATGGGTTTTCAAAAACTTTCACCTAACGGTGTCAAATTGCGGAAGAAAAGACTTTAAAAGTCAAAACCGATAAAAACTGTTCGGTTTCTACGTTTAGTTGGTGTTACATGCAATACCATCAAATAGTTTAAAATGAAAACCCAACGGTTGCCCAACACAAAACAACCGTTCAACAATACTGCATAAATTCGACATCAAGTACGAAATGTAAATAAATGTCTAAAGAGTCAATCGTCTATGGGTAGCTAAGTTCTCCTGCATGCATCTACCCAACTATCACTCTTCCTGCATCAACTAGTCCTTCAAGCTAAACCTGAGGGAACAACCACATTTAAGAAACAAGTGTTAGGTAACGAATTAGCTAAGTAAGATAACACTATGTTATTAAAACATTTGTCCAATTAAAACGATCTTCATTATTAGACAAGTTTATTTAGGCACAACACACTTCACACGTTCACACATAACTGCAGTCATTATGATGATTACTTATTATAACACCTCAAGTGAACTGTGCTAAATACTTCCATATGTCACTAGAAACCAAACTATGCACATAAGGTCAAGTCACATCTATGGTTTATGTAACACCCCGACTATAGCGGAAACACGAGATGCCACAGAACGACATGGTACAAAAGATTTAAGTATAAAACATCAACATCAAGTTTCAGATGCCATTCAAATAAAAAGGATTACATGTTCAAGTTGACGTTTAATAACCATTACATAACCAAATTCATAAATAAAGGTTCAAATGTTTGCGATACTAGTCCAAGATGCAACAAATAACACATCAACCATGGAGCGGTCCAAAAAGCTACCTTACTGTCCTAGACCTGAAAAGCATGAAGGAAAAGTGTCAACTACAAGAGTTGAGTGAGTTCATAGGATTATGCTAACAACACACATATATTAATCCAATTCAAGAAAGAATAGGTCATAAAAATTTCCAAGAATTTCATCATGCTGTCCATACCCAAACCGTATGTTCAATCAATAATTTCCATCCATAATATAATAACAATACCTCTGGGTCAATGGTAAGACTACCATGACATAATTCGATGAGTATATGCTTGAGCCACTACTAAGACCGGTTATGCCCCAATAATCAATATATAATGTCCCAAATGATAAGATAATGATAAGCACATGCTGTCAATCACGTGCATAAAGATAACCAAGGGTCGTGCCATGGAGACGCCCATAAATATATAGTAGTTAGAGCACCGCGAGGCCAGACTGGCGATGAAGGTGACCACAAAGGCAGACCAAACATCCCACCGTTACCTATAATAGTGGATGAGGGGACAAGTCCTAGTTGCGCAACCCTCTAACTACAGGCCTCAAATGAGTTAATAGTAGTGTACAGGGGACCACCGTTTGACAGTACTCAAGCTCATCATATAACATATAACACGTTGAATATACAATACAATTCCCATATCATTATCATTATTTCAAAGAATCATTTCATAAGATAAAGTCATTTTAATTAATCATGCTTTTCACCCCGTAAGTAAAACACATAAAAGAGTTTGAAAGGGGGCTATGACTCACTTGATTAGAGAGTGAGAGGGGGCTGATCAAATGTGATTCCTCCGTTTAGATTTGTTGCGCCTCAAGCAAGCCTAAACCATAACGTATATAATCGCGGCGTAAGTTCGCGTGACATGAACTAGTGAGCTAGATCATGAGATGTATACTAGTAGACTTGCCCATCTTTGGTTGTTATTAGATTATGGAATTTAAGTGCATTATGATGATTACTTATTATAACACCTCAAGTGAACTGTGCTAAATACTTCCATATGTCACTAGAAACCAAACTATGCACATAAGGTCAAGTCACATCTATGGTTTATGTAACACCCCGACTATAGCGGAAACACGAGATGCCACAGAACGACATGGTACAAAAGATTTAAGTATAAAACATCAACATCAAGTTTCAGATGCCATTCAAATAAAAAGGATTACATGTTCAAGTTGACGTTTAATAACCATTACATAACCAAATTCATAAATAAAGGTTCAAATGTTTGCGATACTAGTCCAAGATGCAACAAATAACACATCAACCATGGAGCGGTCCAAAAAGCTACCTTACTGTCCTAGACCTGAAAAGCATGAAGGAAAAGTGTCAACTACAAGAGTTGAGTGAGTTCATAGGATTATGCTAACAACACACATATATTAATCCAATTCAAGAAAGAATAGGTCATAAAAATTTCCAAGAATTTCATCATGCTGTCCATACCCAAACCGTATGTTCAATCAATAATTTCCATCCATAATATAATAACAATACCTCTGGGTCAATGGTAAGACTACCATGACATAATTCGATGAGTATATGCTTGAGCCACTACTAAGACCGGTTATGCCCCAATAATCAATATATAATGTCCCAAATGATAAGATAATGATAAGCACATGCTGTCAATCACGTGCATAAAGATAACCAAGGGTCGTGCCATGGAGACGCCCATAAATATATAGTAGTTAGAGCACCGCGAGGCCAGACTGGCGATGAAGGTGACCACAAAGGCAGACCAAACATCCCACCGTTACCTATAATAGTGGATGAGGGGACAAGTCCTAGTTGCGCAACCCTCTAACTACAGGCCTCAAATGAGTTAATAGTAGTGTACAGGGGACCACCGTTTGACAGTACTCAAGCTCATCATATAACATATAACACGTTGAATATACAATACAATTCCCATATCATTATCATTATTTCAAAGAATCATTTCATAAGATAAAGTCATTTTAATTAATCATGCTTTTCACCCCGTAAGTAAAACACATAAAAGAGTTTGAAAGGGGGCTATGACTCACTTGATTAGAGAGTGAGAGGGGGCTGATCAAATGTGATTCCTCCGTTTAGATTTGTTGCGCCTCAAGCAAGCCTAAACCATAACGTATATAATCGCGGCGTAAGTTCGCGTGACATGAACTAGTGAGCTAGATCATGAGATGTATACTAGTAGACTTGCCCATCTTTGGTTGTTATTAGATTATGGAATTTAAGTGCATTATGATGTTCTCATTGTTTGGGTATAAGAGATTTGGTGGTAAGAGTCGTTTTCTCATTATACGTTTTTTGTACGTTTATTGGAATTTCGGTAGTTTGGCTTGGATTTATATGATTTCCATTGCACACTTTGCTTAGTAATGATATTTGACATTAGTGGTCTCATAATATAATTATTTTAAGTATATTTTCTGGTTTGTAAATATATATTTAATTTAATAATATTTAATTATTTATTTATTCACTTTTATTGATTTATTTGCTAAATAAATTCTTAAAAATACTTTTAAGTGTCATAATTGTATTTATAAATTATGAATAATTTCATTTGAATTATCCACTGATATAGATGCTCTTTAATTTATAATTTCATGTTTTATACTTTTATTTGTGCATTTTTCCTTTATTTTAATGATAATACTTAATTAATTGTTTTTACTAAATTATTTATTTATTCACTTTTATTGATTTATTTGCTAAATAAATTCTTAAAAATACTTTTAAGTGTCATAATTGTATTTATAAATTATGAATAATTTCATTTGAATTATCCACTGATATAGATGCTCTTTAATTTATAATTTCATGTTTTATACTTTTATTTGTGCATTTTTCCTTTATTTTAATGATAATACTTAATTAATTGTTTTTACTAAATTATTTATTTCGAAATTATGTAACACATGTCTCTTGTCTTTTGACTATTTTTCCCCAGTAGGTTTTAATTATTTTTATCAATGGTTAAGTTGATTTAACTTCATTCTTGATTTACATAATTTATTTATGGATTTTTATGTCTTTTAATTACTATTTAAATTCAATAATTCATGAAAATTCATAGAAATCACCACTAAACATTTTGGCCAAAAATCTCAGGCCTTTTAGGCAACTTTTATCCATACAAAATCATATCAATTCAACCTCTCTTGTGTCTTGCTCATTTTGAGGGTTTTATAATTAAAAATCGTTTACCGAATTAGTGATTTTAGCCTCATTTCTTGAGCAATTAAAGTGCTTCAAAATGGATTTTCATTCTTGTTTCATTATTTCCAGAAAGTTCATCATATTTTGGTGTCCAAAATCGTGAGAGTGGTGGTGGTGTGATATGTGCAATTTAGTGCTTTCGGTTAGTAATTATTTGACCCGAAAAGGTGCTTTTTGAGCTTATTGTTGTCATGGACCAATAGATCTGAGTTTTGTGCTTTTATTTCAACATTTTTCCAGTAGGTTTATCATATTTTCTTGGTCATAAAATTTTGGTGCATGTGTGTGCTCAAAATGCATTTTTGCGTGTTTTCGGTTTGTGATTTCTAGCTTATTTTAACATGCTTTGATTCAATCTTTATACCTTTGATATTTTACCAATTTTTCCAGAATATTAACATTCATATTAACATATTTTTCACTTATAACAAGTCCATATCCATCTCATAATCCAACAAAAGATTCAACTTTCTTAAATCTAGCATATATGCACTCAAATCAACACTTTTTACTATCAACTTTTATAGATCTACCTCCAACAATATAAAAACTTCTTTGAATGAAAAAATCTCAGAATATACCTTTCAAAAATACACAAAAACTTATAGATCTATCAACAAGAAAGTCACTTTAAAAACTACGAATCTATAACCACACTTTTGGGTCTTAAACTTGTCGAATCCTTGGATCTTTCTTATTAGATTCGACATGCATGAGCATGGAAAGAAAGATCCTATCAACTTTGCCCTCATTAAGTGTATATAACAAAGAAAACAAGAAGAAAGTGTGAGTTTTTGATAAAACCTTTGAATATAAACGAAAACAAGATTAGATCTAGTAAAAAGGATGAAGATTATACCCTCTTGAACTTGATTTTGGATGATGAAATAGGGCAGAATTTCGTGGCCTTCAAACCCCTATAATACCTTGAATCTAAGCCTAGAACAACCCTTGAATATGCCTTGGATTAACCCTTTATCAAACTAACTTAAACCCTTATTATTAGTAAGTGTTAATATTGATTTTTGTTGCCTTCTTCTTGGATTGTGGCTGCCGAGATTAAGAGGGGAAAAGAGAGAAAAGAGTGTGTTTTTACTTGGGAGGAATGTGTGTGTGTGTGTTGGGAAAAGGAAGAGACTTGAGTATTATGTGTAGAGAAATAATAAAAGTGTAAATTTTGAAATAAGATTGTGTGTGTATGGGGGTATAGGGGGCCGGCCTCATTGGAGGGTAATGAAAGGGTTTTCCATTTTTTTTTTTTTTTTTTTTTTTTTTTTTTTTTTTTTTTTTTAATTTTTTTTTTAATTTTTTTTTTATATTTTTTTTTTTTGTTAATTATAGTGTAAGTATGTATGTGTATGTATATATATTAGATGGGTATTTATTTTATAAGTGTAATATGTAGTTATTTGTTTACATAAGTTGATTAGTTAGTCTAGTGTACATATATGTTTGTGTCGTGTATACATATATGTATGTATACATTTTTGGTGTTTTAATTTGTTGCATAAGCATTTATCTATAAACTCGTATTCATTTCTAAGCATATATATATATTTACTTATTAATATTTAAACACTTTTATCCATACAAAATCATATCAATTCAACCTCTCTTGTGTCTTGCTCATTTTGAGGGTTTTATAATTAAAAATCGTTTACCGAATTAGTGATTTTAGCCTCATTTCTTGAGCAATTAAAGTGCTTCAAAATGGATTTTCATTCTTGTTTCATTATTTCCAGAAAGTTCATCATATTTTGGTGTCCAAAATCGTGAGAGTGGTGGTGGTGTGATATGTGCAATTTAGTGCTTTCGGTTAGTAATTATTTGACCCGAAAAGGTGATTTTTGAGCTTATTGTTGTCATGGACCAATAGATCTGAGTTTTGTGCTTTTATTTCAACATTTTTCCAAAAATCTCAGGCCTTTTAGGCAACTTTTATCCATACAAAATCATATCAATTCAACCTCTCTTGTGTCTTGCTCATTTTGAGGGTTTTATAATTAAAAATCGTTTACCGAATTAGTGATTTTAGCCTCATTTCTTGAGCAATTAAAGTGCTTCAAAATGGATTTTCATTCTTGTTTCATTATTTCCAGAAAGTTCATCATATTTTGGTGTCCAAAATCGTGAGAGTGGTGGTGGTGTGATATGTGCAATTTAGTGCTTTCGGTTAGTAATTATTTGACCCGAAAAGGTGCTTTTTGAGCTTATTGTTGTCATGGACCAATAGATCTGAGTTTTGTGCTTTTATTTCAACATTTTTCCAGTAGGTTTATCATATTTTCTTGGTCATAAAATTTTGGTGCATGTGTGTGCTCAAAATGCATTTTTGCGTGTTTTCGGTTTGTGATTTCTAGCTTATTTTAACATGCTTTGATTCAATCTTTATACCTTTGATATTTTACCAATTTTTCCAGAATATTAACATTCATATTAACATATTTTTCACTTATAACAAGTCCATATCCATCTCATAATCCAACAAAAGATTCAACTTTCTTAAATCTAGCATATATGCACTCAAATCAACACTTTTTACTATCAACTTTTATAGATCTACCTCCAACAATATAAAAACTTCTTTGAATGAAAAAATCTCAGAATATACCTTTCAAAAATACACAAAAACTTATAGATCTATCAACAAGAAAGTCACTTTAAAAACTACGAATCTATAACCACACTTTTGGGTCTTAAACTTGTCGAATCCTTGGATCTTTCTTATTAGATTCGACATGCATGAGCATGGAAAGAAAGATCCTATCAACTTTGCCCTCATTAAGTGTATATAACAAAGAAAACAAGAAGAAAGTGTGAGTTTTTGATAAAACCTTTGAATATAAACGAAAACAAGATTAGATCTAGTAAAAAGGATGAAGATTATACCCTCTTGAACTTGATTTTGGATGATGAAATAGGGCAGAATTTCGTGGCCTTCAAACCCCTATAATACCTTGAATCTAAGCCTAGAACAACCCTTGAATATGCCTTGGATTAACCCTTTATCAAACTAACTTAAACCCTTATTATTAGTAAGTGTTAATATTGATTTTTGTTGCCTTCTTCTTGGATTGTGGCTGCCGAGATTAAGAGGGGAAAAGAGAGAAAAGAGTGTGTTTTTACTTGGGAGGAATGTGTGTGTGTGTGTTGGGAAAAGGAAGAGACTTGAGTATTATGTGTAGAGAAATAATAAAAGTGTAAATTTTGAAATAAGATTGTGTGTGTATGGGGGTATAGGGGGCCGGCCTCATTGGAGGGTAATGAAAGGGTTTTCCATTTTTTTTTTTTTTGTTTTTTTTAATTGTTTTTTTTAATTTTTTTTTTAATTTTTTATTTTTTTTTTTTGTTAATTATAGTGTAAGTATGTATGTGTATGTATATATATTAGATGGGTATTTATTTTATAAGTGTAATATGTAGTTATTTGTTTACATAAGTTGATTAGTTAGTCTAGTGTACATATATGTTTGTGTCGTGTATACATATATGTATGTATACATTTTTGGTGTTTTAATTTGTTGCATAAGCATTTATCTATAAACTCGTATTCATTTCTAAGCATATATATATATTTACTTATTAATATTTAAACACTTTTATATGCTTTATGGGTTATAAATATTTTTATCATATTCATGGCATTTTTGTGTCCAATTATCATTTAGTTGGCTTGATGGTACATTTTGTTGAACATTTATAAGAATTCTTGATTGTTATCTCAACTTGTGAGACTTACATTATTATTTATAATTTGATTGGATATTAATTAAGAATTTTGTTCGATGGTATTTTATTAAATTGAGCTTAACACTAACAATAACTTTAGATTGCTAATTTAGGGGCATTATCTACTAGCTTCAAGTATAACTATGGCTTTTGAGATCATAGGCAACATTACTAGCTCATATGTAATATTTAAAAGTAGGGTTGTTACAGTTTAAGTCTAGGTATCCGTGTAATAATAAAATACCTAAATCCCTTAAACCACGGCTTTGATACCACTTGAAAGAACCCAAACTCATTTTAGGAAAATAAGAGAAATTTTTTTTTTTTTATTTTTTTATTTTTTTAATTTTTTTTTTAATTTTTTTTTATTTTTTTTTTACAGATTATCCCCACTGCGGCGCAGTGGGGCTAAACCTGCCCACTGCGGCGCAGTGGGTACCTGCTGCCCAGATTTTCCAAAACTCCATCTTGACACTTAAAATCAACTTGTAACTTCCTAGCTCAAAACCAAACTTCATAATACCACATTTCTAAGTTCAAATAAGTTTTAGACTCGGAAATAAGCATGACAAAAGTATCATTTGACCAAACATTCATTTTAGATTGCCTAATTTAGGGGCATTATCTACTAGCTTCAAGTATAACTATGGCTTTTGAGATCATAGGCAACATTACTAGCTCATATGTAATATTTAAAAGTAGGGTTGTTACAGTTTAAGTCTAGGTATCCGTGTAATAATAAAATACCTAAATCCCTTAAACCACGGCTTTGATACCACTTGAAAGAACCCAAACTCATTTTAGGAAAATAAGAGAAATTTTTTTTTTTTATTTTTTATTTTTTTTTTATTTTTTTTTTACAGATTATCCCCACTGCGGCGCAGTGGGGCTAAACCTGCCCACTGCGGCGCAGTGGGTACCTGCTGCCCAGATTTTCCAAAACTCCATCTTGACACTTAAAATCAACTTGTAACTTCCTAGCTCAAAACCAAACTTCATAATACCACATTTCTAAGTTCAAATAAGTTTTAGACTCGGAAATAAGCATGACAAAAGTATCATTTGACCAAACATTCATTTTACAACCAAACGGGTCATTTTACCCAAGTTGACACAATTACAAAAGACAACATTCAAAATTGGAAATTTCGGCATGACCCATTCGTAAAATCATCATCCAAACCTGTTACGGATTATGAGTTTCTCCAAAACACATTTGAACAAAATCAATACATTACAACTACAAAACGACCCATTTAAAATACCCAAAACTTGAGTCTAACACTAGACATCATAATAATTTTCCAAAAAGACATAACAAGAGTACAATGAGCCGATAGTTCAAAGGGGTCGCTATGGGTCCTATTACCAATTCCATTATCCGCATTTAGCTAAAGCAATCAATAACCAAAAAGCATCTTTAACTTCAATCTTTACATTGCTTAACTGTCTTCCGCATCCGGGACAACCTATAAAAACGTAAACAACTAAAAGAATAAGCCAAAGCTTAGTGAATACCATTGCATACGCTTATACATACGAAGGAGGGCAAACACACAAAGGACTTTCATATGTAGCCAATGGCATCGTCATACCATCACTTGCATACTCACCTTTGCGCTAACAACTCATACATGGATCCATATAAGCTAACCAATGAGACTATCGGGATTCTTAGGCCCCGGAGGTTCTTAGGCCTCTTCTCAAAACAACTATCGGGATTCTTAGGCCCCGGAGGTTCTTAGGCCTCAACAATACTATGCCCCATATGGGCCTGACGCCGAATCAATTACCACACATGGATAAACTAACTTCAACATGGTGGTCTTTCCACACATGGATAAACAACTTCAACATGATGTGGTCAATTGACCCAACGTATATATAATCGTATGCAAGAGTACTCACCTCCTTCGCGACAACCAAATCCATGATGACCATCTAACAATCATATTGCTTTTCACCTAGCAATAATTCACAATTCACACTTCACACATATAAGGTTAATTACTTCAAACACAAGGCTAACAAGCCATACTTTACTAGCATTTCAATGCCCAACCCAACTTTTACAATCTTATAATAATCTTGGGTTGGTTCACATAACATGTACTTCTTATATCATTTTCAATTGGCCAAGAGTTACTTTCGTATCAAAATCGTCATTTTCATATTTGACCTAGCAGACTTCAAACAATCATAACTCAAGTTCTACTTACTCTTTTAACATGATTCCAGTGGCCAAGTTTACATGACACATATACCTACCTTTTATCTTTAGTGACCAATATGTGAATTGTCCTTTAAAGGTGACTTCTGGTCGTTTTAAAAACCAAAACTGCTGCTGTTAAACAGCTTTGACCTTACTGACTTCAAATGACCATAACTTGAGTTCTACACAATATTTTGACCTCATTCTAGTGGCCACTTCTTCTTAACACATTTTAGCATATTTTATCTTCAGTGACCAACACAAGATTTGACTCATATACGTGAGTTTTACTCGTTTTAAAACTGACACAGAATCATTTTTGCTGAAAGATCAGCATGACGCTACTGAATTCAAAAATTCATAACTGGAGTTCTACTTCGTATTTTCAACCCATTCCAGTGGAAAAATTTGCTTAACACAATAACCTACATTTTCTTTTTAGGACTCAACAAGTGAAAACTCTGACATGGGGGTGTTTTACACGTTGCAAATACAGAGACAGAATCTGTCCACTTTTGTTCTTACTACCATTCATCAAAATCTATCATGCAACCCAATTAAACCCTAAATTTGATTAAATTACAAGAACCCTAACTTGTATAGAAGCAATTTAACTTAATTCAATAAAACCCCCAATTTCCTAAATACAATTGATTGCATGAACCCTAATTTAAATAATAATGAAATAAAATTATACCTTTAATCTATAACAACTAGAGTGGAAGAATTACAAGCTTCCATTTTCTCCTTTTTCCCCTTGTGGAAATCGACCCACACACATACATAACCTCAACCCAACAATTTGATTGCTAGAAAACTTGGAGATTATTATTATTATTATCCCATGAATGGATTATTGATTGGATTTGAAATGAGAGATCAACTTCACACTTTAAGTTATTAGAAACTTGATATTGGTTATTATTATTATTATTGTCATAAAATTTACTAATAGATTGAGGGATTAATTCTTCTAATGATGCATGAACTCTTTAGTTGTTGGAGTAAGAATGAGGTGACGAAGAAAATAAAGAAGAAGGTTGGTGTAGTGGTGGAATTATGATTCAACAAAGAAGGAAGTGGCTGGCACTCCTATGAGATGCCACGCCCCTTACAAATTTTAATGGGTATAATACCCGCTATCCGCTAAAGTTCCAACTAAATTAACCCCGAATCTAAAAATAAAATACTAGGAAACTATTTTAATGTTAAAACTATAATAAAGGTTTATTTTATTTGCCTTAAAATTTCGGGATGTTACAACTCTCCCCCACTTGGAACGGATCACGACCTCGTGATCCAAGCCGCATCTAGTGATGAAGTTGTAATAAAGCTTTTCTCTTAATTTCTCATTAACACATACAACATTCTTCCATGCTTCCATAGCACTTTGCACCATAATATAGTCTCGATTTACACTCTTCTTAAATATTTCATCACAAGGCTAAAGACTCCCCGACATTGTCTTATATAAACTCATTTTGGAGTTCAATTTCTTTTAATAGTACACGTAAAACCTTTACGGTATAAAACTTTATAAAGCGAGAATCGTGCAGGGTAGAATAAATTCCCGGAAGTTCTTCGAGCAATTCCAACAATAAGTAACCTTGACAACCCGAGCAGGTATTTTGAAAGAATAAAAAACTAAGACCTTAGATTTACCTCATATGCAACTCGTAAAATAAATTCTTCATATTACACAATCACCAAAATTGAACTCGATAAGTCTCCCTCCTTTATCCGCATAAAATTCTTGGCAACCTTGACTATTAGGTCGTTATTTTATCATTTCAATCTTCTTAGGAATCTTTATCACTATATTCGTGCTACACAACTCTTGGTGTCCGGCTTTTCTAAAACGAATAGGGAATTGACATTTCCTATCAAACAACATTCCACTTCATCTGGGGTCACTAATAATCTCTCTTTAGATCTTGACACATCTTTGTTATACCGAACGAAAGAAGTATTCAAATTTTATAGGTTTCATGGAGCAAATTCGATTTGGTTCCGTTAAGGAGAGGATTATAAGTTCTATCATGACGTCTAGTAAGTCCGCAAAAATCTTTAGAAAATATTTCGCGTGATCTGGCTTTTCGCTTGCTTAGGTTCCCGTCGCAAATTTTCTCTTGAACCTCTTCTAAATGATTGGAGAAATCAATTGATTAGCATGTACACCGGTGAAACACATAAAGAAAGGTGAAAACTTTTCAGGCTAACAACATCCGCCACTACATGGGCTTACCGGGACGACACTTAAACTTCGTAGACATAATCTTTCGAGAGAGTTAACCAACTTCTTTGACAAGGGTGAGATTTTCGTTGATTGATAAGAAAAGAAAGTTGATATGATTGAGTAAGACCGATATATTTGACGCTATAGAGAAAGAAAAACACCAAAATTTTAAAGTGACAATGATTCCGGTGGACTTTAAACCGCGAATGAAACGATTCGTCTTGATTTCAATTAGTACTTCGTTCGACTTCTCATTCTTTTCTTCAAGCTTGCTTCACATTCTTTCTAATTAATTTGGTCAACGGTGAGACTATCTTCAAAAGGGCCGAAAAATTAAAACAACACTTGCCATCCGTCACCCACGAAACTTCTAATTTATGTTGATCTTGTGAGTTGTCTCCATTTCGTCACAACACCAATCCAATCCGGGTCAACCACGTTCCCTCTCTTGGTGATCACACGATCGAGATGATTTCACTTCTCCTAATCAGACTGATCATTTCACGAATTGACATGGAACTTTCACTTTCGTCGTATCTCCAAGACTTCACGTAAAAGAACTTTTCTGGCCGGATTGACTTTTAAGATAAACAAAATGTTGTCAATGAAAACAATACGGATTTATTTCACAACAAACGACAAGTGTGGTTCAAAAGACTCACGGGGGTTGGAAAACCTTTAATACAATCGAAGGGTATACTACGAATTTCAAAGTGCCCATACAAGTATAGATAACATTTTCGGGAACATCTCCATTGCGTGCTATAAGTTGATGGAAACTGAAATGAAAATTCGTCTTAAAATGATAAGAAATTGCTTCTACTTGATCGAATAGGATATCAGATCTTGACCACGGGTACTCGTCTCTGATTATTACTTTATTAAGCTTATGAGTTATTAAACGCACGCGCATACTACTATCTTTGATTTCGTCGAAAAGGATAATTATACCACTCGGAATGACTAGGACGAATAAAAGCATCGGAAAAGACATTGAGGAATTCCTGAACAACAAGAACATTTTCCATAGACCATGGTTTCCATTCGGCGCCAATGATCCAAACACATGAGACTAGACTATCATACAACGATTATCAATACGTACGAGCGAAAGCACCAATGGAAGTCGACCGTTTCCTTTCTACCGCCAAATGCAATTATATTCTATCAAATATGGATATTCAACTAGGTCGCCTTCTCTTTCCACGAATTTCGGCATCGTTCACACTTAACCAACCCATTTTCACACATTGCGCTACACGCTTGCGAAGGAAAAGAAAAACCATTTGGCTCGAAGGATTTCCGATTAGGTTTCTAACTCTTATAACTACCATACTTATCATTTACGAGTTCATTGTTACCATATTATCCTCACGTTCTTACAATGCTTATTTCATCTTAACTTCTATCATCATACTTCAAGTAGCCAAATACTAAATCAAGAAAGCATGTCAATCAAAAATCAAAGACACATTCGCCATACTCCGTATGGTCTTTTATCATCTACTAACACATTCATAATTAACTTAGGAATCTCCAACTCTACAACTTTATATTACTCATATCATGTGCATTCTTTACATTAATCAATCAATTAAATCACATTACTGTACAACTGATTCTCATCGCCATATCTCGTATGGCCTTCTTAATACAATAATGATGTCACGGGTCTCACTACCCAATGGTCTTAAACTAGAATATCACAACTCAATCGCATACTTCCAATATTCATCAATCTCTCAACATACTTTTTCTTTATAAGCGACAAATCATCTCGTAAACTTACAAATCACTTCAAAGTTTCACTTTTACGATTTCGTAATCAATTATTCAGGCAAACTTATGCTCTATCTCATTCGCATATCAACAAGCAATTACACATTAGCATACATTTCACGTTTACCATGTACTTATCATGTCTTCTTCTTTACTATCATCAAACAATGTATTAAACTTATAGACCAATCTCAAAATTTCAATTCTAACCATTCATTAAACCAGTTAGCATGCAAAGCTCATATTCTATCATACTTAGATATCAACGAGTAAAAACATAAAATAATTCACATTGCCAAATAAGGTCTCCAACCTATGGCTTCGCACTAACATACTTCCATATTTAACGGACTTAACTTGAGCTATTATAATATGTGATCATAATAACGCTGCAGTCATTATGATGATTACTTATTATAACACCTCAAGTGAACTGTGCTAAATACTTCCATATGTCACTAGAAACCAAACTATGCACATAAGGTCAAGTCACATCTATGGTTTAAGTCTAGGTATCCGTGTAATAATAAAATACCTAAATCCCTTAAACCACGGCTTTGATACCACTTGAAAGAACCCAAACTCATTTTAGGAAAATAAGAGAATTTTTTTTTTTTTTTTTTTTTACAGATTATCCCCACTGCGGCGCAGTGGGTACCTGCTGCCCAGATTTTCCAAAACTCCATCTTGACACTTAAAATCAACTTGTAACTTCCTAGCTCAAAACCAAACTTCATAATACCACATTTCTAAGTTCAAATAAGTTTTAGACTCGGAAATAAGCATGACAAAAGTATCCTTTGACCAAACATTCATTTTACAACCAAACGGGTCATTTTACCCAAGTTGACACAATTACAAAAGACAACATTCAAAATTGGAAATTTCGGCATGACCCATTCGTAAAATCATCATCCAAACCTGTTACGGATTATGAGTTTCTCCAAAACACATTTGAACAAAATCAATACATTACAACTACAAAACGACCCATTTAAAATACCCAAAACTTGAGTCTAACACTAGACATCATAATAATTTTCCAAAAAGACATAACAAGAGTACAATGAGCCGATAGTTCAAAGGGGTCGCTATGGGTCCTATTACCAATTCCATTATCCGCATTTAGCTAAAGCAATCAATAACCAAAAAGCATCTTTAACTTCAATCTTTACATTGCTTAACTGTCTTCCGCATCCGGGACAACCTATAAAAACGTAAACAACTAAAAGAATAAGCCAAAGCTTAGTGAATACCATTGCATACGCTTATACATACGAAGGAGGGCAAACACACAAAGGACTTTCATATGTAGCCAATGGCATCGTCATACCATCACTTGCATACTCACCTTTGCGCTAACAACTCATACATGGATCCATATAAGCTAACCAATGAGACTATCGGGATTCTTAGGCCCCGGAGGTTCTTAGGCCTCTTCTCAAAACAACTATCGGGATTCTTAGGCCCCGGAGGTTCTTAGGCCTCAACAATACTATTCCCCATATGGGCCTGACGCCGAATCAATTACCACACATGGATAAACTAACTTCAACATGATGTGGTCAATTGACCCAACGTATATATAATCGTATGCAAGAGTACTCACCTCCTTCGCGACAACCAAATCCATGATGACCATCTAACAATCATATTGCTTTTCACCTAGCAATAATTCACAATTCACACATATAAGGTCAATTACTTCAAACACAAGGCTAACAAGCCATACTTTACTACCTTTACTAGCATTTCAATGCCCAACCCAACTTTTACAATCTTATAATAATCTTGGGTTGGTTCACATAACATGTACTTCTTATATCATTTTCAATTGGCCAAGAGTTACTTTCGTATCAAAATCGTCATTTTCATATTTGACCTAGCAGACTTCAAACAATCATAACTCAAGTTCTACTTACTCTTTTAACATGATTCCAGTGGCCACTTCTTTTTAACACATTTTAGCACATTTTATCTTCAGTGACCAACACAAGATTTGACTCATATACGTGAGTTTTACTCGTTTTAAAAACTGACACAGAATCATTTTTGCTGAAAGATCAGCATGACGCTACTGAATTCAAAAATTCATAACTGGAGTTCTACTTCGTATTTTCAACCCATTCCAGTGGCAAAATTTGCTTAACACAATAACCTACATTTTCTTTTTAGGACTCAACAAGTGAAAACTCTGACATGGGGGTGTTTTACACGTTGCAAATACAGAGACAGAATCTGTCCACTTTTGTTCTTACTACCATTCATCAAAATCTATCATGCAACCCAATTAAACCCTAAATTTGATTAAATTACAAGAACCCTAACTTGTATAGAAGCAATTTAACTTAATTCAATAAAACCCCCAATTTCCCAAATACAATTGATTGCATGAACCCTAATTTAAATAATAATGAAATAAAATTATACCTTTAATCTATAACAACTAGAGTGGAAGAATTACAAGCTTCCATTTTCTCCTTTTTCCCCTTGTGGAAATCGACCCACACACATACATAACCTCAACCCAACAATTTGATTGCTAGAAAACTTGGAGATTATTATTATTATTATCCCATGAATGGATTATTGATTGGATTTGAAATGAGAGATCAACTTCACACTTTAAGTTATTAGAAACTTGATATTGGTTATTATTATTATCCCATGAATGGATTATTGATTGGATTTGAAATGAGAGATCAACTTCACACTTTAAGTTATTAGAAACTTGATATTGGTTATTATTATTATTGTCATAAAATTTACTAATAGATTGAGGGATTAATTCTTCTAATGATGCATGAACTCTTTAGTTGTTGGAGTAAGAATGAGGTGACGAAGAAAATAAAGAAGAAGGTTGGTGTAGTGGTGGAATTATGATTCAACAAAGAAGGAAGTGGCTGGCACTCCTATGAGATGCCACGCCCCTTACAAATTTTAATGGGTATAATACCCGCTATCCGCTAAAGTTCCAACTAAATTAACCCCGAATCTAAAAATAAAATACTAGGAAACTATTTTAATGTTAAAACTATAATAAAGGTTTATTTTATTTACCTTAAAATTTCGGGATGTTACAGTAACATAAGTCACACCCGACTAGATGTTTCACCAAAAGGCGAGTCATACTTCGTCGTTAATGAATGGCAAGCCAATCCAAGAGTAATCCGTATGTGGAGGTTGGTCAAACCCCTCGTATTACTCGCCCTGCATTATAATGACCATGTTGCAAGGAGCCACCTAAGCAACAACTACATTAACGCACTCGTCCGGCTAAGACCAGTACGGGTTAAGCTTAACACTTTCCCTGCATTATATTTACTAGCTCGGTTTCACACATATGGTTTAGGTAACACACATTCCTAAACCGTCACACACATATAGTCTAGGTAACACACATTCCTAGACAGTCACACACTTATAGTCTAGGTAACACACATTCCTAAACCGTCTCACACATATAGTCTAGGTAACACACATTCCTAAACCGTCTCACACATATAGTCTAGGTAACACACATTCCTAAACCGTCTCACACATATAGTCTAGGTAACACACATTCCTAAACCGTCTCACACATATAGTCTAGGTAACACACATTCCTAAACCGTCTCACACATATGGTTTAGGTAACACACATTCCTAAACCGTCTCACACATATAGTCTAGGTAACACACATTCCTAGACGTTCACACACTTAATCTTCATTACGTTTGGATCCTTAAACGTGCAAGTGACATGGCAACCTAATAAGTCTAGTGAGCTAGGTGTACAAGCCATGTAAGCATGCATATATCACACATCAACTTCATTTCTACGTTTCATGCATAATGAGATACTTCGTAACACTACATAAACTGCATAACAATACACTACATTAAGCAATACTTCATTTCACTACATTAGGAACTGCATTTCAGGTCTCATGGTCAACTACATAACCCATAATACCTCCCGTGTAACCCCATATGCCCACATGCAATATAAAGATACCAAATGGAAGTATTTATGATTTGAAACTAGCTTTTCGTTGAATCCCCCAGCGTGTCAAAGTAGTGTATCTTACCTCGGCTTAGTCCACAACAATCAACAACTAGTCACTGTGTAAAGCAACTATGCTCGTCTACCTATAATTAGTAAACGGTTATTAGACAAGCTACATACTCACGTCATTAAGGCCAATAACTAGACCCAAACACTTTAAAGACTCACTTATGATTCAGGTCTAATCTACATGTCAAACGACGTTACGGTTCAAAAGTATACATTTTCTAAAAATAGATGAGTTGCGCCGCAGCTCAAGCCTTTCGTTGCGCCGCAATGCTCCTCATTACGCCGCAACTTATCTTTCTGGAAACCAGTTGCGCCGCAACTAGCCCCGATTCTGTAACATCCGTGAATTTTGACTCGTTGACTTTACGTGTAATATGACTAACAATATAGGTTAATGAAGTATTCGGGTCATTTTGGTGATTAAATGACAATGTGGAAGTTATTTGGGTCGTTTCGTGAATTAAATGGCAATGTGTTGTATTCGGGTCAATAATGTATTTTGATCGGTGTTTAAATGTCTAACGATTGTAATTTGGCTTGAGAAGGAAACGGGTCGGCCCGTGGGTCATCCACGACCCATCAGCCCTTTAACCCATTCCTCCTCCCTTATCTTTCTCTTTTACCTCTCATTTCTTATCTTTCTCTTTTACCTCTCATTTCTTATCTTTCTCTCTTTCTCTTTTATCTCTAGACCAAAAGCAAGAACATCTCTAGTTCTTCATTTCTCTAGTATCATTTGGTGTTTTGGGTTTAGATTAACATTAGAATCATAGTCATTTGCACCTCGTTATCGTCATATCGAAGAATCAAAGGTTGAAGTTCTAACTATTTTACCCATTTTGACCTAATTTCGGGTTTGAGCTCAAGAAGGAAGTTTTGGTAAGTCTAATTCATCCCATTTACTTCTATCTATGTTAATTTACTCGTTTCTAGTCATCTCGTACATTTACAAGTTCTAAATCGCCTTAAAAATGAGTTTGGGTCGAATTAGGGTTTAATTAGGGTTTGAACGATTTGGAGAATTTGATGATGTTATGGATGGAAATATGGGTTTGGGTAAGTGTATTTATGCATTAGAATGTAAAATGTAACTTCAAAACTAGTCTTGTAACCTTAAACGTCGATTTAGGGTTTTGGGGTTCTTGATTTTCTGCACTTACTGCTGCTGGTCGTGTTGCTGCCCAGTAAGGGGCGTAACCTACGGCCCTATGGGGCGTAGGTTACGCTAGTTATATTTTGTTGGGGCGTAAGTTACGCCCTTTGGGGCGTAGCTTACGCCGAAGTTTTACCTTACGCCCAAAAACCCACTGTTTACGCCACTCCAGACGCCAAAACCTTCTTTTCTAGAGGACCGTAGGTTACGCCCAGTTTGACCGTAACTTACGCCAGTTGTTTTCTGACCACCGTACCTTACACCCCTTTTGACCGTAGCTTACGCCTGGTGGTTTTGAACCACCGTAACCTACGCCAGTTTAGGGCGTAGGTTACGCCCCCTTTGTTGCTGAATTTTCTGTTTGACCTAGTTTGACTTCCAGAACCCTATTAACGCCTCGAGCATCGTTCTAAATCACTTCTCAACTTATTTAACAATGATTAAGAGTCTTAGAAGTCACTTAACGTCGAGAACCACTTTGGAAACTAATTAGGGTTTTGCCGTGAAATTGATAAGTCACGTATATGTGTTTATGTGTGTTGATGTGAATGTACATGATCGATATTTAGGTTTTGGACGCGAAGCGAACATTGAGCGACTGTAACTCAACTTTGTATCAAACTTAACTTCTTTGCCGATCAGGTGAGTTTCGTAGCTCCCTACTCAATAGAGATTCGGGCTGAAAAGTGTACATATACGTGTTGTTTGTTTGGTTGGTTGACTTGATTGCCTGTCTAGTTAAATTTTGATTGATTGTAGTTTGGTAGACAGTTTTGATTGATCGTATGAGGGTTTACGAAGGTGTTTATGATACTTGACTTATACGGTACACACTCAAGCATACTTTTATTGTTACGTTGATGACATTATTGACACACATTTGATATACGTTGTGGTCTTACGTACGTACGATACATGATTTGATATCAATACTTCGCGTGCTCAATTATTATACGCAATTACTTTACCCTTATAATCTTGTAATGATTTGATATTGTGATTAGGATAGTTGTACATACATGGAAGACGATGATACCTTTAATGAGTTGTAGATGTGGTGGGAAGGCTGCGGGTGACCCTATATATAAACATCTATGGTTCCTTAAATGTAAAGTCGTATGAAATGTATGTGCATTGTAGTTTAATTGATTTGTGATATGATGGTTTTGTGATTGAGATTGATTATGCTTTTGTACTTATTGATTGGTTGATGTACATCCAAGTGTCTTGCACTTGAGAACATGCTTTTGTACTTATTGAGTGATTAATTGATTGGTTTAGTTGTTGGATTGATGAGACGGTTCATTACGTTTGATTGACTTAGTTAAGTTGTGAAGTATATTATTATTACTGTTAGGATAGACGTGCATACATGGAAGTCGGTTATACCTTCCAAGGGCTTTAGATGTGGTGGGAAGGCTGCGGGTGACCCTATATATAAGCATCTGGGACTCGAAGAAAGTAGAATCCTCCTAAGTGTATGTACGTATAGTTTAATTTAATTTGATGTTGATTGATGCATATGTAGTGTATAAATCCCACTGAAGAGGATATGACATATGACGTATATAAATCCCACTGAAGAGGATATGACGTATATAAATCCCACTGAAGAGGATATGACATATGACGTATATAAATCCCACTGAAGAGGATATGACATATGACGTATATAAATCCCACTGAAGAGGATATGACGTATGACGTGTATAAATCCCACTGAAGAGGATATGACGTATATAAATCCCACTGAAGAGGATATGACGTATATAAATCCCACTGAAGAGGATATGACGTATGACGTGTATAAATCCCACTGAAGAGGATATGACGTATGACGTGTATAAATCCCACTGAAGAGGATATGATACTTGATTTGAGTGGATGTTACGTATATTACTTGAGTATATTGTTTATTACACGTTTTACTTGGTTTGTGAAATCTTGTTGTGGATACTGTTGTGTTGTTCATAGAGGCTCACTGTAAGTCATGTTTCGCCTCTACTAGTACGTTATGATTATTGACGATGATTTCTAATGGACCATTACTGCGAACTCACCAACCTTGTGTTGACTATGCTTAGTACACTTTTCAGGTAACCAGGTTATTTCAGGGCGTGGAGTTTGATTGTTTGCTTGCTGTTGAACCCGGACTTGGACTTATATGGATCAAGGATCCATTTGCCTTCTTTTGCATTGTACTCAGAACCGTTAGCCATCTTTTGATGTTCTTTTGTAAACTTTGATGG
Source organism: Erigeron breviscapus (assembly GCA_034093135.1). NCBI lineage: Eukaryota > Viridiplantae > Streptophyta > Magnoliopsida > Asterales > Asteraceae > Erigeron > Erigeron breviscapus. The sequence goes on from CM067170.1 coordinate 16,682,822, forward strand.
TTACTTGTTCCTTATGTAATTTGATACTTGTTATTCGTATTGTATGGATTCACTGAATCCTTTAATTGCATATAGTTCATGTTCTACATTAATTCCACCTTGTGCTATATGATTTCCGTAATATTTCGAGCCTTGGCTTGGGGTGTTACAGAATGGTGGCCCATGCGTGGTCGTAGAGAATTAGGCGGTTTGACCTAGACTACGGCTTAAGTTAAAACTCTTCATATAGCATGCATGGTTAGGAAATTCGTGTGCAATGTGAATTATGTGAATCCCCGTGTGAGTTCGTAGTTAAGACCACTTGTGTGATAGCTTGAATTCAATGTGATGAACGTGGAATGGGTACAATGTGGTTAATGTGTGCATTGATTGAACTTGATTGTCATTGATATGGATTATTGTTACTAATTGATGCTAGTTGGATGCTTTAGAGCAAAATGAAGTTATGGTATTAACTTAGTATAATATTGTGGCAACCCTAAAAGAACCCGATCAACTCTTTTATGGTCGCCCAACATTATAACAAGTTAATAACATCATGGATTGCGCATGCATGGCTTAGAGTATAATAAGGAACCGATATGCTTAATGGAAGTTGATTGGGTGGAGGGTTAGCCGTTGGTACACCCTGTATACATACCTGGTCAATAACTAGAGAGTATATCGAATTCGGATTATACTTTGAATCATTCGTGTTAGTTGCTTGGCTTAGTGTATAATAGGGAACCGATATGCTTAATGGAAGTTGATTGGGTGGAGGGTTAGCCGTTGGTACACCCTGTATACATACCCGGCCAATAACTAGAGAGTATATCGAATTCGGATTATACTTTGAATCATTCGTGTTAGTTGCTTGGCTTAGTGTATAATAGGGAACCGATATGCTTAATGGAAGTTGATTGGGTGGAGGGTTAGCCGTTGGTACACCCTGTATACATACCTGGTCAATAACTAGAGAGTATATCGAATTCGGATTATACTTTGAATCATTCGTGTTAGTTGCTTGGCTTAGTGTATAATAGGGAACCGATATGCTTAATGGAAGTTGATTGGGTGGAGGGTTAGCCGTTGGTACACCCTGTATACATACCTGGTCAATAACTAGAGAGCATATCGAATTCAGATTATACTTAACCCATTTGTGTTAATTGTTTGATCTTATGACGTATTGAGCATGATTACTTGAGTTAATAATGAACGATTGTAATGAAGTTGACATGATAATATGCTAAGTAACAATCTCATAGGATTCTAGCACTCTTGCCTTAGCTTAATGATATGAAATGAGTATGTGGTATCGGTATGAGAACATTGACAACTTGTGTGACTAACATGTGAGCATTTGAGACTAACTCTCGGGTCAACGTGTCACTTGCTTTATAGAAATGGTGAGACCAAGAAGAGCTGGAACGAACTATAGGGCTGAACCGGAAGAACCTCAACCGGAAGCTCAACCGGAGGTACAAGGAGGTAGAGGTAGGGGCCGTGGTAGGGGCCGTGGTAGGGGCCGTGGTAGAGGTCGTGGTAGAGGCCAAGGAAGAGGTCGTGGTGAAGTTCCTGAGCCAAACATGGCTGAAGTGATCGCTCAAACGATCGCCAATATCATGCCAACCATTATTGCTCAAGTCACGGCAAATCTTGGGCACAACAATGGGCCTCAAAACAACGAAGCCCCATAAAATATGAATAATGAAAATGCTCAACCTCATGCCGTAGAGGGTGAAGGAGAGGGACCAGTGGAAATTAATATCGGAATGCCCATGAATAATCAATATGGTGGATACCGTCAAGGATGTATATTTAAAGACTTTAAAAGTTGTGGGGCACCGGAGTTTGATGGAAAAGGTGGTCCCACGGAATGTATAAGGTGGTTTGAGGCGATCGAGGCGGTGATTGAAAGGAGTCATTGCACCTATGATGACCGGATTTCTTATGCATCCGGCATGTTTAGACATGACGCTTTGAGTTGGTGGAACCAAGAGATAACGTTGGGGCGGACTTATAACTTGGAGTGGATTGACTTCAAGAACAAAGTGAAGGCAAAGTTTTGTCCTCCCTATGAACTACAAAATTTGACCATCGAATTTGCTAACCTCAACATGGAAGGAGCCGATTACAAGGGCTATGTTAGACGATTTCAAGAGTTGTCTACCCTCATTCCTCACTTGGTGGGTACCGAGCCTCAGGCCATTCAGAAGTTTGTATTGGGCTTGAATCCTCAAGTCCGATCATATGTAAACTCTAACATGCCTACTACTTTGGCCGACGCTGTTAACCAAGCCGGGAGTGTGACTGAAGACTTGTTGAGAGGCGGTGTTTTAATTGCAACCAAGTTGGACACATGTCCAAGAATTGTAGAGCACCGAAAGCGGCGCCATTGAATGTAGTACCCCTTCAAACCATTCATCCACAAGGCAACTTTCCATGGGGTACGTGCTTTAAATGTGGAAGCCCTGATCACTACCGGAATAATTGTCCACAATGGATTGGCCAACAAGTTGAAGTGGCGGTCCATCCGAATCAACTCCAAATTACCGGGCCGAACCAAAACCGTGGCCAACAAGGCCATCAAGTTCATCCTCGTGGCCGAGCTTTTGCGGGAATTGGCAATGGAGGCCAAAATGATCCAAACGTTGGTTAAGGTACCTTTCTCTTAACGATCATTATATTATGGCGCTATTCGATATTGGAACAGAATATGATCTCGTTTATCCTAACGTTACTCCTTTTGGGTTACCTTCGTTCGTGTGTTTTGGAATTATATGTTTAAAATTTTTGGATGTTTAGCGACTCTCTAACTAAATTCGGCCAAATACCCCGTACATGTATCTTGACTCTAGAAGACGACAACTCTTCACGTACTTTATGATCTATGATATTAAGGTTCCTGGCGATAAAGTGAGTAAAATCTGAATGCAACGGTTAATATGATTCTTAATTGTATAGTAGGGTTACTGATGTAAAAATATCTAACGGTAGGGTTTTTTAGGGTTTCATGTACATCTTCCAACTTAAAGGTCCTTAGAACTACCATCTCAAGAATCTGAAAACTAACGTCGTCTCTTTTAATCTTGAGTCTTCCGAACAATTTCTGGGTGACTTACCGGGCTTGTCCCATCTCGATAACTTAAATTTCGTATATGCTTAACTTCCTAACATCGCGCGCGTGGTCAAAACCCTTACAGACTTCTGAGATACGAATAAGCGTGTAGTGAAAGACGGGAGAGAGATTTGAAGGAAAACAAATTGTGATGGACTTCACTATGAAGTCGCCAAAGACAAGAAATGGGTTGATGGTGGTGGAGATCGCTAGAGTTGAGGCCTAAGTACCCACATTTGTTTAACGATTAGTGATTCGTTAAATTTCGGGACGAAATTCTTTTGACGGGGGAATAATGTAACATCCGTGAATTTTGACTCGTTGACTTTACGTGTAATATGACTAACAATATAGGTTAATGAAGTATTCGGGTCGTTTTGGTGATTAAATGACAATGTGGAAGTTATTTGGGTCGTTTCGTGAATTAAATGGCAATGTGTTGTATTCGGGTCAATAATGTATTTTGATCGGTGTTTAAATGTCTAACGATTGTAATTTGGCTTGAGAAGGAAACGGGTCGGCCCGTGGGTCATCCACGACCCATCAGCCCTTTGACCCATTCCTCCTCCCTTATCTTTCTCTTTTACCTCTCATTTCTTATCTTTCTCTTTTACCTCTCATTTCTTATCTTTCTCTCTTTCTCTTTTCTCTCTAGACCAAAAGCAAGAACATCTCTAGTTCTTCATTTCTCTAGTATCATTTGGTGTTTTGGGTTTAGATTAACATTAGAATCATAGTCATTTGCACCTCGTTATCGTCATATCGAAGAATCAAAGTTGAAGTTTTAACTATTTTACCCATTTTGACCTAATTTCGGGTTTGAGCTCAAGAAGGAAGTTTTGGTAAGTATAATTCATCCCATTTACTTCTATCTATGTTAATTTACTCGTTTCTAGTCATCTCGATAACTTAAATTTCGTATATGCTTAACTTCCTAACATCGCGCGCGTGGTCAAAACCCTTACAGACTTCTGAGATACGAATAAGCGTGTAGTGAAAGACGGGAGAGAGATTTGAAGGAAAACAAATTGTGATGGACTTCACTATGAAGTCGCCAAAGACAAGAAATGGGTTGATGGTGGTGGAGATCGCTAGAGTTGAGGCCTAAGTACCCACATTTGTTTAACGATTAGTGATTCGTTGAATTTCGGGACGAAATTCTTTTGACGGGGGAATAATGTAACATCCGTGAATTTTGACTCGTTGACTTTACGTGTAATATGACTAACAATATAGGTTAATGAAGTATTCGGGTCGTTTTGGTGATTAAATGACAATGTGGAAGTTATTTGGGTCGTTTCGTGAATTAAATGGCAATGTGTTGTATTCGGGTCAATAATGTATTTTGATCGGTGTTTAAATGTCTAACGATTGTAATTTGGCTTGAGAAGGAAACGGGTCGGCCCGTGGGTCATCCACGACCCATCAGCCCTTTGACCCATTCCTCCTCCCTTATCTTTCTCTTTTACCTCTCATTTCTTATCTTTCTCTCTTTCTCTTTTCTCTCTAGACCAAAAGCAAGAACATCTCTAGTTCTTCATGTTCTCTTTGACCCATTCCTCTTTCTTATCTTTCTCTTTTACCTCTCATTTCTTATCTTTCTCTCTTTCTCTTTCAGCTCCTGACCCATCTCCTTCTTATCTTTCTCTTTTACCTCTCATTTCTTATCTTTCTCTCTTTCTCTTTTCTCTCTAGACCAAAAGCAAGAACATCTCTAGTTCTTCATTTCTCTAGTATCATTTGGTGTTTTGGGTTTAGATTAACATTAGAATCATAGTCATTTGCACCTCGTTATCGTCATATCGAAGAATCAAAGTTGAAGTTTTAACTATTTTACCCATTTTGACCTAATTTCGGGTTTGAGCTCAAGAAGGAAGTTTTGGTAAGTATAATTCATCCCATTTACTTCTATCTATGTTAATTTACTCGTTTCTAGTCATCTCGTACATTTACAAGTTCTAAATCACTTCTTAACTTATTTAACAATGATTAAGAGTCTTAGAAGTCACTTAACGTCGAGAACCACTTTGGAAACTAATTAGGGTTTTGCCGTGAAATTGATAAGTCACGTATATGTGTTTATGTGTGTTGATGTGAATGTACATGATCGATATTTAGGTTTTGGACGCGAAGCAAACATCGAGCGACTGTAACTCAACTTTGTATCAAACTTAACTTCTTTGCCGATCAGGTGAGTTTTGTAGCTCCCTACTCAATAGAGATTCGGGCTGAAAAGTGTACATATACGTGTTGTTTGTTTGGTTGGTTGACTTGATTGCCTGTCTAGTTAAATTCTGATTGATTGTAGTTTGGTAGACAGTTTTGATTGATCGTATGATGGTTTACGAAGGTGTTTATGATATTGTAACTCTTTAGGATAGAAGTACATACATGGAGGTCGGCTTTACTTTCAAAGGGTTTTAGGTGTGGTGGGAAGGCTGCGGACGACCCTATACATAAGCATCTAGAACTTGATGAAGTAAAATCCTCCGAAGTATATGTACGCGTTGTTTAGAGTAAATGATCGATGGACTTTGGGATTACGTTTGAGTTAGACATGAATGCCTTGATGTACTTGACTTATACGGTACACACTCAAGCATACTTTTATTGTTACGTTGATGACATTATTGACACACATTTGATATACGTTGTGGTCTTACGTACGTACGATACATGATTTGATATCAATACTTCGCGTGCTCAATTATTATACGCAATTACTTTACCCTTATAATCTTGTAATGATTTGATATTGTGATTAGGATAGTTGTACATACATGGAAGACGATGATACCTTTAATGAGTTGTAGATGTGGTGGGAAGGCTGCGGGTGACCCTATATATAAACATCTATGGTTCCTTAAATGTAAAGTCGTATGAAATGTATGTGCATTGTAGTTTAATTGATTTGTGATATGATGGTTTTGTGATTGAGATTGATTATGCTTTTGTACTTATTGATTGGTTGATGTACATCCAAGTGTCTTGCACTTGAGAACATGCTTTTGTACTTATTGAGTGATTAATTGATTGGTTTAGTTGTTGGATTGATGAGACGGTTCATTACGTTTGATTGACTTAGTTAAGTTGTGAAGTATATTATTATTACTGTTAGGATAGACGTGCATACATGGAAGTCGGTTATACCTTCCAAGGGCTTTAGATGTGGTGGGAAGGCTGCGGGTGACCCTATATATAAGCATCTGGGACTCGAAGAAAGTAGAATCCTCCTAAGTGTATGTACGTATAGTTTAATTTAATTTGATGTTGATTGATGCATATGTAGTGTATAAATCCCACTGAAGAGGATATGACATATGACGTATATAAATCCCACTGAAGAGGATATGACGTATATAAATCCCACTGAAGAGGATATGACATATGACGTATATAAATCCCACTGAAGAGGATATGACGTATGACGTGTATAAATCCCACTGAAGAGGATATGATACTTGATTTGAGTGGATGATACGTATATTACTTGAGTATATTGTTTATTACACGTTTTACTTGGTTTGTGAAATCTTGTTGTGGATATTGTTGTGTTGTTCATAGAGGCTCACTGTAAGTCATGTTTCGCCTCTACTAGTACGTTATGATTATTGACGATGATTTCTAATGGACCATTACTGCGAACTCACCAACCTTGTGTTGACTATGCTTAGTACACTTTTCAGGTAACCAGGTTATTTCAGGGTGTGGAGTTTGATTGTTTGCTTGCTGTTGAACCCGGACTTGGACTTATATGGATCAAGGATCCATTTGCCTTCTTTTGCATTGTACTCAGAACCGTTAGCCATCTTTTGATGTTCTTTTGTAAACTTTGATGGTTACTTGTTCCTTATGTAATTTGATACTTGTTATTCGTATTGTATGGATTCACTGAATCCTTTAATTGCATATAGTTCATGTTCTACATTAATTCCACCTTGTGCTATATGATTTCCGTAATATTTCGAGCCTTGGCTTGGGGTGTTACAGATTCTGCACAAGTTTGATCGACTTCATCCCAAACCAGGTCCAAATCATTCTAAATCAAATGCAAGACTTTCATACCTCAAAATCCTTCATATTCAAATCATTACAAAGCATTTCAACCATCAATTACACCATATGTGACTTTAATCCATCAAAACCACCATTAATCTCCGTTGAACGATTCCCCCATAATCCAATAATTAATCCTAATGACTCATAATATCAAAAGGACCTGAAAACAATGAAATCATACCTGCTCTACCTGTAGATATCAAATAGAATGCAAAACTCTTGACAATACACACTCGAATCCACGTAAGGAAGCTTTTCGGCTTGCAATTTGATGGAGGAACTATGTGGGGCGGTTAGGGCTTGTTTAGGAGGAAGAAAATATGCAACTAATGACCTAATGACACTCCCTAAACCCCTTAACCCGTTTTTGACTTTCCTCCTATGTCAAAACTAGTCCCTAAGCTTCCTAATCCTTCATTTCTAGTCCCAAACTACTCTATGGACCATATATAACATAATTACTTCATTAAATACCACTACATAGGCATTTATCTACATTTCACACACATATATACTACATTATACATTTAGGCTTTCAAGCCTCACACAAAACACACAATAACTACGTATAAGTATTAAATCTACAATAGACTTAACGACACACATAATGTTGACTTAACGACATTAGTCAACTGTTAAATAAAAAGTTTAGGATGTTACAATTACCTCCCCCTTAAGAGGATTCCGTCCCCAGAATCTCATCAGAAAGGAATAACTCCGGATACTTCTCCTTCATTACTGCTTCGGTTTCCCACGTTAAGCTTTCTCCATGATTATGCTTCCACTTTATCAATACAAGATCAATCACTTTTTGGCGTAACTTCTTTTGCTTCCTTCCAAGTATCGCCACCGGTTCATCTACTATTCTCTTCATTGGGTCAATACTCACATCTTCAATAGGAATCACACTTGACTCCTCAGCTAAGCATTTCCTCAAGTAGGATACATGGAAGGTGTTGTGAATTCCATCCAATTCTGGAGGTAATTCCAACTGATATTCTACATCTTTGATGCGCTTCAGAACTTTAAAAGGTCCAATGAAACGTGGACTCAACTTTCCCTTCTTTCCAAATCTAATAACTCCTTTCCATGGTGACACTTTCAGCATCACGAAATCACCAACATTAAACTCAATCGGTCTCCTTTTCTTATCTGCATATATTTTCTGTCTTTCTCTTGCCACATGTAAAGCTTCTTTAGCTACATTAACTTTCTCCACTGAGATCTCTATAATTTCAGGACCTGTGATTTGCTTTTCACCGGGCTCCATCCAACAACTTGGAGTCCTACATCTCCTACCATAGAGCATTTCAAACGGTGGCATTCCAATACTTGCATGGTGACTATTGTTGTAAGCAAACTCTATCAACCTCAAATGATCATCCCATGCTCCACCATACTCTAGTACACACGTCCTCAACATATCCTCCAATGTTTGAATAGTTCTCTCACTTTGCCCATCGGTTTGAGGATGATAGGCGGTACTCAAATTTATTCTACTACCCAACTCCCGTTGAAGACCCTTCCAAAAGTTTGACACAAATCTCGAGTCTCGGTCCGAAACAATAGATAAAGGAACTCCATGTTTTGAGACTACTTCATCAATGTATAACTTTGCCATCTTCGTTAAGGGTACATCTTGTCGGGTAGCTAGAAAATGAGCACTCTTCGTCAATCTATCTACAATCACCCATATCATATCATTCCCTTTCGGCGTTTTAGGTAGCTTCGTTACAAAGTCCATGGTAATATGATCCCATTTCCACTCGGGAATGTCTAATTGATGCAATAAACCATACGGCTTTTGATGGTCCGTTTTCACACGTGCACACGTCAAACACTTTGCTACAAAATGAGCTACTTCTCCTTTAATATCCGGCTACCAATAAACCGGCTTCAAATCTGCATACATTTTGGTGACACCGGGATGAACCGAATATCTACTTCTATGGGATTCCTCAAGGATCAATTCTCGGTTACCACCAAGCAAGGGCACCCAAATTCGACCCTTGTATGTTTTGAACCCACGGCTATTGGTCTCCATCACAAGACGTTTCTTCTTTCCAATGCTTTCTTCGTCAATGTTATCCTTCATTAATGCCCTCGCTTGTGCTTCTTTAATTCGATCAAGTAGCCCCGACTTTGCTTGAACTTGCATGCTCATCAACTTACAAGAAGAACTTTGCACCTTCCTACTTAGTGCATCCGCCACTATATTGGCTTTACCCGGATGGTATTTGATTTCACAATCATAATCCTTAAGTAATTCCATCCACCTCCTTTGTCTCACGTTCATCTCCTTTTGATTAAAGACATACTGCAAACTTTTATGATCGGTAAACAAAGTGCATTTTGTACCATAAAGGTAATGTCTCCACAATTTCAATGCAAATACAACTGCTGCCAACTCAAGATCATGGGTAGGGTAATTCTTCTCATGTGGCTTCAACTGGCGTGAAGCATAGGCGATCACCTTGTCCATCTGCATCAGGACACAACCCAAACCCGTAATAGATGCATCACTATACACAACCAAATCATCGGTACCTTTAGGCAAGGCAAGTATAGGAGCTTCACACAACTTCTTTTTCAATGTTTGAAATGCATTTTCCTGCTTATCGGCCCACTCAAACTTTACTCCTTTCTTCGTTAGTTCAGTCATAGGCTTGGCTATTCGGGAGAAATCCTGAATGAATCTTCTATAATATCCAGCCACCAATAAATCGGCTTCAAATCTGCATACATTTTGGTGACACCGGGATGAACCGAATATCTACTTCTATGGGATTCCTCAAGGATCAATTCTCGGTTACCACCAAGCAAGGGCACCCAAATTCGACCCTTGTATGTTTTGAACCCACGGCTATTGGTCTCCATCACAAGACGTTTCTTCTTTCCAATGCTTTCTTCGTCAATGTTATCCTTCATTAATGCCCTCGCTTGTGCTTCTTTAATTCGATCAAGTAGCCCCGACTTTGCTTGAACTTGCATGCTCATCAACTTACAAGAAGAACTTTGCACCTTCCTACTTAGTGCATCCGCCACTATATTGGCTTTACCCGGATGGTATTTGATTTCACAATCATAATCCTTAAGTAATTCCATCCACCTCCTTTGTCTCACGTTCATCTCCTTTTGATTAAAGACATACTGCAAACTTTTATGATCGGTAAACAAAGTGCATTTTGTACCATAAAGGTAATGTCTCCACAATTTCAATGCAAATACAACTGCTGCCAACTCAAGATCATGGGTAGGGTAATTCTTCTCATGTGGCTTCAACTGGCGTGAAGCATAGGCGATCACCTTGTCCATCTGCATCAGGACACAACCCAAACCCGTAATAGATGCATCACTATACACAACCAAATCATCGGTACCTTTAGGCAAGGCAAGTATAGGAGCTTCACACAACTTCTTTTTCAATGTTTGAAATGCATTTTCCTGCTTATCGGCCCACTCAAACTTTACTCCTTTCTTCGTTAGTTCAGTCATAGGCTTGGCTATTCGGGAGAAATCCTGAATGAATCTTCTATAATATCCAGCCAAACCAAGAAAACTTTTAATCTCAGTAGGAGTCTTTGGTTGTTCCCACTTTGAAACAGCTTCAATCTTTGAAGGATCTACTTTAATACCTTCTGATGAAATGACATGACCAAGAAACTGCACTTCTCGAAGCCAAAACTAGCATTTAGAAAACTTGGCATACAACTTCTTCTCCCTCAACACCTCCAAAACTGCTTTCAAGTGCACACGGTGCTCATCTCCTGACTTAGAATAGATCAAAATATCGTCAATAAACACAATAACAAAATGATCTAGAAAGGGACGGCATACTCGATTCATTAAATCCATAAACGCGGCTGGAGCATTAGTCAGTCCAAATGGCATGACCAAGAACTCATAATGCCCATATCTAGTCCGGAAAGCTGTCTTTGCTACATCCTCCTTCTTAACCTTTAAATGATGATAACCGGACCGCAAATCTATCTTTGAAAAGTATGAAGCACCATGTAGTTGATCAAAGAGATCATCAATTCGCGGGAGAGGATATTTATTCTTAACCGTTCGCTTATTCAGCTCACGGTAGTCTATGCACATGCGCATAGATCCATTCTTCTTTTTAACAAAGAGAACCGGAGCTCCCCAAGGCAAGGAACTAGGTTGTATGAACCCTTTGTCAAGTAATTCCTGAAGTTGAGGACATTAACTATTTCATTTCTGTAGGAGCTAATCGGTAAGGTGCTTTAGCAACAGGTGTAGCACCGGGAATAAGATCTACCTGAAAAGTAACTTCACGATCGGGAGGAATACCGGGAAGATCATCGGGAAACACATCGGGAAAATCGGATACTACATCAACACTAACAATAGAAGGCTTCTCCTTTCTTGCATCAATAACATAGGCCAAGAAATGACTCTTATTCTTCCTTATACATTTAATAGCCTTCATCATACTAATGATCTTTATCCCCCCTCTCTTCTTATCCCCATAAACCGTTACCACTTTACTATCGGGTATAGGAATCCGAATAATCTTTTGGGAATACAAAATATTAGCTTCATTTCTAGACAACCAATCCATACCTATCACTACATCAAAACCGGATAAGGTAGTAGGCAATAACTGGACCGGAAACAAACGACCTTCAATCTCAATGTCACAATCATCATATCCCACACGTATATCACTAACCGTACCATTAGCAATCTCTACCTCTATCGAGCAATCTAAAGGGGTAGTGACCCTTTATAGCTTAGGAGCAAATAAAGTAGACACAAACGACCTATTTGCACCCGAATCAAATAAAACAGAGGCAGGTTTTGAATTAACAAGGAAAGTACCACTTACCACCTCGTCGTTGTTCTTAGCATCATCAACAGTCATCTGCAAGGCTCTCACTTTTGTTGCTGTCATGGCTGTCCTCTTTCCATCATTCTTCATTTGTAGACAATCGGCAATGAGATGACCCGTTTCTTGACACTTGTAGCAACGAGTCTTGTCCCTACATTCTGTTGCAAGATGTCCCGACTTCCCACACTTATGACACCTTCTTGTCTTGTCGGAACATTGACCTTCATGAACAGTCTTGCAAAAAGCACACCAAGAACCATTCTTCTTTTTATCTTTGTCACCACTTGAGCTAGAATTTCCACGGAACTTCTTATTATTATTGTTGTTGTTAGATGACCAATTTGACCTTCTTTTGAACCCTGCTTTCTTGTCATCAACTTTCTCGACAACTTTCTCGCTTTTGAAGTCATCATCCAACCTCTTTGACTCCTTAATAGCCGCCGACAAAGTCACATGCTGTCTACATAATCCACGATAACTAGCGGGGAGACCATCACAATAAGCCTCAATTTGGTCCTCCTGCCTTCGAACCAAGTGTCCAACAAACTTCAACTTCTCCATAAATGAATGTGCATATTCAGAAATTGCACCGGGTTTCGCAACCAACGATCTAAACTCCTTTTCAATCAGTATTAACTCACGAGTTTCCACATACTCCTCTAGAAACTTCTCCTTAAATGTACCCCAAGGCATCACAGCAAGTACCTCAGGAGCCATAGAAACTGTAGTAGCTCTCCACCAATTACGGGCATTCTTCTTCAACATCCTACTAGCACACAAAACCTTCATATCATCAGGACAGTAACAAGATGCAAACACTACCTCAATATCTTCAATCCACTCCATAGCACCCACTGCATTTTGGGTACCATCAAACTCCTTGGCACCACATTTTTGAAAGCTCTCATATTTAAAGTTGCTAATGCGTGGTGCATTCACAACTCTAGGTCGACCACCATTCACCTCATTAACTCCTACTGCTGCAACAACATTCTCAGGAGCATGTTGTGACCTCGCCATTGATGGCTCAGCACTTTGGGAGGGATTAGAGTAATTCCCATCCGAATGCTCACCCCTTCGTTCACTCCCATTCCTTTCAGCATCTCTTTATGCCCTCATTTGTGCTAACTCTTCTTCATTTCTCATCAAAAGAGCTCGGATAGCTCTCAACTCTTCATGTAATTCTGCTTGATTGGGAACCTGCTCAATCACCGGGTTTGCCCTATCTACTTCAGAGGCGGTTGGTGGATCACCAATACGAATTCCTCGATTAAACCCACGGGTTGGCCTTTGCTCGACTTCATTTCCAGCCCCGTTTCCATTAGGAGGAACACCACCACCATTTCCTCCTCCTCTCTGGTTACTAGCTCTAGTGTTTGCCATTATCTCTACAAGGCAACGACGACGGTTAGCAAGAGTTAAAGAGTGACTACATATGTTAAGGTCGTGCTACATATAACTACATTATCACACATAATAAACAAGTCTTAAATCACACTCTCACTCACTCCCCAACCCGTCTTAAAGCATTTCACTTCATTGGCTAGGCATCCTACTTAAGCCTAACCTACTTCTCATCGGTCTAAGTCCAAAATCCTACGGCATAGGTCGAATTTTGGTTCACTTAAACCAATTCTCTGATACCAACTTGTAACACCCGTCATTTTAAAAATATGGGTTTTCAAAAACTTTCACCTAACGGTGTCAAATTGCGGAAGAAAAGACTTTAAAATCAAAACCGGCTAAGGTAGTAGGCAATAACTGGACCGGAAACAAACGACCTTCAATCTCAATGTCACAATCATCATATCCCACACGTATATCACTAACCGTACCATTAGCAATCTCTACCTCTATCGAGCAATCTAAAGGGGTAGTGACCCTTTATAGCTTAGGAGCAAATAAAGTAGACACAAACGACCTATTTGCACCCGAATCAAATAAAACAGAGGCAGGTTTTGAATTAACAAGGAAAGTACCACTTACCACCTCGTCGTTGTTCTTAGCATCATCAACAGTCATCTGCAAGGCTCTCACTTTTGTTGCTGTCATGGCTGTCCTCTTTCCATCGTTCTTCATTTGTAGACAATCGGCAATGAGATGACCCGTTTCTTGACACTTGTAGCAACGAGTCTTGTCCCTACATTCTGTTGCAAGATGTCCCGACTTCCCACACTTATGACACCTTCTTGTCTTGTCGGAACATTGACCTTCATGAACAGTCTTGCAAAAAGCACACCAAGAACCATTCTTCTTTTTATCTTTGTCACCACTTGAGCTAGAATTTCCACGGAACTTCTTATTATTATTGTTGTTGTTAGATGACCAATTTGACCTTCTTTTGAACCCTGCTTTCTTGTCATCAACTTTCTCGACAACTTTCTCGCTTTTGAAGTCATCATCCAACCTCTTTGACTCCTTAATAGCCGCCGACAAAGTCACATGCTGTCTACATAATCCACGATAACTAGCGGGGAGACCATCACAATAAGCCTCAATTTGGTCCTCCTGCCTTCGAACCAAGTGTCCAACAAACTTCAACTTCTCCATAAATGAATGTGCATATTCAGAAATTGCACCGGGTTTCGCAACCAACGATCTAAACTCCTTTTCAATCAGTATTAACTCACGAGTTTCCACATACTCCTCTAGAAACTTCTCCTTAAATGTACCCCAAGGCATCACAGCAAGTACCTCAGGAGCCATAGAAACTGTAGTAGCTCTCCACCAATTACGGGCATTCTTCTTCAACATCCTACTAGCACACAAAACCTTCATATCATCAGGACAGTAACAAGATGCAAACACTACCTCAATATCTTCAATCCACTCCATAGCACCCACTGCATTTTGGGTACCATCAAACTCCTTGGCACCACATTTTTGAAAGCTCTCATATTTAAAGTTGCTAATGCGTGGTGCATTCACAACTCTAGGTCGACCACCATTCACCTCATTAACTCCTACTGCTGCAACAACATTCTCAGGAGCATGTTGTGACCTCGCCATTGATGGCTCAGCACTTTGGGAGGGATTAGAGTAATTCCCATCCGAATGCTCACCCCTTCGTTCACTCCCATTCCTTTCAGCATCTCTTTATGCCCTCATTTGTGCTAACTCTTCTTCATTTCTCATCAAAAGAGCTCGGATAGCTCTCAACTCTTCATGTAATTCTGCTTGATTGGGAACCTGCTCAATCACCGGGTTTGCCCTATCTACTTCAGAGGCGGTTGGTGGATCACCAATACGAATTCCTCGATTAAACCCACGGGGTGGCCTTTGCTCGACTTCATTTCCAGCCCCGTTTCCATTAGGAGGAACACCACCACCATTTCCTCCTCCTCTCTGGTTACTAGCTCTAGTGTTTGCCATTATCTCTACAAGGCAACGACGACGGTTAGCAAGAGTTAAAGAGTGACTACATATGTTAAGGTCGTGCTACATATAACTACATTATCACACATAATAAACAAGTCTTAAATCACACTCTCACTCACTCCCCAACCCGTCTTAAAGCATTTCACTTCATTGGCTAGGCATCCTACTTAAGCCTAACCTACTTCTCATCGGTCTAAGTCCAAAATCCTACGGCATAGGTCGAATTTTGGTTCACTTAAACCAATTCTCTGATACCAACTTGTAACACCCGTCATTTTAAAAATATGGGTTTTCAAAAACTTTCACCTAACGGTGTCAAATTGCGGAAGAAAAGACTTTAAAAGTCAAAACCGATAAAAACTGTTCGGTTTCTACGTTTAGTTGGTGTTACATGCAATACCATCAAATAGTTTAAAATGAAAACCCAACGGTTGCCCAACACAAAACCACCGTTCAACAATACTGCATAAATTCAACATCAAGTATGAAATGTAAATAAATGTCTAAAGAGTCAATCGTCTATGGGTAGTTAAGTTCTCCTGCATGCATTTACCCAACTCTCACTCTTCCTGCATCAACTAGTCCTTCAAGCTAAACCTGATGGAACAACCACATTTAAGAAACAAGTGTTAGCTAACGAATTAGCTAAGTAAGATAACACTATGTTATTAAAACATTTGTCCAGTTAAAACAATCTTCATTATTAGACAAGTTTATTTAGGCACAACACACTTCACACGTTCACACATAACTGCATATCAACTTCATATCAATTAGGATGAATCCCCTTAATTGTGCTTATCCTTCATTTTATTCACACATTATCACACGTATCTTCGTTAACTGCATATAAGTGTAACATAAGTCACACCCGACTAGATGCTTCACCAAAAGGCGAGTCATACTTCGTCGTTAAGGAATGGCAAGCCAATCCAAGAGTAATCCGTATGTGGAGGTTGGTCAAACCCCTCGTATTACTCGCTCTGCATTATAATGACCATGTTGCAAGGAGCCACCCAAGCAACAACTACATTAACGCACTCGTCCGGCTAAGACCAGTACGGGTTAAGTTTAACACTTTCCCTGCATTATATTTACGAGCTCGGTTTCACACATATGGTTTAGGTAACACACATTCCTAAACCGTCTCACACATATAGTCTAGGTAACACACATTCCTAGACGTTCACACACTTAATCTTCATTACGTTTGGATCCTTAAACGTGCAAGTGACATGGCAACCTAATAAGTCTAGTGAGCTAGGTGTACAAGCCATGTAAGCATGCATATATCACACATCAACTTCATTTCTACGTTTCATGCATAATGAGATACTTCGTAACACTACATAAACTGCATAACAATACACTACATTAAGCAATACTTCATTTCACTACATTAGGAACTGCATTTCAGGTCTCATGGTCAACTACATAACCCATAATACCTCCCGTGTAACCCCATATGCCCACATGCAATATAAAGATACCAAATGGAAGTATTTATGATTTGAAACCAGCTTTTCGTTGAATCCCTCAGCGTGTCAAAGTAGTGTATCTTACCTCGGCTTAGTCCACAACAATCAACAACTAGTCACTGTGTAAAGCAACTATGCTCGTCTACCTATAATTAGTAAACGATTATTAGACAAGCTACATACTCACGTCATTAAGGCCAATAACTAAACCCACACACTTTAAAGACTCACTTATGATTCAGGTCTAATCTACATGTCAAACGACGTTACGGTTCAAAAGTATACATTTTCTGAAAATAGATGAGTTGCGCCGCAACATAGAGTTGCGCCGCAACATAGAGTTGCGCCGCAACTTATCTTTCTGGAAACCAGTTGCGCCGCAACTTATCTTTCTGGAAACCAGTTGCGCCGCAACATAGAGTTGCGCCGCAACTTATCTTTCTAAACCAGTTGCGCCGCAACTTATCTTTCTGAAACCAGTTGCGCCGCAACATAGAGTTGCGCCGCAACTTATCTTTCTGGAAACCAGTTGCGCCGCAACTTCTCTAAACCAGTTGCGCCGCAACTTATCTTTCTGGAAACAGTTGCGCCGCAACATAGAGTTGCGCCGCAACTTATCTTTCTGAAAACAAGTTGCGCCGCAACATAGAGTTGCGCCGCAACATAGAGTTGCGCCGCAACTTATCTTTCTGGAAACCAGTTGCGCCGCAACTGGCCCCGATTCTGCACAAGTTTGATCGACTTCATCCCAAACCAGGTCCAAATCATTCTAAATCAAATGCAAGACTTTCATACCTCAAAATCCTTCATATTCAAATCATTACAAAGCATTTCAACCATCAATTACACCATATGTGACTTTAATCCATCAAAACCACCATTAATCTCCGTTAAACGATTCCCCATAATCCAATAATTAATCCTAATGACTCATAATATCAAAAGGACCTGAAAACAATGAAATCATACCTGCTCTACCTGTAGATATCAAATAGAATGCAAAACTCTTGACAATACACACTCGAATCCCACGTAAGGAAGCTTTTCGGCTTGCAATTTGATGGAGGAACTATGTGGGGCGGTTAGGGCTTGTTTAGGAGGAAGAAAATCTGCAACTAATGACCTAATGACACTCCCTAAACCCCTTAACCCGTTTTTGACTTTCCTCCTATGTCAAAACTAGTCCCTAAGCTTCCTAATCTTTCATTTCTAGTCCCAAACTACTCTATGGACCATATATAACATAATTACTTCATTAAATACCACTACATAGGCATTTATCTACATTTCACACACATATATACTACATTATACATTTAGGCTTTCAAGCCTCACACAAAACACACAATAACTACGTATAAGTATTAAATCTACAATAGACTTAACGACACACATAATGTTGACTTAACGGCATTAGTCAACTGTTAAATAAAAAGTTTAGGATGTTACAGTAATAACGCATCTACAACCTCCCGCTAGGGGTGTTCAAAGTCGGATATCCGAAGTTTCGGATATCCGAATTTCGGATATCCGAAATTTCGGATATCCGAAGTTCGGATATCCGAAATTTCGGATATCCGAAATTTCGGATATGAAATTCGAAATTTGATATCCGAAATATCCAAAATTTCGGATATCCGAAGTTCGGATATCCGAAATTTTCGGATATCCGAAATATCCGAACTTTAAGAAAATAATATAGATTTTCGGATATTTTCGGGTATTGAATATAGATTTTTCGGATAGTTTCGGATATGTTTTTCGGATAGTTTCGGATATGTTCGGATAATTTCGGATAGTTTCGGATAATAAAAAGTAAAATATTGGAAAAAATTTAAAAAAATAAGGTTTTCGGATATTTCGGATATCCGAAATATCCGAAATTTTCAAAAATTACTATCCGAATCCGAATCCGAATCCGAAATTTCGGATATCCGAAGTTCGGATATCCGAAATTTCGGATATCCGAAATTTCGGATATCCGATTTTCGGATAAATTCGGATCGGATTTTCGGATTTTCGGATAACGGATTCGGATACGGATAGTTTTGAACACCCCTACCTCCCGCAGCAACGCGCTAGTATTCCACGAAAAACTAATATCTAATCATATGAAGAAAGTCTTTGTGGAGTCTTTTGAATCTACTCTCTAAAAGTCCAACATGTTAAATTAATCACATTTTATTTTTAATCTGGCCATGTAAAGCAAGATTATATTAGTGTACCTTCCTCGATCATGGTTTTCTTTTTATATTATTCTTTTTGTTACAATTTGCTAAAGAATATTCATGCAACTTGGATTCTCGCGTGAAAAGTAAATCATTATACTGTAATTACTTTTTGTCATATAATAAGAAAGAATGAGAATAAGAACAAGCTGACGAGGTATGAAAAGTAAATCATTATAATTACTTTGTCATATATGACTATATGAGTGCACTATGAGTCTTAACATCCGAAGTTGCCTATAAGCGTAGAGGCATTTAACCATCAAAGTAAAAGACTATCTATCCTAGATGCTCATCTATCGTGGTTTCCTCGATTTGCTATTTCTATCAGTTGTGGTTCATGAATAAAAATGGCATTCGAATCTAGAACTTGCAAGTTATATTAATCATTTAACTATTTGAGTACGTTTTGCTGGCCAATTTGATATCAATTCATGCATAGCTTTATTGGTCTCAAACTCCTATTAAATAACTGAAATTTGCCTTAAAAAAAGGTGTATCATACAATTAGGAAATATACCAGTTATCAATATAGATGAATTGGTATTTGAGACATTCGAGTCTTATAGGTTTTAGGTTCAAATCCTAATGTGAACAAAATGTATAAAAGTTTTCTCAAAATAAGTTTCTCCGGATTAAATGGCTCAAAAAGGCATATTACAAAACAAAAAAAACCATTATTAATGGAGATCTAGTGATAAACTATGTGTAGTTGACAACATAATGTGTCATCCAAATCATTTTACTTTACTTAATATAACCTGAGATGAGTATCCAACACATTATGGGCTTTTAAACTAGGAACATGCCCTCATGGTTTATTATTGAGTATCCAACACATCCCACCTCATGCTCTTTACAAGTTGCAACTAGACTAATATTAATTCTTGATTATATGAAATGTATTTGATTCTTGATAAAAAAAAACTATCAGGTGGTCCTTATTTGCATGTTTAATCTTGCTGATTATAGCTAGTTGTAGTTGCAATTTGCAAATAAGTAAAACAATGTAGCTGTATACACGTTACACGCATAAATTTGCAAATCTAGAGTAGTAGTATTATATCTTTATGAAAGATCTAAGATGCACTATATTATATTTGTAGACATAAGATGAATGAATTATTATGAAATATTGCTCTAAACTTACATCTTCCGAATCTTGTTAATAACAGGAATACGTGTAATTTAAAAATAGAAGTTGAATAATTTATTGTCCAAAAAAATCGAATTTAAGCCTTGTCAAGTTGTCATGTTATTCTTGATATAGTCTCACAAAACTGTATCAAAGAGCTTGGGGGAAAAAAACAAGAATAAGATTGTCGTCATACTAATATAGAAGGTAACCATTACTCTTTCTTTTATATAGATGCTTATATGTTCTTTTTATGAGCAAATGTTTGTTTTTTATTCCCAATTTCTCATAGATCAGATGGCCAAAAGAAAATCAGGAAGCTATTTCATGATAGGAAAATAAGTAAATAACTATATTCAATATAGCTTTATGAACAGGGTGTTGTATCATGATCATAATGTAAGATATGATCAAAATAATGTCGTCTCACTGATTAGAAATCCCAGAGACATATATCACATCGAGAGCCCGATATAGAGAAATTCGACGTAATATGTATAGGTCATAGGTTTCAATACGTGCACATTAATATATATAAAAAAAATGTCTCCAATTTGGTAGAGTGGTGCAGGCACTATCATTTTAAACCTTTGTGTATCTTGTTGGTGAAATGGATTTATCGGCTTCACAATGGGCTTTTTCTCTCATCAGACTCCTCCATATATTTGCTTCCTTCACAGTGTTCTTGCTTCAGATCTTTGAAGTTACTGGTTCACTTTTGTGTCTTGGTGGGCGACTTTATTAGAAGTCAAAGTTGGAGTCTCTTGACACTTTGCATACATTGGCAAATAATTTTGTTACATATGTGGTACCATAGTTGTTAGACTCTTAACTCTTAAGAGTCACGATTCCACTCTTACGAGTCGATTTACACCCAAAACGAAGCGACTCGTTGGATGACTCTTTTTTCTCCTGACTCTTACGAGTCGCGGTGTGAATTTGGAACGAGTCAATACGAGTCGCAAACTTATGATTGTTGTAGTTTGATAATATGGTTATATATTATATATCATATTTATGGTTACATTATTGTGTATGTTATATATGTATTTTTGATTCTTTTAGTATGAATTTGAAGATAAACTGTAAATTTATGACTCAAAGTATCGAATATGTAATATTTTGAGAATGTATTACGATAATCAACTTATATTTTGTTTATAAATACCTCACAATGTAAAATTATACAATATTATGTATAATTAAAAATGTCCTGACTCTCACGTTTCGAGTCACGAGTCAAAAATTAGGTTTTCGAATCAAGTCAAAAGTTACGAGTCGACAACTATGTTAGGTACTCGTATAATAAGTCAACGCTAGAGTCGCTTGACACTTGTTTTACATGTACTGGCAAATAAACTTATCAAGGTTATAGAAAAATATAATAAATCTCACATGAGATAGATCAAAAAACAAAAACAGCGACAGTACACGTATTAGTAGTAATCATATAAACAACTCTGATAGTTTTTTGGTTACATTATTCTCTTTGTATGTACTAAAAAATGAATGAGACGCGTGTTTGATCGGATCTGCACATAGTTGCCCCAAATCCATATCAATTGAGAGTTGGATTAGTTGCAAAGATGGCAAGTTACTTCAACCAAGATAGGGTCACCATAAAACAACTGAATTCATTCTTTCACATAGAATTCAGGAATCATGATAAGAAACAACTGAATTTATAGACAAGAATTGCAACTTTTCGATATATTTGTTCTACAACACTTTTAGGTGCATTTTATGCTTAACTCAAAACATCAAACCTGGAAGAGATTGAGTTTTGACTGTACCCCAATCCAAACATACATAATCAAACATTTCATAATCATATGAACATAATAATTAATAGATGTTTGGCATTACAATCCAGAAGTAACAGATCTTACGTTTGGCAGCAAATTCAGTCGTATAATCCCTCTTGCTCCCAGATATCAACAAGAAAATTTACCATTTCCTGAAAGAATAACGAGGCTTTTGTCAATGTTTTCCCAAAAGGATTTTTGACCTGGTGATATATTGGATTTTAAAGATAATTCAATTAATTTAATATAGATAGAAGCCATACATTAGCTTTTCTTGGATGGGAGATATGGAGTGGAATAATGAGAAAGACTTACAGGTAGAGGGACAGGCCGTGAAAAAGGCTTGTTCGTCCCAAGCAAATTATCGTATGTTGCATTCCAACTACACAAAAGTAAAACCCCAATTTTATACTATAACTAATAGTAGAGAGCTAGGCATGTAATTCACATATTTTACACACATTTTCGTACAAAATAAAGGTGCATCCCCATGATTGTTCTATAATAGTAGAGAGCTACGCATGTAATTCACATATTTTACACACATGTATTTTCATACAAAATAAAGGTAACCAACAAGGAGTTAGCCTAGTGATAAGGAAAACACATGATGACCTTAAGGTCTCAGGTTCGATCCCCGCTTGGCACAAAAAATAATTCCTTTAAGGTACCCGTTACCAATGAAGCCTGGACCCACATGTGAAGTTTAAATACGCGGGTTCGATCCTTCGGGGTGCCCAGATCATGTGGGGATTAGGATGGAGGTATTGTACCGGCATCATATGGCTCGTACGGGGTGAGTCAATGGGTATCCAATTGTGGTACCGGGGCTAGGGTTCCCTCCATTACCCTTTTTTTTTTACAAAATAAAGGTGCATCCCCAGGATTGTTCTATATTAAGGGCAATAACATGCAAATCAAAATTATTAGATAATAGTATCTAATCAAACCCAGTTTTTAAGACCTCTGGTTTGTGAAAGCTTTGAGATCGGTTCCCTTATTTTAAAATCTTAAATTTGTTCCCTGCTTCGTGGCTTCTTTTCTCTCACAAAAAGAAAAAAGCATTTCTAAGTAAAGCAAAGAAGGGAGGAAACAAGCTCTAAGTACAAGAAGGCGGGTGTTGTTGAGGAAAGATGGAGTAGCTTCCATACTACCTTAGCGCGCGTAGGTTTACGGTGGGCCTACCGTGGGGCCACTTACATATCAGTATATCACCATTCCAGTAAGGAAAAAAGTACATGCTTTCTATACGTAGTTTTATTTAATCAATTTAGCCTTAATTCAAGGTACAAAAAGCAAAGCAAATTCCTATAGAGATGGTCAATGGCAGTTACAACTTCGACAACTCGTCCATAAAATCTATTTTAACAAACTTTCTGAATAGTAGATTCAGTCGAGTTAGTAAAGAACCATCTGTTGATTTGTTTTGTAGCCATACCATTAAAAATTGTCTCTAATTTGTAAATGATGATATATTATTATTTCAATCCTCGTTCTCTAATTCGCATAAGGATAGATGGCATTATTTGGAACTTCCTAAATAAAAGATTAGAATAATTGACTTCTAAATGATACAATGCTAAACACATTAGTATAAGAATTAGATATGGTTAAAGGCACATATCAACAAAAGAGCAAGTGACACTATCGTTATCGACTTATCGTCTAAAATTAGATGGGATACAGATGGAGCTACACAAATGATTAAATTGCCCACCTTATAACGGGTTGTCGAGCTTTTTTATTGTTGTCAGGTGCCTTATCTCCAGTCCATTGTTGTCTTGTTTGGTTCCAAAGAAGAAGGCCTATCAGCAACAAAGGGTTACTAAATCCATTTCATTTTTTATATAGGTTCCACTAATTGAAACGTTGAATACATACCACGATTTACAAATTCTGAAGGAGTGGCGCCAGAACTACTTTGGGAATCCACTGCTGGGTTGCTAACTGATGAGGCACTCATCTGAGACTGAGGGATACTAACGTCCATATCATATGTGCTGCTACTCCAAAAATCCTCTAATATGCTATGTTTATTTTTGCTTTGGGCTTTTTCAAGACCTCCTGTTGGCTTATTGTCGGTAGTCACAAATGGGGTCTTAGTACAACATCCAAGACACCCTCTGTTCTGTTGCAAATAAGGTTTACAACCATAAAAGTGATTAGGAAAAATCAACTTCCATGGCAACAAAAACCAAGAAATCATGGTGACAAATTCCTTCAATGATATGCACACGATACGATTGGATAAATATGCAACAAAATATCATGAACTGATTTACAATTATGAGAATTTACATGTTCTAGAAGGTTTGGTGTTATAGAATGTCAACTTCAAGAGGAAGACAAAACGGGAAATTGCAGATTAACAGCACAGATACTATCATCATGCAAGGAAAAAGAAGTTACTACCCTAAAGGTTACTTTCAAACTGTATGTTTATGAATCTGTATTGAATACATCAGAGGTTTGAAAAATTATGGCACAACATTAACACAAGTGTGTAAATGTGTCTATAAGAAGTTTGATTCTATTTACTTAATTTAATCTCAATGTCGTTTACTCGTTTTTGCTTACATCAAAATCAAGTCATGGAATTCCCAAACTCGGAAAAACATATGCTCAAGTCCTAGCGGCAAACTATAACCGTAAAAATATAGAAGACTAACCACTTAATTTGTATATACAATAACAGAAATCCAGCTTGAAAAGAATCCAAAAGAATATACAATTTCTTCCTTTGTTCAATCTATTTATATCCTCAAACGTTCACTATACCTGTACAGCAACCTACAGCCGAACATATCACACCAAAAACGCCCTTCATCAGTGCAGCTATTTAGCTAAATGCGACACTATGTCACTTTAGCATAGCGACACTTTAGCATAGTGACCATTACTTGGTTACTTTATAACAAATTAGTTGTTTAGCGCTTAGCTTCTAAATGGAATCTGCAAGTTTTAAATATGGATCTCTTAGTCTAATGAATCATAAATGGAATGATCCCAAATATTTCTACCTTTATCTCTTGCAAAGTCATCTTCAATACACATAATGATATTAGAGCTATAAAATCACTGAAACTTGTTAGTTGATCTGATTCCAATTTAGAATCTTAGTTCTTCATAAAATTGATCTAAACTTGAGTTGGACCATCACCCGAGATCCATATTAATCGTATTCATATTGCTGAGTATTATTGACCTACGAATCCAACCCGCTTTGGGAGCCGACTAATTCCAGGGCGGCGACCCACTTTGCGGGTAGCCTGGATTCATAGTTGGTGAACCTCTGTGGCCACAAGGGGGTATATCTGTTTTACTCTTACTATTCGAACTTAGATCCTCCGGGTATTTTCACCCATAGAGATTGAGCCTTTACCACTAGGCCACCACCCTTGTGATTAGTTCATATAAATAAAATTAGAATCTCCATATATCCCTCGATAAAAACTTGATCAGTCAATTTGCCATTTATAGGCTAAATTGTTCAACTTTAGATCCAAAATTCACTTGATCATCACTTTAAAACAGTTAACATACGTTTCCACTTCAAGCTAAACTGAAAGATGATGTCAGCAGTCATAATCAGTAAATATGACAATGGTATCACTTCAATGCATCATCGACTCTTCTCGCACCACAACAAACATCATTGTCTATTTCTAACTTAACAAAAACTGACTGAACAGAAAACTACAATAGCTGGGAAAAGTCGATGACTAATGCACTGAACAAGATGAGAAAAGTTTCTGCAGGGTACCAAGAAACAAATACTTATCGATTGACTAACAACTTTACACAGCTAAAAACAAAATAATTGCAATATTGATGTATACTACCACAATAAAGGGCTTTTAGGATGACATTGTTGCATTTGAGGCACTTGTATGCTCATCAGTTCACGTATATAGTAGGATTATATGATTGATGGAAAACTGGGAACAGAAAAAAGGCTGATTCATTCTTGATGGGTTTGGATGAAAGTCATCCAATATAACAGGTGAAATCCTATTGAAACGGCAGTTCCCTATTACTACCAAAGCAAATGGAATGATTAACAAGAAAAATAAACAAAAGACAGTGTCACACCAAAACCTTTCCTGCAGGAATTTCCACGATCACCATTCACCAACACTTACAGACAGCCAAACTAATGGAGCATCTACAACCACTGGAATCACAGCAAGAAGTAATTTCAATAAAAGAAACTACATGTGGTTACAGCGGAAACGAAGGCCATTACGAGGAGAAATAATATGGTATAAGATAGTTGGATAAAATCGTTGGACATCCTCCTTATGGCAAGTACAAACACCTTGAAGACCTACCGACAGTAAAGATGCCAAGAACAAAAGCATTAATTCTGTAGGGAAAGATGATACCGCAAGAAGCAACTTTTCTACTGATTTAACTGTATTTGATAGGACAGATCAGTTGATAAAACAATCCATGAGATGGTACCTATAAAACGAAGACTTCATCTGCCGGTATTAACCATTTCATAGCCTCATCTCTCATGCATAATTTCAAACACCATTATAATCTTATAATGGCTGCATTAGCAAATGGTCATCATGCTAAGGTAACCAATATTGGAACATTAACTGTAAGTCACACAGACTCACTATGTCTGATCTCTTTCAATCTCTCCAGAGGTCGAATCAGTAAATCACTGATTCCACCAATTGATTTGTTGTAATCTTAAACTTACTTGGTTGTGTTTTCCAGGACTACCATCACAAGATAACCTCCGCACGCTGGGACTCTCTCTCTAACAGCCAATTACACTCTACGCTCATTCTTAAGCTATACATCCACCAACATACCATCACACAAAGAAAACTTTCGTTGGGCATTGAACACGTGAATACGTGATACTTTCCAAAATCCAAATACACCCCCATGTCCGGAACCAGCTAGGCTACACACTGGACGACTTTTGACGTCTTAAACTAAGACATTCATCTAAACATGACTATCTAAAGCCGATAGTCCAGTACGTCCTTGTAAGGCGAGTGGAAGGAAGTGACTCGGAAAATAAAAAGAGGCTATAGCTATATATAATCTATATATCTATCTAATAATAGACCAAATATACAATAGTAGATACAACAATACTTACTAAAATATAGAATACTGTAATATGACATGAATTCTACATACAATATATGTATCCATCTATATAACAATAACAAATTTTAAAATATAGAAAGAAAGGAATAATGAAATGTTATCATAATAAGAAAGAAGGGAAGGAAGTAATAAATAGAGAAACACTGACCCCATAAATTGAATAAATTTGCAGATGCAATTAGATATTGATCTGAGAATTTGCATCACCAAAACACGCACAAAAAACGTCAAAGCAACAATAAAACAATCGATCGCCTGTTATTCAAATCCAACAAATAATAGTTACCTGCAATATCAGTGATATTAGTAGAATAAAAGTATTATTATTATTGTTAAATTTAACAGTAAATTATATTTAGATACAAATTTACGTTTAATAAAATTTGGAAAAGTTAAAAAGAGAGATCTAGATTCTAGTCTAGTCTAGAGAGAAAATACTTACTGAAGAACATGATCAATATAATAACAGTTAATTATAATTAGTGGCTAATTTGTTTGATATATATATATATATATAAAAAAGTAGTGTGTGTTTGTGTGTTGTATGTCGATCGAGTATTATTCTGTTTGATTACCAACTAACAAATGCTCCCCACTCACTTTTTATTTATTTATATGTAGTTGGAAATAGAAATAGATTTTGCTTCGTCCGGTTTTCCTTATCTTCGAAGTTATTCATTCATTTCACATTTTATAAATCGCTTTATTTATTTCGACCCCTAAACTTTTATATCATAAGAATATTTTAACTTTAAAGTATATACTTTTAACAAAAAATCATTCATCAATCTATAAACTCTTATAAATATTGTTATTAATATCATTGTGAGTGAGACGGTTCTGCAGGATCGCTCTAACGCCCTCCACACCGTCCCAAGGGCGTCTAACGGGAAAAAATTTGGTTGCTCAGGCTAAATTGGACATGCACCCAATGTTTTAAAAACCGGTATTTTAATCATACCGGTGTGGAAAAAATTTCCGGTATTACCGGTATTATCGGAATTACCGGAAATACCGGCCGGTACGAATATTTTTGTTTATTTTATTATTAATCTACAAAATTTGTTAAAATTTAACGAAAATAGTCAAAACTAATTATAATTCACTCAAAAATAATATCAAATAGGTATTTCATAGCAAAATATAAGGTTTAAAGTTAACAATAACCAATGTTTTAAAAACCGGTATTTTAATCATACCGGTGTGGAAAAAATTTCCGGTATTACCGGTATTATCGGAATTACCGGAAATACCGGCCGGTACGAATATTTTAGTTTATTTTATTATTAATCTACAAAATTTGTTAAAATTTAACGAAAATAGTCAAAACTAATTATAATTCACTCAAAAATAATATCAAATAGGTATTTCATAGCAAAATATAAGGTTTAAAGTTAACAATAACCAATGTTTTAAAAACCGGTATTTTAATCATACCGGTGTGGAAAAAATTTCCGGTATTACCGGTATTATCGGAATTACCGGAAATACCGGGAATACCGGAAATACCGACCGGTATGAAATAGTGAAAATACCGGAAAAATGTCAGGATTAAAATACCGGAGTACCCTCAAATACCGGTAATACCGGCCGGTATATACCGGTATTTAAAAGATTGCATGCACCTATTTTGTTGATCTAAAAATAATATTTTAACTTTAAAGCTTGACATAGTTTTAAGAAAAAATCATTCATCTACTCGTATAATTGGGAGTGAGGCGGGACGCTCCTCCATGCCGTCCCGAGGGTGCCTAACAAGAAGAAATTTGTTGCCCGACATATATTGGATGCCACTCGTTTTATCGATTTTAGCAAATATAGTCGTTAATGGGTTAGCTTTATACTTTTATTACAAAAACAAAATTTTACCTTTTTCAATGCTACAAACCATATACCATTCATTTTTATACACTTTTTTCACACTTTTATATCTTTATCCATAATTTATACATTTTTACATATCTCTTTTTAAAAAAATTGTATCCCAACAAGCCTTCAACCAAAACACTCGCTTACACATCCAAATAAACCCCAATCAACTCAACGCAATGAACGATCCGAACATTCACCAAAACATATCGGGTCAGATGTTTGGATTTGTTTACTTTATATATTTTTACACGTTACATAAACAAAGTTTTATTATTTCGCTAATTACTTTTTTTTTTATTTTTTAGATAATCAAAGTAATATTGACACCCCACTAGCGGAACCACTATCGGTCTATCACCACCGGATATCGAGGTGGTACAATAAATGCAACTGCAAGACCCGGATGCCTCGTCACAACAATGAAGGCGACGTATTCATAGAAGGAAAGCACCCGAAGAGTTGCGAGTAAAAGTCAAATTGTTTGGTCAAACGAGGAACAAATGGCTTTAGCTACAACTTGGCTTCAGGTAACCCAAGATCCGTTGGAAGGTATGTTTTTTTAAAAATGAAATTTTTCGGTTCATTTTATTTATTTTTTGTTTCGTTTTACTTTTTGCTTTCTATTTTTTTTATTCTTTTTTTAACTTTCCTTTCTTGTAATGTAGCGAATTATTAACGAAATAAAATGTATTGGAAGAGAATTACAACAATCTCTTTTTGTCTCGTCAACAAACCGGAAGGTTAACGGGATCACGACGGGATGGGTTCGAAGTGGAGGAAAATGCGAGCTAGTATTCAACCTCTCAAGCATCCATTCTTATTAATGTCTTGATGAAGATCACATGCACTTCTGACTTTTACTAATATTTACGTAGTCGACATATGATTACAAAATATGTGTCTTTTCAAGATTTGTCTTGTTATGAAAAGAACTAAAATGACTTTGCTAAAAGTTACAGAAAAAAAATAGAGTTAATCGCAATTTTTCTGTCTTTCCTTTCTTGTAATGTAGCGAATTATTAACGAAATAAAATGTATTGGAAGAGAATTACAACAATCTCTTTTTGTCTCGTCAACAAACCGGAAGGTTAACGGGATCACGACGGGATGGGTTCGAAGTGGAGGAAAATGCGAGCTAGTATTCAACCTCTCAAGCATCCATTCTTATTAATGTCTTGATGAAGATCACATGCACTTCTGACTTTTACTAATATTTACGTAGTCGACATATGATTACAAAATATGTGTCTTTTCAAGATTTGTCTTGTTATGAAAAGAACTAAAATGACTTTGCTAAAAGTTACAGAAAAAAAATAGAGTTAATCGCAATTTTTCTGTCTTTCCTTTCTTGTAATGTAGCGAATTATTAACGAAATAAAATGTATTGGAAGAGAATTACAACAATCTCTTTTTGTCTCGTCAACAAACCGGAAGGTTAACGGGATCACGACGGGATGGGTTCGAAGTGGAGGAAAATGCGAGCTAGTATTCAACCTCTCAAGCATCCATTCTTATTAATGTCTTGATGAAGATCACATGCACTTCTGACTTTTACTAATATTTACGTAGTCGACATATGATTACAAAATATGTGTCTTTTCAAGATTTGTCTTGTTATGAAAAGAACTAAAATGACTTTGCTAAAAGTTACAGAAAAAAAATACATGAAATGCAATTTTTCTGCTTTTTGCCTTTTTTGTAATATAATTATAAAATATAATCTTTTATTTATTTAAGCTTATATAATAACAAAAGTTTATATATAAATCAATTTTCAAAAATAAAAATATTTATATAAGGTATATCTCCATTATTAAAATTTTAAAGTGTACATAAATTTACTATTAGAGACCTAACGAGCAGATAATTGTATGTTACAATCTTTTGAATTAAAATCAAAAAAGATATTATGGTGTTAGTTGCAAGATTGGCCCCTGTGGTTTTTCCATTTTAGCAATGGGGGTCCCTGTGGGGTGAAAAGTACATAAATAACCCCACACGTGCACACTTGACGGCCACCTTTAACGGATCCTTCAAAATTGGACCAATTTTGCAAAAAATTCTTAAAATAGGGATCCTCATTGCAACGATTCTCAAAAAGGGACCCCCTTGCTAAAATATACAAACCACAGGGACCAATCTTACAATTAACTCAAAAAAATACATGAAATGCAATTTTTCTGCTTTTTGCCTTTTTTGTAACTCATAATTATAAAAGCATAATCTTTATTTAAAGAATCAAAGCTGAGTAATTTTTCATAAATACTTTTTTATGCATAAACATTTTTTATATTTAAAACTTTTTATGCAAAATAGAAGTATTATGACATTATTGTTATAACCCTTTTAGGCCTAAAACCTGTTTTTACCTTCACAAGCCCTACGAAATTTTAGAGCACCATAGTAATTTTTCATTCTTACAGCTATAGCCAAAACCAAAAAAAGAATAAGTGACATGCTAATATAGATGACATAATTAGCGTCAAATTTATACACTATATAAATCCCTACTTGGGTTTTTCTATGTTTGTCCTATGTGGCATAGCTTAGGAAGGATTCTCTATACTACACATCCTAGGTGGCTCTCTTATATCAAATTTAACCAAACAGTTAAGGTAAATTGACGGTTATGAGTGTGTAGGCCTATTTCCTATTATTGTAAACTGTCTTCTCCCCCTCCCTCTTTATTTCTATCTGTGCCTCCTATGAAACCCATCTTCTCTAAATTATTCTGGAATCGGTTGTGTAATTATCAGATGCATCAAAAACGAATTAGGTTTGCATTTGAGTGACAAAGATGATTTCAAGAATAAATGATGATTCTTGAAATACCCATTTACATGATTGATGAAGGGCATGATTTCGTAATCCATTTGAGGTATCCAGTCGACGGTTTTTGATTTATCAATTTTAGGGTTATTTTTTATATTTATTTATGTATCAATTTTTGCATTTAAGTTCAGGAATATGGGATGAATGGATAATGTATAACGGTGTTTCTACATTTACAAACCGCCATTCCTCATCTGTTGCCTTATTTTTTGAAGCAGGTTTGTTTGGATTAGTATTCAACCTCTCAAGCATCCATTCTTATTAATGTCTTGATGAAGATCACATGCACTTCTGACTTTTACTAATATTTACGTAGTCGACATATGATTACAAAATATGTGTCTTTTCAAGATTTGTCTTGTTATGAAAAGAACTAAAATGACTTTGCTAAAAGTTACAGAAAAAAAATACATGAAATGCAATTTTTCTGCTTTTTGCCTTTTTTGTAACTCATAATTATAAAAGCATAATCTTTATTTAAAGAATCAAAGCTGAGTAATTTTTCATAAATACTTTTTTATGCATAAACATTTTTTATATTTAAAACTTTTTATGCAAAATAGAAGTATTATGACATTATTGTTATTTTTTTTTTTTTTTTTTTTTTTTTTTTTTTTTTTTTTTTTTTTTTTTTTTTTTTTTTTTTTTTTTTTTTTTTTTTTTTTTTTTTTTTTTTTTTTTTTTTTTTTTTTTTTTTTTTTTTTTTTTTTTTTTTTTTTTTTTTTTTTTTTTTGGTTTTGGTTTTGTGTAGTGTTGTTTTTTTGCTGAGTTTTTTTTTTAGTTTCAATGTTATTTAGATTGGTTATTTGATGGTTTGGAAAATGAGTGTGAAACTTGATTTTTTCTTTCCTTTTTTATATATGTTTACAAAGTGTTTGATGAAACTTAAGTTTTTCTTCTCTTTTATAATGTGGCAGTTGAGATGGTCAAGGTGCGAGACATAATTTTAAATTTCGTTAGCATATTTGAAAAGGCTTATGTTTATAGCCTAATGTACCTTTATAATCAAAGGTGTGCATGTGCTTGTGTGTGTTTCACTTTAAGCTATTGGTGAAATATCCAAATGAGAGAAAGAAGCTTAGAAGGATTCTCTATACTACACATCCTAGGTGGCTCTCTTATATCAAATTTAACCAAACAGTTAAGGTAAATTGACGGTTATGAGTGTGTAGGCCTATTTCCTATTATTGTAAACTGTCTTCTCCCCCTCCCTCTTTATTTCTATCTGTGCCTCCTATGAAACCCATCTTCTCTAAATTATTCTGGAATCGGTTGTGTAATTATCAGATGCATCAAAAACGAATTAGGTTTGCATTTGAGTGACAAAGATGATTTCAAGAATAAATGATGATTCTTGAAATACCCATTTACATGATTGATGAAGGGCATGATTTCGTAATCCATTTGAGGTATCCAGTCGACGGTTTTTGATTTATCAATTTTAGGGTTATTTTTTATATTTATTTATGTATCAATTTTTGCATTTAAGTTCAGGAATATGGGATGAATGGATAATGTATAACGGTGTTTCCACATTTACAAACCGCCATTCCTCATCTGTTGCCTTATTTTTTGAAGCAGGTTTGTTTGGATTGATGTTTATAAACCAAGACAGATAGAATACAAAGGATTGGTGTAACGTGAATCAGAAAAAGAAGGGAGTTTAAAATTTAAATGATGTATAATTTCTATTCAATCTGCCTACCTATCTATCAGAGTTCACATATTCCCAAACAATTAAATTTCTCTCTTTCTTTAATCCTCCAAATCCAAAAATGAATCTTCATTTTTTCTATTCATTTCTTCTCCTAAAAAAAGATTCATAATCAAAATCTGTTAAGTATTTTTCCATCATGAGATACTCTTTTTTGGTCAAGAATCTCATATAATATGTTTTCATCTGAATCTTCATTTGAATATGTTTTCTTTGTGTATTTGGGGGTTTAATCGGCTCAAGTAAATATTTTTCTTCATTGGTGTAGATCTACACATGGGAATCATTCGAGATATGAGGTATGCTTATTCATTTATTTAGATAATCTTCAGTTTGAATTTTGGTTTTGGTTTTATGTGTAGTGTTGTTTTTTTGCTGAGTTTTTTTTTAGTTTCAATGTTATTTAGATTGGTTATTTGATGGTTTGGAAAATGAGTGTGAAACTTGATTTTTTCTTTCCTTTTTTATATATGTTTACAAAGTGTTTGATGAAACTTAAGTTTTTCTTCTCTTTTATAATGTGGCAGTTGAGATGGTCAAGGTGCGAGACATAATTTTAAATTTCGTTAGCATATTTGAAAAGGCTTATGTTTATAGCCTAATGTACCTTTATAATCAAAGGTGTGCATGTGCTTGTGTGTGTTTCACTTTAAGCTATTGGTGAAATATCCAAATGAGAGAAAGAAGCTTAGAAGGATGGAATGTTTTTTCTTGATTTTTATTTGGATAGCAAAGATTAAGGGAAGATTTACACCAAAAAACATTGAGGGGATTTTACGGCGATATATTAGTAAGCTATTGAAGCTCTTGATTGTAATATCTCAACTGTATTTCATTTGTACACTTCTAATATAAAAGTTTTTCATGTTTGAATGCAGAGATGAGCATGGAATCTTGGTTGTTGATTTGCCCATTTGTGACCGTTTTTTATTCAAGAAGATGCACTTGAGCTATTTGAGATCGTAAGATGCTTTTGAATGAATCTGATGCACTCTGCACAAAGGAGGTAGGTTCTGTTTTGAGATTATTATTTGATATTAGGTTGTTGCCATGTCTTTGATAGTGATAAGTTTTATGTATAAAGTATACAGATTTTTATTAATCTGGATTCAAATACATGTATAGAACTTCATAGAAAGGGATTTTAAATGCTTAAAATGTTTCCAAAACATGTTATTTATATGGTGGCTACAAGTGGGCTGTTGGTGTCTATGATATATTTTTTTCAGATTTCTTACATTCAATATATATGAAGCTGCACATTCATACAATTAGTTATAGCAACTTGAAGTTGCAAAGGAGTCTTGACTTTGGGTAAATGCATCCATGATATGATGTTTATCTTAACAGGTGCTATATCTAGAACATCAAAAGCATTAGCTTTATCAGGCATGTAGATTTTAATTTTTGAAAATGATTTGTCATTTTACTGATGGATGTTGAGATTGGCAAAAGCTAAAACTTCAACTAATTAGGTAAGTTTAGGTAACGTCGCAAAATGAACGAATATGATGGGTTGGCTTAGGGGTCAAAACATCATGTTTTTGGTGCGGGTTTGAATTGGGTAGGGTTAGCTTGAACAGATTATATTTTGTTTTGTAATATACATTTTGGAAGACGTATGAGTTTCTTTATTTTTATTTATTTTTTTTTTTTTTTGCAGAATCAAAGCAGTGGCTTTGTCACTACAAAAGAAGTTCAAATTTATATAACCTCGAGAATGAGGCTCAAGGTTTAAAGTCTTGTGAGATACTTTCAACCAGCTTATTCAAAATGCGCTCTCTTCGTGTGTTCTTTATGACACTATTTTTAATCTGGTCTGGTCTATCATTTATCGCATTTTGTGTTATCTATATTAAAAGAATCTATATTAAAAGAATGTATCTTATTCGAAGGTTGATATTTTGTGCTTATTTCTTGCAGCTCATCTTTTCTTCTTAGATCTCGACATTAAGTATTATGAACTTGGTCCTTTTACCCATGATTCCACTGATGATAAAGTTACTGTCGAAAGAGCCGGAGCCACTTTAAGTAGTTATCTGGTTATTTGAACTTTATGCATCACTTTCACGAGTGACTCCATGAGTTATTAGCTCCTATTTCCATGTTTTCTCTATAACTGATATTTGCGGTACTGCTTTAGGTACAATGTTGCAATTAAGTTTTGTAAAGATCATATTGCTTAGGGTTTACTAATGAGATGTAAGTTGACTCAAATAATGAGATTAAACAAGATATTTGTAAATTATGTTACCCCCTAAATCAGATGGTTTTACCAGCTTGGAGTGTCATTTTTGCCTATTGTTTATCAGACTTTCATTCAATACCTTTATGGGTAAAGACTAAAGTGCAAGACTAACTACTTTTCTTCTTCAAGTCATGGCACATGATATTAACAAGAAAATGGTGATTCTAATGGAAGCAAAAGCTTGTGACAAGCAGATAAAGATGCAATTGATGCTTCTATTGCAGGAATGCTTTCAGATTCTAAGGAGGTAGTAACATTGGTAATTACCATAACAATGACACTCAAAATAGTGACTATACTGAATATCCAGAGGTTTAAGTTTTTTGTCTTGAACATTTTAGATTCTATTTATACAAGCTTTGTATTTTGCTAGGTTTTATTTTTATCAATAGCTTATCGAGAATTATATCATCTGTCAAGCATAGCTACCAAGATTACTTCAGTTGGTAAAGCACAAGAGATTCTCTAAATGCTGAGTGCATCTTGGAATATGTTGTAGTTCAAGGTATCTATACACTATATAAATCACTACCTAGGTTTTTCTAAGTTTGTCCTATGTGGCACCCCTTATGTTGCAAGAAAAAGGCTGAAATCTTACGTTGCTTTTCTTAGAGAAAGGTAAGCTTGCGGTTGATGGTAAAAAAGCGGTTATTAGTTGGTTGGCCCAACTCCCCTATTTTTGCAAAATCAGATGAGTTATATTGTATAGATGTAAACCGTATTTTATCTCCCGCCCTCTCTTTCTCACTTTGCACGTAATCCATCTTCTCCAAAATTTTATGGAATCGGTCGTTCAATTATGAAAGGGATCAAAAAGGAATTAAATTAGGTTTTGCAACAAAGATGATGATTACCAGGTATCCTTCTTTGTCTATGAGTACTATTTTTGGTGATTATCAATTCGAATTAAGATTTTGGGTGAGTACCCTTTGGGCATATCAAACTGTTTTTTGTTGTTGTTAATTGTTTATAATCTCCAGATGAAGGATTTTTATCATCGGGAAATCACAAAAACTTGATATGTAGAAAAGGACACGACGGTTTAGCTTTTGGATTTTAATCCATGGAGGGCTCTGCATTACCTTTGAATCTTCGATGTTTACATGGTAGGAATTGGAGTAAGGCCAGGTCTGAAAACTGCAGTTCCGTTTGATTTTTGGGAAGTGGTTTTTGAGAAATGCTGACGAAGAGTTGAGGCGGCAGACAAGGTATGCTGGTGCTTAGTTTTCGTGCAAGTCTTGAATTTATATTATTTCTACAACCAATAAAACATCTATATGTACCCGTCTAACTTATTGTATATAAACTATAAAGATCTCATATTTGATTCCATAACCCATTGACTTTTTATATGTTTTCTTTTAGTTTATGTTATTCAAGACAGATGTTTGAATAAGATTATTAGCAATGTTACCATCTAACTTTTCGTGATACGCTATATAGCTTTACCATTCAGTTCTATCTAACGCCTTCTTGAGCGGGTGGGTAGTGGGTTGCTATGGTTTGAGCAAAA
The DNA here is from genome assembly GCA_034093135.1 of Erigeron breviscapus. Taxonomy (NCBI): domain Eukaryota; kingdom Viridiplantae; phylum Streptophyta; class Magnoliopsida; order Asterales; family Asteraceae; genus Erigeron; species Erigeron breviscapus. The sequence goes on from CM067170.1 coordinate 16,720,175, forward strand.
AGGGTCAATTAAAGCTTTAGGGTTCAGGTCTAAGTGTATTGATAATGCATTATGACTCTTGATTAGTTCTATATTATAACTATATGCTATATTTAAAGTAATGAAAGTTTTGTAATCATACTTAATACTCTAAGTTTATCCAGACAAATACCTGACCAACCCGTTTTGAGTTTCTACTAATACAAACTGATCCATTTTAACCTGTTACCAAATACCAATCCTGGGTGACCTGCTATTTTGTCACCTTTACCATACAGTAGACTATAGTAAATTGTAAATCCATATACATGTTTTTGGGATTGGAAAGTGCTTTGGTCCATTTGCACATTTCTTTGTGACTTCATATCCATGTTTTACATCTGTAGCATTCTAATCGTCTTTTTTAAATTTTTTAAGCTGTTGTATTTTTGTTTTTCATTAATTTGCTTTTCTTGCTATTTCACATACATGATCTCAGATATCTTGGAATGGGATTGATTCGTCTCCCTGAATTTGACGTCTTTGCTCTCATAGTAAAGTAGAAGGAGTTACTTTTGTCGAGATCTTCTGAAAATATTGCAAGCGGCATGGTAACAAGCGAACCCCCACATGCTGGACAATGTGAAAGCACCAACAGGATCTCTTGAAAGATAGCATTGCATACAAGAACTATCATTAAAATTCTTAAAAATAACACTGTTTGGACTACATTACAATACATTTGGTAACATGATATGCTCATTCATTAGTTCATGGTTTTCCTTTTTTACCAGCTAGAGTTAAAAGAAGACATCTCTCCCTCGCGAGTCTGCCGACCAACTCACCATCACCATTATTAGTATCATCACCATCTTATTGATCTTTTTAATTATATTTATTCTTGCATGCAGAAACGTTATATGCCTATTATAAATAGCAGTACTTTAACCGATAAATATTATCAAACATGTTTGATAGTTTAAGATTTTTTGTATTATTTTTGGATACTACATTATGCATATAGTTGTTGACATTTTGGAACATCCATCCCTTCGAAATTGTTGTTAAAATAGGCATGCCCATAAGTTTTTGTTTGTCTCAATTATGTCCCAATGATGTTGGTGATGTAGTTAAAATAGGCGGCTGATGATGCTGATGTTGATGATGCTGCTGATGTAGTTAAAATAGGTTGTTGATGCTGCTGATGTTGTTAGGCTGCTTTTGCTGCTGGGCTGCTGATGCTGCTGTTGGGCTGTTATTGCTGCTGGGCTGCTTTTGTTGCTGATGTTGCTGGGCAAGAGCACTATAAACTTTTGATGCTGCTACTGCTTGTTGTTGGGCTGTTATTGCTGCTGGGCTGCTTTTGTTGTTGATGTTGCTGGGCAAGAGCACTATAAACTTTTAAATTTTATTTTCATATTATTTTGGTTATAAAAAAAGTTTCATAGTAGTAAGGTTTTATTTGACCCGTGATCAAAAAGCAAACGCTTCTTATTGCTACATTATGATTGATTTCTATGGGTTACAATTGCATTGCTTACTAATGTTTGTATTAAAAAAACAAAAGTGGCAAATGCAGAAAGGGCGTGTCACGTAAATGGAAACTTTGGTTTGAATCATTTAATGGCGGTTTCACTTTCCCCCGACCAAGGTATGCATGTAATGCCACTTCATTTCATCCTTTTATGTGTTTTCCATTCGCTATAGATGATGCGGGGATATTGACTCACTGGTTTGGTTGAAAGCGTGTTAGCTTTCTGTCACTTTCGACTTATTGTGGTGGGATATCATGGATGAAGTGCATATACACATGTACTCTTTATAGCAAAAATTGGTGAGCATTTACATTGATTTATGCTACATATATGAAAGCGTAAAGAAGGATGTATGTTCATTGCTTACGTTGCAAGGAAACGGATGTTTGATACATGGGTATACTGAAAATATAACCCGATAAACCGGATAATTGCATAAAGAAGTAACCAACTGGGCCCCCTTTTTTTTGTTTCCCTTTATAGAACCCCTCAAACTTTTGAAAGCTATTGATTCAAGGTGATCCATAGAGCTTACTAGGTCAAAATGCCGGTGGGACGATTTTGAGTTATATTTATGTGGTGAGTGCTAACAATATATGACCACCTGCCTTTACAATTAGATACAAAATTATCTGTATTTGAGGGGTCGCTATGGACGGTTTTGGATCATGTACGTACAATATATGACCCAAATATTTATATCCTTAATGACCCAAAGTTATATTGCCGCCTATGGTTTATTGAGGATTCACTACAACTAATACATTTTATATATCATTAATTTCGGTGGTTTATTAAACATAGACTGTTCAATTTATGGAAGAAGTTGATTTCCTGTAGCTACATACATCAAAAAATGAGCCTAATGCATCCATTAAAAGAAAATAGTGAAATATTGGCATAGTTGTCAATGCAATAAACAAGTAAGGTTTATTTTTAGAGTATGCACTTCACGAAGGTGGGTAAACAATTTGATCCAGTTTCTACATTGGACAACAGGTTTTGCCTTCACCCATAACCACCCTCAATTTTCAAAAATTTCCATTTAAGTCGATGTGTGCAAGTTACCAGGTCGATCTGTTTTTTGCTTTAATTTCCATTCTCTCTCCCTCTTTTTGCAGATCAAGAAGGCCGAGGATAGTCCAGCACCTGAGGCCGACCCTTTTTGTTCCCAAAATGGAGATTCGGCGTTGGTAGAAGTTTATGAAAACACTGTTGGTGAGAGTGAGTTAGGTAACTTATATGAGATTCGACGTTGGTAGAAGTTTCTGAAAAGGTTTTTAAGCTTGACCATGTTGTGCTGTTTGACCTAAAAAGTGAAGATTGTTTTTAGAAACATCAAGTTCTTATTTGAGTTTGACTATGGCAGCTCCTGATCTGAACAAAAGCAATGCTGAATTGGCACTAGACTATGGATTTATAGAATCAACACTAGACAGATATACATATATCTTAACGCTGCAATTATTAGATTCGGACCCTTATTTTGACGATAAGCTAGATATTGTCGAGAGTAATGGCACAACCTTTAATCCTTCACCCTTCAACTGAACTATGTTAGGTTATTTCTTAGACTATAGTGGTTTCCATTAGAGTAAAAAAAATCATTGCCTATAGATGAAACCCAGACATCCAATTTTTTGGTTATTTCTCAATCTCATTATTAGAGAGGCAAGTAACGGCGTTGTTGCATTAATGTATAAATTCTGACCCGACCTGTTTCACCCTTTTTAGATCGAGTGTCCTATTTGAACCTGACCCATTTTTAGCTATTACTCGGCCTGTCTAACTCTTACCATGTCTGATGATAATCTGGATAGGCTTCACAAAGAAGTTGACTGGCTGAGTAAACTGAAACTGAAAGTCTGGAAGCAAGCCGAATGCAAGAACAGGAATTACTCAAGCGAAGGTGAAAGATCATTTGCTAATACAATTTTTTCTTATTGCAATGCTTTAAAAAATATGGACATGGGCTTTAATGTGTGTCTTCATGTGGTTTTTTCTTGGTACAAGATAGAGTTGGTGAATGCTAATACAATTTTTCCGGCCGCATCTCGAAAGGGTGGGAAATACAACACCAGATGGATGACATACTAAGCTATCCATAGGTAACTCTTCAACTTTATGATTTATTGTGAGCATGATTTTTAATTTCTTACGCCAGTATGTCACAGCTTTTCTTGATAATGATACAAAACCTCGGTAGATTACAGTATCATCACGACCCCTTCAGAGGTGTTTTGTGCAAGGAGATTGCTCGAAAGGCAGAATCAAAAACAGAGTTTTCGGGGTTCAAGACTCTATTTGTGTAAAAATATGGAACCTTCTGATTCATCAACATTGGAGAATGATGAGTGTCAGCCTCTATCTTCTGCCAGGTGTCGTGTTTATAGAAGATCAACTACTAACTGACACATATGTTCCAAATGGCAAGTCAATATTCATTGGTATTTAATAATAATCTAAAAATGAAACTAACAAATTTGCATTAACTTACCAGATCAAGATATGTATATATATACACACTTGAAGAGAAGGATAATTATTCTGAAGGCATTGTTGAACCTGTTGCTAATTCCGAAGCAACCCCTCTTAGAGACATAGCATGTGCCTTTAACTATAGTTGTTGCTGCCCAATTTTTGCTATATACTGTGCATGAGTTTGATGACAGATTTGTTAACTTTCTTGGCAATGTGCTTAGGTGGGTGGTATGTTAATTTCAAAATTACTCTTTAACTGATTATGTTATCTTCAGGAGGTCTACTTTTTGGTCATGCAATTCTTATCAGCTAGCCCATGTCACCGGACCTATGGGCAATTTGGGAAGGAAATCCTTGAGCATCAACTTTTGCCAAGAAGATATCATTTTTGGTATTCTAGAAGCGGTATTACAAGCGGGGATGAAATAATGATGGGATGGCTTTCCCTGAGCTATAATAAGTTGGTAAAAAGGTAATATGTGCTAAACGTGTCACAAAATTAATTAATTTAATTCTACACGGGGAGCAATTTTGTGGGTGATCTAAATGTTTAAAAATTTTTTTGATTACTTATCCTCAAATATAGAAGGATCACTTAGTAAAGCTATTGAAGTAACCAAGTGGTGCCCTTCACATGGTCAAGAATTAATAATCAAATGTTTCCTTTTTAAAAAAAAATCTTTTTCCTATATAAATTGACATCAAGTTCACATGAATTTAATGATATAACTCTCTTTTATGCATAGATAAAACAATCTCTATGGTACCTGTATGACACACTGAAGCAAGTAAGTTCTCTCGCTGCCTAATATTGCATCAGTAAGAAATTTCCTGTTTTGATAGACATGAGCAAATGTTTTTTGGCCTAATTAAGCGCATTTCCTTAAAAAAAAATTTTTTCCTATATAAATTGACATCAAGTTCACATGAATTTAATGATATAACTCTCTTTTATGCATAGATAAAACAATCTCTATGGTACCTGTATGACACACTGAAGCAAGTAAGTTCTCTCGCTGCCTAATATTGCATCAGTAAGAAATTTCCTGTTTTGATAGACATGAGCAAATGTTTTTTGGCCTAATTAAGCGCATTTCCTTAAAAAAAAGGGTTGTGTATGTTATGTCATTTATAACACATTCTTTGATCTTGCTTTGTTCTTAGATACCGGCTATTTTCGTCAGATGCATATGGTTAGTTCTTAAAGGGGTTGATCTTCACGCCTGATGGACCACTCTATTTCTTCATCGACAACTAATTGATTATTGGGTATGCATCGTTTTAGTCCCATTTATTCACCATATTTGTTTATCAAGTATAACTTTTTACGAATTATTGTTATTATACAATCTTTTAAGTGTCCACATAATGAAACTGTTTTTTATCTTCTTTCTTGTGAATTGTTCTCACATAACCTTATCCATATATATATGTTGGTAATAATTTCTTTTAGATAATTATCTTAGTTCATTAAATGACTTAATTTCGGTTTGTGACTTTAATTTGACAAAGAAACCTGGTGTATTAAGTATTTCATGGAATGAGTCTTATAAATGCTCTAAAAGATTTTTTAGAGTGCAAAAGGTATTTATGTTTATTTGTATACTGAATAATCTTGATTGGTAACCCATATGGTTTATGTCGATGTTGGAAATTAGATATGTTAAGGTTTCTTTGAGGAAAGTGGTGATGACTTTGAGGATGACACAGTCTTTTCTTGAAGAAATTGAAGGAAGAAGTGAAGGAGGAAGCGAAGGAGAAACTAGCACATTGTGAAACTGATGATTTTGATTATGATGTAAATAAGGAGAATGAAATTTGATAATGACATTGCAATAGACAATGGCAGTGGTTCAAAAAGTGATTGTGTGATGTTACATCGATTGTCTTCAAATGAATAAGAATTAACTGAGTTTAGGAAAATGATGCAAACCAGACAAAATGGAATTGCAAAATCAAAGAAATGTTCAAAATGGGCCTATATGGTCATTACATGAGAAGTTGTTCAAAGGTACCATTATAAAATGAAGTAAGGATACCCAAAAGAAAGGTATAGCAAGTGTTGGTAGTGATAGAGGTGGTGTTCGACATGTAGTTGGTGGCAGACGTGATTGTTCAAATGTAGGTGGTATCAAAGATGGTGGCAGAGGTGGCGACATAGGTTGTGGCATAGGAGTTAGCCCAAGTGTAGATCAAAATGCTGGCCTTGATAAGCAAAATTTATGTGCTGAAGAGCATGTTACAATTATCATGCAAGATCGACTTGTGAACATACAAAAGTCTTCAAATGTTTAATGTTAGAATCTCCTTTAATGAAGGGGGGGAAAAGTTGATCCCAGTAAGGAAACTAACTCCCACTCCATCATAGAGATAAAAAAAACTATAAAAAAGAAACTTCTTATGAATTTGATAACCAAAGATGGAATTGACAGTAGTTGCGAAAAACCCTAGGAGTATGCAAGTTGGTATTTTTTGATAGTTGGGTAGTTTGTATATATGGTTTTGTTCTTCCCTTATCAAGTTGTATCTTTTGAAACTTGGTAGTATGTAATGTTATCTTTTGACACTAATTTGCAGGATGCAATTTTATGACAACACATACAATTGTGTTTTTTTTCCCACTTTTTTTATGAACACTTAATTTTATAAAGATGATAATAAAAGCTACATAAAGTGTTAAAAGGATCGGTTTATATCTCATAAGATGTAAACCAATGTTTCGCAAGTAAATTCGATATATAGATTTTTAGATATAAAATTATGCGATAACGAATATACATGGTTAAAAACATTGTGTGTTTGGGTGTTTATTGGAAACAAATTTATATCTTATATACAATTTGTAATTTGAGTTGTGATCAACCTTCTAAAACTAATGACATTGTCTGTTTTTAGTAAAGTAATAATTTTCGATCATTTTAGTTTATGAATCATCAACCCATTGTATATAGGATACTCAATTATGTCCATTCTTTAAATAAAATTAGAAAAAATATTTACGGTTGTCCGTGCATCGCACGGGTCTAGGCACTAGTTAACTAACATAATCGTTGATTAAAAACAAAATGAAATACAAAAAGAGAACGATATCATAGATTATTGACATTCCTATTATAATAAATAATAATAACTAGGTGCCAACGACCCTAAGAATAGCAGGTTATTTGATAAATATGATAAGTAATAAATTATAAGGCCGTCTAAAAGAGAGAATAAATGGAATGAAATCAACAATGGGTTTTAAATAAGTTTTGTGTAGACACTCATCCAGTTCTCAAAGTTCACTACTGTGAAAACTAAGTGGTATGTTGCTGCAGAATTTTCTCGAGGCACTGCAAATATTGGCAGAGGTGTAAATAACAGGCAGCGACTCCAAAAAATAGGGGGCTTCACATAGATACACAGGAAAAAGAAAAAGAAAGAGGGTTTTGTCATTTTAGTCCTGACTATTTCGAATTGCGAATTTAGTCAGTTATCTATACGAAAGTAATTAATTCTGTTGTAATGCAATTTCATCTACAAGGGTAATAGACTAATAGTTGCCCAATGAATCTATAACAATAATGTAATAGCAAAAGTTAAGATGTTGAGTAAAAGGCACAACGAACGATTTAAGATGTATTTAACATCACCGGCCAACCAAAGGCAGCCCATGATGAATAAAGCAATCAATAACGATGCTCCAAATCGCTCACAATAAGTATCCCATATGACCTCTCACCATCACTGCACAACCCTAACCCATCCACCATCACCGCACATCCCAACTATTTCATCAGTCCCGCACAATCCTAACCATCAAAGTCGCTGAACCAGCGGCCTTAACCCCACCACTGCACAACCCCATTCTTGGTTGCTAAATTGACTGCTGGCAAAAGAAAAAAAATGATTTCTTGGTGCTTCTGATCAATGAATAGCCTAATGGGTTACTACAAACTATATAATCTTAAGACTAAGAGAAGGATGGTCAATTCCAATGTCACTATTAAAGTATTAAGAAATGTAAAACCAAGACAGATATACCAACCAAAAAAATTATCAGTTTATTCAGCAGCCAAAGAAACAATCAGCACATTGTTAAGTACAGAAGTTAACTTGTTGCATCAATCTCTTGTCGTTGTCGTATCATATGGCTCAGAACAATAAACGCTAAAGTTCAGGCAACTAGGGCGTACAGCGTACTAACTTCATGTGACAACTTGTCAATAGAACTGAAAGAATCCAGTGCCACATGGCATAGGACCATAAGTAAGGACTCTATCTCTGAAGAGAACTTAGTTACAACAGAGTAATTGGGCTAGCCTATTGTGTGTCTCAAAAGACTCCCGGGTCTGTATGCTTAAGCTTAACTTAGCGAACATTCCAAACCAAGCATTAACAGACATCGGTTTGGAGGAAATGCAGAGTGAAGATCTAATTACAGCTATTTTACTAGTTTACAATTGATTTTCTTTTCCATCAGTTGTCCTCGCATAGCGTTGAGGGTTCAGATCATGGGTATTGAGGCCCATTTATAGAATACATTCAACTACAGTACTTAGTTTTTATACTCACTTATATCTAGACTATACTAACTTTGATCACTATGTTAGTTTAACATCTGTGAACATTTATATTTCATCACACTCGGCATATAAAAGGAGTCCTTCGCTGAGGGAAGTGAACCTTATGGTAGTTTCATCATCACCCCATAAGCTTAGAGGAAGAAGGCAGGGTAGGTTAAAACAAGGATCACAAAAGAAGCCAAGGTGAAGCCCAATTCAAGTGGCCCTTTATTTTCATTTGGGAGAGAACTGTGAAATAGTAAAGAAACAGATATCAACTTAAAAAACTTAAATTTCATGGAGATAAAAGTCAGCATATTTTTGCCCAGTAAAAATGAACTATAATCATAGTTAAGAATACGCTATAGACATTCAGTGAAACACAAATAAACTAATCAAAAAGCAATAGACCAACACTAAACAAAACGATTGAATGTCAACATATTAATGGAGGCAGAACGTACCGAAGCACACCTTTATAAACAAAGATCGAAAAAAGCATTCATATTATAGCTAAACTAAACAAATCCACTCTTAGTATACAAATTTTAGTCAGCCTGAAAAAGAACAGAAAGTATTAAATGAGTTTATGTTTTACCCACTTCGACATGTATGACCAGTTAACAAATTCAAGCTGTCTTAGTTGTCACTGTATGATCCAAGCAACTTGTGGGATCACTTTGTTTAATACATAACCGCAATTTAAAAAAAAGGCACATGTTGCAGCTTGACCTGAAGGGTGTTACTCAGGTTGTACCCTCCTAATATAGAAGAACATCATTTGTTATCACATTATTGAAATAACGACATAACAAAACATATATACTATACTTCTCTCGCAAAGTGAGCATGACAACTGGAAAAGAGTTTAAGCACAAATACTAAACATAACGATTGACGGTCAACAAAGTAATAGTGCATAATCGTTACAATGAAGTAAGATTAAACATAACTAATGATAAACATGGATCTCAAAGTTAACAAAAGCATTTGTAAAGAGTTTGAAACTTTCTTAACTTTTAATATGCATGAAACTTGTACTCGAATCAACTTTGCTTGCACCTTACAGAAGTCCTCTATTCAAATGCACACTTTGCAATGTGGTCATTATCTTGGTCCTATATCTCAATGACCATGCAAAAGGAGTGTTTCCATGTAAGAATGCACATAAAAGGTACGACATAATCCATAAACTCCTATGTTAGTGATGCTTTTTGATTCCGGCTCATAGATAGCAAGTGCACGTTCATGTCTATAATAACAATCTTCCTTGTCATTATCCACTTCGATTATGGGTTCACCACTCTTTCGGAATCCCAGTGTTGTATGTATTGATGCATTAGGTGCATTAATGGAGTATAGCTTATCAAAGGATCTAGTACAGCCATGCCCAATCATCATCCATACTCGAGAATTTTCTTCATCGTACCTACTATTGAGCTTATAATCGATAACAATAAGAGAATCCCTTAGGTTATATAGGGAGAAACGAGCATTAGGGTTGAGTGCTAAACAATCAGGGAGGTTTACTTTGGTGAATTCTTCACTTGTCAAATCAAATGACATGATT
>CM067170.1:16735262-16778364 GCA_034093135.1 Erigeron breviscapus
CCCATTTGTGATTAAAAGCTAGTAGGTGGGTAAATTCCTACTAACCCATTTGTGATTAAAAGCTAGTAGGTGGGTAAATTCCTACTAACCCATTTGTGATTAAAAGCTAGTAGGTGGGTAAATTCCTACTAGCCAAATTGTGATTTAGGGTTAGTAGGTGGGTAAATTCCTACTAGCCAAATTGTGATTTAGGGTTAGTAGGTGGGTAAATTCCTACTAACCCATTTGTGATTAAAAGCTAGTAGGTGGGTAAATTCCTACTAGCCAAATTGTGATTTAGGGTTAGTAGGTGGGTAAATTCCTACTAAGCCCATTTGTGATTAAAAGCTAGTAGGTGGGTAAATTCCTACTAGCCAAATTGTGATTTAGGGTTAGTAGGTGGGTAAATTCCTACTAGCCATTGTGATTTAGGTTAGTAGGTGGGTAAATTCCTACTAGCCAAATTGTGATTTAGGGTTAGTAGGTGGGTAAATTCCTACTAGCCCATTTGTGATTAAAAGCTAGTAGGTGGGTAAATTCCTACTAACCCATTTGTGATTAAAAGCTAGTAGGTGGGTAAATTCCTACTAGCCAAATTGTGATTTAGGGTTAGTAGGTGGGTAAATTCCTACTAGCCAAATTGTGATTTAGGGTTAGTAGGTGGGTAAATTCCTACTAGCCCATTTGTGATTAAAAGCTAGTAGGTGGGTAAATTCCTACTAGCCAAATTGTGATTTAGGGTTAGTAGGTGGGTAAATTCCTACAAGCCCATTTGTGATTAAAAGCTAGTAGGTGGGTAAATTCCTACTAGCCAAATTGTGATTTAGGGTTAGTAGGTGGGTAAATTCCTACTAATCCATTTGTGATTATAGCTAGTAGGTGGGTAAATTCCTACTAACCCATTTGTGATTAAAAGCTAGTAGGTGGGTAAATTCCTACTAGCCAAATTGTGATTTAGGGTTAGTAGGTGGGTAAATTCCTACTAGCCAAATTGTGATTTAGGGTTAGTAGGTGGGTAAATTCCTACTAGCCCATTTGTGATTAAAAGCTAGTAGGTGGGTAAATTCCTACTAACCCATTTGTGATTAAAAGCTAGTAGGTGGGTAAATTCCTACTAGCCAAATTGTGATTTAGGGTCATAGGTGGGTAAATTCCTATGACCCATTTGATTATTGAGCTAGTAGGTGGGTAAATTCCTACTAGCCAAATTGTGATTTAGGGTTAGTAGGTGGGTAAATTCCTACAAGCCCATTTGTGATTAAAAGCTAGTAGGTGGGTAAATTCCTACTAGCAAATTGTTATTAGGGTTAGTAGGTGGGTAAATTCCTACTAACCCATTTGTGATTTAAGAAGCTAGTAGGTGGGTAAATTCCTACTAGCATAATTGTTATTAGGGTTAGTAGGTGGGTAAATTCCTACTAACCCATTTGTGATTAAAAGCTAGTAGGTGGGTAAATTCCTACTAGCAAGTTTCCATGGCCATGTGAAAATGAATTTGTGCTTATGAATGTTATGAATGAAATGGCTATCTTTGGATGGGCTATATTGTGGTGCTTGATGCACATTGTACGGTAACTTGCTTATGGTTATATGTATATGCATTCACTAAGCGTTGCTTATGTTTTAGTTGTTCAATTCTTTCATAGGGGCTGGTAGTAGTAGCAAAGGCAAGGATTTGATCTAGTGAAGTTGACTTTGAAGATTTTGAAGCCATCTTGGAGGTTGGCACTTTGGGTAAATTGGTTAGATGATTCCCTTTGACTACTATGGCTCTTGATACATGTTGGTGTGGCTTAAACAAGTTCTTTTGGTTGAAAAATCTGCAGATATGTAAAGATTTTGTGTCACTTGGTTGTTTTTGGTCATAACTTGGTAACTAGGTCGTTTTTAGGTCAAACGACCGTTTGATGACACTTATCGCTTTTGGTTCGAAATTATGGTTGTAAAGATTACCTTTGGTATCCAGTATTATGTCGAAGTATGAAGTGTCCTGTTATAAAATGTGGTTTGAAATTTGGAGGTTGAAATGTTGTTCAAGTGTGAAAAGGAAATGTTGGGTTGCTGAATTTTTATCAGGTCTGGACCAGAAACTGTCCACTGCGGCGCAGTGGGAGTGTTTTAACCCCACTGCGGCGCAGTGGGGGATTTTTGACCCGTAGACCAGTAAGTTCCCACTGCGGCGCAGTGGGAGGTTTTTGACCCCACTGCGGCGCAGTGGGAGTGTTTTATCCCACTGCGGCGCAGTGGGAGGAGTCCAACCCCACTGCGGCGCAGTGGGATGTTGTTGTAAAAAAAAAAAAACTTTTAACTTTTGTATTCTTTTACTAAATGAGGTTTGGTCGTTACATTTTTGGTATCAAAGCCATGGTTCAAGGGATTTAGGTATTCGATCTTTGCGAATAGGATGCCTAGACTTGAACCATTGGATTGACTTTGACCTTAGGATTTGGGTGTTCACGTTTGAAAGTGGAAATGGTTAGTAAGATTGATTTAAAATGAAATAGTTTATGAGCTTAATAGAGCCGGCCTATTATTGGTCATAAGCTATTACGTTCTAAATCAAACTTACTAAATATGGAAACGATCGGATGTGGGCGTTTGGGGTAATAGAGACAAATTAGTGTATTGAATGTTTATTTATAAGTTGTTAAATTTGTAGTATGGAATCTTTTCAAAACGAAGACGAATCAATTCGGACTAGGGATAAAGTTATAGAGAATGTAGAATCGTCGGAGCGAGAAGTCCTCACCGGTGATTTTATAAGTGAGCAAATAGGCAAGGCCTTGGAGAACTTCTCTCCATTTATCACTAAAAAGTTGAATGAGACTCTAGAAGGAGCAATGAGTGAAGCCATTGCTAACAAGATTAGGGAGGAAGTAGCTTTGTCGGTGCAAGAAGAGTTCGGTAAGCGTTTTCCTAAAGACAAAGCACCGGAAACTCAAACTCATGAAAATCCTCCAAAACATACGAACGAGAAACCTTATGATCTCAAAAACTTCACCATTGCAAACCCTCCCACATACAATGGGGACCCCGATCCTATTGTAAGCACCAAGTGGGTGAACGAAATCGAAGGGGCTTTCCGCATTACCAAGACTCCAACCGAATACAAGACATTATATGGGTCGAGTATGTTGAGAGGTAGCGCTAAAGTGTGGTGGGATGGCCAACTTGTGACGAAGGGTGAGGAGGTGATGGTGCAGATGGAGTGGGCAAATTTTAAGGTGGCTTTCTTTAAAGAATTTCGATCCGAAGCCGATGTGACTAGGCTTAGAAGCGAATTCATGAATGATTCGCAAGGTACCTTGAATGTGAATGAATTTCGTGTACAATTTCTGGATAAAGCTCAATTCTGTCCCGAATACTTGAAGGATGATAAGTTGTTGAAGGAACACTTCTACCGAAAACTCCGCAAGAACATTCGTGAGAAGATCACTCTTCTCCAAGTTGAATCTTTTAATCAGTTGACTGATGTGGCAAGATGGCATGAAGTTGAGCAAGGTATGCCGGATGATGATTCCTCAAAAAGGAAGGCGGAGCAAAGTTATTCTCCAAACAAGAAGTTTCGGCCAAGTGGAAGTTCGGGAAGTAATGTATCTAGGAAGAACGTCCCCACTTGCAACAAATGTGGGAAACATCATTCCGGGGTTTGTCTTGCATCTCCCAAGAAAGGATGCTTCAATTGTGGCCAACCGGGTCACATTAGCCGCGATTGCAAGTTTTCTCCAAGCAAGCCTACGGTGTGCTTTAAGTGCTTTAAGGAGGGGCATATGAGAAGTGATTGCCCATTGTTGACAAATGAAGAAAGACAAGCGGAAGTAAGAAAAATGAATGAGAGAAGGATGGTGAAACAAGTAGGAACTCCAAAAGGGAGATCTTTCCAACTCTCGGTGGTGGAAGCTAAGGAATCAACCGATGTTGTGTCAGGTACTTTTCTAGTCCATGACACTCCCGCTAAAGTTCTATTTGATTCCGGGGCAAACCGTTCCTTTGTAGCTACTCGATTCACTAAATGTATTCCCTTACAAGTATCTTTGCTTAAACCTCCGTTATTAGTGGAAGTAGCGGGTGATCAAACTTATGTGGTTAAAAATGTGTATTTAGATTGTAGCTTGACCATAAATTTTGAAAATTTTAAAGCCAATCTTATACCTATGGGTTTGGGTGAATTTGATGCGATTTTGGGCATGGATTGGCTCAGTAGACATAGGGCGAGTATTTGTTGTAGTGATAAAAGTGTCAGACTCAAAACTCCTAGTGGCAAGGATATGGTGGTTTTTGGGGAAAGAAATCAAGACTCTTTACCGTTGTGTACTTATGCTAGAGCTCGCCGACTTATTTCCCGCGGATGCAAAGCTTTTCTTGCTCATGTCCTTGATTCCGATAAGGAATCTAAATCAATTTCTGAAATTCCGATTGTTAACGAATTTGTTGATGTTTTCCCCGATGACCTACCGGGTCTTCCTCCTGATAGACAAGTAGATTTCAAGATTGATCTCATTCCGGGTGCTACACCCATCGCTAAAGCTCCATATCGTCTTGCTCCAACTGAAATGCGAGAAATGATGGAACAACTCCAAGAACTTCTTGATAAGGGCTTTATACGTCCAAGTAGTTCTCCTTGGGGTGCTCCTGTACTGTTTGTTAAAAAGAAAGATGGTAGTTTGCGGATGTGCATTGATTATCGTGAGCTTAATAAAGTCACCATCAAGAATAGATACCCTCTGCCTCGTATCGACGACCTTTTTGATCAGCTTCAAGGAGCATCGTATTTTTCGAAGATTGATCTTCGTTCGGGTTATCATCAACTAAAGGTTGGTGAAGAAGACATTCCAAAAACCGCGTTCAGGACCCGTTATGGTCATTATGAATTCTTGGTCATGCCTTTTGGGTTGACAAACGCTCCTGCAGCCTTCATGGATCTTATGAATCGTGTATGTCGTCCTTTCCTTGATAAATCCGTTATTGTTTTCATTGATGACATTTTGATCTATTCAAAGTGTCAGTCCGATCATGAGAAACACCTTCGTGAAGTTCTTGAAACCCTCCGTCGCGAGAAATTGTATGCCAAGTTTTCTAAATGCGAATTTTGGTTACGTGAAGTCCAATTCCTTGGACATGTTGTGAATAAAGAAGGAATTAAAGTAGACCCGGCAAAGATAAGTGCAATCACAAAATGGGAACCTCCCAAATCTCCGACTGAAATTCGTAGTTTTCTTGGTTTGGCGGGTTATTATCGTCGCTTTATTCAAGATTTTTCTAAGTTGGCCTCGCCTCTTACTAAATTGACCCGAAAGAACGAGAAGTTTGAATGGAAGAATGAACAAGAGAATGCCTTCCAAACTTTAAAAGAGAAGTTGAGTCAAGCACCCGTTCTGACTTTACCAGATGGAGTTGAAGACTTCTCGGTATATTGTGATGCATCTTTTAATGGTCTTGGTTGTGTCCTTATGCAAAAGGGGCGAGTCATCGCTTATGCATCAAGACAACTAAAACCTCATGAGAAGTCTTATCCTGTCCATGATTTAGAACTTGCTGCGGTTGTTTTTGCTTTGAAGATTTGGCGTCATTATCTCTATGGTGTTAAGTTTACCATTTATTCCGATCATAAGAGTCTTAAATACTTCTTTGAGCAACGAGATCTTAATAACCGTCAACGAAGATGGCTAGATTTATTGAAAGATTATGATTGTGAAATCTTGTATCACCCCGGGAAAGCCAATGTGGTGGCCGACGCTTTAAGTCGAAAGAGTTCTCACTTTTCTATTCGTGTTTCGCCTTTATGGGTAATGATTACCAATGATTTCTTGGAACGTATAAAGGAAGCTCAAGAAGAAGCTTTACAACGTGATCCTAAACGAGAAAGAATTAAAGGTCAAATGAAGCATTTTTCTAAAGACTCTCGTGGTCTTACGGTTCGTTATGGACGAATTTGGATTCCTTTTTCGTGCTCTTTGAAAGAAATTCTTCTCGATGAAGCGCATAAGTCCAAATATTCTATTCATCCCGGTGCAACGAAAATGTATTATGACTTGAAGGTTGATTATTGGTGGCCGGGTATGAAACGGGACATAGCCAAGTATGTGGAAAAATGTTTGACTTGTTTACAAGTTAAAGCGGAGCATCAAAAGCCATACGGAAAGCTCCAACCGCTTGATATACCACAATGGAAGTGGGAGCACTTGACTATGGACTTTATTACCAAGCTTCCCAAGACACCCAAGCATCAATTTGACTCTATTTGGGTAATTGTGGATCGGTTAACGAAAAGTGCTTTGTTTTTGCCTATTCGTGAGTCATCATCTTCTGAAGTGTTAGCCGATATTTATGTGAAAGAAGTTGTAACTCGGCATGGTATTCCCGTCTCTATTGTTTCGGATAGAGATACACGCTTTACTTCTCATTTTTGGAAAAAGTTTCATGAAGATATGGGTACTAAGTTGCATTTCAGTACCGCATATCACCCGCAAACGGACGGTCAAAGTGAGCGAACCATCCAAACGTTGGAAGACATGCTACGTGCGTGCATTATTGATTTTGGAGGACCATGGGACGCGTATTTGCCTTTGGCAGAATTCTCGTATAATAATAGCTACCATGCTAGCATTAAGATGCCTCCATATGAAATGCTTTATGGTAGGAGATGTCGAACTCCCATTTGTTGGGGAGAAGTGGGTCAGCGAGAGTTAGGAGGGACCGATATTGTCCTCAAGACTACCCAAAAGGTAGATGAGATTCGTGAAAGACTCAAAGCGGCTCAAGATAGACAAAAGTCGTATGCCGATGTTAGAAGAAGACCCATTGAATTCATAGTTGGTGACCGAGTTATGTTGAAGGTGTCTCCATGGAAGGGTTTACTTCGTTTTCGCAAACGTGGAAAGTTGAGTCCACGGTTCATTGGCCCGTTTCGGATTTTAAACCGTGTTGGCAAAGTGGCATATCAATTGGAGTTACCCGAAGAGTTATCTCGAATTCATAACACTTTTCATGTTTCTCAACTCCGAAAATGTCTTGTCGATGATGCAACGTGTGTTCCCTTGAATGAAATCGAACTAGACAAGAAGTTGACTTATGTTGAAGAACCGGTTGCTATTGTTGAAGAAGAGTTGAGAAAAATAAACAATAAGACGGTACGAACCTTTAAGGTACAATGGAAGCACCAAAGGAGCTCAGAATATACGTGGGAAACCGAGCATGACATGTTGGTGTATTATCCGTCCTTACATATGGCTTGGATCACGGGGACGTGATCGAATTCGAGTGGGGGAGATTTGTAACACCCCAAAATTTTAAGGTAAAAGAAAATTAACTCTTTTATTAGTTTTGACATTAAATTAATTTCCCAGTATTTTGTTTTGAGATAAGGGGTTAATTTAGTTGGAACTTTAGCGGATAGCGGGTATTCGACCCACTAAAATTTTAGATTGGGACGTGGCAGGGAGATAGAGTGCCCAGCAAATTTCAAGTATGATTCATACTTCCACAAACCTTATTTCCCTTCACTTCTAAAATCTTCCAATTCATTCCATCAAGGAATTGACATGCAAGAGTATTCCTCCCAAATGCAATCATCTAATTCATTCTAATAATAAGCAAAGTGAGGGTTGTTTTGTTTGGGGGAGGCCGGATTTAACAAGAAGAAAAGAGGGAAATCTGGAAATTTAATTGTTGTTGTTCTTGAGGTAAGAAATTCCTTCATTCTTCAATTTCTGAATTTAGGGTTCTTTGATTTTGGAATTAGGGTTCTTAGTTGGAAATTGGGAATTTGATATTTTGGGGATTTTGATGATGAACCCTAATTAAACTAAAAAGAAAAGCTTTGGGTCAATTCAATTGAGTTTTAATGGAACCCTAAAGTAATAAACCTTATGTTTTGGGTGTTTGGCTAAATGGTGATTTGAAATTGATTATTGAAAAGTTGTAGTGTTTTGTGAATGCCAAACACCATGAAAAGGGAATGCTTGTGGAATGCAAGTATATGACCTTGAAATAGTTGAGTTTATAGAACTCATAGTTGTGTGAATTGCATTATGTATAGGTGGTGAAGACCTTTTAGTCGAGCATATAGCCATAGAATCGATTAGCCAAGTTCAAGGTGAGTGTATATGCATATAATCATGTTCTTGTTATTTGAGGTCATAGGTGGGTAAATTCCTATGACCCATTTGATTATTGAGCTAGTAGGTGGGTAAATTCCTACTAGCCAAATTGTGATTTAGGGTTAGTAGGTGGGTAAATTCCTACTAGCCCATTTGTGATTAAAAGCTAGTAGGTGGGTAAATTCCTACTAGCATACTTGTTATTAGGGTTAGTAGGTGGGTAAATTCCTACTAACCCATTTGTGATGAAAAGCTAGTAGGTGGGTAAATTCCTACTAGCATAATTGTTGTTAGGGTTAGTAGGTGGGTAAATTCCTACTAACCCATTTGTGATTAAAAGCTAGTAGGTGGGTAAATTCCTACTAGCAAGTTTCCATGGCCATGTGAAAATGAATTTGTGCTTATGAATGTTATGAATGAAATGGCTATCTTTGGATGGGTTATA
The DNA here is from genome assembly GCA_034093135.1 of Erigeron breviscapus. Classification (NCBI taxonomy): domain Eukaryota; kingdom Viridiplantae; phylum Streptophyta; class Magnoliopsida; order Asterales; family Asteraceae; genus Erigeron; species Erigeron breviscapus. The sequence goes on from CM067170.1 coordinate 16,743,786, forward strand.
TTGTGGTGCTTGATGCACATTGTACGGTAACTTGCTTATGGTTATATGTATATGCATTCACTAAGCGTTGCTTATGTTTTAGTTGTTCAATTCTTTCATAGGGGCTGGTAGTAGTAGCAAAGGCAAGGATTTGATCTAGTGAAGTTGACTTACACATGTTGTAAGAACTTACACATGCGTAAGTTAACTTACACATGTGTAAGTTAACTTACACATGTGTAAGTTAACTTACACATGTGTAAGTTAACTTACACATGTGTAAGTTAACTTACACATGTGTAAGTTAACTTACACATGTGTAAGTTAACTTACACATGTGTAAGTTAACTTACCATGTGTAAGTTAACTTACACATGTGTAAGTTAACTTACACATGTGTAAGTTAACTTACACATGTGTAAGTTAACTTACACATGTGTAAGTTAACTTACACATGTGTAAGTTAACTTACACATGTGTAAGTTAACTTACACATGTGTAAGTTAACTTACACATGTGTAAGTTAACTTACACATGTGTAAGTTAACTTACACATGTGTAAGTTAACTTACACATGTGTAAGTTAACTTACACATGTGTAAGTTAATTAGGGTCCATGTAATTAACTTACACATGTGTAAGTTAACTTACACATGTGTAAGTTAACTTACACATGTTAAGTTAACTTACACATGTGTAAGTTAACTACACATGTGTAAGTTAATTGATCCATGTGTAAATTAACTTACACATGTGTAAGTTAACTTACACATGTGTAAGTTAACTTACACATGTGTAAGTTAACTTACACATGTGTAAGTTAACTTACACATGTGTAAGTTAACTTACACATGTGTAAGTTAACTTACACATGTGTAAGTTAACTTACACATGTGTAAGTTACATGGACCATTTAAGTTAACTTACACATGTGTAAGTTTTACAACTTACACATGTGTAAGTTAACTTACACATGTGTAAGTTAACTTACACATGTGTAAGTTAACTTACACATGTGTAAGTTATATACAACTTACACATGTGTAAGTTAACTTAAACATGTGTAAGTTAACTTACACATGGGTCATTAACTTACACATGTGTAAGTTAACTTACACATGTTAAGTTAACTTACACATGTGTAAGTTAACTTACACATGTGTAAGTTAACTTACACATGTGTAAGTTAACTTACACATGTGTAAGTTAACTTACACATGTGTAAGTTAACTTACACATGTGTAAGTTAACTTACACATGTGTAAGTTAACTTACACATGTGTAAGTTAACTTACACATGTGTAAGTTAACTTACCATGTGTAAGTTAACTTACACATGTGTAAGTTAACTTACACATGTGTAAGTTAACTTACACATGTGTAAGTTAACTTACACATGTGTAAGTTAACTTACACATGGGTAAGTTGTAAAACTTACACATATGTAAGTTAACTTACACATGTGTAAGTTAACTTACACATGTGTAAGTTAACTTACACATGTGTAAGTTGTATATAACTTACACATGTGTAAGTTAACTTACACATGTGTAAGTTAACTTAAAGAACTTACCCAACTTACACATGTGTAAGTTAACTTACACATGTGTAAGTTAACTTACACATGTGTAAGTTAACTTACATATGTGTAAGTTTTACAACTTACCCATGTGTAAGTTAACTTACACATGTGTAAGTTAACTTACACATGTGTAAGTTAACTTACACATGTGTAAGTTAACTTACACATGTGTAAGTTAACTTACACATGTGTAAGTTAACTTACACATGTGTAAGTTAACTTACACATGTGTAAGTTAACTTACACATGTGTAAGTTAACTTACACATGTGTAAGTTAACTTACACATGTGTAAGTTAACTTACACATGTGTAAGTTAACTTACACATGGGTAAGTTGTAAAACTTACACATATGTAAGTTAACTTACACATGTGTAAGTTAACTTACACATGTGTAAGTTAACTTACACATGTGTAAGTTGTATATAACTTACACATGTGTAAGTTAACTTACACATGTGTAAGTTAACTTAAACATGTGTAAGTTACTTACACATGTGTAAGTTAACTTACACATGTTTCAGTTAACTTACACATGTGTAAGTTAACTTACACATGTGTAAGTTAACTTACACATGTGTAAGTTAACTTACACATGTGTAAGTTAACTTACACATGTGTAAGTTAACTTACACATGTGTAAGTTAACTTACACATGTGTAAGTTAACTTACACATGTGTAAGTTAACTTACACATGTGTAAGTTAACTTACACATGTGTAAGTTAACTTACACATGTGTAAGTTAACTTACACATGTATAAGTTAACTTACACATGTGTAAGTTAACTTACACATGTGTAAGTTAACTTACACATGTGTAAGTTAACTTACACATGTGTAAGTTAACTTACATATGTGTAAGTTTTACAACTTACCCATGTGTAAGTTTTACAACTTACCCATGTGTAAGTTAACTTACACATGGGTCCATGTAACTTACACATGTGTAAGTTAACTTACACATGTGTAAGTTAACTTACACATGTGTAAGTTAACTTACACATGTGTAAGTTAACTTACACATGTGTAAGTTAACTTACACATGTGTAAGTTAACTTACACATGTGTAAGTTAACTTACACATGTGTAAGTTAACTTACACATGTGTAAGTTAACTTACACATGTGTAAGTTAACTTACACATGTGTAAGTTAACTTACACATGTGTAAGTTAACTTACACATGTGTAAGTTAACTTACACTGTGTAAGTTAACTTACACATGTGTAAGTTAACTTACACATGTGTAAGTTAACTTACACATGTGTAAGTTAACTTACACATGTGTAAGTCTCGCCGGAGATGGTCGCCGTCGCCGGAAAATCATGGTGGTGGTCGGAGATGATGGTGGTGGTGGTAGGAGGTGGTTGGAATTTGAGGACATGGAAGAAAATCAATGGACTCAAATTGGACTCAAAATAAGCTGGACTCATTTTATCTTTTCCATATATATATATATATATATATATATATGTTTTAGTTTTAGAGTAAAAAAAGAAGTAAAAAGTAAAAAAAAAAAAACAAGAAAGGAGGGAGACACAAAACTTTTAACTTTTGTATTCTTTTACTAAATGAGCCGCGCATGGGGGGTCGTCCGAGTTCGTCCGGCAAGGGAAAGGGGTGGCTAGGTACTCGGACACATTTGATAGTCTGTCGGTGAAGTTGGATGGGTTGTTTGAGGCAAGTAAGGAGCGTATCAATATGGGCAAACAAAAGATGGAGTTTGGGGAAAAGAAACTTCAAGCAAAAAATCAACAAATCAAGCTAGCGGAGTTGAAAGTGTTGACCACCGACTATAGTCATCTTGGTGAACCCGAAAGATCAATCATGGAGAAGGCGCAACGAGACATTAGGGAGAAATATGGTTATATGTAGTTTATTTACGTTATGGACTTTATTATGTTTACTTTGGTTTTTTTAAGTTGTTTTAGTCTAGTTTAAGTTGTTTTAGTGTTGTTTTTTAATTAAGACTTGTAATGTTTTATTTATAAATTTGTGGCTTTATTTAATTATGAATGTGTTTTATGTAATTTATATATATGTTTTAGTTTTATATATATATATATATATATATATATATATATAGGGGCATGATAAATTGAGTCCAGCTTATTTTGAGTCCAAAAAGGGTCCATATAACTTACACATGTGTAAGTTAACTTACACATGTGTAAGTTAACTTACACATGTGTAAGTTAACTTACACATGTGTAAGTTAACTTACACATGTGTAAGTTAACTTACACATGTGTAAGTCTCGCCGGAAATGGTCGCCGTCGCCGGAAAATCATGGTGGTGGTCGGAGATGATGGTGGTGGTGGTAGGAGGTGGTTGGAATTTGAGGACATGGAAGAAAATCAATGGACTCAAATTGGACTCAAAATAAGCTGGACTCATTTTATCTTTTCCATATATATATATATATATATATATTTTAGTTTTAGAGTAAAAAAAGAAGTAAAAAGTAAAAAAAAAAAAAAACAAGAAAGGGAGGGAGACACATGTCACAAGTCCCCCCCTCATGGATAGCCCCACTCCCCCATTTTCCTAGCAAAATCTTGTTGCTTATGTGACGCCACATGACGGAAGTCCCCTCCTTAGAGGGTTGCCTCACTCCTCTTAGTCTTAATATTTGAGTTCCTATGTTTTTTTTCTATGGATAGATATCGACTTTTTACGAAAGTTATACATCACAACGATGTGACCACATTACTATGACTACAAGTATATGAAATACAAACATGTATCTGAATACTTAAAACGGTATCAAGATATGATAATCTTAAAAATAAACTTGTTCGTTTTAGTTGTACATGATATTCTCTCAAATTATTTTAATCGTTAAAGATTGTGCCTAAACTAAAAGTGTTAAGGATATTTCTCTCGGTGTAAAAAAGTAAACTATGAGCAAAAAAGTCATCATCCATTAGTAAAAACTAGCACGGTAACCGTGCAATGCGGCGGTGGTTGTGGCGACAACAGTGTGGTGGTGGGGGCGACTGTTGGTGGTGGAGGCGGCGACGAGTGGTGTAGATAATTGATGTAAAGGTAATTGATGTAAAATGTTAATGGAGATATTTTGGATAAATGACTGGTATTGTAATTTAATCATTAATGGTATTTTAGATAATTTCTCAATAACTTTTAAAGAGAGGGTTGTTTTATTTATTAAATAGTATAAAAGTATAGATTAGGTGTATAGGGGAATTAGGATTAAGAAATAAAGGTATTTTGGGTATAAAAAAGTGTTGAATTTTCTAAAATAGGAGAGATCAATATGCTTTATAAGGGGTTATAGATTATATATTATTATAATAACCTTTTGAAGATGTCACCATATCTCTATCTCTCTCTATATGTAAATCTCTATCTCCAAGTGCTAACGTGACATATCTCATAGCTCGCCACATCTGCTTTTATCTTACGTGTCCCTTTCATATCGTTTTGTTCTAGGAGCCTGACACATCATCTTCCACGTGTAGATATTAATTTTGCTTTCAATTCAATGTGGAAAAAAAAATTTATCCCCGCCTCGAACCCGTGTTGAATTGAAAAGGCAAGAGATAAAAAAAAACTTATAATATATTAATATAGAAAAGTTTACACTATCGAAGACATGTTTATGCAAAAAGAAAATTTTTTTTAAAAAAAACATCATAAAGATTAATGGAACTTTTAAGTTTATTAGTTAATAATATCAAAAAGCTAAATGAAAATTTTCAATACAATAATTAATAACATTAAAAAAAATCTCAATGAAAATTTTCAATATATTAGTTAAAGACTCAAAAGAAGAAAAAAAAATGTGCAAGAAAGCATCAAATAACTTGAAGAAAAAAAACTCAATTAGGATGCGATTTGGAAAAATCAGAATAGTGGTATGGGATGTGATCACAAAAAGCTAAACGAAAAATTTCAATATGCTATTGAAAACCCAAAAGGGAAAAAAGTTGGAAAAAAAGAAAGAAATAACATGAAGAAAAAACAACAATCAAGATGCGATGTGGCGAATTCGACTGCGAGTGACCAAAAAAGTTGACCAAAGGTTTTCAGTATTTTAGTTGAAAATCGAAAAGGAAAAAAACTGTGAAAAAACCCAAAAAATTCGAAGGAGAAAAATTAATCGGAACACTATAATAAAATCAAGTAGTGAAACAAGATATGACGTGGACCAACAGAACCGTCACATGGGGCGAGTTATTGTTCATAACTTGCACAAATAACATATTACAATACAATTATGTAATTTAAAAAACTTAAACAAAATATTAAAATGATGTTATTAATTAATAAAATATCGAAATATTTTTTTTTCAATAATCATTATAATTTACTGGTTACATGAGCTTGAAAAACAATAAGTCAAAAGTTCATGGTCTTGTTCAAATATGGCCATCACATCTTCATCCAAGTTGGCCCATACCTCAACTCCATTCCCTTGTTTAGTGTCCATCATCATGATTCCATTCCTAAATGGTGTATCTGTAACACTAATCCACTTTGGCTTTCCCCACCCAAAATCAATATCATACAATGGATATCCACACCAGCTACTAAATGTGAACACTTCTGTTCCACTCCTTTGCAACATTTCCCCAACCATTTTACTATAATTCAATATTGCAAATACACCTTGTTTTGAATCTTGAACTTGTTTCATGTAACCATCACAAAATTCTTTAAACCCGTGTCTTAGTTGACCTACCAACTCGCCCAACTCGATGTCGTTGTAATCGACTAAGCTTCTATCGGCTAAATAAGAACCAACGAAGTTGCCAAAAGAGGTTTCGGGTAATGGTGGGTTCATTCGCCCCCGCATGTTTACAAGGGTCATTGCTATAGATGATGTTATTTTGAGCCCACTATCACACTTCTTAATTGAGTTCACAGCACATTTCCATACAAGAGCGGAAACAGCTTGAACTCGAGAACAATGGCCTATTTGAGCCTTTAGCAACGATATGTTCGTTGCACTAAAAACAAACCTCTTTCGAACAAGCTTTTGATTCACTGGAATCTCAAATCCAGTGTTGAAATTCAAAGAACCGATACGTGGAAATAGAGATGAAATACTAAACTCTGGAATCAGAATTGGGTTATCGGTCAATGAAACGTTAGCCCATTCACGAATAAACGTAAAAAAGTTAGCCGCATCTCCAATCTTATGAGAAGAACACGCACCAATAGCAATTCCACCACATTTAAACAAGTTCACTTGAACTAGCAATGGAATCGTGTGATCAAGAATCACAGATTCCTCAGTTAAAGGAACGAATTGCCTCATCAAATTTAAGTCACATTTTTTAAGTACATCCGATAAGGAGCAATCAACAATGGCTTCAGAATACGGAATTCCCTCATCATTGCAATCAACAAAAGCGTCTCCATTTACACGTCCAGCGTATGGATAAAACGAGGCCAAGGCTCTAGACAAAGAGTTCTTGAGTCGAGTGGTTACATTCGAGTCTGGCTTAGTCTCGTAGAAGAAGATTATAGGAGGAAAAATCGAGGGCGATAACTGGTCTAGTAGAGATAAGTCATGGATTTTTGGGTGTTTGGGAGTCGAGCACAATGGTTTAACTATATGAGTTGCGATCTCAACTTTTGGTGCCATATGGTTTTTGAGTTTGAGGGATATGCATGTATCTATAGCTTTGGTGTATTATATACAAAATTTTTGTTCATTTCGATTATAAAAAAAATACTTGCCGGCATGCAATTTAGAAGCTAAATAAAATAAGAAAATGATACTTTACCCATAGATAATGTCACCACATATATAGTAATCATCCTAAGCATGAAATAAAAACAAATTTAATTGAAATTTTATGAAATGGCATCGATACTTTCACTACTGTTTAGCCTTTGACAATTGGACTAAACACAAACTTGTTGACCATTGTTTTAAATCTGTGTAATTCGATGCCCGACAGTCCGGATTGAGGTGATAGTCGGCTGAACCGGACCGGGCATAAACATTAGAGAAAAATAAAAATCACGTGAGATGCACGTTATTATTAAAAAAAAGAATTCTCAAAAACCCCTACCTGAGGCGATTTGTAATCTCCGTCGTTACTCCGCCATCGTTCGCCGTCGAATCTCCGAATCCGCTGCCACTTCAATCTCTTCTGAGGATTGTTATTCACAAGCTGACTAATATCAGATTGAATCTAATTATATATAGATCACAAATACACTGTGACTTTGATTCATTGTTATTGTCCAGCCTGGTAAAAAGGAAAAATAAATCTTTATCGGTGGAAGACAATTCCGTTTACCTTCTATTTGATGATCGCGATGCAATCAACTACAACTACAATCATCTGGTAATACCATTTCGTCCAAAATCTATCCCTTACTCTGATTATTAGTTTGATGATGATATTATTCTCAATTTAATTTGATTTTAACACTTATATATGTACTCATCAGTCAATTAAGTTTATAACTTTCTTTATCATTGACTTACTATGATTTATATATATGGGGAAATGTTATATATATGATTTATTTGTATACGAAGTGTATGGATAAATTTGGTTGTGGTGGGTTTAGTGATACGAGTGTCAATGATATTGCAGCTAATTTAAATAAACGGTGGTGTCAGTTATATGACCCTCGAAACACTATGGAGCTTGATCTAGATGCCTTCCTGCAATCACATGACGCCACGACTAGTGACGATGAAGATACCTACCATCGCAGCACTGTTGATGAACTTCTCAATATAGACTCCGATGATGGTTCTTCTCCTTCATCGTCTTCCCGATCGAATGGCTTAAGTAGCCCCCAAAGCAACAGTAATTCAATCGATTCTTTTTCTCTTGATTCCCAATTGGTAACTGATAGGGATGTACCGGCGATACAGTCAAAGTTCCGTTCCATTAGCGGAATAAATTCAGGCGATACATCTAGTGTTTCACGCCAATTATCTCTTCCGTTATTTGGTTCAAATGCTAAGCCCGGGGCGGCGGTGGCAGCCGCTGCGGCAGCTTCACGATCGATTCCGTCGCCACATGCGGCTGCTATCAAACTGAGGAGGCAGAGATTTAGTAGGCTACTTTCTGGAAGTGGCACAAGTTCAGAAATTGGGAATTCAGATACAAATATAGTTGAAGGAGATTTTAAACTGGATAATTTGGAAACCGAAAATATTGTATCTAGTGGGGAAGTAATTACTGAACATGAAAGTAGTAGAAACGGGTGGGGTGACGGTTTCCCAAGTGAAGAAACAGAAGCAGATGTAGATAATGCATTCGAAGAAGGCAGGTTTGAGATTGATGTTGGTGATGATACTCTTAACTCTGTTACTAAATCCGAGATAGGGTCTCTTTTGAATGACGAAGGTCTTAATTTGGATAAGGATGGTTCCATGCCAGTTATAGATGATGATAGTGATGACCACATTGAGGGCAATGATTTGGAGTCCGCCATTATCTCTACCTTACAATCTGTAGAGGTGGCGGTCCCTTTTGCCCATGGGAATGTGGATGATAACGAGGTTGAGGAGGACTTGATAAGTGTACTGTCAGAAAGAAATGATTTTGAAAGTACAAAAACACATGAGAATGATGTGGATTTTGGCCTTCAAGCTGGCGGTGATGTTTCAGTCGAAAAGGGTGGTATTGATCTGGATCAAGGAAATGAGAAGAGAGACAGAGAGACACCAGGGACATCATGCCCCTCCTTGAAACCCCTTCATTTTGCCGAGGAGCTTGAAAAGAAGCATGCGTTTACAGGTTTGCATTGGGAAGAGGGTGCAGCTGCACAACCAATGAAGCTTGAGGGTGTTCACAGAGGATCAACTGTGTTGGGTTATCTGAGTACTAGTAGTGATAACATCATCACTAAGACTATTTCTTCGCCAGCATTTAAGCGAGACCATGGAACTCCACAGTCGCTAGCCGTTCATCTGAACTACATTGCTGTGGGGATGTCAAGAGGGGTGATTGTTATATTTCCCAGCAAATACTCTCTACATCTTGCTGATAACATCGACACTAAGGTTTTATTCATATCTTTAACACTAACATATGCTATTATGTATTTTTCTTTCTCTTTTACGGGTCTTGAGTAAATAATAAATAAAATGACTCTTTCAATCCGTGATGAATATGAATTTATCTGTTGACTAGAAGTTGAAGTTCCTGCTTTATAAAGGTCTTGAAAGTATATGCTTGCATTAGTTATAGTTTTGTCCAGTAGTACTAAAAGCATGAGCGGGTGCATTCTTATCAGATGACGTGATATAAGTACTGCTTTTTATTTCAGTTGTTAATTCTTGGATTACAAGGTGATAGGTCTTATGCCCCAGTCACATCCATGTCCTTCAACCAGCAAGGAGACCTCCTTTTTGCAGGATATGCTGATGGGCATTATAGTGTTTGGGATGTCCAGAGGGTTTCTGTTGCAAAAATTGTTACTGAACATAAAGCTCCAGTAGTGCACATGTTATATATGGGAATGGATTCTCAAGTGGCACGCCAGTTCAACATAATAAGTGGTGATAGCAAAGGTGTGGTTAAGTTGATCCGCTTTTCTACATCTTCATGGCTCAACAGGTTCTCAACTTCTAAAACCTCGGTAAAGCTTTACCTTCGCTCAAGCTTAATGGAAATTTGTATGTACTTGTATCAAGTCTATCACACTTGACCTTAATTTATCAAAGCAGACTCTTCTTGATGAATCAACACGCACAGTTGTATGTGCTTCTCCCCTACTGTCCGGACGTTCTTCTGCCGGCACCAACGCTGGAACGAGTGGCATAGGAAGCATGATGGGAGTAGTTCCAGGAGACCCAACTTCGGCTGAAGAAGGTGTGGTCATATTTGTCACTCATCAATCTGGTCTAGTGGTATGGAATCGTCAAAAGATTAGAAGTTTACTATATGATTAAGAATGCTATAATATATTTCTGTACAATACTTGTAATGTGTTCTCTACATTTATAGGCAAAAGTGGTATCTAGCATCCCAGAAGTCTATGCTCAACTTCCTAAGCCTGATGGTGTCCGAGAGGGTTCCATGCCTTATACTGCTTGGAAATACATTGCTGGTATTTTTTTTGTGGGTAAAATATTGCTGGTATATTACAATTGTTTTGAATCTGTTATAATATGAGGTTGTCATTCAGAGAATGTAGAACCGCTGCTAGCAATTGCTTGGGATTCCCAAGTGCAGGTTGCAAAATTGGTGAAGTCAGAACTGAAGATATATGCAACATGGACCCTCGACAGTTCGGCAGTAGGGGTTGCTTGGCTGGATAGTCAGGTGATTATGCTTAATATATGGTTAATATGTGAATATAGTTGGTGTTGTGTAAATCTGGAGTGCAATGCATTTTATCATGCATTTAAAGAAAACATACAAGTAATACAGATTTGATCCTTCTCAGATGTTGGTGGTGCTAACATCAGCTGGACAACTCTGTCTGTATGCAAATGATGGGACTCTAATTCATGACACAAGTTATGCTGTAGATGGATGCAGAATAGGGGATCTCATTGGATATCACACCTTTTTTACCAATGTTTCAGGCAACTCAGAGAATGCTCATCACAACTGTATAGCTGTTAGGGGTGCTTCTCTGTATCTACTTGGACCTACACATCTTGTTGTCTCTCGCCTTCTCCCATGGAAGGAACGCATAGAAGTTTTACGCAAAGGCGGTGACTGGATGGGGGCTTTCAACATGGCGATGATGCTTTATGATGGTCAAGCGCATGGTGTTTTTGATCTTCCTACAGCTTTGGATGATGTGCAAATGGCAGTAATGCCCTACCTAGTGGAGTTGCTACTCGCATATGTAGATGAGGTCTTTTCTTATATATCGGTGGCATTAGGAAACCAACCTGAAAAGGCGGGGAACTTGGATGATTCAAAGGATGATAGTTATTCCATGACGTCAATTATAAAAGAGCAGTACACCCATGTTGGTGGAGTTGCCGTTGAGGTTTGTGTACACATCAAGAGAAATGACATCCTCTTTGATAAAATTTTATCACGGTTTGAATCTGTTCAACAGAAAGGTAGATTGTTGTGCATCAAGTTATTTCTATTAGCATGTGACCTATCCCTTTTATCTTTTGATATGGATTGATAAAACTAAGCCTTTGTTTCAAACTAGTTGGCCAGGGTGAAACTAAAACCTATTAGAAAATAGTTCCAACTAAAAAAACCGATTTGAAAATCTTAAAACTTAGTTTCAAGTTTTTGATCATCAAATTTCTGGCTCTGGCAGTATCGAAACGACGAATCATTAATTGCTGTATATTTGTATTACCTTTATGTTTTCAGAGACGTTTTTGGAGCTTTTGGAGCCATATATATTGAAGGACATGCTTGGGTCGCTACCACCTGAGGTTTTACTTGTTTATATATTTTGTATGCTTACAAATTCAGACAATGCAATAATATTATTCTGCGAGATATATGCAACTATAATAATGTTATTCTATTTTTGTTTTCTTAATGGAAGATTATGCAAGCACTGGTGGAGCATTATAGTACAAAAGGTTGGCTGCAGCGTGTTGAACAATGTGTTCTCCACATGGACATTTCTTCCTTGGACTTCCATCAGGTATGTTTGTGAAAATGTATGTGCCTGAGTGGCAGGGGTGGTTTTATTTTCTAACTCAACATCTTAATAAGATTCCCACTATAACTTGCTTGATTGACTACCATTTCCTCGTTGATTTGATATAATACCTAACCTAAATTAATCTCTCTAGACTTTAACAGTCTTAAAGATACCAAGAATAGGCAACATCAAACAGCATTCTATCTATAAAACCTCCTAGAAATTCACAAACTACCTTTATTTTCTGAAGAAAATTTTCTTGATTGTATTCTTATTATCAATCATCAATACATTGGCACACTGCTTAATAATTCTCAAAGAACCTGTCAGCGTCTTCACTTACTAAAAAGTATTCGGTTATGTGGCCCAGCATGTCCAGACCTGTACTTCAAAGCTATGCTTCTGACATATAAACACATCCTATAAGCACCAAAAGTGAATAAGATAGATAAGACCTTCATAGAACTGGAACTCATCATTAAAAAAGAAGGTTCTACCAAATATTGCTTCTTGGTCAACTTCATGAGTCATTGTTGCAAAATTTCTCACCATAAGAAAAAGAAGTGAAAAACTGAGCTAGTGACCTTATATAGAAAAAAATTACATTGTCTCTGCGAGAATGAGTACTAACAAAGAGGAACACCTGAAATGACATCTACCACCTAAATACCTATTCTTACCCCATGTGCAGTTTAATTTAAAAAATGTTTAGCACAAATCTTCTGCTAAAAAATGAAACAAGAAATGAGAAATATAAGTATTTGACCACAGTTAAAGAATGTCATACACTCATACCCCTTCCCCCCACCCCAACACAGACACACAGATTTTCTCATCATTTTCAATTTCATGCTTGTATGTCAGGTGTCAGGTTATGTCGGGAACACAGTTTATATGGAGCCCTGATATATTTGTTCAATAAAGGTCTAGATGATTTCAAGACACCTTTAGAGGAGCTGCTTCGGGTATTTAGAAACAATGATAGCGAGAGTGCTCCATCACTTGGGTATGTCACACACTCACACAGATGAAACATGGTACTTTCTTTTGATGGATTTAAATTTACATCTGTTTTGTAAACAGGTACAGGATGCTCGTTTATTTGAAGTACTGCTTTTCGGGATATGCTTTTCCTCCGGGTATGGATTTTATCTAACATTCCTCTAAATAGTTTTGCATAAAGATTTCTTAAATTTCTTTTCAGTTGTAATTGGGCACGATTTATTCTCACCTTTGTTTTTCTTTCACTGAATATTTATTTTCAGGACATGGAGCTCTTTCTCCTGCACGCTTGCCATCTCTTAGAGAGGAGCTGATAAGCTTGTTACTGGAAGATTCCAACGCTCCAAGTTCATGGGGTTTGACAAATTTATCATCCACTGAAGGATACAAGAACCTATATTATCTCCTAGAGTTGGATACTGAAGCAACTTTGGATGTTTTGAGATGTGCAATTATAGATGAAAATCCTTCGCACGATTCGGCAGGTGATAAGGACTCTGCATCCCCAAGTCAAGATCTGATCCAAAAGACCGTCAATGTTCTTGCTCTCATACCTGAAAAGGGCAAATCTACTAGCATTGAGGATATTCAACCTAACACAAATTGGCCTTCAAAGGATGATATAGATCATATACTTGACTTCATATCTCATTTTGTTGCCTGTAAAAAGGTCAAAGTCTCAAGTCGATTGCTAAGTCAGATATTCGAGCATTTGACAATAGAGGCTGACATTCCACATAATGTTGAAAGGAAAAATGGAGGTTGCTTTTTAAGAAGAGAAAAGGAGGTCCTAGCACTTTTGAATGTTGTGCCGGAGACAGATTGGGATGATAAATACTTGTTAAACATGTGTGAGAAGGCTCACTTTTATCAGGTTCCTACTAACTTCCCCCTCCTTCTCCTCCTAATACACTGATGATCAATGCAACATGTGCTTCTGTTCCAAAAAACATGTGACTGATAATTGTGCTTACGTTAGGTCTGTGGCTTCATTCATAACAGCAAACACCGATATTTAGCTGCTCTTGATAGCTTCATGAAAGATATAGATGAACCAATTCATGCTTTTTTCTATATCGATTATTTGATGAGTGACAAGAGGTCTGATATTTTGGAAGCTGCAGTCATTTCACGCATTCCAGATTTAGTTCAATTAAGCAGGTACGTTGCTAGTAGTTTTAGATGCTGAATCATCCCAGATTTTCTTTCAATGTTAGATTTTATCCTAATTACTTGTAATGGATGCTGAATATTGGCAGAGAGGGCACACTTTTTCTTGTTATTGAACGTTTTTTTCAAGATTTCCAACAAATCTTAGCTGATCTGAGGTCTAACCTGGGAAGTCTCTTCCTCTACCTTAAAACAGTTATGGAAGTTCATTCAACAGGCACCATGAGGTTCGATTTTCTAAAAAAAGGAGAACCTCTGTGTTTTCCTGGGGCAAGAGTACATGATTTCTTAGAAAGAATTTCCGAGTTCCCAAAGTTTTTGCGTGAGAATCCAGTTCATGTAACTGATGAAATGACTGAGCTGTATCTTGAGGTAATTGTTCACACCATCCAACATTACATATTTCGAGGGACTTGCATTATTTAATTTAAATACATCTTTTTTTCATGTGCACTTAGGATGTTTCACTTTTGGCTTCTACTATTGTACGATTAAATGAGAACTTGTATGAATAATTTGGAGGCCGATGCTATACCATTAAGAATATTTCCAGTATTATTTTCCAATTTGTTTCCTCCACAATCTTGATTTTTATTGATACCTTGTTTTTAGCTAAAAATATTCCAAGGCCTTTTCTGTATGGAAACTCCAGTTTCAGATAAGTGAATACATTATACCAATTTTTTCATTAATTTCTTTTATTATTCCCATTACTTGTGTTAATAATAGAACTATATGAAATCTTCTCAGTGACAACATTCTGATCGTTTACTTTATATTTGTCAAATTACCTGCAATCTACACTACATATTCTTCCATACTTGTATTGAACTTGGATCTAAACTATAGCTTCTTTTTGTGCAGTTGCTATGTCAATATGAACCCAATTCTGTCCTCCATTACCTTGAGACCTGTGAAAGCTATAGGGTAGACCAGTGTTTACACTTGTGCCAAGAACATGGAATCATAGATGCTGCTGCTTACTTATTAGAAAAGACTGGGGACGTTGGAAGTGCTCTTTCATTCACACTTTCTGATCTTGCGGATAAATTTAGCATGCTTGGTGCTGCTGCTCAAAGTGTAAATGATTATGCTGGGTTAGATCATCTCGATGAGTTCTTGAAGAAGAAGGAGGTCCATTGCATTTACTTCTCTTTCTCGTTTAGACTTATGTTTCATATTGTCAATGAAAAACACAATCATCTTGTTTTTAAATTGTAGGTAACTGATATACTATATATCGTGCATACTTGTGTTGCATTGTGCCAAAGGAACAGCTCTCGGTTGGATCCTAATGAGTCCGAGGCCCTCTGGTTTCAGCTGCTCGACACGTAAGCTCCTTGATACTGTTCATGTACTGCATGTTACTGGCCCAAGCTTCTGTTACTGTATATTTATTCTATAGTCGAAATGTTCATTTTCCTTCCTCAGATTGGTGCCTTCCTATTAGTTGTCTTTCTGACATATCCATTAATTTTTACTTTCATTATCTTTAGTTTGTATAAAGATGGGAAAAAAGGATCACTTCAAATTCGCATCAAAAAAAGAGATGAAAATGATTCATATATCATCTTTGTTAATTAAGTAATCAAGGTCTAAATATGAGGCTGAAAACAGCAAAATGTCTGGGAAGACATGGTGTATTATTGTAGGACGCATGTTATGCTATTCACCTAAAACAATGATACCAAATCCCGCTAGGGGTGGGGTATGAGGGAGGTTGGATGTAGACAGCCATACTTCTACCCAAGGGTAGAGAGGCTGCTTCCAGGAAGATCTCTGATATGGTCATTGCTATTATATATATATGCTAAAAAGCTATATGCTTTTACAAGTTATCTATGCATACAAAGTACAAGTATGTATTGCATAGATAAAACAAACCCAAAAGATAACTTTAACGGCCGTTAACTATAGTCACAAAATCTATTGCAAAACAAGTCCTTTTCTTTAACGGTCATCGACGAACGTTACATTACTTGACATAACTTTAACTGTAGCTAATAGTATAGATTTTATTGCTTCAGGTACAACTACGTAATACGTAGATAAAACAAAAACAATAAATAACTTTAACGGTCATTAAGTGCAGTCACAAAATCTGCTGCAAACACAAGTCTTTTCTCTAACGGTCATTAACGGCCATTACATTTACTTGACATAACTTTAACTGTAGTTAATAGTATAGCTTAAGGTACAACTATGAATCGCGTAGATAAAAACAAAAAACAATAAAAAGCTTTAACGACCGTTAAGTGTAGTAAAAAATCTGCTGCAAAACAGGTCCTTTTTCTCTAATAGCCGTCAACGACCATTATATGACTTTTAATTTAACGAAGTTTACTTACAATATGTTACGCCCGCAACAAAGTGCGGGTAAAATTACTAGTTATGGTACTATTTCAATATGGTGGTAACTGTCAGCCTTGATGCAGATTTTGTGAACCCTTGACAAATCCATGCATTGATAAGATGGATTCTGAGCAAAAACTTCAGAGAAGGCAGAAAAATGGAGAAGCATTCGGAACTAAGTGGAAGATCAGAGGGTCAGATAAAGGTGCTCGAATCTTGAGGAAATTATTCTCTATGTTTATTAAAGAAATGGTTGAGGGAATGATAGGATATGTCCGGTTACCGACCGTCATGATGAAACTTCTTTCTGATAACGGTAGCCAAGAGTTTGGTGATTTTAAGGCTACCATACTAGGAATGCTTGGAACATATGATTTTGAAAGAAGAATTTTGGTAAGACCCGTTTTTCGTTCATATTTGCATGCATATTATGTATTGACTTTTTTCTGTCATTATATCAGGATACTGCTCGATCTTTAATTGAGGATGACGCATATTATACCATGAGCTTACTTAAGAGAGGAGCTTCTCATGGTCATGGCCCACGGAGCCTTGTTTGTTGTATATGTAATTGTCTTCTTACAACTGGGATTCGAGTTTACAATTGTGGGCATGCAAGCCATTTGCATTGCGAGATACCTGCCTCGCATAGAGCTTTGTCTACAGGTTGCCCCATTTGTATGCCAAAGAAAAAGGGCTCAGTCCCTGACAAGAATGGATTAGTGAGTAAGCCTTTACCAAAACACAGGTTAACACAAGGGACAGGTGCTGTTCACGTACATGAGAATGATCGCCAATTATCAAGGGTTAGTTTTTTTCCGTTAATAAATAATCTCTTTGTGATGTTTGTACCACCTGCTGCTGCTGTTGTTGATACTGAGTAGAGGTTATTGCAACAGTATGAAATATTGACTAATCTTGATAAAGACAAGAGGATGATACAAGTAGATAACATGCCACAGCTGAGGCTTGCACCACCAGCTGTGTATCATGAAAAGGTGAAGAAAGGCGTAGCTATGTCGAGGGGAGACGGTGGTAGCAATACCAGTGGTATTGCTAAGATTGAAAAAACTAAGATGGGCAAGCCAATTAAAGATCGGAAAAAGAAGGGATCAGCTGCTCGATTTTCCTTGAAATCAAACATATTTGGTACGTTCACCGCAGAAGAACTCAGAAAGATCTGTGATTAAATTCTAACATTTAAATCTTTAACAGGCAAAGAAAATTTGTACCTGTCATCTCAATAGTTTTCTGCTGCCCTATGATGAAGACCTCATATGTTTTCGATCAATAAAGTTAAAAGGTATCATTAGCCAGGAGTTCTATGGATAGTACCTGTACTTGCTCGATGCATGAACCCTTGGAGCCAAGCATAATCAAACAGATATAGATTTCCTTCAGGTTTTATTCTACCAATTCTGAAGCTGAATGCTGCTAAAAAGTTGGTTCATATATGGGACAGATTTCCATAAAAATGCTACCGCAGGTACCCGCAGAAGTAAGTTGCAGATTCGTGTCCCTTTGATAATGCTGAATACCAGCTTAATGTTACCAAACTAAGTGAAGAGATCAAGGAGCAACTTTTGTGGATGTGGTGATGAAATTTTGTTAAGGTATATTGTAAATTAGATAACTATTGGAGCAACTCATGGTTGCTTAAAGCCCGAAAGTATAGTTTTGCTTGTTCATATTTACAGTCCCGCCTTTCTGGTGAAATATTTTTTAACAATTTTGCTTCAGTTTATAAAATTTGTAACACTAATTTATTAATAGAATTATAAGAAATTATGTTTTTTTTATGGTTATACTGACAAAGCTCATCTTTGTTATAAACGATTTAAACACTAGCTTAAAGTGATAACAATAATTATCATCACAACACTAAACCAAATACTATTATACTCGTGAAGGACTTGGTAAATGTTTAAAACTAGGGATAAATGGATAATTATCTAAACTAGCAACATATGTTTTTATCAAAAAAAATTTTGAAAAAAAATATTATAGTTAGACTAAAAATTTACTAATAAGAAACCCAAAATTTTTTTGATAAAAAAAAAATCACAGATTTAATTTTTGTCAGTAATGTGACATAATTTCACTAGTTAAAAAAAATGTAATGTAATAACCAAATGTTTTAGAATAATATATACTTTACCAGACTTTCATTTATTTGGGTGCAAACATGAATCTAGTTACTCAAAATGTTTTAGATATATATACTTTACCAGACTTTCATTTATTTGGGTGCAAACATGAATCTAGTTACTCAAAATGTTTTAGATATATATACTTTACCAGACTTTCATTTATTTGGGTGCAAACATGAATCTAGTTACTCAAAATGTTTTAGATATATATACTTTACCAGACTTTCATTTATTTGGGTGCAAACATGAATCTAGTTACTCAAAATGTTTTAGATATATATACTTTACCAGACTTTCATTTATTTGGGTGCAAACATGAATCTAGTTACTCAAAATGTTTTAGATATATATACTTTACCAGACTTTCATTTATTTGGGTGCAAACATGAATCTAGTTACTCAAAATGTTTTAGATATATATACTTTACCAGACTTTCATTTATTTGGGTGCAAACATGAATCTAGTTACTCAAAATGTTTTAGATATATATACTTTACCAGACTTTCATTTATTTGGGTGCAAACATGAATCTAGTTACTCAAAATGTTTTAGATATATATACTTTACCAGACTTTCATTTATTTGGGTGCAAACATGAATCTAGTTACTCAAAATGTTTTAGATATATATACTTTACCAGACTTTCATTTATTTGGGTGCAAACATATAAATCTAATTACTTCTCTCTATATAACTAAGAGAGAATATGAAATTGATTATGTGGCATCTTCTTTTAGATGACAAGTAAGATTTTTGCTTACTTGTCAAATTGTTAGAATTTTTGTTTATTTTTGGCTATTTTAAAATTTTAATTAAATTAATTAGTTATTGAAGTCATCTTAACTATGTATGGTAAAAAGTTTACTTATATATGAAACTTACGTATAATCTTATCTTTATTTGAATCCAAATATCCTATGATAAATCATAAATAAAATACTCCGTAATTTTTTACAAGACAAATTTAATTTTTGTTTATTTTTGGTTATTTTAAGATTTTAATTAAATTTTAAGATGTTATATACCTAAGACTGTGTCTTTTATTAATTCAATGATAATTATCATTTTTCAAATGACATTATTAACTGAATTATATTTAATAAATATAGATCATAAAGAAGATTCTTATGATTTATAAATATTATATTTCATTAGTTATGTTTTAATGTATTTGGCATATATCATATATTCATAAATCATAATTTTATTATTTGCATGACTAATGGAACACAATATTTATAAATAATAAGAATCTTCTATATAATTTATATTTTTTTATATTATTTTACTAAGAATAATATTGTAACTATCGATTACTTTTATTTATGTAACATCCGCGAATTTTGACCCGTTGACTTTTGTGTAATTTGACTAACAAACTTATTGAATGAAGTAATTTGGGCCCATTTATGATTTTATGACTATGTGGTATGTTAGTCGAGTCGTTAATTTGTTGTTTGGCGTTTAGTAGTGTAATCGATTGTTTTATGGCTTGTGGGAGAAACGGGTCGGCCCGTGGGTAGTCCATGACCCACCAGCCCTAATGACCCATTTCCCCCCCCCCCTTATCCTTTCCTTCCTTCTTTCTTCTCATTCTATCTATCTCTTCATTTCTTTCTTTCTCTCAAAAACTAGCAAAAGAACCAATTTAATCTCTTCACCATTTCTTGCATCAAACTAGTAGTGGGTCGATTATAACACAAGAATCTTAGCCATCTTAACCTCGTTTGCTTCATATCGAAGAATCAAAGTCAAGTTCTTACCATTTTATCCATTTGACCTAATTTCGGGTTCTAGCTCAAGGAGACGTTTGGTAAGTCAAATTCATCCCATTTACTTCTATTTATACTTGTTCAAATGTTTCTAGTCGTTTTTATGGGATTTCAAGACATGTTCATGGTAAAAATGGAAATTAGGGTTAGGGTTAGGGTTTGAATGATTCATGAGTGATTTTGATGTTTTGGTCGAAATTGTGGGTTGGGTTATGTGTATTTATGGTCATTGATGTTTAGTTATGCTTCAAAATGGGTTACAAATCGTCTTGGTGTGGTTTGGGTTGAATTTGGGGGTTTTGGGTTCGTTTTTCTGCACTTGATGCTGCTGGTGTAGTTGCTGCCCAGTATGGGGCGTAACCTACGCCCCTTGGGGCCGTAGGTTACGCTAGTTGTATTTCCTTGGGCGTAGGCTACGCCCATTTGGGCCGTAGCTTACGCTTATCCCCATCTTTAAATTGGACCTTACGCCAAAATGCTTCTGTCTACGCCAACTTTTACGCCAAAAATGTATTTTCTAGAGGACCGTAGGTTACGCCCCTGTTGACCGTACCTTACGCCCATCCAGACTTTGCCTAGCGTAGCTTACGCCCCTTGCCACCGTGCCTTACGCCTGTTTAATTCTGACCGCCGTAACCTACGCCCCTGTTGGCCGTAAGTTACGGCAGTTGTTTTCTGAAATGTTCCTTGTTTGACCTAGTTTGACCTTCTAGACCGTTTTACGCGCCGAGTCTTAATCTAATTCACTTCTTATCTTATATAACACCGTTTAAGAGTCGTAGAAGTCATTTAACGTCGGAAAGCACTTTGGAACCCTAATTAGGGTTTTGCCGTTTATTCAATAATTGCGTATTGTGTTTATGTGTGTTGATGCGAATGTATATGATCAATAATTAGGTGTTGGACGCGAGGTGAACTTCGTACGGAGATAACCTAACTTTATATCGATCTTAGCTTTCATAACCAATCGAGGTGAGTTTCGTATCTCCCTACTCGCTTGAGATTCGGGCTGAAAAGTGTAAACCTGGCGTGTTTACTTGTATTTATTGATGTATTGATCGTTGGCTTATGGTTGTCGTATATTGATTGTTGGTTTATGAAGTATGCATTTACATTTGATTGTAAGCATTGCATACATTGTTGATGAGCCCTCGGCAGGGGATTGCCGACATCCTGGTGCATAGATGTATGCACCCATTTTGGATGTAGTCCTGACCCCGAGTATATAGACATATATAACTCGATGATTTTGAGATACAGCCTTGTCCATTGCGATGGCAGAAGGGTATCGTTGCATAGGTGACTGAAGGTCACGCATAGGATAGGCATGTTTGCTTATTCATGCATTTGGCACATACATTGATACATACATCATTTGTGCATCCTCATTACACTCTCATTTCTTTTGTGTAATCTTGTTGTTGGGCGATATTGTGTTGCTTAGAGGCTCGCTGTAAGTCATGTCTAGCCTCTATTCTTATATTGTGATTATTGGCTCACGTTTGTTGATTATTGATCGTTGGCTTATGGTTGTCGTATATTGATTGTTGGTTTATGAAGTATGCATTTACATTTGATTGTAAGCATTGCATACATTGTTGATGAGCCCTCGGCAGGGGATTGCCGACATCCTGGTGCATAGATGTATGCACCCATTTTGGATGTAGTCCTGACCCCGAGTATATAGACATATATAACTCGATGATTTTGAGATACAGCCTTGTCCATTGCGATGGCAGAAGGGTATCGTTGCATAGGTGACTGAAGGTCACGCATAGGATAGGCATGTTTGCTTATTCATGCATTTGGCACATACATTGATACATACATCATTTGTGCATCCTCATTACACTCTCATTTCTTTTGTGTAATCTTGTTGTTGGGCGATATTGTGTTGCTTAGAGGCTCGCTGTAAGTCATGTCTAGCCTCTATTCTTATATTGTGATTATTGATGTTGGTTTATGAAGTATGCATTTACATTTGATTGTAAGCATTGCATACATTGTTGATGAGCCCTCGGCAGGGGATTGCCGACATCCTGGTGCATAGATGTATGCACCCATTTTGGATGTAGTCCTGACCCCGAGTATATAGACATATATAACTCGATGATTTTGAGATACAGCCTTGTCCATTGCGATGGCAGAAGGGTATCGTTGCATAGGTGACTGAAGGTCACGCATAGGATAGGCATGTTTGCTTATTCATGCATTTGGCACATACATTGATACATACATCATTTGTGCATCCTCATTACACTCTCATTTCTTTTGTGTAATCTTGTTGTTGGGCGATATTGTGTTGCTTAGAGGCTCGCTGTAAGTCATGTCTAGCCTCTATTCTTATATTGTGATTAGTGGCTCACGTTTGTTGATTATTGATCGTTGGCTTATGGTTGTCGTATATTGATTGTTGGTTTATGAAGTATGCATTTACATTTGATTGTAAGCATTGCATACATTGTTGATGAGCCCTCGGCAGGGGATTGCCGACATCCTGGTGCATAGATGTATGCACCCATTTTGGATGTAGTCCTGACCCCGAGTATATAGACATATATAACTCGATGATTTTGAGATACAGCCTTGTCCATTGCGATGGCAGAAGGGTATCGTTGCATAGGTGACTGAAGGTCACGCATAGGATAGGCATGTTTGCTTATTCATGCATTTGGCACATACATTGATACATACATCATTTGTGCATCCTCATTACACTCTCATTTCTTTTGTGTAATCTTGTTGTTGGGCGATATTGTGTTGCTTAGAGGCTCGCTGTAAGTCATGTCTAGCCTCTATTCTTATATTGTGATTATTGATGTTGGTTCGTTACGAACCATTACTACGAACTCACCAACCTTGTGTTGACTATGCTTAGTACACTTTTCAGGAAATCAGGTACTCCCAGGACGTGGAGTTTAGTTGCTTGCTTGCCGTGTACCCGGACTTTGGACTTTATGGATCAAGGATTCATTGGCCTCCCTTTTGCATTATACTTAGGATCGTTTGCCATCTTGGATGTTGTTTTGTTAACTTTGATGGCTACTTGCTCCTGTTGTATATTGTTACTTGTTTTCATTGTGTTTTGGATTCACTGAATCTTAAATTGCATTTAGTTGTTCTATTGTAATTCCACCTGGTGCTGTATGATTTCCGTGATATTCCGAGCCTCGGCTTGGGGTGTTACAATTTACGTTTTCAGTTAGTCCGTACAACGTACGGGTTTAATCTAGTTAGATATATACTTTACCAGACTTTCATTTATTTGGTTGCAAACAAAATCAAATTTAAAGGACAAGAAAACAATTCATAATAAATATTCAATACAATTATGTATTAAAGCAACTTCCGTAATTAAACTCTAGTAATAAGTAACATATCTACAGTAAGTAAGTAACATCATCTACAGTAAGTAAGTAACATCATCTACAGTAAGTAAGTAACATCATCTACAGTAAGTAAGTAACATCATCTACAGTAAGTAAGTAACATATCTACAGTAAGTAAGTAACATCATCTACAGTAAGTAAGTAACATCATCTACAGTAAGTAAGTAACATCATCTACAGTAAGTAAGTAACATCATCTACAGTAAGTAAGTAACATCATCTACAGTAAGTAAGTAACATCATCTACAGTAAGTAAGTAACATCATCTACAGTAAGTAAGTAACATCATCTACAGTAAGTAAGTAACATCATCTACAGTAAGTAAGTAACATATCTACAGTAAGTAAGTAACATATCTACAGTAAGTAAGTAACATCATCTACAGTAAGTAAGTAACATCATCTACAGTAAGTAAGTAACATCATCTACAGTAAGTAAGTAACATCATCTACAGTAAGTAAGTAACATATCTACAGTAAGTAAGTAACATATCTACAGTAAGTAAGTAACATCATCTACAGTAAGTAAGTAACATCATCTACAGTAAGTAAGTAACATCATCTACAGTAAGTAAGTAACATCATCTACAGTAAGTAAGTAACATATCTACAGTAAGTAAGTAACATATCTACAGTAAGTAAGTAACATATCTACAGTAAGTAAGTAACATATCTACAGTAAGTAAGTAACATCATCTACAGTAAGTAAGTAACATATCTACAGTAAGTAAGTAACATCATCTACAGTAAGTAAGTAACATCATCTACAGTAAGTAAGTAACATCATCTACAGTAAGTAAGTAACATCATCTACAGTAAGTAAGTAACATCATCTACAGTAAGTAAGTAACATATCTACAGTAAGTAAGTAACATCATCTACAGTAAGTAAGTAACATCATCTACAGTAAGTAAGTAACATCATCTACAGTAAGTAAGTAACATCATCTACAGTAAGTAAGTAACATATCTACAGTAAGTAAGTAACATCATCTACAGTAAGTAAGTAACATCATCTACAGTAAGTAAGTAACATATCTACAGTAAGTAAGTAACATCATCTACAGTAAGTAAGTAACATCATCTACAGTAAGTAAGTAACATCATCTACAGTAAGTAAGTAACATCATCTACAGTAAGTAAGTAACATCATCTACAGTAAGTAAGTAACATATCTACAGTAAGTAAGTAACATCATCTACAGTAAGTAAGTAACATCATCTACAGTAAGTAAGTAACATCATCTACAGTAAGTAAGTAACATCATCTACAGTAAGTAAGTAACATCATCTACAGTAAGTAAGTAACATATCTACAGTAAGTAAGTAACATCATCTACAGTAAGTAAGTAACATCATCTACAGTAAGTAAGTAACATCATCTACAGTAAGTAAGTACATCATCTACAGTAATAAGTAACATCATCTACAGTAAAGTAAGTAAGTAACATCATCTACAGTAAGTAAGTTACATCATCTACAGTATTTCACGGGTTATGAGTCTCAATACCATCAAACGGTGTATGGGGGAGGTTGAGATGTAGACAACCTTACCCCTATCTAAGGTAGATATAGGCTGTTTAGGCAAAAGTATTAACCACTTGATCCAACCTTGCTTGTTAAACATATACTCGTAATCTAATACAGAGTACTTTTTTACACTATAAATACTTGAACTAAATGACCACTGGCACACAAATCTACAAGCATAAAGACAATTAGTTATATTGCTTTCAAAAAATGGTAAGATAACCTTCCAACGTTATTGCATCAACTTAATGAAAAATTTCTTGAAATGGTCGTTTTTCGATGTCCTTTTGTCAAAAGAGTTTTCGCAAATTTTTTTTTATGAAAGTGGGGAATCCGGCACTCCCACTACCGGACTCAAAAATCAAACCCGAGACCGGTGTTGCCACTACCGGCCTCGGTTCGATTAGCGAGACCGGTAGTGGGAATACCGGCCTCGAGGAGAAGACGACAAAGGTGCAGGAGAGTGTACAGAAGATGGCAGCGTGACACCGAGACCGGTATTCCCACTACCGGTCTCGCAGGGAATATTGGTCCTTTTTTGACTGATACAGTGAACCGACAAAATAGTGTCTGAAACCCTACACGTGGCAACTTCTTGTGAAACCCTAATGTGATTTAAATATATATATTACTATGTAAATGTGATGATGTATTTTCAAGCATTTATCAGTACTAAATATATTTTCAGATAATACTCAAACAACAATAATCAACAAAAATTCCCAAAAAATGACATCTTCTTCATCATTCAACCCAATTATGGTTCAGTTAATATGAGATGATTGTGTATCATTCGCAAATGGGATCCTTCAAAATAATGATCCATCAAAAAGAAGAAGTTTTCCTCTTTTTCACATAAAGAGTTATGCTGAAATTTGTGATGTCACTTACAGTTGTTTTGGTGTTTCAAAACAAGAGTTCAGACTGCAATTATATTTATGGTATGAATTTAAGGGTGTTCCTTTTAGAAATTTAATTACGGATGATAATACTTTGGCAATGATTTATCATCTGGGTGAAGCGCAATTTGAAGTGAAGTTCGTGCCTACTTTTACAAACCAGTTGTTAAGCTTGACTCAAAGCCAATGTTTTTTTCAAGGGAGTAACCAGCCACAAGATAATGAAGATGATGAAGATAACGAAGATGATGAAGACAATGACAATGAAGACGATGTACATGTTCAACATGATGATGAAATTGATCCAATGGGTGATGGTGACGAGGCACCTTATACAAGTGATGATACCATCGACGGATATAGCGTTGATGGGGATGTATCTGGAGATGAAGAAGAAGAAGAAGGGGCCCATGCACAAGGTCCTTTGGAGCATGAACAACATCTTAATCTTGTCGATGATAATGATAATGATGATCAACTAATGCCATTCAATGAAGTTCAATAACATGTGGTATTTTGGTCGAGAGAAAGAAATGTGATGGAAAAAGGAATGTTTTTTAAAAGCAAGGCGGAACTTGTACACGCTGTGAGGCTTTGGAACATAAGAGAAAACAGAGAACTTATTGTTATGGATACGAGGCCAATGTTTTGGAAAGCACAGTGCATGACCAGGGGGAAGAATTATCGTGGTGTTATGGACCGGGTCCCGTGTAGGTGGGTTGTAGTTGGATCTAGCAGAAACAAGTTAGGATTGTTTTAGATCACAAAGTGGGTGGATAGTCACAATTGCTATGGAGAAGTGATATCTAACAACAACCGATGTATGACAGCAAGTATGATTGCTTCTGAAATTTTGCCTAACGTGCGGGAAGAATTAACTTATAAAGTCAGACAGATTCAGGCGCAAGTAAAAACAACTTTCAATGTGGATGTGACCTACGCCAAGGCGTGGAATGCAAGAAGGATAGCAATTGAAAGGTTGTATGGAACTTGGCCGAGTAACTTTGATGCATTGCCCAAGTATGTTGCTGAATTACAACGTGCTAACCCAGACACTGTTGTGGAATGGCTCCATTCTCCAACCAGTTCAAGCCATATACATACATTCAAGTTTGTATTTTGGGCATTTGGACCGGCAATTAGGGCATTCCAACGTTGTATTCCAGTGATCTTTGTCGATGGCACTCATTTGAAAGGCAGCTACAAGGGTAAGTTGCTAACTGTAGTGACGAAGAACGCCAATGGACAACTATTTTCGGTCGCTTTTGCCTTGGTTGATGAAGAGTCTAATGAAAGTTGGGGATGGTTTCTAAATCTCTTTCAAGAGCATGTCGGATCGCAGCGGCAGGGTGATTTGTGTATCATTTCAGATCGTCACCAAGGCATACTTAATGCAGTGAACCAAATTGACGGGTGGCATCATCGGTATTGTTTGAGGCACGTTTGTAGCAATGTGAACTCGCACTTCAAGAACAGGAAAATCAAAAATCTGGCTTGGGTTATCGGTTCCACATCCCAATCATCCAAGTATACTTGGGCGGTGAATCAAGTCAAAGGTGAAGATGATGCTGTTTGGCCGTATTTGAGAAATATTGGTTTGGATAAGTGGACTCTAAGGCATGACTCGGGGCTTCGTCGTTGGGGTAACTTAACGACAAACATTGCCGAGTGCCAAAACAATATCCTTGGTAAGGCTCTAATGCTACCTATTAGAGCTTTAATTGAGACCACTTATACTTGGACACGAGACCATTTTGTCAGCCAATACCGGAGGGCCAGCAGTTGGAACCCACCACTAGCTCGCAAAATGTGGGAGGTTTATCAGATGCGTGAAAGAGCCTCAACAAGCCATAGGGTGGAAGTGTATGATGAGCGAACAGGAAATTACACAGTCATAACAAACCAAAGAAATGCACAAGGCGAGTACACATGCAATGTTGTCATGGCGGAAAATAGGAAAAAATGCACTTGTGGAGCTTGGCAACATCAAAGGTTTCCATGTTCTCATGTCATTGATGTTTGCGGATATAGACAAGAGAGAGCTGCTAATATTGTAACACCCCGAGCTAGGCTCGAAATACTACCGAAAAGATATAGCGTATGCATGGGATTATCGTAGAATATCATCTATATGAAATAAAGGGGATTCGGTGAATCCAACAACAAAGCAAGTACAAAATGCAAAAAGGGCAAATGAATCCTGGATCCATGTAAGTCCAAGCCCCAAACTCTAGCACAAGCATCAATCAGCCAACACACCTTGGATTCACTTGAATACCTGAAAAGTGTACTAAACAAGGTCAACACTAGGTTGGTGAGTTCGTAGGAGCAAATGACAAGGATCTAATGCCAAGGTCAATCACAATATGAACAAGCATAAGGAGCAAGGAACACACTTACCGTAGTCCTTAAAGGCACAAGTACTCAATTTAGGTTGGCTCATAACACAACCTAATCACACATGCATTCATTGATCGAAAAATACAATACTAGAATACGTATAATGAGCAAGAACGATTGATGTCGATAACAATAAGTATCAAACAAGAACTATGACCTCAAACATGTCCATAATGTACATGCACACATTGCACCTCAATTAACCACCAACTCAACCAAAACACCATGCACCTACATTTCATACGACTTTACATTTAAGGAATCTTGGATGCTTATATATAGGGTCACCCGCAGCCTTCCCACCGCATCTGCAACTCATTAAATGTAATATCGTCTTCCATGTATGTACAACTATCCTAATCATAGATAAGTCAATCATACTCAATCAAACCATAGCCAATCAATGTCCATCAATGACCCTCACACGTACTCAATTGCACGTAATGTACTCAAGCACTCGCCGGCTAAGACTTGTACGGGTTAAGCTTAACACTTTCCCTGCATTATATTTACGAGTTCGATTTCACACATAATAGTTTAGGCAACACACATAACCTAAACATAATCACACATTACCTTCATTTCGTTTGGGCCCTTAAACGTGCAAGTGACATGGCAACCTACTAAGTCTAGTGAGCTAGGTGTACAAGCCATGTAGTATGCATATGTCACACATTAACTCCATTTCTACATTTCACACATAATAAGATACTTCGTAATTCTACATAAACTGCATAACAATACTCTACATTAAACAATACTTCATTTCACTACATTAGGGTCTGCATTTCAGGTCTCATGGTCAACTACATATCCCATAGTACCTCCCATGTAACCCGAGATACCCACATATATCATATGTTACCGTTAAGGAAGTTATAAGTATGAAACCTTTGCTTGTTGAACCCTCAGCGTGACAAAAGTAGTGTATCTTACCTTGATACAGCTTAACAACAAGCTACAAGCACAATACAACGATGACTAGGTGTCTCCAATATCCTAGAACAAGTATAAGATCAAATATAAGCTAAACGACACATTTTGAAAATCGCCACTTATGTCTCAAAGTGTCTAAATTGTTCAATGGTCAAGGCGGAGCACCAAAAGCCTTCTGGGCTGCTCCAACAACCCAAATTCCTGACTGGAAATGGGAACAGATTACTATGGACTTTATTACTAAACTGCCTCGAACCCTGAAAGATACGATACTATTTGGCTCATTCTTGACCAATTCTGCTCATTTCATTCCAATCCGAGAGAGTTGGAAGATAAGGAAATTGTCTCAATTATATATTGAAAAGATCGTATCACTTCATGGCGTTCCTTTGTCTATTATCTCTGATCGTGATGGTCGTTTCACTTCACAATCTTGGAGATATTTTCAAGACGCCCTAGGCACTCAATTGCACTTAAGTACGGCTTACCATCCACAGACTGACGGACAAAGTGAACGTACCATCCAGACTTTAGAGGACATGCTTCGGGCATGTGTCATTGACTTCAAAGGTAGTTGGGATACCTTTTTGCCGTTAGCTGAATTTTCATATAACAACAGCTATCACACTAGCATCAAATGCGCACCTTATGAGGCTTTATATGGACGAAAGTGTAGATCTCCTGTCTGTTGGCTTGATGCTGGAGAACGTCGTTTATTCAAGTATGGACTAGTTCAGAAGACTACTGATCAAATTGTTGAAATAAAGGCACGGCTGAAGGCGGCTCAAGATCGCCAAAAGAACTATGCCGACCGTAGACGGAAACCACTTGAGTTTCAAGTGGGAGACAAAGTCATGTTGAAGTGTCACCTTGGAAAGGCACTGCACGTTTTGGCGTACGAGGGAAACTTAGTCCTCGTTATATCGGACCATTCGAAATTGTTCAAAGAATTGGTTCCGTGGCTTACAAGCTCGATTTACCTAAAGAGCTAGAACACGTTCATCACACATTTCACATTTCGAATCTTAAGAAATGTCTGACTGATGAGACTTTAGTCGTACCTGTCGAAGAGCTGCAAGTGACTGGCTCTCTTCAATTCGTTGAAGAACCTGTTGAAATTTTAGACCAACAGCTCAAACAACTTAGACGTAGTCGTATCAAATTGGTCAAAGTTCGTTGGAACTCAAAACATGGTCCCGACTCGACTTGGGAATGTGAAGACTATATGAGGGATAACTATCCTCACCTTTTTACTGAGCAAGACTTGATTTCGGGACGAAATCCTTAGAAGTCGGGGATGCTGTGACAACTCGTAATTAATTAACATCGGGTTAGTCCTAATCTCAAAATGACGAGGGAAAATACCTTTACTTTACATTTTAATCTATTAGTCAAACGGTATTTAATCGTAAGCATTTTACCAAATTAGAGGTAAGGATTTTATCTAATTTTTGGCCACATGGGCCGAAATGTAACTTGAATGGCAGGGAGGGAAACACCAAGTCCCCCCATCACTCTGTCTCCTTTTGATCAACACCAACACACACCACACCCCAAAACACACAATCACCCAAATACTCTCAATCTCTCTATTCTTCTTCTACATCAGTTTTGCAAAGGAAAGATTGATGGATTTTAAAGCTATAAATTGGTATTTGCATCATCAATCCCCATCTTCATCAATTATTCAAGAACATAAGTTTTGGTAAGTCTAAATCACCCCTTTTGCACCTATTTATGTTTACTTACTCTTTTCTAGTCATTTCGAGTTCTTACAAGGCCTAAAACAACTTAAAATGGAATTAGGGTTTAAATAGGGTTTTGGATTAATTTGATCATTTCGGAAGATTTAACGATGTTATGGACGAAATTATGGGCGGGGTAATGTGTATTTATGGTTTATAATGTTTAGTTATGCTTCATAATGGGTTACAAGCTCTTGCAAATCGTTTCGGGTTGAATTGGGTCGAGTTTGAAGGGTTTTGGTTTGGTTTTCCTGCATAAAACTGCAGCTACTGCCTTTTGGTCCAGAACTTGGCCACTGCGGCGCAGTGGCTAGGGGCTATTTGATCGTGGTTAGCTCACTGCGGCGCAGTGAGCTTGACTATGGCTCACTGCGGCGCAGTGGTATGTTGCGGAAATATTTGACATTTCTAGTTTTTGGACAACTTGAACGTTTGGATTTGGTGAATATTGAATGGTACTTTAGACTACCTTATAATGACAATTTCATTGATATTGCCAACAAAAGTTAAATAATATTGAACATTGAATCACATCTCGGTCAAGGCATTCTAGGATTGATAGCTAAGTAGTTGTACGTAGGATACTTGTCGTCGTGAGAATTGATTCTCACCATTCGTGCTCATATCCTAGGTTTTGGATAGACGTGGAGACTAAACTGCTCTTATTCTCAGACTGCTCATACTTATAGCTCTGTGATCGCTAAGGTGAGTTTATGGCGCCCTTTTTCCTTTTACTTTGGGCCTGAAAGCATGTACTGTATACACGACTACTTTGTAAATGATTTGTCTTTGTCTACGCCATGAGATTTGGTAATGAAATCATTTGTCTTATATTTGCCATGAGACGGCTGTCTAAAAATGTGTATACATGTCTTATGAAAATTGATCTATATGTCTTGACTTGCCATGTTGTCGGCTGACTAAAATGTTCTTTGTGTTTGACGAACTAAAATGATCCCCTTATGTAGTTCTTACCATTTTGGATACTAATGGTTGTCTTGTCAGATTTTGTGCCTGACTGTCTTTGTTCTGGTCCGCACCCCTTTGTAGACGGGAGACCTGTGCGAGGTATTTTGGTCCGCACCCCTTTATAGACGGGAGACCTGTGCGAGGTATTTTGGTCCGCACCCCATTATAGACGGGAGACCTGTGCGAGGTATTTTGGTCCGCACCCCATTATAGACGGGAGACCTGTGCGAGGTATACTGGTCCGCACCCCATTGTTGACGGGAGACCTGTGCGAGGGAAATTAGTCTTATTATCGGATATTGATCCCGACTGTCTTGTCTTAATAATGAGGCCAGATTTAGGTCTGGACCGTCTTGTCTTCGTATTATGGTCGGACTTCGGTCTGGACCGTCCTGTCTTAAATAACTACAACAAACGACGATTGATCTTTTAGTCAAACACACTGTAAACTCACCAACTATTTCGATAGTTGATCCTCTCAAATTTCATGCTTTTCAGGTGACCATCAGTAAGTCGTGGAAATCATTTTTGGCATAATGGGCCAATCTTTTGACTTTGGACGTACAATTAGCATCAGACATTGAGGACTCTCATGCTTTTGGCTTTAATTGTATTTGACTGTCCAATTTATTGAACTTGTATTCTGTGGGCCCAGTTCCAAAAGAGGATGACTTGTATCCGCATTTTGGGGTCCACACTTTGAACGATTGTACTTGTATTGACTTGTATTGGCATAAATGGATGTAATCTCTATTAACCTTTTGATTAGTACGCAATTCTTTGTTAACCCTGTATTTCCGCTACAACGGGGTGTGACACAAAAATACACTACATTAAACAATACTTCATTTCACTACATTAGGGTCTGCATTTCAGGTCTCATGGTCAACTACATATCCCATAGTACCTCCCATGTAACCCGAGATACCCACATATATCATATGTTACCGTTAAGGAAGTTATAAGTATGAAACCTTTGCTTGTTGAACCCTCAGCGTGACAAAAGTAGTGTATCTTACCTTGTTACAGCTTAACAACAAGCTACAAGCACAATACAACGATGACTAGGTGTCTCCAATAACCTAGAACAAGTATAAGATCAAAATATAAGCTAAACGACACATTTTGTAAAATCTGACCAAGTGGTGCGCCGCACCTCCAAGTGGTGCGTCGCACCAAACCTCCAGATAATTCAGATCAACACAATAGGTGCGCCGCACCTATCCTTTGGTGCGTCGCATATCGGGCTCCCATCAAAAACCAAAAACCTAAACTGGGCAGTGGTGCGCCGCACCACTCCCTTGGTGCGCCGCACCTGGGGTGCAGATCAACAACTCAATTTTGTTCTTTGATCAAACGATCCATACGAACACAAACCATCTTCGACCTGGAGACATAAAATTA
This sequence comes from Erigeron breviscapus, assembly GCA_034093135.1. Taxonomy (NCBI): domain Eukaryota; kingdom Viridiplantae; phylum Streptophyta; class Magnoliopsida; order Asterales; family Asteraceae; genus Erigeron; species Erigeron breviscapus. Next base: position 16,777,642 of record CM067170.1, read on the forward strand.
ACCTCTTTTGACAATACTTTTGATGACTTTAATCCATCAATCTTTAATCACTCGAAACATGAAATCGGTGAACGTTTAATCAAATAACCCAACCCAAACCCTCATGGCCTGGATTAAGACTAATATAAGACTCACACAATCATATTTCAAAAGAGGAATACCAATATTACCTGTATTAGGTGACAAAGATTCAAGATCCAAGCAACACACGATCAAAACGGCACTAAAACGATTGGATTTTGGGAGAGAACTTGTTTGGGAGAGAGGGGATCGGCTGGGGCAGAATAACACACACAAGAGAAGAGTTTTTGTGACAATTAGGGCTTCCTAATTACCCCACTAATCCCTGGCCATCCATCCATAATTACACACAAGTCCCTCTACTTCTGATATTTAACCTTCATGACTTTAACTTCATTATTTGGGAGACTTGTCACACTTTCAAGCACCCAACTACTTTATCACACGTCGACTTCTTTATCTACGTTAATCACTTGACACTAACACACACAAGTGTCAAATCACATAATCACATTAACTAATATAAGCATTAAATCTAAAATAGACTTAACGACACACACAATATTGACTTAACGGCATTAGTCAACTAGTAAAGAAAAGTTTGGGATGTTACACTTATACTTGGACACGAGACCATTTTGTCAGCCAATACCGGAGGGCCAGCAGTTGGAACCCACCACTAGCTCGCAAAATGTGGGAGGT
>CM067170.1:16779364-16800203 GCA_034093135.1 Erigeron breviscapus
GGGGTACAACCTGAGTAACACCCTTCAGGTCAAGCTGCAACATGTGCCTTTTTTTTAAATTGCGGTTATGTATTAAACAAAGTGATCCCACAAGTTGCTTGGATCATACAGTGACAACTAAGACAGCTTGAATTTGTTAACTGGTCATACATGTCGAAGTGGGTAAAACATAAACTCATTTAATACTTTCTGTTCTTTTTCAGGCTGACTAAAATTTGTATACTAAGAGTGGATTTGTTTAGTTTAGCTATAATATGAATGCTTTTTTCGATCTTTGTTTATAAAGGTGTGCTTCGGTACGTTCTGCCTCCATTAATATGTTGACATTCAATCGTTTTGTTTAGTGTTGGTCTTAATTGTTCTGCAACTCTATATTGTTTGGTTGACATTCAGCTGTAATGTTTAGTGTTGGTCTATTGCTTTTTGATTAGTTTATTTGTGTTTCACTGAATGTCTATAGCGTCATTCTTAACTATGATTATAGTTCATTTTTACTGGGCAAAAATATGCTGACTTTTATCTCCATGAAATTTAAGTTTTTTAAGTTGATATCTGTTTCTTTACTATTTCACAGTTCTCTCCCAAATGAAAATAAAGGGCCACTTGAATTGGGCTTCACCTTGGCTTCTTTTGTGATCCTTGTTTTAACCTACCCTGCCTTCTTCCTCTAAGCTTATGGGGTGATGATGAAACTACCATAAGGTTCACTTCCCTCAGCGAAGGACTCCTTTTATATGCCGAGTGTGATGAAATATAAATGTTCACAGATGTTAAACTAACATAGTGATCAAAGTTAGTATAGTCTAGATATAAGTGAGTATAAAAACTAAGTACTGTAGTTGAATGTATTCTATAAATGGGCCTCAATACCCATGATCTGAACCCTCAACGCTATGCGAGGACAACTGATGGAAAAGAAAATCAATTGTAAACTAGTAAAATAGCTGTAATTAGATCTTCACTCTGCATTTCCTCCAAACCGATGTCTGTTAATGCTTGGTTTGGAATGTTCGCTAAGTTAAGCTTAAGCATACAGACCCGGGAGTCTTTTGAGACACACAATAGGCTAGCCCAATTACTCTGTTGTAACTAAGTTCTCTTCAGAGATAGAGTCCTTACTTATGGTCCTATGCCATGTGGCACTGGATTCTTTCAGTTCTATTGACAAGTTGTCACATGAAGTTAGTACGCTGTACGCCCTAGTTGCCTGAACTTTAGCGTTTATTGTTCTGAGCCATATGATACGACAACGACAAGAGATTGATGCAACAAGTTAACTTCTGTACTTAACAATGTGCTGATTGTTTCTTTGGCTGCTGAATAAACTGATAATTTTTTTGGTTGGTATATCTGTCTTGGTTTTACATTTCTTAATACTTTAATAGTGACATTGGAATTGACCATCCTTCTCTTAGTCTTAAGATTATATAGTTTGTAGTAACCCATTAGGCTATTCATTGATCAGAAGCACCAAGAAATCATTTTTTTTCTTTTGCCAGCAGTCAATTTAGCAACCAAGAATGGGGTTGTGCAGTGGTGGGGTTAAGGCCGCTGGTTCAGCGACTTTGATGGTTAGGATTGTGCGGGACTGATGAAATAGTTGGGATGTGCGGTGATGGTGGAATGTGGGGTTTTTGGGGTTTTTTTTTTTTGGTGTGGCATTGGGTGAAAATGGGTGGAGAAGTTTCATAATGGATTACTTATTGGTGAGCGATTTTTTGGAAGCAATCCGGGTTTTTTTTATTTGAATTGCTTTTATCCTCATGGGCCTGCCTTTTTTTTTGGGGGTTTGGCCTTTGGGATGTTTTTTAAATACATTTAAATCCGTTCCCCGTTTTTGGCCCCCCTTTTTTTAACTCACTACTCAACATCTTTTAACTTTTTTTGCTATTTACCATTTTGGGTTTATATATTCAATTTGGGGGGGGGGTGGGGGGCAAACTAATTAGTCCCCCCTATTCCCTTGTTAAAAGAAAATGCAAAAATTGCGCAAAAAATTTACAAACAGAAATTAATTTTACTTTTCGTATAGAAACTGACTAAATTCGTCAATGTCCGAAAAAAGTCAGACTAAAATGAACAAAAACCCTCCCCTTTCTTTTTTTTTTTCTTTTTTTGTTTTTTCCCCTGGTTGTAATCTATGTGAAAGCCCCCCTTAATCTTTTTGAGTTCGCCTGGGGCCCCTTGTTGTTTATTTTTTTTAAACAACACTCTGGCCCTAATTTTTTTGCAGTTCCCCCTCGAGAAAATTTCTTGCAGGCAACATACGCACTTTAGGTTTTTTTTTTCACAAGTAAGTGTGGGAAACTTTTGAGAAACTGAATTAGTGTTTCCCCTACAAAAACTTATTTTTAAAACCCCATGGTTTTGTTTTGATTTTCACATTCCATGTTATTTCCTCTCTTTTTTAAGACGGGCCCCCCCCCTTTAATAATTTTAATTTACCTTAATCAATAATTAAAATCAATAAACCTGCCTTGTCCTTAGGGGGTAAGTTTTTTGGGCACCCTAGTTTTATTATTATTTTTTTATTTAAAGAGGAATGTTCCAATAACCTATGATAAAGTCCGGTTTTTTTTTTTTTTCTCTGTTTTGTCATCGTTCTCTTTTTGTATTTCATTTTGTTTTTAATCAACGATTATGTTAGTTAACTAGTGCCTAGACCCGTGCGATGCACGGACAACCGTAAATATTTTTCTAATTTATTTTTTACACTGTATTTTTATTTAAAGAATGGACATAATTAAGTATCCTATATACAATGGGTTTTTTTGAAAAAAAATGGGTTTTCATGAATCCTAAACTAAAAACATGAAAATCGAAAATTAGTACTTTTTACCTAAAAAGAGCATCACAAAGACAATGTTCCCCATTAGTGTTTTTTTTTTTTTTTAGAAAAGGTTTTTTTTTTTTTTGATCACACCTCCCAAAATTTAACAAATTTTGGGGTTATATAAGAAGATATAAATTTGTTTTTCCAATAAACACCCAAACACACAATGTTTTTAACCATGTATATTCGTTATCGCATAATTTTATATCTAAAAATCTATATATCGAATTTACTTGCGAAACATTGGGGGGGGGGGGGTTTGTTTTTTTTTTTTTTAACATCTTATGAGATATAAACCGATCCTTTTAACACTTTATGTAGCTTTTATTATCATCTTTATAAAATTAAGTGTTCATAAAAAAAGTGGGAAAAAAAAACACAATTGTATGTGTTGTCATAAAATTGCATCCTGCAAATTAGTGTCAAAAGATAACATTACATACTACCAAGTTTCAAAAGATACAACTTGATAAGGGAAGAACAAAACCATATATACAAACTACCCAACTATCAAAAAATACCAACTTGCATTACTCCTAGGGTTTTTCGCAACTACTGTCAATTCCATCTTTGGTTATCAAATTCATAAGAAGTTTCTTTTTTATAGTTTTTTTTATCTCTATGATGGAGTGGGAGTTAGTTTCCTTACTGGGATCAACTTTTCCCCCCTTCATTAAAGGAGATTCTAACATTAAACATTTGAAGACTTTTGTATGTTCACAAGTCGATCTTGCATGATAATTGTAACATGCTCTTCAGCACATAAATTTTGCTTATCAAGGCCAACATTTTGTCTACACGGGTCTTAAAACTCCTTTGACACCCAAAACCTATTTGGTCGCCCAAAATCTTGCCAACCATCTTTGAATTTACCACTAAACATTTTGAAAAAAACAAATTCACGGTCTCCCACCAAAAAAAACCTAAAACAGCGTCGAAAAAACCAACCCACTATAATCAACTTACCAAAAAAACCCGTGCTTAGGAAACCTTTTTCTTTTGGGTTTTCCTTACTTTTTTCTTTATAATGGTTTAACATTTTGAACAAAAAAAAACTTCTCATGTAATGACCATATAGGCCCATTTTGAACATTTCTTTGATTTTGCAATTCCAATTTGTCTGGTTTGCATCATTTTCCTAAACTCAGTTAATTCTTATTCATTTGACAAAGACCAACGGATAGTTGTAAAAAACATCCAACAAATTCCATTTTTGAAAAAAAACCATTGCCTTGTCTATTTGCAATGGTCATTTATAAACATTTCATTTCTTCCGTAAATTTATATTTTCATAAATCAAATTTCAATTCCGGTGTCCAAACCCAAAATGTGCTAAGTTTCTTCCTTTCGGCTTCCTCCTCACTTCTTTCCTCAATTTTTTTCAAAAAAGGGAAAAAAGGGGACTGTGGGGTTTCTTTCTCAAATAAAAGTTATCCTCAAACCCCCCCCAACCTTCCTCAAAAGAACCTTAAAAAAAAAAACCATAATTTCGAAATTTTTTCCCAAAAAAAAAAAACATCGGGGACATTTGTAAAAAAAAAAAAACCAATTAGGGTTTTAACCAAATCCAAAGCTTATTCAGTATTACAATAAAAAAATAAAACATTTGTGTTAAATACCCTTTGCACCACACTCTAAAAAAAAATTCTTTAGGGGGGGGCATTTTTATTAAAAAGGGGGAAATTTCCATTCCATTTGGAAAAAAAAAATTACTTTAATATAACCCAGGGTTTTCTTGTCAAATTTTTAAAAAAGGTTCACAAAACAAACCGAAAAAAAATTAAAGTTCATTTAATTGGAAACTAAAGATAAATTATCTAAAAGAAATTATTACCAACATATATATATGGATAAGGTTATGTGAGAACAATTCACAAGAAAGAAGATAAAAAACAGTTTCATTATGTGGACACTTAAAAGATTGTATAATAACAATAATTCGTAAAAAGTTATACTTGATAAACAAATATGGTGAATAAATGGGACTAAAACGATGCATACCCAATAATCAATTAGTTGTCGATGAAGAAATAGAGTGGTCCATCAGACGTGAAGATCAACCCCTTTAAGAACAAAAAACAAAAAAAAAAAAAAAAAAAACAGAACTAACCATATGCATCTGACGAAAATAGCCGGTATCTAAGAACAAAGCAAGATCAAAGAATGTGTTATAAATGACATAACATACACAACCCTTTTTTTTAAGGAAATGCGCTTAATTAGGCCAAAAAACATTTGCTCATGTCTATCAAAACAGGAAATTTCTTACTGATGCAATATTAGGCAGCGAGAGAACTTACTTGCTTCAGTGTGTCATACAGGTACCATAGAGATTGTTTTATCTATGCATAAAAGAGAGTTATATCATTAAAATTTCATGTGGAAAAAAACTTTTGATGTCAATTTATATAGGAAAAATAGATTTTTTTTTTAAAAGGAAACATTTGATTATTAATTCTTGACCATGTGAAGGGCACCACTTGGTTACTTCAATAGCTTTACTAAGTGATCCTTCTATATTTGAGGATACGTAATCAAAAAAAAAATTAAACATTTAGATCACCCACAAAATTGCTCCCCGTGTAGAATTAAATTAATTAATTTTGTGACACGTTTAGCACATATTACCTTTTTACCAACTTATTGTAGCTCAGGGAAAGCCATCCCATCATTATTTCATCCCCGCTTGTAATACCGCTTCTAGAATACCAAAAATGATATCTTCTTGGCAAAAGTTGATGCTCAAGGATTTCCTTCCCAAATTGCCCATAGGGTCCGGTCTGGACAGGGGGGCTAAGGTGATAAAGGGAATGGCATTGGACCAAAAAAAAAAAAAAGTTAAAGGGGAAAACTTCCTTGGAAAGATAAAACATAATAAGTTCAAAGTGAAAGAGTAATTTGGGAAAAATTTAAAAAAAAAAAAAAAAATCATACCACCCAACCCTAAAAGCAAAAAAAACATTGCCACAAAGAAAGTTTGGACCCCAATTATGGTCATCCAAGAAAAAAAAAAAAAAACAAAATTCCATGCACAGATAATAGCAAAAAAAAAAAAAAAATTGGGGGCAAGCAAGCAACAAAAAACTAAGTTAAAAAGGGGGCCCAAACATGCTATTGTCTCTAAGAGGGGTTGCTTCGAAATTAGCAACAGGTTCAACAATGCCTTCAGAATAATTATCCTTCTCTTCAAGTGTGTATATATATACATATCTTGATCTGGTAAGTTAATGCAAATTTGTTAGTTTCATTTTTAGATTATTATTAAATACCAATGAATATTGACTTGCCATTTGGAAAAACCCCCATTATTGTGTCAGATAGTAGTTGATCTTCTATAAACACGACACCTGGCAGAAGATAGAGGCTGACACTCATCATTCTCCAATGTTGATGAATCAGAAGGTTCCATATTTTTACACAAATAGAGTCTTGAACCCCGAAAACTCTATTTTTGATTCTGCCTTTCGAGCAATCTCCTTGCATAAAACAAAAAAAAAAAAAAAAAACCCCACCCTATGAAGGGGTGGTTTCGTGATGGATTAACTGTTAATTTTAACCGAGGTTTTTGTAATCCATTACTTCAAGACAACAAAAGGCTGTGGGAAACAATTTGTTAAAATGGGCGTTAAAGGAAATAAAAAAAAAAAATCATGCTTTTCCACAATAAATCATTTAAAGTTTGAAAAAAGGAGGTTACCTATGGAATAAAGCTTTTAGTATTAATCAAATTGCAATTTTTCTGGTGTGTGGTATTTGTTCCCAAACCCTTTGAACAAGATTGCGGGGGGCCGGAAAAGAAAAAAAAAAATTTTGTATTAGCATTCACCAACTCTATCTTGTACCAAGAAAAAACCACATGAAGACACACATTAAAGCCCATGTCCATATTTTTTAAAGCATTGCAATAAGAAAAAATTGTATTAGCAAATGATCTTTCACCTTCGCTTGAGTAATTCCTGTTCTTGCATTCGGCTTGCTTCCAGACTTTCAGAGTTTCAAGTTTACCTCAGGGCCAGTCAAACTTCTTGTGAAAAGGGCCTAAATTCCAGATTATTTCATTCAAGGGACATTTGGTAAGGTTAGGGGACAGGGGTGCCGGGAGGTAATTAGCTAAAAATGGTTCCGGTTTCAAAAATTAGGGAACACTTCGATTTCTAAAAAAGGGTTGGAAAACAGGGTCGGGGGTCCCAGAATGTAACAATTATGCAAAAAAAACAAAAAAACCGGCCGGTACTTGGCCTCTCTAAAAATTCAATAGGGGATTTTGAGGGAAATAACCAAAAAATTGGATGTCTGGGTTTCATCTATAGGCAATGATTTTTTTTACTCTAATGGAAACCACTATAGTCTAAGAAATAACCTAACATAGTTCAGTTGAAGGGTGAAGGATTAAAGGTGTGCCCATTTACTTCGACCCAATTATCTAAGCCTATCGGGTCAAAAAAAAAGGGTCCGAATTCTTAAATTCATGTGCAAAAGCGGTGTTTAAGGATATATGGATATTTTTTCTTTGTTTCTTAGTGTTTGATTCATAACAATTTCAAGTTTTAAGGGTCTAGGGGGCCAATTCAAAAGCATGGCTTTTTTGTTCAGATCAGGAGCTGCCATAGTCAAACTCAAATAAGAACTTGATGTTTCTAAAAACAATCTTCACTTTTTAGGTCAAACAGCACAACATGGTCAAGCTTAAAAACCTTTTCAGAAACTTCTACCAACGTCGAATCTCATATAAGTTACCTAACTCACTCTCACCAACAGTGTTTTCATAAACTTCTACCAACGCCGAATCTCCATTTTGGGAACAAAAAGGGTCGGCCTCAGGTGCTGGACTATCCTCGGCCTTCTTGATCTGCAAAAAGAGGGAGAGAGAATGAAAATTAAAGCAAAAAAACAGATCGACCTGGTAACTTGCACACATCGACTTAAATGGAAATTTTTGAAAATTGAGGGTGGTTATGGGTGAAGGCAAAACCGTTGTCCAATGTAGGGAAAAAAAAAAAATGAAAATCAAAATGTTACCCAACCTTCGTGAAGTTGGGCATTTTTAACTTTAAAAATAAAAAAAACCTTACTTTGTTTATTGGCCAAATTGACAACTAATGGCGCCCAAAATTGTCACACTATTTTTTTTTCTTTTATGGAAAATTTTGCCATTTAGGCTTCATTTTTTTTTTTTTTTGATGTTAATGGTTTAGCTTACAGAAATCCAAAACCTTTTCTTCCATAAATTTGAACAACAGTTCCCTTATGTTTAATAAACCACCGAAATTAATGATATATAAAATGTATTAGTTGTAGTGAATCCTCAATAAACCATAGGCGGCAATATAACTTTGGGTCATTAAGGATATAAATATTTGGGTCATATATTGTACGTACATGATCCAAACCTGTCCATAGCGACCCCTCAAATACAGATAATTTTGTATCTAATTGTAAAGGCAGGTGGTCATATATTGTTAGCACTCACCACATAAATATAACTCAAAATCGTCCCACCGGCATTTTGACCTAGTAAGCTCTATGGATCACCTTGAATCAATAGCTTTCAAAAGTTTGAGGGGTTCTATAAAGGGAAAACAAAAAAAAGGGCCCAGTCTTTTTTTTTTTTTTTTGGCGTTTACTACACTTAACTTACTACTTTCCTTTTTACTTTCCTTTTAAATATGGCAATTTATCCCCGGTTTTTTTTTCAAATCGGGTTCTATTTTTTTTCCATCAAGTATACCCTGTTAAAATCAAAAACCATTCGTTGTTTCCTTGGCAAACGTAAAGCCAATGAACCATACATCCCTTTCCCCTTTTAACAACGCTTTTCCATATCTGTAGGCATAAAATCAATGGTAAAATGCCTCACCCATTGTTGCTATAAAGAGTACATGTGTATATGCACTTCATCCATGATATCCCACCACAATAAGTCGAAAGTGACAGAAAGCTAACACGCTTTCAACCAAACCAGTGAGTCAATATCCCCGCATCATCTATAGCGAATGGAAAACACATAAAAGGATGAAATGAAGTGGCATTACATGCATACCTTGGTCGGGGAATAAAGTTGGAAACCGCCAATTTAATGGAATTCAAACGCCCAAGTTTTTTTTTTTTTTTTTTTCCATTTAACGTGACACGCCCTTTTTTTTTTTCCCTGCATTTGCCCCCTTTTTTTTTGTTTTTTTTTTGCCACTTTTTTTTTTAATACAAACATTAGTAAGCAATGCAAGTGTAACCCATAGAAATCAATCATAATGTAGCAATAAGAAGCGTTTGCCCTTTTTTTGTTTTGGAATCACGGGTTCCAAATAAAACCTTACTAAACTAAAATTGAAAAACTTTTTTTTTTTTTTAAATAAACAAATAATATGGGAAAAATTAAAAATTTTTTAAAAAGTGTTTTTAGGAGTTGGCCCCCTTCCTTTTTGCCCCAGCAAAACAATCACCAACAAAAGCAAAGGCCCCAGCCATAACAGCAGCAATAACAGCCCAACAACAAGCAGTAGCAGCATCAAAAGTTTATAGTGCTCTTGCCCAGCAACATCAGCAACAAAAGCAGCCCAGCAGCAATAACAGCCCAACAGCAGCATCAGCAGCCCAGCAGCAAAAGCAGCCTAACAACATCAGCAGCAAAAATCAAAAATCAACCTTTCGTTTTTAAGTTCTACCATCACACACAATCAAATCCCATCAGCATCATCATGTGCTCCGCCCTGTTTATTTTTTGTTTTAACTACAGGATGAAACCTAAACAAATCCAACCAACATCATTGAACTTAATTGAGAACAAAACCAAAAACTTATGGGGGGGGGGGGGGGGGGGGGGCATGCCCCTATTTTTTTTAAAACAATCATTTTTTTTTCGAGGGATGGAATTGTTTTTTTTTTTTTTCCAAAAAAATTTGTTTCCCCAACAACTTATAAATGCATACATGTAGTTCCAAAATAAAATACAAAAAAAATCTTTAAACCCTAATCAACATTTTTTGATTAATATTTAGCGGTTTTAAATTTAACTGGCGCTTATTTTAAATAATAGGCACAAATATAACGTTTTTTCCCCTTGCAATGCAAGAATAAAATATTAATTAAAAAAGATAATAAGATGGGTGATGAAATTTCTAATTTACATGGGTGATGGTGAGTTTGGTCGCAAGAACTCCCTCGCTGGGGAAGGAATTTCCTCCTTTTTAACTTCTAGCGGTAAAAAATGAAAAACTCCAAATGAAAACTATGAAAATGAGCAATTATCCATGTTTATCCATAAATTGTTAAATTGTAAATTTAGTCCCCCCCCCCGCAAAAACACAAACAGTGGTTTGTGTTAGTTTTTTTTAAAGAATTTTTTTTTCAGATAGTTTTTTCTTGTAGCAATGCTTAATCTTCCAAGAGATCCTGGTTTTTTTTTTTTTTTTGGGTGTGGGATTTTTTTCATTTCACATTGTCCAGCATGTGGGGGTTCGCTTGTTACCATGCCGCTTGCAATATTTTCAGAAGATCTCGACAAAAGTAACTCCTTCTACTTTACTATGAGAGCAAAGACGTCAAATTCAGGGAGACGAATCAATCCCATTCCAAGATATCTGAGATCATGTATGTGAAATAGCAAGAAAAGCAAAAATTTAATTGAAAACAAAAAATACAAACAAAACAAAAGGCTTTTAAAATTTTAAAAAGCATTAGAATTGGGCACAGAATTGTTAAAACCAATGGGGATTTGAAAAAGTCACACCAAAAATTGTTGGCAAATGGACCCAAAGCAACTTTTCCCCACATCCAAAAAACAAATGTAAATATCGGCATTTAACAATTTAAACTATATCTTACTGTGTTGTTGGTTAAAAAAGGTGAACAAATTAAGCAGGGTCCCCACCCAGGAATTTGGGTAAAATGTTTTTTTGTAAACAGGTTTTTTTAATGGAATTTCGTTTTGTTTTTTTTAATTTAGTAGAAAAACTCAAACGGGTTTTTTTTTTGGTTCCCCAGGTTTATTTTTTTTTGTCTGGAAAAATAAAACCTTAAGAAGTAAAAATTTACGTTTATGAAAATTACAAAACAAAACTTTCATTACTTTTTAAATATAGCAAATATAGTTTTATAATATAAGAACTAATTCCAAAGAAGTCCCCATAATCCCCAAATTATCCAATTACACTAGACCTGAAACCATAAAAGCTTTAAAAAACATTGACCCTTTTTGTCTCAAAACAATAGCAAAAAAACCCACGTACCCCAACCCGCTCAAGAAGGCGTTAGATAGAACTGAATGGTAAAGCTATATAGCGTATCACGAAAAGTTAGATGGTAACATTGCTAATAATCTTATTCAAACATCTGTCTTGAATAACATAAACTAAAAGAAAACATATAAAAAGTCAATGGGTTATGGAATCAAATATGAGATCTTTATAGTTTATATACAATAAGTTAGACGGGTACATATAGATGTTTTATTGGTTGTAGAAATAATATAAATTCAAGACTTGCACGAAAACTAAGCACCAGCATACCTTGTCTGCCGCCTCAACTCTTCGTCAGCATTTCTCAAAAACCACTTCCCAAAAATCAAACGGAACTGCAGTTTTCAGACCTGGCCTTACTCCAATTCCTACCATGTAAACATCGAAGATTCAAAGGTAATGCAGAGCCCTCCATGGATTAAAATCCAAAAGCTAAACCGTCGTGTCCTTTTCTACATATCAAGTTTTTGTGATTTCCCGATGATAAAAATCCTTCATCTGGAGATTATAAACAATTAACAACAACAAAAAACAGTTTGATATGCCCAAAGGGTACTCACCCAAAATCTTAATTCGAATTGATAATCACCAAAAATAGTACTCATAGACAAAGAAGGATACCTGGTAATCATCATCTTTGTTGCAAAACCTAATTTAATTCCTTTTTGATCCCTTTCATAATTGAACGACCGATTCCATAAAATTTTGGAGAAGATGGATTACGTGCAAAGTGAGAAAGAGAGGGCGGGAGATAAAATACGGTTTACATCTATACAATATAACTCATCTGATTTTGCAAAAATAGGGGAGTTGGGCCAACCAACTAATAACCGCGTTTTTTTTTTTTTTATTTTAAAAACCATCAAACCGCATAAGGCTTTACCTTTGCTCTAAAAGAAAAGCACTTAAGATTTCATTTTTCCAGCCCTTTTTTTTTTCTTGCAAATAAGGGGGGGGCTGCCACATAGGACAAACTTAGAAAAACCTAGGTAGTGATTTATATAGTGTATAGATACCTTGAACTACAACATATTCCAAGATGCACTCAGCATTTAGAGAATCTCTTGTGCTTTACCAACTGAAGTAATCTTGGTAGCTATGCTTGACAGATGATATAATTCTCGATAAGCTATTGATAAAAATAAAACCTAGCAAAATACAAAGCTTGTATAAATAGAATCTAAAATGTTCAAGACAAAAAACTTAAACCTCTGGATATTTTCCGTTTATTATAGGTCCAACTAATTTGAGTGTTTGTCAACTTGTTATTGGGTAAAGTTAACCCAATGTTACTAACCCTCCTTAAAGGAAAATTCTGAAAAGGCATTCCGTTTGCAAAATAAAAGGGGAAGAAAATTTTACAATTGGCCATTCCTTTTAAAATCTTGGGCTTGTTCAACAAAAAGCTTTTGGCTTCCATTAAGATATCACCCATTTGTCTTGTTAAAATATCATGTGCATGAATTGAAAGAAGAAAAAAAAAGTAGTTAAGTTCTTGGGCCAAACTTAGTTCCTTTTACCCATAAAAAGGTATTGGAATGAAAAGTTTGGATAAACAATAGGGCCAAAAAAAAATGGGGGGGGGACCACCTCAGTGGTTTAAAAACCCATTTGTAGGGCCAGGGTTAGTGGGTGGGGGCCGGGTGGGGGGGGGTAAAAATTTAATGTACCAAAATATTCTTGTTTATTTTCTTCATTATTTGGAGTAAAGTCAACATTTTTTTACATTCGCATTAGGTTTAAAAAACCCTAAGGCAAATGTATGATGATTCTTTAAACCAAAAAAATTAATTGACAAACATTGTACCACTTTAAACAGCGGAACGGCAAAAATTTATCGAGTTTTTATAGGAGGAAAAAAAACATGGAAAAATAGGAAAGCTGAAATAAACTCATGGGGGGAGTACACTCGTGAAAAAGTTTATGCATTTTTGTAAAAAGTTCAAAAAAAACCAGATTAAATAACTTAAAAAGTGGCTTACGGGGCCTCTTCGACAGTTAAACTACAGATTAATTTCCAGGGGAAATTCTTGGGTTTTAAAAGGGTGGACCAAAGGTTTCCATTTAATGTACTTAATGTCGGAAGGATCTAAAAGAAGGGGAAAAAAAAAGATTGAGCTTGCAAGAAAAAAATAAGGCCACCAAACAATATCAAAAAAAAAAAACACCCTTCGGGAAATTTTTAAGGGGATTAACATTCTTTAATATAAGATTCTGTTTTTTAATTTTTTACAGATTAACCCTACCCCCAGAAAATGTTGATAAATGATTTAGGACAGGACAAGGGATTAAAAAACTAGGTGTCATTATTTAAAAGAGGAATAAGAAAAAGGGGGAACACCCAACAGAGAGGGGCCATTTTGAATGAAAAAGCTGGTTTGAAAAAGTCTCTCCAAAAAAGGAAAGCTTTAAAATTGATCATATTGTGTTTTTAGACATTGTTCATCATTGTAAGAGGGTGCCTACTAGTAGAGTTGATTTCAAAAAAAAAAAAAAAAAAAAAAAAAAAAAAAAAAAAAATTAAAAAAAAAAATTAAAAAAAATTTAAAAAAAACAACAAAAATCTTTTTGAAAAATTTATAAAAAAATAAAAAAAATATTAAATCGTTTCAAGCTTAAAACCCCTACCCAATTCAAAAACCATCGCAACCAAAAAAAAACCATGATGGTTTTTTGGGGGGGACCCCCTAAAGCCAAAAAACCCAGTGTTTCATAAATTGTACGTTTATTGTTGCGACGTTTAACCGACAAAAAGAAAAATTACCTTAATTAGTTTGGAAGGTTTAGCTTGCCATCTCAACCTCCCCATTCGTTAAAACAATGGACAAAATTCATTTTTCAAAAAAACAATTAAGGAATCTTACCATTTTGTTGGCCTGATAAAAAAAGCGTAATGCTTTGATGTTCTAAGGGGAATAAAAGCAACTGTTAAAAGATAAAAAAAACACATCAATCATGGATGCATTTACCCAAAGTCAAGACTCCTTTGCAACTTCAAGTTGCTATAACTAATTGTATGAATGTGCAGCTTCATATATATTGAATGTAAGAAATCTGAAAAAAATCATATCATAGACACCAACAGCCCACTTGTAGCCACCATATAAATAACATGTTTTGGAAACATTTTAAGCACTTAAAAAAAATTACCCTTTCTATTTGAAGGTTTTCTATTTACATGGTAGTTGAATTTTCCAAGGATTAATTAAAAAACGTATTTTTAAAAACTTGTATTGACATAAAAAAAAAAAATATTATCAACTATTCAAAAAAAGGACATGGCAAAACAAAACAAAACCATAAATCAAAAATAATTAATTGCTTCAAAAAAAAAAAAAACATAAACCAAGGGAAACCTAACCTCTTGTGGCAGGAGCTGCCTCAGATTCATTCAAAAAAGCCCACTATGCTTACGATGCTTCAAAAATAGTCTCAAGTTTGCATTCTTCTTGGAATAACAAAAAAACGGTTGTTTTTCCAACAAAGGGGGCAAAAAATCCCACAAAAAAACACACCAAAAGCGGATTCCAAGGGAGCATCATTTGGCATTTTTCATAAACATTGGAAAAACATTTAGATTAGGGAAAACATGTGTACAAAAAATGGGGGAAGTTTTACAGTTGAAGATTATTTACATATCAAGAGGGCTTTTCAAATAGCTTTACAAATTAATATTTCCGCCGTGTTAAAAAGTCCCCTCAAATGGGGTTTTTTGGTGTTTTAATCTCCCTTAAATCTTTTGCTTACCAAATAAAAAAAAATTCAAGGGGAAAAAAAAAAAACATCCATTTCATTTTTTAAAAACGCTTCTTTTCTCTCCTTTTGGATAGTTTTTCCACCATAGGGGATTTTACAAAAAAGTGAAAAAAACCACCACCAACCAAAAGGCACATGGCCAACCCCTGTTTGGATTTATTTTAAAATATAAGGAAAAATTAGGGCTATAAAACAAAAAAAAGTGTTAAAATGACTTGTCAAAAAATGGGGAACGGAAAATAAGAAAAAAATTTATTGTGTCTTCGCCACACAACCCTTGGGGAAACCATTCTAAACGGCCCCATGAGGAATAAAAAAAAAAGAGAAGAAAAAAAACTAGAGTTTTTTTTCATCAAAACCACACTTTGTAAAAAACATTATAAAAAAAGGGAAAAGAAAAAAAAAAAAAATCAAACGGGCACCAACTCAGGTCCCAAAAAAACAGCACAAAAAAAATACCAAATTCGTAGAACAAACACACATACAAAAAAATGTAAAAAATAAAACAAACAATTAAAGAAAGAAAAGAGAAAAAGAAGAAAAAAATAAAGAAAAATAAGCAAAAACAAAAAACAAAACCAAAAAACACCCCCCCACTACCCCCACCATAAAAAACCAAAAAAAAAAAACCCAAAGAATATTTCAATACTGACAGATTATCTAAAAAATAATGGAAAGAAAGGGGCATAACCTCATTAATCTTCGATCTGGAATTTCCCAGTGTTAAGAAATCTTTACCCCAACCCAATGGAAGGAAAAACAAAATTTATGTTTTTGATGAGCCAGATTTCTAAAAACCCACCCAAATACCCACAAAGGGAAAATTTAATTCAAAAAATGAAAGATTAGATTGGGAAAAAAAAAAAAAATATTTTAATATGAGGAGTCTTGGAACATAAAAAAGGGGGAGGATATCTTCCTGATGGAAAGAAAAAAATTTGTACTTTGTCAACAAATTTTGATTAGAAATCTTTTTTTTAGGGATAAGAAGAATGGAATAGAAAAAAAAAAAAGACGATTCATTTTGCGATTTGTTTTTTTTTTTTGAAGGGATCTTGTTAAAGAAAAAGAGAGGGGGACAAATTTGTTTTTAATGGTTTTGGATACTGTGAAACCTCTTGAAGATGGGTTTAAGGCAGATTTTGAATAGGAAAAAAAATATCATTTTCAATTTAAATTTTTGTTAAAACCAATGTTTTAAATACCGGTATTTTGATCATACCGGAGTTGTCCTCAGGAGGCCGGTATACCGGTATTACCCGGTATTTCGTAAATACCGGCCGGTATTTTATGTATGGGGCCTGGGAAGAATTAATATACTTCCTTTTACTACCTGTTAACGGGGGGAAATAAAACTATTGTAAAAAAAAAAAAAAAAACACACCCAACGGGTTCTTAAACATGGAAAAACTTACATTACATATAGGTTGTAATTTTGGGCCGGCTTTTAGATAAAGGAAAGCCTACTGCTTTAAGCCATGTAAAAAAAAACAGGAATTTAACAAAAAACTTACAAAAACCACCACAAAATCAAAAAAAAAAACCACCGCACACCAACAAAAAACATTTAAAAAGGTTTTCCATAGAAAATACAGAAAAATCATTTTTTGACAAAAAGCCATTAAAACGAAACAAAACAAAAGGGAAAGTTACAAAAAAAACCCAATAAACAAAAATGAAAATAAGGGTAGCAAAAATCAAGTAAAGGAAAATTGAAAAAGTAAATCATTGAGGACATTGGGCGTGTGTTGTAGTGTGCCAAGTTTGGGAGATCACTTAAAAGGGAAGGGAAAAAACTGTTCGCTAATAAATATGGCTGTTCCATTCATCAATCAAGACTTCTGCTATTAGTAAACAAAAAAGTGGGTAGGGAGGGAAAACGTGGGTTGGACCGTGGACATCATTGCCATTCATTTTGTTTCCTTTTTTTTTTTAATATATTAAAACAACACAGATTTTTTCCCGCCGGTCTATTGGCTTTTAACACGGTAATACACCGGTAATTCGGTTAAAAATACCGTGGCCTGTTGATTTTGGGTAGGGGGCGGGTGGTTATATGTTTAAACAGGCGGTTGGGAAATCAAAAAAAAGTATAGTTATGTCTTGTAAAATTTTTACGGGGAGTCGAGTGGTCAAATCCCGGTTTAATCCCGGGATTTATTTTCGGGGGGAATAAACGGCATCGGTTTTATTGGTTTTAACGGATTTAAAAAACAATATGTTTTTAAAATACTTCCCCTTTTTTTTCATTATTTTTTCACGTCTTTTAAACCAAACCAAATTCCTGTTGATGTATTCTATCTTTTGTCTTGGGTTTATAAAACATTTCAAATCCAAAAAAACATCCCGAAAAACCTGCTTTCAAAATTAAAAAACAATTAAAGCAATAAGATTGAGGAATTGGGCGGGTTGTTACATTGTGGAAAAAAAAAAAAAAAAACCACCGTTTGAATAGCGATTTTAATTTTTCCATTATTCCCATATTTTCCTGAAAACTTAAATGCAAAGAAAAAAAAATTGGATACATAAAATAAAAAAATATAAAAAAAAATGAAAAATAAACCTAAAAGTGCATAAAATCCAAAAAAAAAACAAACCGGTCGGGGGGACTGGATTTTACCTCAAAAAAGGATTTTAACGAAATCATTGCCCTTCATCAATCATGAAATGGGTTAATTTTCAAAGAAATCTTCATTTATTTTCTTGAAAAAATCATTTTTTTCTTTGTCACTCCAAATTGCAAACCTAAATTTCGTTTTTTGATTTTGGGCAATTCTGATTTTTCAATTCACAAACAAAAAAAACGATTTTTTCCCAGGAAAATAATTTAGGGAGGACAGGAAGGAGGGGGTTAATAGGAGGGCCACCCAAAGATTTAGAAAAAAAAAATAAAGAGGGAAGGGGGAAGAGAGGGGGGGGGAGAAGGGACAGTTTGAAACAAAAAATATAGGAGAAATAAGGCCTACCACAACTCCATTAAAAAAAAACCGTCAAAGTTTGACCTAAAAAAGTTTGGGTTTTAATTGGATTATTTAAGAGGAGCCACCTCGGGATTTGGTGATGTAGTTAGAGAAAATTCCTTCCTTAAAAGCTCTTGTGTGCCACCACAGGGACAAAAAAAAACATAGGAAAAAAAAAAAAAAAACCAGTAGGGATTTATATAGTGTATAGATTGGACGCTATAGATTGGACGCTAGCATGTCACTTATTCTTTTTTTGGTTTTGGCTATAGCTGTAAGAATGAAAAATTACTATGGTGCTCTAAAATTTCGTAGGGCTTGTGAAGGTAAAAACAAAAAAAAAAAAAAAAAAAAAAAAAACAGGGGTTTAGGCCTAAAAAACAAGGGTTGTTTTATAAATCAAAAATAATGTTATAAAAAATTATTCTATTTTGGGCCAGGAAAAAAGTTTCAAATATAAAAAAATGTTTATGGGCATAAAAAAAAAAAAGTTATTTATGGAAAAAAATTAATCAAGGCTTGATTCTTTAAAAAGGATTAGCTTTTGTAAATTATGAGTTACAAAAAAAGGGGCCAAAAAAAAAGGCAAGAAAAAAAAATTTCATTCATGTAGTGTTTTGTGAGGGTTTTACAAATGATGTAAAGGGAATGTCCCTGGTTTTGGGTTTTGTATATTTTTAAGCAAAAGGGGCTTTTTTTGGGAATTCGTTGCAAAGATTGGGGGCAATCCCTGTTGTGTGTAAGATTTTTTTTTGACAAAGAAAAAATTGGTCCAATTTTAACGGATCCGTTAAAGGTGGCCGTCAAGTGTGCACGTGTGGGGTTATTTATGTACTTTCCACCCCACAGGGACCCCCATTGCTAAAATGGAAAAACCACAGGGACCAATCTTGCAACTAACACCTTAATATCTTTTTTGATTTAATTCAAAAGATTGTAACGTACAATTATCTGCTCGTTAGGTCTCTAATACTAAATTTGTTTTTACCCACTTTTAAAAAAAATTTTAAATAATGGGGAGACTATACCCTGATATTAAAAAAATATTTTTTATTTTGAAAAAAAATTGATTTTGAATATCAAAACTTTTGTTATTATTTAAGGCTAAATAAAATAAAAAAAAAAAGATTGGGGATGTTAAGCGAAATTTTGGGAGTAGCGGATTTTAAAAAAGAAAAAACAAAAAGCAAAAAAAAAAATCTGATTTTGGGGGGAATTGTAATATTCAAAAGGTTCAATATAAGATTTAAGGTAATCTATTTTCGTTGTCAAATGACACAAGAAAAGGGGGGGGGGGGGGGGGAAAAAGTGAACAACATTCAGTTTTTTGGGGGGAAAAAAAGAAAATAAAAGAAAAATAAAATAAAATAAAAAAAAATGAAAATAAAAAAAACTTATAAATTCTAATTTACAAATATAAAAAAAAAAAAACTAGTAATTTGATATTTGCCTTAAAAAAATAAAATCTTTGATATATTATTAGAAAGTAGATATAAGTTATTATGGGAATTGGAGTTTAATCATAATTGAAGTATTTATAAGTTTTAGAATTTTCAGTGAAAATATGTTTTTAGTAATTTAACTATAAATAATCATGAAAAGCTAAAAAGTGTTAAAAGTTATATTTAAGTTAATTATTTAATAAGATTTATTCTTTTATGGAAAAGTTAAAAAGTATTAATTAGTGATGGATTTTTAAAAATTGTAAGTTAATTAAACTTTTTCTACAACTATTAATATAATTAATAATTAAAAGTTTTTTAGTTTCATATTTTTTGATTTATAATTTTAATAATGATACATGTCAATTTAATTCTTAAGTTAACTAAGGTTTTTAAATTGTTAAGAAGTGGGTTAAAAGGGGCCAAATAGTTTTTTTATTATATATAAAGAAAAGTTAGTTGCAAGATTGGTCCCTGTGGTTTTTCCATTTTAGCAATGGGGGTCCTTATGGGGTGGAAAGTACATAAATACCCCCACACGTGCTGCACGCGTGCACACTTGACGGCCACCTTTAATGGATCCGTCAAAATTGGACCAATTTTGCAAAAAATTCTCAAAATAAGGACCCCCATTGCAGCGATTCTCAAAAAGGGACCCCCCTTGCTAAAATGTACAAACCACAGGGACCAATCTTGCGATTAACTCTATTTTTTTTCTGTAACTTTTAGCAAAGTCATTTTAGTTCTTTTCATAACAAGACAAATCTTGAAAAGACACATATTTTGTAATCATATGTCGACTACGTAAATATTAGTAAAAGTCAGAAGTGCATGTGATCTTCATCAAGACATTAATAAGAATGGATGCTTGAGAGGTTGAATACTAGCTCGCATTTTCCTCCACTTCGAACCCATCCCGTCGTGATCCCGTTAACCTTCCGGTTTGTTGACGAGACAAAAAGTGATTGTTTACAATATCAAGTTATGTCGGCTTTGTCTCATTAATGGAATTATATCTACCACCGACACTGTTCCACCTACACTGTTTCACCGACACTGTTCCACCGATACTGTTAAACCGTACATTATACTTAAGGTTTTGTATATACGTTCTCCCTGTTACTACAGTTACTCAATTACCGTCTATATTTTCATAACACATATTGGCCAATATCATAACCACATAATATGGGCTTAATTCTAGAAGCCCAATATCATATTATATTTAGTCCAATTTACAGATAAATGTACGCAGTTATGTCAAAGTTTTCATTTATTGAATTAGTTACTCAAATTACATACACGGACAAACAGGTAAAAATCACAAATGTTACATTTTTGGTGTAAATCGACTCGACTCGTAAGAATCGACTCGACTCGTAAGAGTCGGCTCGTGACTCGTAAGAGTTTAACAACTATAGTAAAAAGTAAATATGGAAAGATTTTCTTGAATATTGTTTGGAAAATGAAAATGTTAACAAGGAATTTTACGTTATCGGGATATAAAATAGATCACTGTGTTAATCTCTATATATATACGAGCATGGTACCCGCACAATGCGGCGGCGGTGGTGGTGGGGAAGGCGGTCCTAGTGATTGGTGAGGGTACGATTG
>CM067170.1:16801203-16817179 GCA_034093135.1 Erigeron breviscapus
GTGTGCGCCCTCGCGAGCCTCAAGGCGAACTTTGTGACACAGCATGGTGCCTGGGCTATACTTACTGTAGACACCTTTAGGCGCTGCTCACAGTTGACATGGCGGGTCTTCTCCCTTGCATTACTACCGGCAGTAGAAAAACGGCCATCAGCAAGACAATTAGATACCCTCCCCCTCAGAGCGTCGAGGCGGGCGGAAGAAAGAGCTTCAGCGACTGGTCTCGACCATGCAACAGGCACAGCCGAGCTGGATGAATTGCTACCTATTCGTCCTCGTGTCAGCCCCCAGCTCCACCAACGTAAAACGAGGAATTGCCGGGCTGGTGCATTTGCGAAGAGAGGGCCGCACCAACGCATGGAGGGAAGGGGCTGCAGTCCGGGTCCCGTGGTGAGAGAAGGGATGGCCATTCTTCGCGGCTTCACACCTCCGCTTTCACTTGCAGCATGTGGTTGTACTTCCAGTGGATGTGCTACCTCCGCTGGGTGTTTGCACATTGCAAATCCGCAGGATGGCGGTAATAAATCACCCATGGCTCGAGCAGCCAGGGGACTTTTCGAGGGGACTAACATCCCGTAGTACATCCTAGCACCGCCCGCCGTCACACTGCGCCAGTAAACCGTGTAGAACATTGATCGCCAAAAGCAGCCCAAGGGATATTTTCCGAGGACGGGCGCTTGCCAGCAACTACATATTGATACCTTTGGTACCCAACTCAACGCGGTTTCGTATGCAGAAAACTCCAGGTGAACCAGCACACACGTCCAGAGTCTTTTACCGTTGTTATGTAGATTCAACAGACGAGGTTTGTCGTTTTTTGTCTCATCTCCACCGCCTCCCATGAGAATCGGCGGCCCACTTTCGCTCGCTCGGTCCAAGCCACGCCTAGAGGCTTCCCACATTGGCCTTGCCACTCCAGCCAGAGCCAGCCTTGCCCAGTGAGAGCGTGCCGTAGCCTTGATTAGTCGAAGTCTCGAAACTCAGCCTCCTCCATCCTTTACAACATACAAACCGATACATCGTTTTGGCGTGCGAACTACGCGACGCCTCTTCGGGAGGAATCACTATCTCATGTGAGGAAAGGAATTTCGCTTCGATCTCCCAAAGAAGCTTGTGAGCACAGCGTCCGCTCCTTGAATAAATCGCGTTCCCCAGCTAACATATGCTACAGAAGCTGGGGGCCTCAAGAATGGAGACCGACCTCATGGAACGAACAACAACAACGCCATTGCTAGGGAGCCGGAGTCTCCAGGAGAGGTTCCAAATCCATATAAATCTCGACAGGGAGCTGGATCATGGCTTGCGCGTGGCTGGCAACCGGCGTGCTCAGAAACAACAAACCTTCCACGATAATACCACAAAGCGGGCAAGGCGCAACTGGACTATTCTACATCAGAAGAGGAGGAGTGCAACAACCCAGCGCCCATAAAACCGGATCCTGTTCCTACGGCCCCTCGCGGAAATCGATCTCGAACGAGGACAAGGTCCAACCGCCCAAACCGAGATCCACCATTTCGAACGGCATCCGAACCCGGAAATTGGGTCCCACCGCAATATCGCACATCTCCGCTCGATTGGACCAATATTCACAGAAGACACATATGAGGATCCCCTGGCCAAAACAGCGGTCCTGCTCAAGGTGGTCGCCGGGCCGATCAGCTCAGGCTGGACCAGCAGCGGAGAACCTTTCTTGACCGAACCATTGACTAATTCACATCACTCGCGCTCGCAATCGCCCCCAAGGATTTGGGCAACCGGCACCGCAGTTGAAAACCCCCCCAAATTTGGATCTCTGAGACGACCTAAGCCGGCCACCGAGAACTCAGTCCTATGAAAACACGGTCTCACCACTTAGTGATCCTAGGATGGCAACCCCTGGGCTATGCGGACACCCGCCTACCACTGTGAAAGATGGAAACAATTTGAGTCGTGGATTGCAGGACCGGATAGGCGGAGTCAGGGAGCTGCAGAAGTTAAGAAGGAGACAAAATCAAAAAGGCGTACCAGTGAAGGAAGACGCGGAAGTAAAGAAGGACACAGAAGTCAAGAAAGACACCAGCGACATGGATGCTGAATGGATGCATGATGTGTCAGAGAGGGATCTGCTTCTGCGACAGCAGGCATTTGCGCGACACTGCCTTATACGAAACGCGACACGGAGATCCACCTAACTTGGAGATGTCCAGGAAAGCGCAGAGCAAGGACCGCTGAACCGGAATCTCAGATGCCTACTCAGCAGTCAAAGTGCCTGGGCGGAAGCCAGTACCCACCGCACAAGCGTTTGCTAGCCCAGATGTTGGCGTGTCTGGCATCGCCACACTTTGACGTTGCGACAGAAGGGCTATGCCAGTCCCCCCGAGCAGTTGGCTGCAGCAGAAAAACCCCTGCAAGTCCCAACTGTGAGCGTTCTGACAGCCGAAGGCAGAGGAAGAAACCACGGGGTAATGGCGATCCCCAAAAACACGCGTGCACTGACAGAGCACGAAGTGTTACACGTGATGTGAAGGATTTCATTTGCAACGCCTCGCGCAACGCATCCGATATCGACAACGAACTCGAACCCAACACAGACGAAACCCTAACCACGCTCCGCCGCCCCTCTATCAGCGATAACATCAGGGACTATTTCAGAAAGGAATCCAGGTAATACACAGGTCTGGACGTGCCACCAAATTTGGCGGAATTTTGAAAGCGAAATCGCATGATCTTTCTCAGTGCTAAATCCTTTTTTACGATTCAAATCCTGCCAAAGACAATCCAATGCAACTATCACAACGCAGTTTCGCGGCCACAACAAGGAATTCGAGCCAGCAGTAATGGCAGAAACAGCTTTGAACCAGCGATGAGAGTGTCACACAGTCGTAATGGCTCGACCTCAAATCAAAGCAAGCGGTGGGACCTCAACCGAGCATTGCTCCATTACCACGAAGGGAATCTTGGCCTTATGACACTTTGGGTGAGCCGGCAGCATTGCGCATTCAACCCGAATCACCGAAGGCAGTGCTGGATTCGCCAAGGATCGGACCTTGACTCTCCGAAAAACACTCCGAGCAACCAGGAACCCACGAGACTCTAGTCTACCCAAGGCCCAACACTCTCGAGCGCAATGAAACGCATATCTTCGAGAGAATCAAGATCACCTTGCCCAAGTTCCGAAGGTGGCCGGAGTGCATGACACGTCGCAAAGCGAATGGCGTGCGCCTGTTAGAGACAGTCTTCGTCAAGAGCAAAAGATTCGTGAGAATCAGTAAAACAACCCGAATCTCCTCACCCGTCACAACGACACAAATGGCGAGGCGAGCACCGGACAGACCCCAAAGATGTCAAGATCACAGCGTCGGACTATGGCTCCCATCCTCGTCAAGCCAAGAAGGCAGGCCCGATATCACAGCAGCGCGTCGCAGGAGCAAGAGTGTGCATGAAGTCGTGCGCCTGACATGTCTGAGAAGCTGCTGACCGCGTCAGCGAATTCCCCTTACGGCAAAGGTCGATACACGCGGTCGGCCAGGCGAAAATTGTAGACACGACTTCTTTTCACCACGAAGTCAACTAGATGGCCTCGCAAGCAGATCGGTCGTAAACTCAGCACGAGCGACGCAACATTACAAACCGAATCTACTCAACATCCGCCTCCACCTCCTCCACATCTCGAGCTGCCCTCAATGCGCAGAGCGAAAACTGCCACCCAGCACACCAGACGACTCAGTCGAGCGAACAGCACCTACCATGCAAAGAGCGTACTGAATAGGTCTCCTCGCAAATGAGCATGGATTAGTCTGGCCACACATACGAACAGCCGGTTCCCACAAGAACACGACGACCTCTCATGACTCCCACCTCCACCAGTAGCATGCCCGACTTCAAAGGCAGCCCACGTCATTAATTTTGGAACTTCCTGCCATCCAAGTTCCAAACCACAGCAACAACAGAGCTCTCAGCAATCTGGCTCGAAGGAATGGGTGGCAGCTCGGACTGAGCGGTGGTCGAACAACATGGACGCCGCCCCAGGAGCGGAAACCGGCATGGAGCATTCGGCGAATGGAGGCCTGGGTGTGCGATACTGAGCGATGTAGCCTGTCTACCTCATTAATCTGCCACACCTTCCTCTGAAATGCATTCGGATCTTCCCTTTGATTTAAAAAAATTACCGTTACTCTCGAGATTTCCCCCAATTTCTTTTATATCATGTCTTCCCCAGAAGAGCTATGGAGTCAGCGGTCCGGGATCGGACTTGGATGGGAAAATGAGGGAAAGAACCAATTTCCCTTTCTCGTCCGTTCACTCCTTCGGAAACTTTTGTACATTCTGGCTAATAACCCTCACGATCGCTTTCTCATCTCTTTACTCTTCATTGCTTTATCCAGGGCGGGGAGGGGCCCGATCCTTGATTTACTTCTTTTGGTCTTCAAATCAGCGTGCAAGCGAGTCCGGCATCATCGGCGTTCTTTCTTGTTCTGGATCCGGCGCGCTCTGAAAACACCTTCTCCTTTCTCAAAGATGCTCGGAAAGCATTCTAAAACCCACCCTCTGCATATAAGCATTGAAATACCGAGTTTTTCCACTGGATGCTTGCGATTTTTTTATTTTGCTTGCTTGCTTTCTATTTTTCCGGTCTTCATTGCTTTTTTTTCTTGATTTGCTCCTCGGCTGACTGAGAAGGACGAATGGAAACTTGGATTGGACGACTATAATTAAACTACCCACATCTAAAACTATTTCTACTTCCCGCCGCCTTTTTTACTCACTGTGTGTATTGGTGCTGTTGTGTGTGAATGTGGGAAGCCTTTGTGATGTGTCCGAAGGGGCGAGAATGACTGGTTGTCGCTGTTTTTTCTTGTTTATTATGCGATCTCTGTGGCATATACATACATTGACTGTGGATTGGATTATGGGAGCGTTTTTCGCGTCGACTTGCGTTGCGTTGGAGGCGGATGTCGATGATCCAGCGCCCTGGTGGTCTAGACACCATGGCGTTGAAATTAACATGTCACCAGATCGCCTCCATCTACTCCGTAGATTAGATTGCATGCACCATGGCCGTGATGGAAAACCCCTGTTGTTCGCTGTACGATATCGCGATGAGGCGTGTCGGTGTTTCGCGAGTAGTCGAGTGGTTCTGATTGATCCGGATGTGCACGTCGCAACGTCATGAAGACTTCATTGTGTTCAAGCGACATCACACTTCCGCCTTAGAATTGCTTGCTCCATGAGCTAAAGTAGCGATGAGGTATGGCACCAGGTATATTCTCTAAATTTCCATACTCATCTCACGTAGCACTGCAATCCACACTTGCGTTTTGAAATCACGATACATCCGGACTTTCCCAAAGAGCTACAACCTCTTGATCCCATCCCCCTCTCACACCCATCACTCCAACATTCCATGCCTCAACCAAAGAAGATCCTCATCGTCGTTTCGTGCACATTCATCCCTCTCTACACCCGGCAGCGAAGGCAAGACAGTAAAACCCAGGACTCCGGCTACTTCCTCATGGAACTGGCCAGCACTCCAAAGATCCTTCGACGCAGGCTACGAAGTCACTTTCGCTCACCCGAAGGCAAGGAACCCAAGCCAGTACGCCCCTTAGCATCCCTCTCGCTTCCGCCGGCAGACGAGTCTACGAGCGCCACGCGAGACCGACTTGATCGAGCGCATGAAGCGAGAGAACGGCTTTTCAGCCCTCGCAAGTTCTCTGATAATCAGCGACGACGAGTCTCCAGAAGTCGCCGGTGTTTTTCATCCCTGGCGGCACACGCACCGCTCTCCGGATCTGGCGATAACGCTGATCTCGGACGCGTGCTTCGCACTTCCCAGCAGAGCAAGCCTACGCGGCGATTTGCCACGGCCTTGTGGCGTTCCTTTCGACAGTATGGGCCGAAGAAGGAGTTTGCTTACAAGGGTTACAAATCTTACTTCCTGGTCGGATGTCCGAGGAGAAGATGAATATGAACATGTTGCGTGGTGGAGATCGATTTGGTTGAGTCCACGCTGCGGGACAATGAGCGGAGATGCAGGAGGGCTTGGCGAAAGAGCATGGGCCGCATTACGGTTGATCGCGAGGTTGTTACGGGCGAACACCCTATGGCTGCGAAACGCGCTGGGTGACAAGTTTTTGGAGATGCTTGCTGCCAAGTAGGAGTTGATTAGTCGGTGACCGGACTTAAGAGTTATCTATATGCCTAACGAAGCCAATGTTTGGATTGTTTAAACATTTCAATAAATTACACGTCTTCGTCTTCACCATTGCCCTGGAGGTCGTCGAAGACTTCATGTTCCAGGTGGCATATTCATTCGCTAAAGCTGCACGCGATCTCGAGCCAGCCCGCGTTTAACACCCTTTGCAAATATCCACCGATCTTGGGTTGATGCGTGTTCTACATCGGACGCTCTGATCATATGAGTATTCTCTGCACGTCGAGTTTCTCTCAAACAGCAGCTCGGACATTCGTCAATGGATGTAGCATGATACTCGTCAGTATCGTTGAGATTGTCCCAATCTGTCCGCAGACCTGTCATTTGCGGCCTCACATGTCAATGAAGATGTCTTTGTGGCGGAGAAGCTCCGTGTCCTCACATCGTACTAGAAAAACATGGACGGACTAAACAACATTCTGACAACTAACATTTTCTCTCTGTTCTATCCATGTTTGTCATAGTGCCATAAGATGTCGATGCGGCGGAGACATTGGTGAAGAGACGCAGCTGGATAACCCAAACGTTGCTCGGGCTCCTTTGGGCACACCAGGGCTCCAAGTCGCGCAAACAAGCCTGACTCGTAATCGCACCATGCATGACAGGCAATTATCCTTGACAGGACGCGGATAAGAAGACCTTGCCAGAATAGCATCTCCAGCCCAATCGCTTGAGTATAGGCCTTAACTGCAGCTTTGTGGGTAGCGTAATAGTCCGCGATCAGTGCCATGGCTGTGCGCACACGATGACCATGCACGCATAGGCGAAGCAGGTCGTCTCCAATATTGGTAGCAGATCCGAAATAGTGCGGTCTGTATGGTCTATGCTAGCAAGATACGCGTGCAGTGGACCAGAGGATGAGTGTGTCGCCTTCTTGCAAACACATACCACATTCAGGTAGGGATTACTGTAGAACGTCCGGTTCAACCATAGGGACGAACTCCAACTTGTCCAGCTTCCACGCTGGAACTCCGTATGCCCAGTACCCGCTAGGTGTCTGCGATCGATTTCCGCTCAGCTCGCTTGGGATAGTGCAGTCTCTCCGTGTTGTTTGACGCGCCGATATAGTTCGAAGTCACGATTGTTGGCCACAATGTCTGGGTCAACGACTCGGAGCGTAGAGTACTTCTCGCCATGGAAAATCTATGCGTATCAGAGGAATATGACATATTTAGAAAAGAACCGCAGAGAGGTCGAGATGTGAGCTGGGATCCTGTCTGCGATCTTGTAGGCCGGTTCGAAGTATGAGGAGCGTTTTTGGTCTTCAGCCAAATGCTTGCATTGAAGGGCACGACAGCCTTCGCGACGCAACACCACCGACGCCGGGTTCCTAGAGAATCGATGACTCGAGATGTTCAAGAAAAGCCAGACACTGAGGCAATGCACGGCCGCCCAAGAATGATTCGTCTTCGCCTTGAGATCTCTTCTGTGAGAAGCTTGCGTCGAATACCAAGGATAGCCATGAACACCCAGAAAGATTTGGCTATAGTGTGCCTTGACCTGTGCCTTCTATCCCGAGTCAACATAAAATGTTGCGGTCCGGCAGGCCGACCAGAGCGAGGCTTCGATGGAAAGAGGAAGATCCAACGCGCGTAACGTGGTCGCGGCATCGAAATGTCTGGGAGATAATGCCAGGGTCGATATACGCAACGATTCACATACGTAGGACCTGTAGTGCTGTAAGCTCTTTACACTTGATGTTTGCGGGGATCTGTCTACAAATGATTCCTCCACCAGAACAGGCCACCCAGAGAGACACGGACATCATCCGCCATATGCGGCGACATCTGGGCACGCCGCCACCTATACCGAAGCGTGGACTGAGGTGTAGCGAGATGTGAGCACATCGCTAGACAGCTAACTCGGTGCCAACAGTGAGAGCGGGCGGGCTAATTGCTTCTTGCCGGAAGCGCCTTGCAATGTATGCGTATGCCACTGTGGCGTTTTGGGACTCACCGTCTGCGTGGCGGATCTCGTTCGATCCATATACGGACGGAGCATCATGGATGAATAGTATGCATATTATATGATAATACGTGACAGCATAACGTAGCAGGAGAGTGGCCTGAAAAAGCTTGAGCATGTCGACATATCATGTTGGGCGCGAGGGGATGGGCAGCTGGTGACGGGAGTCGGCTAATGCGGTGAACACGTGCATTGGCTATTGCACGTCCTGACATCACAATCTGAGACTCTCCTCGCATGTGCGTCACTCGAAACCTCCAGCTTTCTACTGAGTGCCTTGTTTGAGAAGCACTTGCCAATGACACTCGGTCGCCCGACGAAGGAGAAGACTGATATCGGCGAGCTAACAGGTGTCGCCACCACACGGTGCCTCCAGGTCACGAATCAATAGTGCGATGGCACGAATTTACCTGCTCAAGATGCGAGCTTCATCGTTATCACGATGGACATAAGTTCCAGATACCAATCGCAGATGGTTCAAAGCCAAAGAAGCGATAGGCTTATCACGCGTCTTTAAAGCTAGCATAAAACCACTCGCGTAGATTACTGTACACATGTAGTGGCGCGGACTGATCAATTGAGCTTGATTGCGGGCACAGTGGAGGGCGTTTACATTTACCGCGTCTCTGCGATGTCGCTCGGGCGTGGCGCGTACAGTGCTCGGTAAGACCCAAAACCAGGAGGGTGTTGTGTTAGATATGATCTAGCGGGCATGCCGTAGAACGTACGTTTGCAAATATGATCTTGCGACAGCTCACCGTGGAGATAAGCTGCCAGGCCAACAGTTCGATCCCAGGGGTATTGTGGCACCATATACTCAGACCGACAACACCAACCTTGATCCAATCCGAGCCAACAGCGATGGCGGGATCTCTAGGCTTGAACGTTATGTATATGCCTATGTTTCTGGCGGATAAATTGTCAAGTCCTCCAAGCACCCACGGATCTAGAGTCTTACTTGGACCTCACCACTTACCCACTACAGACAATCTGGGGGGCGTCTTACCTACCCTACCAAGGTCACACAGGTGTACGACGAGGTGTTCCAATACTATCGCTTGGACAGCAACCTATGGGCACACATTTGTATGTTGCCTACGTACACAATTAAGCCTCAGCAGCCCCGGTGGACGGTGCAGGTAAATCTCAACGCCAACTGCAAAGTGAGTTGAAGACTGAATCGAACACCGTCCTCTTATCCGGCCCAATGACTAACAGGCCGCTTAGCGAACACTACCTCCAACTCGCAGCGACACATTCTCATGGATCGCCATCATGGCGACCGCTGACTGTAAACTCTCCATATGAGCTCCATATTGTTAAAGCACAGACAGAGCCGCGGTACCTTCATCAGAGGTCACTCACAAAGGGCTTCTTGGAGCGATTATTTCTGGATACGCGCTGCCCCAATCCTCCCCCGCCCAAAAACAGATGTACACCAGCACGCTACTTCTCGACTCGACAGCTACCTCGTCTTTGACTACTTTCATCTAGACTTCTCTGCTCTCTCTTCCTCCGATCTAACGGCATCTACGCATCTACTTCTTCGACAGCATAACACCCCTTTCTACACATCTTCTCAACACCTTCGACCACACGCCGACCAGTGGACAGTGTCGAATCTCCGCATTCCAACAGAAACGGATCGAATTCCCAGTGACTTATCTCTCCTGGTGTCAAGTCGGAATAAGTATCGGCTGCGGTAGGGAAGTATTTGCCGCGTCGGCTTGGGGGTCCTGTGCTGTTCTCATGAAAAAACGGGACGAATTGCTTCAGAATACGATGCCACACGATCTTTTTGAGAGGGAGAAAACTGGCTTTTCCGACATACTTTCCCATGACTTCTCATGAATCGAGAAGGTATGGCTCCACGCATACTTACGACGCCAATTGCGAGTGTGACAGAAAGACATTGCGCTCAACACAATCCTGACATGAACACAAGCCAACCCGAACTTGCTGCCACGAGAGTCCTCAGACTATTTACCGGCGGTTTGGCGTTGATTGTGCACCGTCACGGCAATATTATACTAGATATAACATGATTTAAACTTTCGAGTCCGGGAATTCCCTTAAGACTACAACATTTTGTATTTAGACCTAGAGTGCTAATCACTGCTGTTTCGTCTTAGCTTCTATCACCCCAAATCCACGATGCGCGTCATCTCGTTCGGAATTTCTTGTATCTATTAGAGAATGCTTTATTTAACTTTTCTGCTGAGTTGATGGAAACAAATGATAACCGCCATCGAATGATACCGTGTGTTTCGCGATGTCAACAGTACCGTTCGATGTTATATACAAAAGGCACTGTGACTTGTCCGAGATTAGGGCGCCCTGGGCCTTGTTTTCTATTTAAATACACTGCTGATCCCGACTCCTACAATAGTAACACATCTGATTTTTGGCCTCGCGTGGGCTTTGCAACCAAATGCAAGTGCTTTATGGTCATAAAACTAGTAAGATGGCCAGAGGCTCTTTTCACAAAATCGTGGTGAGAATTTCTCTACCTAAACTTTAATTCCAACACCAAATGATGGTGGCTACATACCGACCTTTATACCAATAGATAATCCTTAAATTAACGAAACCTACAGAAGAAAACAACAACACTTCAGCCAAATGACAGACCGACACAACCAAACCCTCACGTCCACAATCGCCCGACAACGAAACAAACGGCATCACAATCTCGAAACCCATTCTCGAACCCACAGACAAGCATATCCGACAACAACCTCGCCCTAGCAACATGGGGAGCATCCTTGCATCCTCGCAACCAACTCTACAAAATCGATGTATCGGAAAAGCCCTAGAAATCAGCGCGCAATCAAATGTCCCAATCAGAATCTTTGCCACGCACCAATCTAAAACTCGGCGCCGCACAGCCCTCGTCCCGGCCTCACGCAGCCCCCTCTGGGAAACGCACGCAAAATCCTCACCGACCTGCCCCCAAATCTCACCGGGGACTCGCCGCAACGTCGGCGCCAACGCCGCAGCCTCGCGGCTCAACGTGAAAGTCCCTGTGATCTCCGACTGGTTCAAACCTCCCACCTATCCTCCTTCCACGAACCCAGCGCAGGTCAATCCCAACTTAACCCCGACGGCAACAGAAATTCCCTATCATCCCCTGCTGCGGATTGTATCTACTGACGAGGATGCACCCTGATTCTGCTGCAAACTGGTTTCGACTTGTTGGCGCCTTGCATGGCGTCGATGTTTGTGCTGGCGTATTGCTGGCGTTCACGCATATCTTGCTGTGAATTCGCGATTTGTTGGGCGAAGTTTGAGGAGGCTGTGCTGGAAGTGTGTGGAGGAAGGGCAGACGACCGGGGGATAGAGGTTGGGATGAGGATGGCGCCTTAGAGTGGTTTCGTGGAGGTGGACAGCAGTGAATTTTTTGGTTGGACCGTTTTGCTAATGACGAGGTTTCGATGGAAAGGTTGTTGGAATAATTGTGTGTTGTCACTGGTAATGTAGATGTTTGGGGTCTTCGTAAGACAGCCTTATTCGGTGGACAGAGAGTGTCATCAGCTTTGCTCTCCAAACCGCAAGTCTAGTAGAGTTTTGTTCATATCAAAAGGTCTTCATGACTGGAGTAGAACAGCTCGTAGCGAGTCGAGAGATGATCGTAAATCCGTAGAACCCATCCATTATCGCCAATAATCTAAAGCACCCCGCGTCCGGAGCCTGGGCTCCCACCCGGCACTGTTTCCCCTCGCGGTCTCCCGCAAGCAATCCCAAAGATAAACCCACAAAAAGAAGCACCATTGTATCATAAACGCCCTCCAAACCTCCACGACCTCATATCAGAACCCCCTCTCACACCTCTCACCCCTCCCCACCCTCACACCCACCACCCCCACTCTTCTGCACCTTAAAGGGCTCGCCTCGCCGCCGCCGCCGGAATCCATACTAAAACAAACGTCGTCAATACAGTCCCCAAAAACCTCACCACCCGTCTGCGTCAATACCCGCTCCCCTGCCCAAAAGCCGCCGACTGCTGACCGCAGCGCCCAATTCTGCCCGGAGTGTCCGCCGCCGAGGGCGTGCTGGCAGCGCCCCTGCGTCTGGCCTTTGGCCCGAGATAAGCGCCTGCGGAATGCGGCGGGCGTGGCGGCGATCGGCGGCGGCGCGAGGACGGGCGGTGCTGCAGGGCCGGGCGGGGTTGGCGCCGCGGATGGTTCTTCTTCTTTGACGTGCGTGCTTTAAGGATTAGGAAGGTTGGCATGCTGCGGGATTCAACAATGTCCAGTCAGTCAGTCATTCATTCAGTCAAGATAGCAGGTTGGTGGGAAGAGCTCCAGGTGGACGTACGCAGAACAACCATGAATTGCCCGCAATCTCCCTCTGCGCATCTACACCACTTTGCAAAGATGATCTTGCCAGGCCTGTGGCTCTCTGCGCTGGGCGAGCTGCTCGAAGACGGGGCGAGATGACCTTGCAGGGGTGCAGGGCCGCACCAGTCGGCGTAGAATGCGAACGACTGTGAAGGTTGAGGAGGAGGTGAGGGGTGCGGAAGGCGCGGAGGAGGTTGACGGGTGTGAACGTTGAGGCCATTGTGGCGATTTGTCGCGGGGAGTGTGTAGCGTGTGGTGGTTTGTGTGTCGTGAGAGACAGGTAGAAACGGTAGATGGTGTAATGAATGTCGCTAGGGGCTGGTCGGGCATGTGAATGCTCGTGCTGTGGACGACTGTCGGTGTGAGCATAAGAGTGGCTGCAACATGAAGACGACTATATATCATTTTTGAAAATTACCAAGTAGATTGTGAATGTTTCTGACTACTATATTCGCTACCAATATAGCTACCGTTTTTAACTAAGTATAGAAACAGATTCATACCCCAAGCCTCCAGAAAGACAAAAAGGGTACAGTTCGACCGCTATTACCGTCCTTCCCGCCATCTTGAAACCAAAGACAACAACCCACCCAGACTCTGCCACAAAAGACACGACAGATGTCTGGACGATTCGACGGCAAAAGAAAACAAGTTTTATCCATCCACCATCTGCACTACAATCAATCAAACTCCCCACCGCCCTGTTGCTGCTGCCTGTTAGGCCCTTCGGCCTCGCACCGAACGGGTTGTTGTTCTGGCTCGCCGCCGAAGCCCGTCTGTGCAGGGAACGGTGTCGCGGGCAATACCGGTATATTGACCCTGAAGGCTGCTGCTGTCCACTGAAACGGGTTGTTGTCCAGTCTTTGCTGCTTCAAGACGACCCATTGGAATGCGCCGCGGAGTTGAACGAACGTGTCCAGGGAGCAGTGTCTGAGCGGTATACGCATGTCGCGACGTTTCCGAAAGTAACTTGGCCCCTCGCTGCAAGAGGGCGTTTGAGGCGTGCCTTGTAGGGAGCTTGCGTGTTTTGCTGCCCCTGGAGAGGCTGCGCTTGTTTCTTTGTTGAGTCGGGAGAGGGTGTAGAAGTTGCGATCGGGTTGGGCGCTGGTTGAAATTGGTTTGGGTTTGCCTGCTCTTGCAGCTTGAAAGAGGGGGGCTTTGGTGTGGTCGATTGAGGGTGGGCGGTGTTTAGACGATGGGTTTTTGCTGCTTCCTGTAGGGCTGTACACCAATAGGCGACTGGGGTCTGACTGGCACAGCCCAGGGTTTGTTCGAGCCTGAGTCGCGGTCTGCTGTTCCCTGGATCGGCTGTTTGTTTCTCTTGGAGTTTCTGCTGGCCGAAGCCCGTTCAATTGCTGAGCCGCAGGGGTTTGTAAGTGGTTTCTGTTGCTGCGAGGTTGTTGCTGAACCAGTCTTTTGCGGTTGCTGCTGGTATCCTAAAGCCCATACCGTTCTGGAAGCCAGTCTGCTGTGTTGCATGCCCGTGGGCTGGTTGTAGCATTGTTCAAGAAGCCAGTCTGTTGGTTGGTTGCTGTTGCTGCACAGGGTTGCCCGACCAGTCCACTGCCGCCTGTTGCTGTAACCCTGGTTGACGCCAGATGGGGCTGAGGTAGCCTGCGCCGGTTGTGTCCGCGAAGAGCAGGCTGGCTGGTTTTGGTCGTCTGCTCGCGCTTTCGTAGCTCTTTCTTCTCCTCCTACTGAGCTTGACGCTCGCAAGATCCTCGTCATGTCCGTAGTACACCTGCGGCTTTCTCTCTCTTTCGACGCCTCAGCAGCCTCGTTCTTTGCTTGCCTCGAGCGCCCAGTCGGAATTCAAGATCGTTTGTCATCGTCCCCGTTTTTTGAGTACGTGCGCGTTTGTCCTGTTTTTTCTCGTCGGGACTTAGAGGCTCGGCCCTGGTATCCCCCATAGCAAACCCATATCCTCGAGACCGGTGACACGAGATTTCCACGAGGCCGGCGGTTGCGCGCTCGTGCGGGAGGCTCTCTTCGTCATGGAATCACACGATGTAAGCTCTTGGCGAGTTCGGCTGTCGTGTCGTTAGAGTCAAGAAAACCCTATATCGGAACGAATTTTCCCTACGACTGAACATCGACTAATATGACCTACTGAATACAAACAAAAGCAGCAAACTCGCGTCCCTCCTCATCCAGGTATAAAATTCCCTCACGTCCTAATATGTAAATGTTCTTAGCGCGCCCACGTGACACCAGCTCGCTGCCCTCAGTGCAAGCAGTAGTCCGCACCCTTCACACTCTTGGCACGTGCCGCCAGTTCTTGCCCTGTCGTTGAGTCGCTTGTCCGAGCATGTCCATGGACCTCGTAGAAGGCGGTGCTGCGGTTGTAGGTGATGCGGGCAATGCGGCCATGTCGGTGGCCCGTCGGCCCCATGGGTCATTGGATGTAGCTTGGCGGGCATTGTCATTGTGTGTTTTTGCGCAAGTGCGGGCTGAAGTGGGAGAGCGTAAACCAAGTATTCAGCCTACTAGCGTGACATTATTAAAGGAATAACAAAGTCTGAAAAGATGAAAGACATTGTTTACCAACTGAAAGTAAAATAAAAGAGTAGATCTAGGCTGAGGATGAAGATCAGAATGTGTTAGAAGCTCCAAAACCTTTGGAATCTGCAAAGTCGACCTAGGGTTTGATGGGCGGCTAGGGCTGCTGAATCGGCTCTCTCTTAGGGTTTTGAGGGTTAGTTCGACTTAAATAGTGACTTAAGTCGGTTGCTGATCTGGGCCGCCCAGCGGCGCTGGCTGGGCTTGCCAGCGGCGCTGGGACTGGGCCAGCAGCGCTGGATGTGAAGGAGTGGCGCGATTGACTTGCCAGCGGTGCTAGCTTGGCTGCCAGCGGCGCTGGTAGCTCCTGCTGCAGTTCGTACTTCTTTGTTCGGCTCCCGAATCACCTCATTGTGTCTTGTAACTTCATAGGCTTCCTTCTTGAGTCACTTGATGTCATTTACCCTCTCTCGCATCTTCCGTGAACCTGCGTAAACATACGACTCCATTAAGTACCGATAGTTCCGGAATATTAACTCATTTAGATATTGAAATGAAGCCTTTCGATAGGGGTTTTTATCACAAAATGGACGCTCATCATATACCCCCACACTTAAGTCTTTGCTTGTCCTCAAGCAAATAGTCCAAGAAAATAAAACAATGATGAGCGGACAACTTAAGTGTTCAAGTTATTCTACTTATTAAAAACATTTGAAAGATTAGTCATGCAAAATGATTTGAGAAAGCTTTAGACAAAATCAGTAAGCTATAGCTAGAGGCAAGATAATTGGTCAATCAAAACTAAAAGCTAACTTTTTATTGTGTTAATACCTCTAAAACAGTTCTATACTTCCACATGTCTTACAGCTCAATCTTACTACCTTCTGCTGACTAGTTAAGCACTTAATTAAGGTTTGTATAGCAATCAGAACTACTAGCTACTAGTAAGGCGAACCATACATCTAAACTAGTTCCTACACAA
>CM067170.1:16818179-16825679 GCA_034093135.1 Erigeron breviscapus
TTAGAAGATTTTGTGATGTTTGAAGGAGTGAAAACAGATGAATTAAGATATGTGGTGGAAACTTGTTCCTGAACTTGTTGTTCAGGAGCCGGTGGGTTTTGTACGGCGGCGGTAGAGGTAGATGGAGGAATATCTGAAGAAGAAGAAGCCATAGATTTTGTAAAGATGAGATGAAGTGGAAGGTGTTTAACAAAATGCTTGAGAGAGAAGATGAACAGATGGAGAGAGAGAGATTTTTGACTTAGAGAGAGAGTGAATAGGAAGCGTGAAAATAAGGTTATGAGGTGAGGTTTTATATATAAGGTATGGTTGTGGGCCACAATTTCTCTCTCCTTTTTTTTGTATTGAGGAATAGTTGTGAACAACAACTGTTTTGGTACATTTATAATATAAAAAGGTTTTAAGAGTAACGTTTTGAAAAATAAAAGGAAACTTTATCCAAAAAGTTCATGAGTGCGCGCCGTATTGTGCAGTCATAACCTGTCAGTCAGACTGTCACAACAGACAAATGACGTGATCAAGAGCAAAAATCGAGGTGACCTTTTAATTTGAATGTATAAAACATGTGGTTCAGAAATTTGCCACGTCACCCTCATAGTTACTTTGAAAACACTTAGTTTTGAAAATATCCTATGTATTATTTTGAATACAACATGCTGGAAGATGCTCAGCATGCTTAAGCCTTGAGTCAGCGACTTCACAACTAACGTTGGTCGCTGACTACAGTTTTTGGCAACCTGTCAGCCATCAACAGATTTGATAAGTCTTTACCACTAGCCGTTTGCTAGTGGACTAGATGAAGACTTTTAGCTCTTCATTGCTATTGTTTGCTTTTTCCCAAAGCAACAGGGATTAACGGATTTGATTAGTCTTTACCAATAGCCGTTTGCTATTGGACTAGATGAAGACTTTTAGCTCTTCATTGCTATTGTTTGCTTTTTCCCAAAGCAACAGGGATAAACGGATTTGATTAGTCTTTACCAATAACCGTTCGCTATTGGACTAGATGAAGACTTTTAGCTCTTCATTGCTTTGAGTTCAGCGAGTAAGACTGACTTAAGCTCGCTGAATTAGCATACATGACAAGTCATGTCGCTGATTCCCATTTAACATTCCTAACTTGCTAACAAGCAGTTTGAATCTAGTTTCATCCAACGGTTTAGTAAAGATGTCAGCGAGTTGATCATCAGTTGGAATGAAGTAGATCTCAATATCACCTTTCATGACATGATCCCGAATAAAGTGATATCGAATATCAATATGCTTAGTTTTGGAATGTTGAACTGGGTTGTGTGTAATAGCAATGACACTTGTATTATCACACATGATTGGAATTTTAGAGTATTCCAAATCATAGTGCAAGCTTGATAGCGATGCACAGAACATGTTGCAAACATGATATCTGGGCGACTCGCTGTGAGATACATGAGCGACCCAATCATGCCACGATAGTAAGTAGGATTTACATACTTACCATCAGGGTCAGCGTGAAGATTATTAGGAGGGGACATTGGGGTTCGTTTGGGAGTGACATGGGTGAAGTCAAACTTATGCAACATATCCCGAATATATTTTTCTTGATTGATAAATATTCCAGAGGGAAGCTGCTTTATTTGTAACCCCAAAAAGAAGGTGAGTTCACCCATCATGCTCATTTCGAAAGTGCTAGACATAAGAGAACTGAACTTTCGACAGAGTTTTGTGGATAAGGAACCAAAGATAATGTCATCAACATAAATCTGCACATACAGAACATCACCCTTATGCTTGTAGATAAATAGGGTGCTGTCAATGGTTCCCCTACGAAAATATGGTCAAGAAGGAAGGTAGACAAAGTGTCATACCAAGCTCTAGGAGCTTGTTTAAGGCCATATAAAGCTTTATTAAGCTTATAGACATAGTGAGGATGCTTTGGATCCTCAAAGCCAGGAGGCTGCTTAACATAGACTTCTTCATCAAGAGCACCATTTAAGAAGGCACTTTTGACGTCCATCTGATAGACAGTAAAGCCTTTGTAAGCAGCATGAGCGAGAAAGAGACGAATAGCTTCAAGACGAGCGACTGGAGCAAAGGTCTCATCATAATCAATGCCTTCAGCTTGAGTGTAACCTTGAGCAACCAGTCTTGCCTTGTTTCTGATGACCACACCAGCTTCATCCATCTTATTCCTATAAACCCATCGAGTGACAATGGGTTCTTTATAGGGAGGAGGAACAAGGAACCAAACGTGTTGTCGTTTAAATTGTGTCAGTTCTTCTTGCATGGCTTCAACCCATGAGGGATCAGCCATGGCTTCACCAATATTGGCAGGCACAATTTGAGAAAGAAAGTTGACATAGAGACAAGTATTACTTGTCGCTGAAGAGTTTGGACACCATTGTGTGGATTACCAATCACATGGTCAAGAGGGTGATCAGCAGTCCATTTGAGTGCTGGTGTGTGAATAGAAGAATGATTTACAGCGGATACAGTGGTGGTAGTGCCACTAGAAGTGGGAAGATAAGACGAGAGATCGATAGTTAGCAAAGGCTCAGAGTTGCTGACAGTAGGGTCACTGAGAACAGTGGGTACCTCTTGCTGAGGAGTTTCATCCTCAGCGTCTCCTAAAAGAGGATTCGCTGAGGCATCATGAAATGTTTCCTCAGCGACACATTCAGCTTCTTGAGTTTCAGTTGAGGGAGGAACATTAATGGAAGTGGCATTAATTGTTCGAAGAATAGGCTCAACTGGATCCATAGAGTAAATGTGAGCAGCGATGTACTCATCATTTGGTGAGGATTTTGAAGGTTCAGCAACATCATGATGTGTCGCTGGTACTTCAGACAAGTCAGATAGATCGCTGAGAATTACTTCAGCGGATGACTCATTTGAAAGATCACCTAAAGCAGAACAGCTTTCATCAAAAGTAACATGAATTGATTCATCTACCTTTTGAGTGCGAGTATTGTAAACTCTGAAAGCTTTGCTTATAGAAGAATATCCCAGAAAGTAGCCATCATCAGCTTTGGGATCAAACTTACCTAAATGATCCTTATCATTTAGGATGAAGACTGGGCACCCAAAAACATGGAAATATCCAATTTGAGGTTTCTTGCCCTTGAGAATTTCATAGGCAGTCTTATCATGTCGCTTGACAATAAGACACCTATTTTGAGTATGGCACGCAGTGCTAACTGCTTCAGCCCAGAATTTACTAGGAAGAGAGGACTCACTGAGCATGGTTCTTGCAGCTTCAATGAGAGTTCTATTTCTCCTTTCAGCTACCCCATTTTGCTCAGGAGTGCGAACAGAAGAGAAATTTTGTCTAATCCCTTGATCAGCATAAAAAGTCTCAAGAGTGTGGTTTCTGAACTCAGTGCCATGATCGCTTCTGAGTTCTTTAACACGTATGCTGTTGAGGTTTTCCATCTTTTTAATGAAATTGATTATTTCCTCAGCAGCATCACTCTTGGAATGAAGAAAGATTGTCCAAGTATATCGTGAATATTCATCCACAATAACTAGGGTGTATCTGCTACCCCTTAGACTTTGGACATTCACTGGACCAAAAAGGTCCATGTGAAGGAGATGAAAACAGCCACTGATAGAGTTGGCCTGTTTGGTCTTGAAGGTGGCACGGTGGCTTTTACCTTTTTCACAAGCACCACACAGCCGGTCCTTCTCATAAGTGAGAGGAGGAAGGCCTCGAACTAGATTTTTCTTGGCCAAGGAGTTGATGGTTTTGAAGTTCACATGCGACATACGCTTGTGCCATAACCAGTTGATTTGAGAAGCAGATTTTGAGAAGAAGCAGGTCTCGCTGTCAGTTTTGACAGGAGTGAAATCTACCAAGTAGATATCTCTTTTTCTTGGAGCGACCAAGACCACTTCTTTATTGACATTAATCACTGTGCCTTGATGCTTATCAAGGATAACCTTGTAGTCAGCATCGCACAATTGACTTATGCTAATCAGATTGTGTTTCAATCCATTCACATAGGCAACCTTAGTGAATTTGATCAGCCCATTTGAGAGAGACCCATATCCTTCAGTTTGGCCAGTAGAGTTGTCACCAAACACAACTGTGGGACCGTCGGTCTCCACGAAGTTATCCAGCAGGTCCTTAGATCCAGTCATGTGTTTTGAACAGCCGCTGTCCAAATACCACACTTCTTTTCCTAGCGAGGCCTGCAGGATAACATAAGAAGGATTTAGGAAGAGTTATGGGAATCCTCGCTGATAGTATCATCAGCAGAGGATGTGAGAGGAAGATGAGTAGAGTCATCATCATTTGAAACTAGAGGAAGAGGAAGTTCTAGAATCGTTATTTGGATCAACCAGCTGATGAGAAGGGAGTAGGTCACGAGCCACCTCATTAGTGAAGAACTGATCTTCAGAGGTGAAGGTGATAGAGCTTCCAGTGTTGAGGACAACCATGTTGCTGATTTGATTATTTTCCCCATATTCAGCTAGCACACTATCATTACCATTTGTAATGATTTCATGAGCCTGAGGAAAATAGATTCGCTGAGCGGCAATGTACTCAGCAATGTTGTCGTTAGTAAGAACAACATCATCTCCCAAGCTG
This sequence comes from Erigeron breviscapus, assembly GCA_034093135.1. Lineage (NCBI taxonomy): Eukaryota > Viridiplantae > Streptophyta > Magnoliopsida > Asterales > Asteraceae > Erigeron > Erigeron breviscapus. The sequence continues at coordinate 16,822,747 of CM067170.1, forward strand.
ATATTGGATTCAGCTGGGGGAGCTCGCTCAGAGATTTCAGAGGAGGTATGAGCAGCGGAAGCTGAGGGTATATTTGGCTGAATGACTACTTCAGGAGGATTCCTGGAGTCTTTGTCATTGCAGTCAGCAGCTATGTGTCCTCTTTCGCCACACAGGTAGCATTTTCTTCCAGCCTTCTGATTTTGGGTCAGAAGTTCCTTGAGTTGAGAGGTCAAGTCGTTGACACGCTTGCTCAGCTCACAAATCTCATGATTTGAGGAAGAAGATGATGCTACTGAAGAGGCCTTTTTCTTCCTGAACTGAACAGGAAGAGTCTTGGGAACTGGGCCAAGAACAGATTTGCCCTTAGATTGAGCATTTGAGGAGGAAGGGCCATGATTGTTCACAACAACTCGCTGACCTCCTTGATGAGGAGGTCTGACTTGCTGAGCAGGTCTGGGTTGCTGAGAACCATGAAGGATCTGAGCAACTCGCTGTCCTCCTTGCTGAGGAGGTCTGACCTGCTGAACAGATTTTGGATGGCGAGGGACAAAAGTTCCCTTTGGGATATAGACGGAGTTGGGTTGCTGATAACGAGCATCAGCAAACTTAGCTCGTCTATTCATTAAGTTCTCATGCATAACAGCCTTTCTGCCAGCATGAGAGTTATTAGAGAAAGACGAGGGCTGAGACGCAGGGCGTTCAGCGATTACTGAGGGAACAGTTTTCTCAGCAGAGTGACTAATAGGCACATCTCGCTGAGGAGTGCTGTAGTCATATGGAACAGCGACCTTGCTCCTTTTGAAGGGTTCAAGGTCTGTGGACTGAACAGTCAAGAGCTGAGGAGCAATAGGTTTATAATCCATCACTTGAAGGATTTCCTTCAAATGTTTCTGGAGAAGAATATTGAATTCTGCCTTCATGGGGCATCATATCAATAATTGGGTGGTTTGGAAAAATGGTTTTAGCAAAACTAGGAGTTGAGCTAGTTTCAGCTTGTGAGGAAGAAGTAGAAGTGCTGGTTGGGGTTGCTTCATTATTTAGTTCAGAATGATAATCATTCATGCCTTTAACAAAATAATGTTTTAGCAACCCTTCACGAGATTCAAGAGATTTAGAAGGAATCCTCTCTTCAGCTGCAGGACAGTCACTGAACATATTTGCAATGACAGCGGCCGTCTCATAGTCCCCACCAATTATGGCTTTCATTTGAGCTGGGACTTGTAAGCTGAAGATTTGGTCATGAAGCTTGGAGGCTTTAGACCAAGAGGTACGATCCTCTCAAGGTCAGCGACCCTGTTCTTCAGCTCCTCGTTAGAGATCAAAAGATTTTGGTTGAGAAGCTTTTGAGATTCAAGCTCGATGTGGACGTTTCTAAGGTCCTTGAGCTTGTCAGCTTTATCACTTAACTCAGCACTAACTGAGTTAAGTTTGGACTGAAGGTCAGCACGAATTGACTCGACATACTGAATGTCACAAGTAAGAGATTCAAGAATAGTAGGTTTGTCCTCTTCAGAGGCAGAGGAGAAAGTACATACCTTCTTGATTGTGGCATTGACCCACTGACTGGAGCACACTTGGTCCTTGGTCAGCGCCTGGTCATCAGCGAGAGCCATAAAGCAGATGGCATCAACAAAGTCCTCGCTGTCAGAGACATCGGAGTCAGCCCAGTCATGTTCTTCAGCAACAAGACCTTTGGCAGGGGTTTTGGCTTCTTCAACATCGGCCATCTTGGCACGAAGCTCATAGTACTTCTTTTTGTATGCATCAGCAGGCTTAACTGAGGGGGGCCTCGCTGATGATGAAGAAGGCTTCGCTGCCTGCAAAGAAGGAACAGAAACTTTGCAATCTTTTTGGTAGTGGCCTTTTCGACCACACCTCCAACATTCTTCCTGAGACTTGTCCACCACTGGTTTTTGGAAATTAGTCGACCTACGACCATTCCATTTTCTAGAGTAACGTTTACCAGCGATGAGAGCAAAGTTCATGAAGTTCGAGAACATCTCTTGTCTCTCCTCGAAATCGAGGTCATTGACAAGATCTTGGACGTTGGAGGGAGTAGAATTGCTGATGTCCATGTCAAGATGGACAGGACTGACCTCAGCAGAGACCAGGGCAAGGGGGTCATGAGCATTTGAGACATTTGATACAGAAGAAGAAGAAGTTGAAGCATATGAACCAGCATGTCTCCTAGACTCAGCCTCAGCTCTCAGAGTTTGAGCGAGGGCTCTCTCTTCAAATTGAAGAGTGCCATAGAGTGACTCTAAGTCATGCTCTTTCAATTGCTTAGTGGTTCGAAGAATTTGCCTCAAACCTTGCCATTTGATAGGCAGGATGTCAATGAACTTGTAGCATATTTCGAGAGTGTTATGCTCTATGCCCACATTAGTCATATCATTCAAGAGGCACTTGAACCGATTATACGTGCCATCCAGACTCTCATTAGGAAGAGAGAAGAATCCTTCATAGGCACGTTTCAGATCTATTTTCTTGGTGGCAAGAACATCTGCTGTACCATCGAATCTGATACACAGATTGTCCCACACCAGTTTAGAAGAAGAAAGTTTGATGACAGACTTCATTATGTCATCAGGAAGGGTAGTAATGAGAAGATTTCTCAACCGAGCATCCAGATTGACAAGCCTACGCTCGTCATCTGTCCATTGTACTTCAGGTTTTATTAACTATATATATATATATATATATATATATATATATATATATATATATATATATATATATATATATATATATATATATATATATATATATATATATATATATATATATATATATATATATATATATATATATATATATATATATATATATATATATATATATATATATATATATATATATATATATATATATATATATATATATATATATATATATATATATATATATATATATATATATATATATATATATATATATATATATTTTATACT
>CM067170.1:16828179-16830679 GCA_034093135.1 Erigeron breviscapus
GCCTATTAGAATTTTTGCATGATCTGCTTCCCGAGAAAAATCAGTTACCAATTTCTTTTTACGAAGCCAAAAAACTAATATGTCCAATGGGTTTGAAAGTTGAAAGAATAAACGCATGTCCGAATGATTGTATGTTGTACAGAAATGAGCACAAAGACCTGCATCAATGTCTTACATGTGGTATGTCAAGGTATAAGCGTAAATTAAATCCGAATGAATGTGTTGATGATGTGGAAAAAAACGGCCCCCCGGCTAAAGTTTTGTGGTATTTTCCCATCATACCGAGACTTAAACGTTTATTTGCAACTGAAAAAGAGGCAAAGTTGTTGCGTTGGCATTCCGAACAGCGTAAGGATGATGAAAAATTAAGACATGTGGCAGACTCACCTCAATGGAGAAACATTAATAATACATTTCCGGATTTCGGTAAGGAGATCAGAAATATTCGATTTGGTCTCAGTTCAGACGGGATCAATCCATTTGGAAATATGAGCAGCCGTCATAGTACTTGGCCGGTTCTTCTATGCATCTATAATCTTCCACCGTGGTTATGCATGAAACGTAAATACATAATGATGTCATTGTTAATTGCTGGCCCAAAACAACCCGGTAATAACATAGATATTTATTTGTCTCCTTTGATTGATGACATGAAAACTTTGTGGGGTCCAGGTGTACGAGTGTACGATGCTTATAAGAAGGAGACTTTCTTATTGCGAGCTATGATTTTTTGCACTATAAATGATTTTCCAGCATATGGAAATCTATCAGGATACAGTACGAAAGGTAAATATGCGTGTCCAATTTGTGAAGATGAGACATCTTCTAGGCGGTTAATTAATTGTAGAAAGGACGTGTTCATGGGGCATCGAAGATCATTGAGAAGAAACCACCCGTATCGTAAAATGACTTTGGAGTTTGATGGGAAAGAAGAAAATGGAACCGTAAGGACACGACTTGACGGAGATACTGCATTTAAGCGAGTTCGTCATCTAAACACTGTGTTTGGAAAGGGGAGACCTCTTGAACCAGGGTTGTGGAAAAAAAGGTCGATATTTTGGGATTTACCATATTGGAGGCATTTGGAAGTCCGACATTGTCTTGATGTTATGCATATAGAAAAAAATGTTTGTGAGAGCTTGATAGGCTTATTGTTGAACATTCCGGGGAAAACTAAAGATGGAATTAACGTTCGAAAAGACATGGAATCATGGGGAATCCGATTGGAGCTTGCGCCAGTTGAGAATGATAGAAATCGCATTTATCTTCCACCAGCATGTTATACAATGTCAAAAGCTGAAAAAACACAATTTTGCAAATGCTTACATGATATAAAGGTTCCATCTAGCTATTCAGCGAACATTAAGAATTTGGTGTCCATGAAAGATTGCAAGTTGCAGGGAATGAAGTCACATGATTGTCATGTTTTAATGACACATATGATTCCTATTGCTATTCGTGGATTATTGCCGGAGCATATTCGAGATGCAATCATAAAACTTTGTTTATTTTTTAACATGATTAACTCAAAAGTGATTGATCCTGAATCCTTGGATGAATGGCAAAGCAATATTATCATCACGCTATGCCAACTTGAAATGTATTTCCCGCCGTCATTTTTCGATGTTATGGTGCATTTGATCTCTCATATTGTTAGAGAGATACAGGCTTGTGGTCCTGTATTTTTACGTTACATGTACCCTTTTGAGAGGTATATGGGCTTCTTAAAAGGATATGTAAGAAACCGGTCTCGACCCGAAGGTAGTATTGCTGAAGGATACGCTGCTGAGGAAGTAATTGAGTTTTGTACAGACTATTTGGATGGTATCAAAAATATTGGTGTTCCACAATCTCATCACACGGGCAGACTTTCAGGGGAAGGGACAACTGGATCAAAATCATTTAAAGCAGATTATAAGCTTTTAGAAGTGGCACATTTTGTAGTCCTACAACACATGGCATGTATAACTCCGTACATTGATGAGCACATGAATATGTTACATGCAGAAAACCCGGATAGGAGTGAAATATGGTATAATAAAAAACATAATGAGATATTTGCTGCTTGGCTGAAAGACAAGGTGATGAAAACTTTAGGTGATACGAATGCTGACCATACAATTCAAGCTTTAGGAATGGGTCCGAAACCTCAGATCAAAACGTACCAAGGATACGACATTAACGGTTATACATTTTATACTCAAAAGAACGATGCAAAGAGTACAGTGCAAAACAGCGGAGTTACATTAATGGCCGCCACGACAAGGTACGAAAGGTTGAACCATGAAACAAGAACAAGGATCGCCAAAAACTGGTATTATGGTGTGATTCAAGAAATTTGGGAGTTGAATTATGGGTTGTTCACTATTCCACTATTTAAGTGTAAGTGGGTAAATAATAACTCAGGTGTTCAGGTTGACAAATATGGTTTCACATCTGTAAACCTTGGTACTTATGGATATAAATCTGAACCTTTCATTCTCGCAAAACAAGCCACACA
>CM067170.1:16835679-16839654 GCA_034093135.1 Erigeron breviscapus
CCCTTCCCTTTGTATGGTTGTTTCATAGTATTTTTCTCCCTTGTTTTTCAACAAAAGATATAATAGAGAACTTGTTTTTTCATTTTGGTGCTTTTTATATTGCTAATATATGCCTTTTCCTTGTTGTTTTTCCACAGGTTCTACTTGCTGTTGTTTTCCAGTTTCATGGTACTTTTGAAAGCTGGTCTTCTACAATTTTGCCATATGTTCTACGCTGCTGTTTGGCAAAGGGTTTCACATGTGTTTGGGAGGTGTTTCACCTATGCTTGATTTGTCAATAGTCTTGGTACTTTTAACAATGTTCTAGGTGTTTTCTTTCTTAACATATATTATTGTTGAAGTTTATGTAGGTTTTCTTTATGTAGACCATTTCTTTTGGTTTTAAACAATGAGAGATAGGCTAGAATACTTTAGTCATCTCTATGTTGAATCTTTTCGTATAATTATAAGATATGCAAATGTGTTATGAGGTACTTTCTTCATTGTCAAAATTTATATATTATTGGATTATTGCATATTATTTTATGATTCGATATTTTGATATATTAATATAATAATATGAATATCTAAAAAAACTGAATTTAATTAATTAAACATTTCAAAAAAACAAAACAAAAAATACATCTAAACCGATCTAATAAATGAAACAAAATGATCCATAAATAAAGACGAACCGATCCAAAAAATAAGAACAAACCGATCTAAAAAATAAAGACAAATCGATCTAAAAATCATGAAAACAATTGTTCCAAAAAAGTTAAAAAAAACCGATCCAAAAAAGTTTAAAATCGATCTAAAAATCATGAAAACAATTGTTCCAAAAAAGTTAAAAAAAACCGATCCAAAAAAGTTTAAAATCGATCTAAAAAATAAATTATTTTTTGGAACACTAGCTTTTAGATCACTCTAAAATAACTCAAAAACAACTATATTGATAGCTCTAAAAAACACTTTTGTGTGGTAGTGAGATGTCGCATTCTGGTTACTAGACGTTATTATGTGTTTACGGCTTTCTACAAACAAGCATATAATGTCTGTTATGATCTGAGAATTCCTTATCGTGTGTGTGTGTACCATTAGAGCGATAAAGGAACTGAAAATATGCTTGTAGCACATCAGCAACATTTCTTATTACTCTCTACTGGTTGATACATCTCTTATAATTTTTTGCAGGCGGGTGAAACGCCTTGCCCCATTCATCCATGGATTTTAGTTCCAGATAAAAGCAAGTATGTTGATCAGCCGACAATGAAACTTCAAAAGATTTCCGAGGTAAGAGTGATCTGATGAGGTTTATTACGATTTACTCCCGAAGTTCCAATACTACTTAACTATTTGGGTGCTTTATTTGTTGTAAATTCTAGGTTGTCCCAACACAAGAGCTACCATGGAACATGCTTCTTTTCATTGACCGACATCTTGTGCAAACGATTGTGCCTTGTACAAGAGAGACTGTAAAGGGAATTTACATCCATATTTTAAGCGGCCAAGTCGTCTACATCGTAAGTTTTTCCATGTCGTAAGTACTAAAGCAAGATATAACTTTTCATACCTTTGAAGTGTTGCTGAACTTGATTCTTTTCTGGTTTGACTAGTCACATAGGAGCAGTTGAAGTTAGGCAACCATATATAAGAGTGAGAGGATTAGAAGAAACAAATGAAGCTACTTGTGGCCCTGCCAACAAAAGAGGTAATCTATTCAATTTATCATACTTTGTAGGATGTAAACTGCTTATTATTAATAGGCATCCATAGTTTGTAAAAGAAAAAATAGCTTGACTAGAATTGATAGGTGAATGTAGCCGGAAAAGTGCTTCATCTTTGGTAGAAACATAACATGAATGTACAGAAACAGAACTTTAACATTGCTAGATTGATGACTATCGACACCACTTGCAAGATGTCGTTTGTAGACTTATAAGTGCCTTAATATCAGGCTATGTTACATTAATGTAGTTTTTGTTATTATACTGAAGAAATATATAACATGCTGATGACGTAGAAGACCGAATGAATCTAAATGGAAAGTGTTTTAGGTCACCCTGAGCCCGAGCCTTACCAAAAATCACCAGTTTTGACCTTCTTGGCCTTTTGGCTATTGTCTTCTTTTTATATATGGGTACTACATTGTTTTAGTCTAGCCAAGTTGAAATAAATGTATGCAGTTAATGGTTTTAAAGTTAGTAACAATGTAGTATGTGTATGTACCAGTTAGGTTGTCATCACGTACTTGTCCAAGAAGCTGCAAGTTTTAATGCTAAATGAGTAGGGGCTAATCCTAGTAAGAATGTATATTATGTTTGTTGAGCCAAGGATTCACTGACCAGACTTGGTCGCTGACGTGAGTCGTCAGCAAGTCATCAGCGAGTCAATGACTCTCGTCAGCGGGTGGTTTACTTTTCAAGTTGTATGTCAAGGCGGGAAGTTTTCAAACCACAAGAAGACAAGAAGTCACATGGTGGTTCTTCCAACTGAACATTACCTTATATGGCAAAGGTACAGTTGGGACCAAAACAAGGGTTCTCTCTCTCATACCCGTTTTGGTAAAGAAGACAAAGGCTCCTGGATCCAAGTACTTCGAGCCAATGGAAGATCGACAACCACCATTCTATCACGATCATTGTAAGCCTGTGTTGCCCTAATTCCTCCCCTATATAAAGCAACACAGCCGCATCATTTATACTTTGTGTTTTGTCACCACAAAATGTGTGTCACTTTATTTTCTCTCTTGTAATTGCTTAAGTTTATAGTGTGTCTAGACTTAGCAATTATTTAGTTCATTTGTAATCTTGTAAGACAAGTTGTAATATCGACCATGTATTCATCGTTTAATCAATGATACATATGATTAGACTTGCTTAGATATTTGCATTTGAACTTATTCTTGTTCATGTTCTTTACTTTCTGTTCTTACATTCTTGTCTAGATTATTTATATTATAAGTGTGCAAATCGTGGACTGTCAAGTGGTATCAGAGCCGTTGTTTCTAAGTTATTGAAACAAGATCTGTTTGCATACTTATTTTCTTAAATTTTTGTACTTTCTTATCTTTCTTAATCTTTCTTAAAACAAGAACATGACTGCTGTTCCCACCCTCGTTAACACACGTGACTTTGGTTACGTATCTGTCCCTCCAAGATTCGAGCCCGATGACTTTGGGTCTTGGAAGGAGAGGATGTTACTTCACATAGTGGGTGTGGAACCCTACCTTATGTCAATACTGACCGTTGGTCCATACATTCCTACTCTGGTGCAAAGAACACCAGGAGCAACTGTCGATGCTCCTGAGATTGTGATTGACATCGTCAAACCAGAGGTTCAATAGACTGACGATGAGAGGAGACTTGTTAATCTTGATGCAAGGCTTAAGAACATGATCATCAGCACTCTTCCTTCTGATATCATGAAAGTCGTCATCAGATATCCTCTTCTAAAGAAGTGTGGGATAGGCTATGTAGCATGTATGAAGGCTCTGCTGCTACCATTGCCACTAAAAAGATAGACCTTAAAAGAGCCTATGAAAAATTCTTTTCTCTCCCCAATGAAGGTCTCAACGGCACTTATACCCGATTTAAAGGGTTGCTGAATGACATGACCACTGTTGGTATCACCCATGACGACTTTGAGGTATGCCACAAATTTCTTGATAGTTTACCTATCAAGTGGCAAGGTCTAAGACAAATCCTCAGGACCACAGAGTGTCTTAATGGGCTTGATCTTGAGTCTCTCTTCGGTATTCTTCAATTTGAAGAGAGAGCTCTTGCTCAAACTCTAAGAGCCGCTGCTGACGCACAACATCGTGCTGGTCCCTCCTCTTCCTCTACTTCAACCTCGTCTGCTTATACTGCTACTGACCCCCTTGCCCTTTTCTCTGCTGAGCCCATTAATTTTAATAGTGGTGCCAGCTCTTCTCATCTCCCACCTCCTATTCAGTCTCTTGTTAATGATCTCGACGCTGATGAGAAACAAGAGATG
>CM067170.1:16840654-16909339 GCA_034093135.1 Erigeron breviscapus
GATAGCTTGAATTCAATGTGATGAATGTAAGTTGTGGTTAATATGGTTTGTTGTTGCTATTTGTTGGAACTAATTTGATGATTTAAGGCAAAATGAAGTGATGCCATTAACTTAGTATAATATTGCGGCAACCCTAAAAGAACCCGATCAACTCTTTTATGGTTACCCGACATTATAGCAAGTTCATGACATCGTGGATTGTGCACGTGTGGCTTAAGGTATAATAAGGAACCGATATGCTTAATGGAAGTTGATTAGGTGGAGGGTTAGCCATTGGTACACCCTGTATACATACCCGGTCGATAACTAGAGTGCATATCGAATTCGGATTATACTTTGAATCATTCGTGTTAGTTATTTGATTGCATGATGTTTTGGGTATGATTACTTGAGTTAATGATAGACAATGGTAATGAAATTGACATGATGATATGCTAAGTAACAATCTCATAGGATTCTAGCACCCTTGCCTTAGCTTAATGATATGAATGAGTATGTGGTATCGGTATGAGAGCATTGACTACTTGTGTGACTAACATGGGAGCAATTGAGACTAACTCTCGGGTCAACGTGTCACTTGTTTTATAGAAATGGTGAGACCAAGGAGGTAGAAGGAAGAGGAAGAACCTCAACCAGAAGCTCAACCGGAGGTACAAGGAGGTAGAGGTAGGGGCCGTGGTAGGGGCCGTGGTAGAGGTCGTGGTAGAGGCCAAGGAAGGGGTCATGGTGAAGTTCCTGAACCAAATATGGCTGAGGTGATCGCTCAAACGATCGCCAATATCATGCCAACCATCATTGCTCAAGTCACGGCAAATCTTGGGCAAAACAATGGGTCTCAAAACAATGAAGCCCAGAAAATATGAATAATGAAAATGCCCAACCTCAGGCCGTGGAAAACGAAGAAGAGGAACCAGTGGGAGTTGATAACCGAATGCCCATGTATAATCAATATGGGGGATATCGACAGGGGTGCATATTTAAGGACTTTAAAAGCTGTGGGGCACCAGAGTTTAATGGAAGAGGTGGTCCCACTGAGTGTATAAGGTGGTTTGAAGAGATTGAGGCAGTGATTGAACGAAGTCATTGCACATACGACGACCGGATTTCTTATGCATCCGGCATGTTTAGGCATGACGCCTTGAGTTGGTGGAACCAAGAGATAACCTTGGGACGGACTCATAACTTGGAATGGGTCGATTTCAAGGACAAAGTGAAGGCAAAGTTTTGTCCTCTCTACAAACTACAAAACTTGACCATTGAGTTTGCTAATCTCAATATGGAGGGAGCCGATTACAAGAGCTATGTTAGACGATTTCAAGAATTGTCTACCCTCATTCCTTACTTGGTGGGCTCCGAGTCTCAGGCCATCCAGAAGTTTGTATTGGGATTGAATCCTCAAGTCCGATCTTATGTAAACTCTAACATGCCTACTTCTTTGGCCGATGCGGTTAACCAAGCCGGGAGTGTGACTGAAGACTTGTTGAGGAGCGGTGTCTTGAGCAAATCCTCAACAAACAAGAGGAAAGAACTGGGAGAGTCGAGTGGGGTAAAGAAAATGAGAAGGTTTGACCCAGAAATGCTAATAGGGGTAGGGTGATGGCGGCGGTGGAACCGGCCAGGAAAGCTTATACTGGACCCCATCCTTTCTGTGGGAGATGTAACCAACATCACCCCGCCAATGCCCAATGCAGAGCATGCTTTAATTGTAACCAAGTGGGGCATATCTCCAGAGATTGTAGGGCTCCAAGAACGGGCCCAATGAATGTGGCTCCTGTTCGGGCCGTTCCTCCCCAAGGTAATCAAAGAAGAGGCGAGTGTTTTGAATGTGGTAGTCGTGACCACTACCGTAATAATTGTCCTCGATTGGTGGGAAAACAAGTGCAAGTAGCCGTCCACCCTAACCAACTACAAATGGTCGGACCTAACCAAAACCGGGGACAACAAGGCCATCAAGTGCAACCGCGCGGCCGAGCCTTTGCGGCCAATGAAAATGAAGCCCGCAATGATCCCAACGTAGTAGCAGGTACCTTTCTCCTTAATGGTCACTATGCAACCATTCTATTTGATTTCGGGGCCGATTATAGCCTCGTGTCCTCTAACTTTGTTCCTTTGATTGATCTGCATCCTTGTGCTCTAAACTATGTGCTTGACATTGAAATGGTAAACGGGTCACTAACTAGAATTAGTCAAATACTTCGCGACTGTGTCTTGACTTTAGAAGATGTCGATTTCTTCATTGACCTCATGCCTCTTGACATTGGTAGTTTTGATATTATAGTGGGTATGGATTGGTTAGCGGCGGTAAATGCGATGATTGATTGTGGTGAGAGAGTTGTTAAGATACCTTTGACTAACGGTAGAATTCTTAGGGTTCAAGGCGAAACCTCCGATTCCTCTAATCCTAAAGTCTTTAGTGCTACCGTCACAAAGGTAGAATTGAAGACCGTTCCTATTGTTTGTGAATATCCCGGTGTTTTTCCGGATGACTTACCGGGATTACCTCCAACTCGTGAACTTGACTTTCGCATTAATCTTATCCCCGAAGCCGCGCCCGTAGCAAAAGCTCCGTATAGACTAGCCATAACCGAAATGCAAGAATTGCAAACTCAACTCAAGGAGCTCCAAGAGAAGGGTTTCATTCGCCCTAGTCAATCTCCTTGGGGTGCTCCTGTTCTCTTCGTTAAAAAGAAAGATGGATCCTTCAGAATGTGTATCGATTACCAGGAATTAAACAAGCTCACTGTGAAGAACCGATATCCTCTCCCTAGAATCGATGACTTATTTGATCAACTTCAAGGTGCTAAACACTTCTCAAAAATCTATCTTCGCTCGGGTTATCATCAACTCCGAGTTCATGAAGATGATATCTCCAAGACGGCCTTTCGCACAAGGTATGGTCACTTTGAATTCACCGTAATGCCCTTTGGGTTGACTAATGCACCGGCGGTGTTCATGGACTTGATGAACCGGGTGTGTCAACCATACTTAGACAAGTCTGTCATTATGTTCATTGATGACATACTTGTATACTCGAAGACGAAGGAGGAGCATGTTGAGCACTTGCGTGAGGTGCTTGAATTACTAAGGAAGGAGAAATTGTATGCTAAATTCTCCAAGTGTGAGTTTTGGTTGGAAGAGGTCCACTTCCTTGGTCACGTAGTGAGCAAGGATGGTATTCACGTGGACCCAAGCAAAATTGAAGCGGTCAAGATTTGGATAAGACCCGAAACGTCATCCGAGATCCGCCAATTTCTTGGATTGGCGGGTTACTATAGAAGATTTATCGAAAATTTCTCTCGTATTGCACAACCACTCACCCTTTTGACTCAAAAGGAGAGAAATTTTGAATGGGGCGAAAGACAAGAGAACGCCTTCCAAACTCTTAAAGATATGCTATGTGATGCTCCTATTTTGACACTACCGGATGGAATTGAAGATTTTGTTGTTTATTGTGATGCCTCTGGGCAAGGGTTGGGTTGTGTTCTTATGCAAAGGGGTAAAGTCATTGCTTATGCCTTCCGTCAATTGAAGGTGCATGAGAAGAACTACCCGACACATAATTTGGAATTGGGGGCGGTGGTGTTTGCTTTGAAGTGTTGGAGACATTATCTCTACGACACCAAATGTGTTATTTATACCGATCATAAAAGTCTTCAACACATCTTCAACCAAAGTGAATTGAATATGAGGCAAAGGCGTTGGCTTGAGCTATTTAGTGATTATGACTGTGACATCCGTTATCATCCGGGCAAGGCAAATGTAGTAGCCGATGCCTTGAGTAGAAAGGAGAGAGTAAAGCTGAGACGGGCTAGAGCTATGAGCCTCACGGTGGGGCCAAACATTCGTGACCGGATCATTGAAGCCCAAATTCAAGCCACCCTACCGGAAAACTTTGGGGACGAGAACCTAGATGGCATGGAACAACAATTCGACAGAAAGAGTGATAATGGGCTATACATGGTTGAAAGACTTTGGGTTCCTATTTTCGGTGACTTAAGAACACTTATTATGAATGAAGCTCACCAATCGCCTTATTCAGTCCATCCCGGGTCGGATAAGATGTACTTTGACTTGAAAAACTTATATTGGTGGCCGGGCATGAAGCGTGATGTGGCTAGGTATGTGAGTGAGTGTCTTACTTGCTTACAAGTCAAAGCCGATCACAAGAAGCCACCCGGATTGTTGGTGCAACCGGTGATGCCCGAATAGAAGTGGGAACATATTTCAATGGACTTCATTACTAAACTACCGAAGACGATAAGCGGTCGTGACACGATTTGGGTAATAGTAGATCGGTTAACGAAGTCGGCTCACTTTTTAGCCATTCGTGAAACCGATAAATTTGACACTTTGGCTCGTTTGTACATCAAGGAAGTAATATCTAAGCATGGGGTGCCGATTTCTATCATTTCAGATAGAGATGCCCGTTTCAAATCAAACTTTTGGGAAGCTTTTCGAAGAGCAATGGGTACTCGACTCGATATGAGCACGGCATTTCACCCTCAAACGGATGGACAAACCAAGAGAACCATTCAAATACTTGAAGACATGCTGAGGGCTTGTGCAATTGATTTTGGTGGAAGTTGGGAAGACCATTTGCCGCTAGTTGAGTTTTCATACAACAATAGTTATCTGCTACCATTCAAATGGCGCCCTTTAAAGCATTGTATGGTAGGATATGTTGTTCTCCTCTAACTTGGGCGGAAATTGGAGAGAGTCAACTTATCGGACCAGAAATTGTGATTGAAACGACTAAGGTAATATCTTAAATTAAGGAGAAGTTGCAATTGGCCCGTGAACGTCAAAAGAAGTATGCCGATGTGAGACGGAGACCGTTGGAGTTTGAAGTTGGTGATTATGTACTTTTGAAAGTGTCACCTTGGAAAGGTGTTGTACGTTTTGTGAAGCGGGGAAAACTTGCGCCAAGGTATATTAGTCCTTTCAGGATTCTTGAGCAGGTTGGAAAGGTTGCCTACCGATTAGAATTACCACAAGAGCTTAGCGGTGTGCATGATGTGTTTTATATTTGCAACCTACGCAAGTGTTTGGCGGACCCTACACATCATGTGCCCATAGACGAGATTAGGGTGGATTCGAATCTTAATTTTGTTGAAGAGCCGGTAGAGATCTTGGATCGTCAAGACAAGAAACTCAAGAGTAAACGCTACATGATTGTTAAGCTTAGGTGGAATGCTAGACGTGGAGCCGAGTTCACTTGGGAGCGAGAGGATCATATGAAGTCTAAGTATCCACATTTATTTAGAAGTTAGTGTTTTGTTGAATTTCGGGACGAAATTCTTTCAACGGGGGAATAATGTAACATCTGTAAATTTTGACCCATTGACTTTATGTGTAATATGACTAACAATATAAGTTAATGAAGTATTTGAGTCGTTTTATGAATTAAATGACTATGTGTTATATTCGGGTCGATAATATGTTTTGATTGGTGTTTAAACGTCTAACGATTTTAATTTGGCTAGAAAAGAGAAACGGGTCGGCCCGTGGGTAGTCCATGACTCACCAGCCACCAATGACCCATTTCCCTCCTTATCTCCTTCTCCCCCTTTCATTTCTTATCTTTCCCTCTTCCTCTCTTTCTCTCAAGTAAAAGGCAAGACCAAAACCCATTTCAATTCTTCACCTCTCTAACATCAATTGGTGTTCTGAAACTAATATAACACTAGAATCATCGCCATCTATACCACATTATCGTCTTATCGAAGAATCAAAGGTGGAAGATCTCACATTTTACCCATTTGACCTAATTTCGGGTTTGAGCTCAAGAAGGAAGTTTTGGTAAGTCTAATTCAACCCATTTACTTCTATTTATGTTTTTATTAGGGTTGGATCGATTTGGTGAATTTGACGATGTTATGGATGGAAATACGGGTTTGGGCAAGTGTATTTAGGTGTTAGAATGTCAAATGTATCATCAAAACGAGTCTTGTAACCTTAAATGTCGAATTAGGGTTTTGGGTTCTTGATTTTTCTGCTTAACTGTTGCTGGTCGTGTTGCTGCCCAGTATGGGGCGTAACCTACGGCCCTATGGGGCGTAGGTTACGCTAGGCCAAATTTCTTGGGCGTAGGTTACGCCATTTTGGCCGTAGCTTACGCTTACCCCTATCTTCAAATGGACCTTACGCCAAAATACCACTGTTTTCGCCACTCCAGAAGCCAAAATGTTGAACTTTCCAGGGCACTGTACCTTACGCCTCGTTGACCGTAGCTTACGCTAGGTGGTTTTGAACCACCGTAACCTACGCCAGTTTAGGGCGTAGGTTACGCCCCCTTTGTTGCTGAATTTCCTGCTTGACCTAGTTTGACTTCCAGAACCCTAATAACGCTTCGAGCATCGTTCTAAATCACTTCTTAACTTATTTAACAATGATTTAGAGCCTTAGAAGTCACTTAACGTCGAGAACCCCTTTGGAACCTAATTGGGGTTTTGCCGTGAAATTGATAAGTTATGTATACGTGTTTATGAATGTTTGTGAGTCCCACGTTTTATAAGCTCGAGATGGTTAACTTAGAAAGTGTAAAATACAACAAGTCTAATAATCACTAGAATTGGACTAGTATTACTTGTAAATAAATATGCAAGTTATATAAACAAAGTAATACAAGACTTAAAGCAATAAACAATTAAAGTGGACCATTATGTAGTTTTCTGGGTATTTCATTTATTGATGTTTAAACAAAATACAAGGTTGTTGCGGAATCAAGATAATACAATAAAGTATGTATCCTAACAACCTTTGAATTACAAATGATCTATATTTGTCAAATAGCTCTTCAGGATCGAGATACTTAAAGTTGTGAAGTATCCCTGTTTAAGATCGAGAGTATTTTAGACAAATTCACCTTCATGCAAAGTGTATGCTAAAAAGTAGTATTCTTAAGGAAATGACTTTGTATTTATAGGCAACAAAATTCACCAGTGAATTTTGTGCCGTACAAATATGGTTGGATACATTTAATGATCCGACAAGATCATTAAATGCTTTGGATAAGAATAAGGATAAAGTCACATCAAGTGCAAGTGTATCCTTATATCCAACCACCTTAACACACGTATGCTTTGTTAAGGAACAAGTGGATTGTTCCTTGGAAAGTGTGTTAGGCATAAGTCAATCCTTGATATCAGTGTTCAGACTTGTAGGATCTAGAACACTAACAATCCTCCAGTGTACAGATCTGGTAAGACTTTCCAGTGGACTCTGCCATTTGTAAAGTCTTCTTCCTTCACACTTCAGTCTTTGACTTCAGTCAGAATGTCTTCAGTAGAGTAGATCTGGACTGGGGTGAAGTCTTCAGTGAGCTAATCTGGAGAATGCTCCAGATTACCTATACAAGTATTGCTCACTAGTCTTCAATTATTTCTGAGCAAATCTTCAGAGGGACTCCAGATTCCAAGTCTGGAGAAGGTCCAGTCAAACATGTTTTCTGGTCAGATCTTCAGTGAGGCTCCAGAAGTCGGGTCTGGATCATGTCCAGCAAAACATGTTTTCTTGACTTATATTCGATAAGGTTCCAGTAGTCCAGTCTGAACCAGTCCAATAAATCTGGACTAATTCTGGACCTAACAAATTCCCCCTATTTGTTTAGAAATAATGCAAGTATTTTTCAGACTTATAGATATACAAATTTGTATGTCTGGAAAACACTTGTTCGATTTTAGTCTAAATAATCTAAGTTACTGGAAAACACATTATAGATCATGAGTGTTTTCAGTTTCAACATTTAAGTTCTAACTTAGACTAAATCTGGTCATTTACTTGTAAAAAATAAAAACTTGTAACTATTATTACTTTCACCAAAAAGGAAAATAATTACAACCTTTTTAATACAATTAATTACAACAAGTACAAATGATTACAAGATTCAGGCTCTTCTTCTGGATATCCTTTCTGGTGCATCTTCAGAAGCCTTCCTCTTGGGAGATGGAGATGATGGAACAGACACTGGTGGTCTTAGACCCAACACAGCTTCCATTTGTTTGATTCTCTTCCAGATTTTTTCAGTTCTTTTCATAAAAGCCTTCACGTCTGGAGAGAGATCAGTTTTGCCTTTAAAGGTCATTCCAATCTCTTTAAGTTCAGTCCATCCAAAAGCCTGGACTGTTGTATCTTTCCTTTCATCAGTGAAATTACCTTCCCTGGTCAATTTCACATGAAATCTGGTCATACCTTGATGTTGTTCAGCCAGAGTGATTTCAGCATTAATAATCTTCCTTGCATTGGCTCTGAACATCATCATTTCTTCAAACTTTGCCTTTTGTTTTGCCAACTGAACCATGTCTTCAGTATCCCTGGATACACTACTCTGCTGTCCTTTACTGGACTGGTGTACTAGCTTGTTTATCTTCAGAGTTGTATCCAGTGGAATGAAAGTACTTACATCAGCATCTTTGATTGCTTTCAGTTGTTTGGCTGTTAGCTTGGGTAGACCAGTTATCCTCTTTCTGTATTCCACTTCCAGAGCACCAGCATTCTTTCTGATCTTCTTCTGGAGGCTTACCAGCTCCTCCTTTCGTTGTCTGATCAACTCTGGAATGGTTACACTATAAATTAACGAGTCATATACCTGCTCTTCTTCAGAATAGAATGAGCGTATATGGACATCGTCCAGTGCATCAAGACACTGTTGAACTCTGGGATCCTCCTTCATCCTTTTGAACACTTCAATGTTTACGCCCAACCTACCAGCGTTATAGGAGTCCAGAGTACCCATTTGTGCCATATCCCTATGATGGGCCAGCAGTTCATTTCTTTGATTTTCTTTGAAGATTTCTATCATGATACACTGTTGTTGCAATTTCCTGGATGTTTCTTTGTCAACATCTTGAATTTGTTCTTCTTCTTCACCAGACACTACCTTTTCTTTTCCTTTTGCAGCCTTCAATGTAGTAGGAATGTCTGGGAAGCTTTCGAACTGGGGCTCACTGGCTTCAGTACCAGTAGCTTCTTGTGTTCTTTGAACCATTCGTGCACTGGCATCAGTACCAGTCACTTG
Organism: Erigeron breviscapus; assembly: GCA_034093135.1. NCBI lineage: Eukaryota > Viridiplantae > Streptophyta > Magnoliopsida > Asterales > Asteraceae > Erigeron > Erigeron breviscapus. Next base: position 16,849,671 of record CM067170.1, read on the forward strand.
TTCAGTAAGCCCGGCTTCAGTGCCATATGCTTGTTGTGCCATTTGCTTCAGAGATTGGCCTTCAGATGATGGAACAGACGATTTTTCCCCCTTGGAATGACCTGTTCTTGACTTCAGATCATTCCATAAATCTTCCATCATCATTCTATCTAGGGAGCCAAAAGTTCTCCCTTGTTCTGGCATGGACGCAGTTATACCAGACTTGAGTGCCTGGACTTCCATTTTAATATTTTCAATTGATTCTGGCAAGTCCTTTGGCAGCTCAACTGTAACCATCTTAATAACCTCTGGCAACATAACATGCTGAAACGATCTAAGTATAGATCCAGAAATTTCATCAGTTATCTCTTTCAGCATTTCACCCCTAACCTTTCTAACAACTTCATCACTTAGGGTGTTGACCAGATCAGTCTGGTCAAATGTTGGCCTGCTCTCCAGAGCACCAACTCTTGATACAATCTTCTCAACTTCATCTTTAAGACCTGCCAGTGGTTGTACAACCTTATTCTCCACTGCAGTCTCAATCTTTCCTTCCAACCCTTGTACTGCCACCCTTATATTTTGAGAATTAGCATTGGTGGCCAGTACCAGTTCATCCAACTTATCGAACACCATCTTCTCATTCCCAGCGAAGAGGTTCATTTCTGACGAAAGATTATTTGACAACATAGATTTGAAGTCAGAAATAACCTGGGAAGACGACTGGAGTGATCTCTCTAGGTCCGCCACCCTACTAAGAAGGCCTTGGACCTCGGTGGAAGAAGTGGAGAGACCACTGGGTTATTCCAGATGTCTGGTCATCAAAGGTACTTGTGTCCAGTCCTCTTCAGTTTCAACATTGGAGACTGGCACACTTTGTACTGGTGGTGATTGAGATTGTGTTTGTGGAATGAATGGTGTGAAGTATGAAGTGGATTGAGGAATTGATGGTGGTGGTGGTGGTGGCATTGAAGGTTCTGGTGGTTGTATTTCTGGTGTGGGAGTTGGTATTTCTGGTGTGGGAGTTGGTATTTCTGGTGTGGGAGTTGGTATTTCTGGTGTAGGCAATTCGGTTTCTGATGGAGGAGGTGGCATTTCTGGTGAACTTATAACCTGTACATCTTCACTCAAGAAATCCATATTTATATCCAAGTTCTGACCTCCAGACATAGGAGAGTCAGCCTCTTCCCAAAACGATGCACCAATTATATCAACTTGTTCAACCTCCACATTTAAATCAATCTGGGCTTCTTGTGCGCCAGATACTTGTTCTTCAGCCTGAACAACAACCTCTTCAACAACTTGCGCCACATCTTCATGTACAACAGCCTGGACTTCAGTGTCCACTCTCTGTTCAGATTGTACAGAATGATCAATATTCTCCTCTTCAAAGATAGGAGACCCATCAATATTCATAATATCACCAGGATGGGTTAATGGGTTTACCTGGACTCCACCCCTCATCAGACGCCTATGTGATCTTGGTCGTCTGGAAAGCTCAACAACTGCTTGACTTGAACTTTCTGGAGCCACTTGCCTAATTGGTTGAACCATTTCAACAATCTGAACATCTTCACTACCAGTAGGTACATCAACAACTTGTACCCTTACTGGTGCCACATTCTCTTCTATTCTCTGAAGAGTCAACATTGCTGGAGGAATATCTACCTCTCCATCTCTGGACTTTAGATTGGCCAGGTCCCTCATGTACTCACTCATAGAAAAATGAGTAGTCTCGAAATCATACTGGGCTCCAAGGGCATTTCTGAATATAAGAGAAAGAAAGCGAATATATGGCACGAATGGCTTTCTCCCCTTTGCCTTTATACGTTCCACCAGATCATCAAAGAATATCTGGGCGAAATCGACCCTTAGCCCAAACCAAAGACAATAGGCAATCTGGAGGTGAGTTTGATTTATTTGATCCAATCCTCCAGAACTGCCTCCAAGACACTCGACAATGTGAGTGAAGAAGTATCTCCACGAATCCGTCAGTCTACTCATATAAATGGTCCCTTTTCTCAACAACTGACCATTTTCATCTACTATCTCTGTATGCCCCATTAATCTGCATACCTCCCTGAAATTAATACCAGTAGGGAGAGGCATCGCCAGCTCATTCTCATCCAGATAACGTAACTGAAGAGCTTCTCTGAGAGAATGAACTGTAAGAGTCAAGGGTCTGGTCCCTTGCTCAAGAGAATACTCAATACATGAGTTTGCCTCATTATATGCGGCAGTGGAACAGAATTCCAGAATGCAACTCTGGAGTCATTCTGTACTGACACTGGCATCTCCCAGAACTTCTCTTCAGCCCGCTCTCCAGAGCAAAATGGAGTTGTGGAAAGGAAAATCGAACGCTGATAGAAGCTGCCAGGAGTATGCTTGCTGAATCTGGTCTGTCTACCAGTTTCTGGCGGAAGCAATTGCAACTGCTTGCCATACCCAGAATCGATCAGTGTACATCAAAAGACACAAAAAGACAGCCTATGAAGTCTTAAGAAATAGAAAACCAAACTATTGGTTATTTTCACGTTTTTGGATGTCCAGTTTACATCCTGAACGACTCCAGTCAGCTAGGCAAATTTGATGCCAAAGCTAATGAAGGGTATTTCTTAGGCTATTCAGCCATTCGCAAGGCCTTCAGAGTCTATAACAAGAGACTGGAGAAGGTCCATGAGTCAATTCATGTAACATTCGATGAATCAAATGCTGCAATCAACAAAAAGCCAATCCTTGATACTCCCCCAGTTACTCCAATTGTCTTTTGTGAATCTGATCCAATAAACGACAAAATGGATGATTCACCAGACACAGTTTCCAGTCATCCTGATCTGAACCTGTTCAGAAAAAGAAGACTCTCCAGTAGTACTCCATTCTATCCCTCTATTATTTTCAAACTACCCACTGAAATTAATATTGGTTCAGATGTACGTACTACTCCCCCAGTATCAGTGTCAGTTGAGAATTACCAGAATTGTTTTCTGGTAACCAAACTGAACCAGTACTACAAGAAATGCCTTTATTTGAAGAATTTCATGATGCAAATCGTGATTTGAATGAATCAGATGAAGATGTTGAAGTAGTTTATGAAGACCCTCCTCCTGAAGCAACTTCAGAGGAGACTCAACTGAATTCTTGCACTGATATTGTTGTCAGTAACAATCCTGGTCAGTACTCCAGATGGACAAAAGCTCACCCTATTGATCAGATCATAGGTGACTCCAGTCGTGGTGTACAGACCAGAAGAGCCTCCAGTGATCAATGCTTAAATGTCAGTTTCTTATCACTGAACGAACCTAAGAAGATTGACGAGGCTCTGGAAGATCCAAACTGGGTGACTGCTATGCAAGAAGAGCTTCACCAGTTTGAAAGGAACAAGGTGTGGTATCTGGTTCCTTTCCCAGTTGGAAAGAAAGAACCAATTGGAACAAGATGGGTCTTCAGAAACAAAGTAGATAAAGATGGCCACGTAATAAGAAACAAGGCCAGACTGGTAGCACAAGGCTACTGCCAGTCAGATGTCGACTTTGATGAATCTTTTGCTCCAGTGGCTAGACTTGAAGCGATCAGAATTTTCTTAGCATTCGCTGCTAATCATCAGTTCAAGGTCTACCAGATGGACGTAAAGAGTGCTTTCTTGAATGGGAAGCTTGAAGAAGAAGTTTACGTCAAACAACCTCCAGGTTTCGTTGATGACAAGCATCCACATTGGGTATATCGTCTGGACAAAGCGCTATATGGCCTCAGACAAGCCCCACGTGCCTGTTCATATTGACAATACCTTGTTCATATTGCATGAGAAAGGTAATTTGTTAATGGTACAAATTTATGTTGATGATATAATTTTTGGGTCTACTGATGAAAACATTTGCAAGAAATTTTCTAAAATCATGTCCACTGAATATGAAATGAGTTTGATGGGTGAATTAACATATTTTCTTGGACTCCAGATTAAACAAAATCAAGATGGCATTTTTATTAATCAGAAAAAATATGTTAGAGATCTTTTAAAGAAATTCGATATGAATTCTTCACCATCTAAACCAACTCCAATTTCTGCACCACTGACACTGGATTCTGATCCAGATGGCAAACCAGTGAACACCACTGTATATAAAGGAATGGTTGGTTCACTGATGTATTTAACTGCCAGTAGACCAGATATTATGTTTTCAACATGTTTATGTGCCAGATATCAGTCTAATCCAAGGGAATCTCATATGCTCGCTGTAAAGCGCATACTGAAGTACCTTAAAGGTGCTCCCAGTCTAGGTCTTTGGTACCCCAAAGGCTCTGGACTGGATCTAATGGGTTATTCAGATTCAGATCATACAGGTTGTAAGATAGATAGGAAATCCACAACTGGTGGATGTCATTTCCTAGGTGGCAAACTGGTCAGCTGGACCAGTAAGAAGCAAACTTCAGTTTCATTATCCACTGCTGAAGCTGAATACGTGTCTGCAGCCAGTTGTTGTGCTCAGATACTCTGGATGAAGAACCAGTTGCTTGATTATGGTATTAAATATTCAAAGACTCCCATCTTTTGTGATAATACCAGTGCCATAGCTATCTCAAACAATCCAGTCATGCACTCCAGAACAACACATTGATCTAAGGTACCATTTCATTCGCGATCATATTATTAAAAACAACATTGAACTCCATTTTATTCCCACTGACAAACAACTCGCTGACATTTTTACCAAACCACTGGATGTCAAACCTTTTGAATATCTTGTTGGTGAGTTGGGAATGTTAAATCCTTAAATCTGGTGATTGCTCAGATATTGAACGCCATTTGTGTACTATCTTTGCATTATTAGATTTCTGGAGATACATTCCAGGGAAGACTTGAAAAATATTTTCTAAATTAAACTTGTTTTAAGTTCAGGGGGAATTAATTTTCTCACTGGACAAATTCTTCAGAAAATATTACTGGTGCTTTGTAAATATGTCCCTCTCACTGGTAACTGGACAGGTTGAAGTGCGTGTTTGAGTTGACTTATGTCTTCTTGTAAATATGTCCCTCTCATTTGTCTATATTAGTTGACGTGCACGTTTGAGGTTACCAGTCTTTCAAAAATGGTATTCACTGGTACTTTACTGGAGTGTCCCTCCAGTGTACCATCAGTACATGTTCACTGGACTAATCCACCAGTGATACTGGAGCGTCTAGTCAACCTCCAGATGTACTGAATTTTGTCATGATATTTTCAAAATACTTAGTCTTTGTATGTGCCACGTAAGCAAACCTTTTTCGAAGATATTTATCTTGAATCCTACGTGGCATGTAAATTTTTCAAAGAAATGATGGTCTTTTTACTTTGGGAAAATCAAAAGTGCAAGTTGTTACTATTTTGTGGGCGGTAAACCATCACCCATTTATGGGTGATGTGATGTAAATTTAATGCGGATCTCAATACCCGATCAAAAATTACATTTGATAAATTCAAATTAACCATTTGAGTTCCACATTATCACTCCTATAAATATCCAATTTCACTTTCCCTTTACATTTACTTCGAACATTTACTCCCAAACACTAAAATTCCTTCATTCAATTCAAATTCTTCATTCAATTTCATTCTTAAATTCTCATATTAACTGCTATTCATTAAATTCTTCTTCATAAACCTTAAAAACATTCAATTTCATCTTCTTCTATAATTCCAATGGCTCCTAGACAATCAAACTCACCTAGAAATTTACTATCTGCCGAATATGCTCCGGCAGCAGATGTTGTTAGAGCACCACATATCATTCTCGAAGCTCGAGAATGATACCAATTGTGAGTCCCACGTTTTATAAGCTCGAGATGGTTAACTTAGAAAGTGTAAAATACAACAAGTCTAATAATCACTAGAATTGGACTAGTATTACTTGTAAATAATATGCAAGATATATAAACAAAGTAATACAAGACTTAAAGCAATAAACAATTAAAGTGGACCATTATGTAGTTTTCTGGGTATTTCATTTATTGATGTTTAAACAAAATACAAGGTTGTTGCGGAATCAAGATACACAATTAAGTGAGTATCCTAACAACCTATGATTACAAATGATCTATATTTGTCAAATAGCTCTTTAGGATCGAGATACTTAAAGTTGTGAAGTATCCCTGTTTAAGATCGAGAGTATTTTAGACAAATTCACTTTCATGCAAAGTGTATGCTAAAAAGTAGTATTCTTAAGGAAATGACTTTGTATTTATAGGCAACAAAATTCACCAGTGAATTTTGTGCCGTACAAATATGGTTGGATACATTTAATGATCCGACAAGAACATTAAATGTATTGGATAAGAATAAGGATAAAGTCACATCAAGTGCAAGTGTATCCTTATATCCAACCACCTTAACACACGTATGCTTTGTTAAGGAACAAGTGGATTGTTCCTTGGAAAGTGTGTTAGGCATAAGTCAATCCTTGATATCAGTGTTCAGACTTGTAGGATCTAGAACCCTGACAATCCTCCAGTGTACAGATCTGGTAAGACTTTCCAGTGGACTCCGCCATTTGTAAGTCTTCTTCCTTCAGACTTCAGTCTTTGACTTCAGTCAGAATGTCTTCAGTAGAGTAGATCTGGACTGGGGTGAAGTCTTCAGTGAGCTAATCTGGAGAATGCTCCAGATTACCTATACAAGTATTGCTCACTAGTCTTCAATTATTTCTGAGCAAATCTTCAGAGGGACTCCAGATTCCAAGTCTGGAGAAGGTCCAGTCAAACATGTTTTCTGGTCAGATCTTCAGTGAGGCTCCAGAAGTCGGGTCTGGAGCATGTCCAGCAAAACATGTTTTCTTGACTTATATTCGATAAGGTTCCAGTAGTCCAGTCTGGACCAGTCCAATAAATCTGGACTAATTCTGGACCTAACAATGTTAATGTGCATGTATATGATCGATATTTAGGTGTTGGACGCGAGGAGAACATTGTACGACAATAACTTGACTCTATATCAATCTTAGCTTTTCTTAACCAATCAAGGTGAGTTTCGTATCTCCCTACTCGCTTGAGATTCGGGCTGAAAAGTGTAAACTTGCGTGTTTACTTGTATTCGTTGATTGATTGATTGATTGTTCTAGTTGTTGTATTGATGTGACGGATCATTTCGTTTGAATGACTTGGTTTATGTTAGTTAAGTATTTCATTAATATTAGGATAGACGTACTTACATGGAAGTCGGTTATGCCTTCATTGGGTTTTAGATGTGGTGGGAAGGCTGCGGGTGACCCTATATATAAGCATCTGGGACTCGAAGAAAGTAGAATCCTCTTAAGTGTATGTACGTATAGAATTGGTGTTAAGATTGATTGTTGGCTCATGTTGGTCGAATGTTGATTGGTTCATGTTCATCGTATTGTGATTATTGGTTTATGATTGATGAATATTGATTGTTGGTTCATGACAGACGATTGTGATTGATGCATATACGATTGATGGTAAGCATGCATACATTGTACATAATCCCTCGGTTGAGGAGTGGCTATATCCAAGTGTATAGATGTATACATTATCTGATGGATGAAGAGTTCTTGACTCCGAGTATATAGACATATATATCTCGATGTTTTTGAGATACAACCTTGTTCATTGTGATGACAGGCGGGTATCGTTGCATAGGTGACCTGAGTTCACGCATAGGATAGGCATGTTGGCTTATTTATGCATTCGGCACTTGCATTGTTACGTACTTCATTTGTGCATTCATATTACACATTTACTTGTCTTGTGTAATCTTGTTGTTGGACGTTATTGTGTTACTTAGAGGCTCGCTGTAAGTCATGTCTAGCCTCTACTCATATATTGTGATTATTGACGATGGTTCTTTATGGACCACTTAACAATCCTCCAGTGTACAGATCTGGTAAGACTTTCCAGTGGACTCCGCCATTTGTAAAGTCTTCTTCCTTCACACTTTAGTCTTTGACTTCAGTCAGAATGTCTTCAGTAGAGTAGATCTGGCCTGGGGTGAAGTCTTCAGTGAGCTAATCTGGAGAATGCTCCAGATTACCTATACAAGTAAATGCTCACTAGTCTTCAATTATTTCTGACAAATCTTCAGAGGGACTCCAGATTCCAAGTCTGGAGTAGGTCCAGTAGAACATGTTTTCTGGTCAGATCTTCAGTGAGGCTCCAGAAGTCGGGTCTGGAGCATGTCCAGCAAAACATGTTTCTTGACTTATATTCGATAAGGTTCCAGTAGTCCAGTCTGGACCAGTCCAATAAATCTGGACTAATTCTGGACCTAACAATGTTAATGTGCTTGTATACGATCGATATTTAGGTGTTGGACGCGAGGAGAACATTGTACGACAATAACTTGTAATCTTATACTAGCTTTTTCCAATCAAGGTGAGTTTCGTATCTCCCTACTCGCTTGAGATTCGGGCTGAAAAGTGTAAACCTGGCGTGTTTACTTGTATTTATTGATTTTGATTGATTGATTGATTGTTGGTTTGATGTGGCAGTTCGTTTCGTTTGTTTGACTTGGGTTATGTTTTAGTTAAGTATTACATATATATTAGGATAGACGTACATACATGGAAGTCGGTTATGCCTTCATTGGGTTTTAGATGTGGTGGGAAGGCTGCGGGTGACCCTATATATAAGCATCTGGGACTCGAAGAAAGTAGAATCCTCTTAAGTGTATGTACGTATAGAATTGGTGTTAATATTGATTGTTGGCTCATGTTTGTCGAATATCGATTGTTGGTTCATGTTCATCGTATTGTGATTATTGGTTTATGATTGACGAATATTGATTGTTGGTTCATGACAGACGATTGTGATGATGCATATACGATTGATGGTAAGCATGCATACATTGTACATAATCCCTCGGTTGAGGAGTGGCTATATCCAAGTGTATAGATGTATACACTATCTGATGGATGAAGAGTTCTTGACTCCGAGTATATAGACATATATATCTCGATGTTTTTGAGATACAGCCTTGTTCATTGTGATGACAGGCGGGTATCGTTGCATAGGTGACCTGAGTTCATGCATAGGATAGGCATGTTGGCTTATTTATGCATTCGGCACTTGCATTGTTACGTACTTCATTTGTGCATTCATATTACACATTTACTTGTCTTGTGTAATCTTGTTGGTGGACGTTATTGTGTTACTTAGAGGCTCGCTGTAAGTCATGTCTAGCCTCTACTCGTATATTGTGATTATTGACGCGGGTTCTTTATGGATCATTACTACGAACTCACCAACCTTGTGTTGACTATGCTTAGTACACTTTTCAGGTAATCAGGTTATCCCCGGACGTGGAGTTTAGTTGCTTGCTTGATGTTAACCCGGGCTTTGGACTTTATGAATCAAGGATTCATCGACCTTCTCTTTTGCATTATACTTAGGATCGATTTGCCATCATTGGGAGGTTCTTTTGTAAACTTCGATGGTTATTTGCTCCTTATGTATTTTGGTACCTGTTTCGTATTGTATGGATTCACTGAATCTTTAAATGCATTTAGATCTTGTTCTATTGTAATTCCACCTTGCGCTATTTGATTTCCGTGATATTCCGAGCCTCGGCTTGGGGTGTTACAATAAATGTAAAACATATTATCTTTTACATCTTGTTGTTTGAAAGTTGTGATGTATTGAAATGAATAGAAAATGTTTGTGATTTTATAATGGCATAAGAAAATCTTGTTTGTATTTATAAAGATATCATATTAATTAATCATTTAATATAAATGTTGACTTTGGACTTTTGTTGAATCGAATTAACGTGATTAGGATACAAATTACATATGTTTTTAAATATGTAACATAGTTAAATGAAGTGTGTAATTGTAGGAATCAATTTGGAAAGTGAGAAATTGTCATAAACATAACTAAAAATATAAAAAAGTCAATGGTCTTATGTTTAGTTGACTTTTATTTTGGATTTACAAGATTGAAAGTTAATTTTATTTTCGATTGTTAAGATTAAAAGTTCATTTTATTATTTTATCTCAGCTCTACCGACAAAATATATATATATATATATATATATACTAGAACAATATTATCTTGCAAGTGAGGCTGTGAGGAAAAAAGGGATAGCAAGTGTATAGTATTGGGAGAAATTGTCGATTAATTTGCAAAGTATATAAAAAGAAAACCCTTTTGTAGTTGATCGTAGCTTTTTTTTTGTTGTCGTACGTGAGTTATATTATAGATTACCAATAAAACCGAAAAGTGTAAATTAATTATTTTTAAATTGGGTGAAATTGTAAATTGGTGATGGAAAACCAAAAAGTGTAAATTAATTATTTTTAAGTGTAAATTGGTGATGGAAAACCAAAAAGTATAATTAATTATTTTTAAATTGGGTTAAAGTGTAAATTGGTGATGGAAAACCAAAAAGTGTAAATTAATTATTTTTAAATTGGGTTAAAGTGTAAATTGGTGATGGGAAACCAAAAAGTGTAAATTAATTATTTTAGATTGGGGTTAAAGTGTAAATTGGTGATGGAAAACCAAAAAGTGTAAATTAATTTAAATAAATATTAAAAAATAGAGGATTAATAAGAATGGAGTATTAGGCTAAAGGAGGGATTAGGGGTGCCAAGTGTACCCCCAACCCCTCTTTTAGTTATATATAGATTATTTATAAATTTTTCATACACATGATAGCCATTTTTATTATTGTTATTTTAAATAAACTAGTTTTATGGTTGTTGATAGATTATTATGATAACTAGCCAAATTACATTTTCAAATTTTTTTTTCAAAACTTAGTTACGTATTAAGTTCATTATATGTATATATAATAATTGATTTCTAAAACTTGGATGCAAGTTTTCTTTTATTTATTTAAATGTATATTTTTAAATACATGTCAACATATTTGTTAAGCTAATTCATAGATAAATAACGAGATAGTATATATTGTTTTTATCAAGACATTTATGTTACTGTTCTTTTGAACAGATGACTAGAAACAAATGCGAAATGGTTATATCTAGACTATTGATTATTATAAGATTTAACATGACAAATAATTAGTATTTGGTGATGGCAGTTTCATGTGAAGAGGTATATTTGAACGCGATTGATAAAATATCATTATATAGAGTAGTGAATTAGTACTCTCAAAATTTGTAATATACGTCCATACTAATTCAAAAACTATTACATTGACGAGATGTAATATATATATATATATATATATATATGTTAACTATGACTTCATTTATATAGGGTAAGGTTCATTTGAGAACCATTCATATATGAACATAGGTAATATTAGTTATAACTTGACATGTTCATATGTGCATGAATTTGTTCACATACTATTCACATATGAACACCAAGTTATAATTAAAAGGTTATCATGTTTTTTCAATTCAAATGGTTCTCACATGAACTTTTTCCTATATATATATATATATATATTATCAAAAAAATAAAGGATATTACATACCCCTAATTGAATATGTTTTGTGTTTATACCTTTTGTATTTATTAGATTCGATTCGGTGATCGCATTCGTTTGGTGGTTCTCCATATTTTTTTGCGATGTTTGTGAACGGCGATAAGGTACGGATAATCTAGAGGTTATTAGGATCCTTTCAGTATATCTTTCCTCTCAAAACTTTCTTTGATTAAATGTGTAATTTTTATGAAAATCTTGTTATTTGAAAAGTTATTTTTGTTATCCTTGTATAAATATTGTGATATCCTTGATTTTGATGTACTAACGAGGTTGCCTTCATGATTATTAATTGAGGAATTACAATATTTTATTCTCTGTAGCTGTGTCAAAACCATCTCTAGAAACCCGATTCAAAAACTGTCCTGAAAAAGGTGGGTTTGTGTGTTACATTTGATGGGATGATTTGTACCATTCTGTAACACCCCAACATGGCGGAATCATGGGGTATCACTTAGAAAAGCACAGCACGACATGGGAGAATTATGTAGAGTCAAACTATATGCATTCATAGGATTGAAACAATCCATAAACTCACTCAAATGTATACAATAATCAATATCTATCAAAGATACACACTCAATCATATTAAATGAAAATGTTTAAATGATAGTAGTTGATCCTAAGCATAACCCGTTAAAGGGAAATAAGGATCACGGATCCAGAAGTCCAAAGCAAGTCCAATCTTAGCAATGCAAGCACATAATCATCCATTTTGTCTCTGATTAACCTGATTACCTGAAAAGTGTACTAAAGAGCGTCAACATAAAGTTGGTGAGTTCGTAGGGACAAGCAACAAGGAATAAGAGTGTCGGGATGACAACCGTTAACAATAATTGAGGATTAGAGAACTAATCACATCCAAGGAAAACCTATAAGGTTTCACATTATTACAATTCAATATAAGTCAACGTTCAACAACAACGATTCCATATAACGTTCAACAACGTTCCATAACAATCAATAACGTTCAACAACGGTGCGGCTTACATAGTTAATAATTAACAATGCGCTAACGGTGCGACTTATATAATAAGTAATGCGCTAACATGTCCATATCAACAATCAACAAATAAAGAATTAACATCTCGGTCTATATCATAACAAGTGAATCAACCAACAAATACGATGCACATACACTTCTTATAATTCTACTTTAAAGGAATCATCGATGCTTATATATAGGGTCACCCGTAGCCTTCCCACCACATCTACTATTCATAAAAAGTATAATTATCTTTCATGTATGTACAACTATCTAAAGCACAACAAGTATTCATAACGAAGTCAAAGTTAACCGAGCAACAAGTCATACATTAAACAAACAATCAAATATGTACACTTTTCAGCCCGCATCTCAATTGAGTAGGGAGGGTTTAAGAAACTCACCTTAGTTGTAGTGGCAAATCAGAATAGCAGATAATCCTCGTGACAAGTTAATCTTAGTACAGCTCAAAACACTTTGCAAAGTACTTTACTATGCTCAAAATGTACTACCGGGTACCTAGAACAAGTATAAGATCAATTTTTAAGCTACCACAAAGCCTAAGTGCAAAATAAGGAAATTTCAGCATGTTCCCAGCTTTGCGTTATCTACTTGACAATGACTTTGGGAAATCAGGAAGACCAGATACAACAAAACTTAGTTCTAGACATTTGTTGGGCACTCAAAGGCCTTTTCAAAAATGTAAGGTTTGGCTTTTGAAGAGCTTTAATGAAAGAGTTATGATTTTTACAAAAACAAACCTGTAGCCTCGTCAAAAATTAGACCAGTTCTGAAAATCGTCGTTTTTGGCACTCTTCTGAGCAAAACCAGAAGAAACTTCGTTCTTATCAAATTTTACTGAAACTTGGACCTTTCCAAAAATATAAGATTCGTCTCCTAATTCGTCCAGATGAATCTTCTATGATGTTTGCAAGATGACTGAAAATTTCAGTCTTATAGAGTCTTTAAATTCAACTTGAAACTTCAAGTGATGAACCCAAGACTTTATGGACTTGATTGTTTTGTGTTATGAATGTGAAAGAAAGAGAAAAGAGCAGAGATGAATGATAAAATGATCATCAAATGCTTTCTTATATAGCCCAAGAGTTGCAACTAAGTGCCAAGAATACACACCTTGCCATGAGGTGTTCATCATGTGTTTACAACTCATCCTTGAGTGTAATGGCTGAAACTTTGGCCTTAAAAAAAACTAGAATTCAGTAGGAACATGTTCATTGCATGATTACAAGCTATAATCCAAGTCTTGGTTAGTTTGTGTGGGGTTTATGTCAAGAACACAAGCTTGACTTGACTAATTGACTTTGGTTGACTCTAAACTTTGATTCTTGATTATTATTTGTGTAATTAAGTGTAGTAACTAGTCTATATAAGTATAATTACTTTTATCTATGTGGTTATAAATCAATTACATGTATTTATATATTTATTAGTTATCTAATTCAAGTACACAATTGCATATTTATTTTACTAGTATGTACAATATATCTAGCTAGTTAATTGATTCCGAAATTAATAACACAAACAAAATATTCACGAGCGTACAACTTTTATAAATTATTATAAATCCATAATATGGATAAATCATTTCATATAATATAAAGGTTGTGTCAGTTTTTGTCCTATTAATGGAATTATCATCTAGCCACCGACACTGTTCCACCGACACTGTTGGAACCGTACATTATACTTAAGGTTTCGTATATACATTTTTCCTGTTACCACAGTTACTCAATTATCATCTATCATATAATTTCCATAACATGTACTGGGCCAATTTCATAGTCTGCTAATATGGCCCTAATTCTAGAAGTTCAAATATGACATTATAATTGGCCCAATTTACAGATAAATGTACACAATTATGTCCAAATTTCCGTTTATTGAAATAGTTAATCAAATTACATGCACAGTCAAACGGTAAAAATCATGAATGTTACAATATGTCTATTGAATATTCGTTGGCCGAAAGATAATACAGTCCATATTATGAATCATATTAATTGGCCCCGAAAGATTAATACAGTCGCACTTTGTGATTTATGATATGTCCATTGAATATTCATTGAGCCGATAATTTAATACAGTCGCATATTATAAGTCATAATGACTCTATTAGAATTTTGTATGAATTGGGTGGATAGAGATATGGTTTTAAATCAATATTTAAAATGTTAAGTTATTTATCGGGCTCAAAATCTAGTTTTTCTCTCTTCAAAACGTGTTTGATATATTTAAGTATATAAATCGGTCAAAACGGTTTCTTAAGATATGCATATAAGAGTAACCTATCCATGGAGGTCCCATGGGCGCGTTATTGTGACACCGATGACGTGGCACCGGCCGTAGATGACCACCGAGTGGTTATGTGCACTTTGATATTATATTTTGATAGGAGGCGTATGGATCGGTCCTAGGCATATTTTGATAAGTTTGACGGTGGGCGCTTATCGTAGTGTCATACGATGTAACACCCCGAGCTAGGCTCAGAATGCCACTGAAAAGATATAGCGTATGCATGAGATTATCGTAGAACATGAAATATATGAATAAAAACGATTCGGTGAATCCAACATCAACAACAAGAACATAATGCATAATACAAAATAAGGGGCAAATGAATCTGGATCCATGTAAGTCCAAGCCCAAGTTCTAGCACAAGCATCAATCAACCATCACATCTTGAATTCACTTGGTTACCTGAAAAGTGTACTAACCAAGGTCAACACTAGGTTGGTGAGTTCGTAGTAATGGATCACAAGGAACCATCGTCAACAATCACAACATGAACAAGGAAAAATAAGTAATGTCTTACAAGTAGCCTTTACAAGGCTCAGAGTCAACCAAGATAAGCAAACTTCAATGAGGTCATATGGAGTAGAAATAGTTACGTGTAATAAATGAGCACAAGTGGTATAAATACCCAAGTCATGTATCGTATGTATGCATGTGCAATGATGAATGTCAAATGTAGGCCAACCATGACACATAAAGGGTTTGCATGCGTGTAATTCGAGTAGATAAGTATGCTTGCGTGCAAAGCGCGTAAACAAGTATGCATTGCGTGTAAAGCGCATAGATAAGCATGTTTGCGTGTAAAGCGCGTAAATAAGTATGCTTTGCGTGTAAAGCGCGTAGATAAGCATGTTTGAGTGTAAAGCGCGTAAATAAGAATGTTTGCGTGTAAAGTGCGTAAATAAGTATGCTTTGCGTGTAAAGCGCATAGATAAGCATGTTTGCGTGTAAAGCGCGTAAATAAGTATGATTTGCGTGTAAGCGCGTAAATCATGCAATAATGCGTATATGTACATTTCAATCACAATCTAATATACATCCATTCCACTACAAAACCTATGTAACACCCGACATTTAAAAATATGGGTTTTCAAAAACTTTCACCTAACGGTGTTAAAATGCGGAAGAAAAGACTTTAAAAGTCAAAACCGATAAAACATTTCGGTTTCTGCATTTATTGGTGTTACATGCCATATCAAACAATAGTTCAAATGAAAACCCAACGGTTGCCCAACATAAAACAACCGTTCACAAGTACTACATAAATTCAGCCAAAATAATGAAATGTAAATAATGTCTCATAAGGTAAAGCATTGATGGGTAGCTAAAGTCATCAGCAGCTATCTACCCAATCCTCGCTCATCCATCCTCGTCTACCTTCAAGCTAAACCTGAGGGAACAACACATTTCAAGAAACAAGTGTTAGCTAACGAATTAGCTAAGTAAGATAACACATCATTATAAAACATTTGTCCATAAAACATTTCATCTTTATTGACAAAACATTTAAGGCATATCACACATTAAACACACACATATAAACTTCATAACAACTTAGGATGAATCCCCTAAATGTGCCTATCCTTCTTTATATTCACACATTATCACACATATCTTCGTTAACTGCATATAAGTGTAACATAAGTCACACCCGACTAGATGAATCACCAAAAAGGCTAATCATCTTACGTAGTTAAGGAATGGCAAGCCAATCCAGGAGTAATCCGTATGTGGAGGCGGGTCAGACCCCTCGTATTACTCAAACTGCATATCAATGACCATGTTGCAAGGAGCCACCCAAGCAACCACACGTTCACGCACCCGCCCGACTAAGGCAAGTACGGGTTAAGCATAACACTTTCCTGCATATCAATTTACGAGCTCGGTTTCACACATATTAGTTTAGGCGTGTCAAAGTAGTGTATCTTACCTCCGAGTAGTCCACAACAATCAACAACTAGTTACTGTGTAAAGCAACTATGCTCGTCTACCTAAAATTAGTAAACGATGATTAGACACACTAAATACTCACGTCATTAGAGTCATATACTAGACTCATACACTTTAATGACTCACTTAAGATTCAGGTCTAATCTATGTGTCAAAACAAAGTTACGGTTCAAAAGTATAAACGTTTTGAAAACAGCCTGAGTTGCGCCGCAATGCCCCTCATTGCGCCGCAGCTTATCTTGTCTGCATTTGGGTTGCGCCGCAACACCCCGTTGCGCCGCAACTCGACCCTTTCGTTGCGCCGCAACACACTACGTTGCGCCGCAACTTATCTTTTTGTTTTTTGGTTGCGCCGCAACTTGCCTTCGACCTGCACTTTTAAAAATCGTTTTCACCCCAATTCGACCCCAAACGACTCCAGGTCTAAAATACAGTTTCCAAACACCAAAATCCTTCATATTTAGGCCATTGAAAGGCATTTCAACCTTTAATTACACCCTACATGACTTATATTCAACAAAACCACCATTAATTCATCGATAAACAATTTCCCCATAACCCCATAATTAATCCTAATGACTTATACAATTAATAGAACCTAAAATCAGTAACATGATACCTTCTTTACCTGTAGATCACTAAAGGGATGCAAAACACTTGACAAAACACTTTCAAATCACACGTAGGGAAGCTTTTCGGCTTGCAAATTGACGGAGGAACTCTATGGGCGGTTAGGGCTTGATTAGGAAGAAGGAATTCTGCAAATAACCATCTAATGACACTTCCTAAACCCCTTAACCCATTTTTGACTTTGCTCCTATGTCAAAACTAGTCCCTAAGCTTTCTAATCCTTCATTACTAGTCATAAACCACTCTATTGACCATATATAACATTAATACTTTTTTAAATACCACTACATAGGCATTTAACTACATTTTACACACATATATACTACATTATACATTTAGGCTTTCAAGCCTCACACATATCACACAATAACTACATATAAGCATTAAATCTAAAATAGACTTAACGACACGCTATGTTGACTTAACGACACTAGTCAACTGTTAAATAAAAAGTTTGGGATGTTACAATTAAAGCATACATCGCTGACATACAACTGGGGATCCTGCCTATTAGTGACATCAATGGTCTTACATAACATAACTCGTTTTGGGCGTATTGGCTGTGGATGAGAGGAGAACTCCAGAGTTAAGCGTGCTCGGGCGGCAGTAATGCCAAATGGGTGACCCTTCTAGGAAATTTGCCATAGCAACCAAAAACAAAGCCGTGAGCCTGCGGGCAAAGCGGACAATATTGTGTTGTGGTAAGGAGGGGTGTTAAAAGTGGTATCAGAGAAACCCTTGGGATTGTGGGGAGTGTATGGCGTACTTGCATAACTCAACGAGGACGTTGAGTTGTGTTGAGGGGGTGTGAAAGCATACATCGCTGACATACAAGGGGGATCCTGGCTATAAGTGACATCAATGGTCTTACATAACACAACGCGTTTTGGCCGTATTGGCTGTGGATGAGAGGAGAACTCCACAGTTAAGCGTGCTCGGGCGGCAGTAATGCCAAATGGGTGACCCTTCTAGGAAATTTGCCATAGCAACCAAAAACAAAGCCGTGAGCCTGCGGGCAAAGCGGACAATATTGTGTTGTGGTAAGGCGGGGTGTTACAGCGTACCTACACTTCGAAGGATTCTACATTCAACGAGTCCCAAATGCTTATATGTAGGGTCACCCGTAGCCTTCCCACCACATCTAAAACCCTTTGAAGGTATAACCGACTTCCATGTAGGTACGTCTATCCTAAATAATCATAATATCACAAGCATATTCGTAAACCATCCAACAATCATACAATCAATAATCCATCAAACCGTTAACAACCAATCAAGCAAACAATAATTCCATCAAACCGTCAAGCAAACCAATCAAGCTATCAAAAAAGTAGTATGACAAATCGTAACTCAATCCAATAACCAATAAAAAGCAAGCACATATGTGTACAATTTTCAGCCCGAATCTCAATTGAGTAGGGAGCTACGAGACTCACCTTGGTTTCCAAGCAAAGCGACAAGTCAATATCGACCTAGAATGTCCAATGACCGTCACGTATCCACAACCTATCAATGTATATCATAATATCATCCAAGTCAACTCTATAACCCTAAACAAGTTGGTCTAGCAAGTTTAAGTCAAGTCACAAACCCACAAACGCTTCAATGAGTTTCTCGAGTAAGAACAAAGACACTTTAATTCGACATTTTTAGAAATGGACAAGGATTCAGCACAAAACGATGATACCATTAGAAAGTAGACTCTCTCAAGATTCCAACGATAGGTCATACATCTAAAACGGACTTAAGGTTCAAAAGTTATTGATGTTTGAAAACTGATGCGAAACCTGACTAAAATCGCGGCGCAATAAGCAATAATCGCGGCGCAAGAAGCACTGGCGCGGCGCGGCGCGACCCCAAGACCTCACGCCGCGATTCAGACCCCTGTGACACTCATTTACTCGAATTTCAGCCCTTCTCGACGTGAGGAAGCCCACTCGCGGCGTGATTTTGCCCATATCAGTTCAAACACGACCCAAAAACCTTCCAAACACCATTTTTGACTTCCAAAATGATTTGTGATGATCCAAAACCCGTTTTTATGCATTGTTAGACATAAATAAACATAAACAAACATAACCCATCTCATAAACTTGAATCATAACATCAAATACATTTCTTAATTCGCCCAAACCCAAATCAAGAACACCAAACTCTAATTTTGACCTAATTGAAGCTTGAACCCGATTTTGTGACCCAAAACAACTTGGGATCAACTAGAAACATGTAAATAAACATAAAATTATGAATAAGGGAGGAGTTTAACTTACCAAATCTTCCACCTAGTGCTTAAACCCGAATTTGACCCGAATGTGATGTTTTCTTACACTTTGAAACCTAAGTTTTTGATATGTTGTTTAGAAGATGAAGATGATTATTATTCTAGTTTTAATCTTGCTTAATTTTCAATATATGAGATAGAAATCTAGAGAGAGTAAGAGATATATGTTTGTGTGTGTTCTTGGAAGAACATAGAAAGAGAAGGAGAAAGAGGGAGATAGAAGGAAGAATGAATGGATGAAAGGGAGGGTGAGGGAAAGATTGGGATAAAGTTGGGTCATGGGTTGGGTAAATGGGTATGGTTTATCCATGGGTTGACCCGTATACCTAACTAGTTTATTCATGCGTCACCTCGTATCGTCTAATATCATTTCGCCCAAACAAATGGTCAATCGACCCGTTAAGCATATTGTACGTCATTAAGTCTCAATTACGCGCAAAGTCAAACGGTCAAAAGTCACAGATGTTACATCATTCCCCCGTTAAAGGAATTTTGTCCCGAAATTCGACAAAACCCTAGTTGTTAAATAAGTTAGGGTACTTAGATCTCATATGGTCTTCTCGCTCACAAATGAACTCGGTTTTACATCTAGCATTCCACCTAACTTGACAATCGTATAGTATTTGTTCCTTAACTCCTTGACCTCTCGATCCAAAATGTCTACCGGCTCCTCAACAAGGTTGAGCTTCTCGATTACTTGTATCTCATTCATAGGCACTTGAAGAGTAAGATCCGCCGAACACTTTCGTAGGTTACAGATAGGCCTGGCAAAATGGGCTGGTCGGGCGGGTTTGGGTAACGGGTCAAAACGGGTGCGGGTCGAAACGGGTGCGGGTCCAAGCGGGTCATTTCAAAAATGCGGGTCAAATGGGTGCGGGTCAAAGCGGGTTGGGTGCGGGTCAACCCGTAAAAAAAGTTTCAATTTTTTTTCCTTGTGTTTCCCACTCATATAATTCATTAGACAAAGTTGATACGAAACTATAACATCAATTATTAATTGTAAAATTCACTTTAATTTTTATTATCAGTATATTATAATTTTATTTATAATCACTGTAATTTTTATATGATGGAAAATTTAAAATATTAAAATCATATTATATTTTTAATAAACTGGAATCCAAAGAACTTCGAATAAGGTTATTTATTGTATTGTATTAAATATACCTAGATACATATTTTGAAGTTAAAATAATAGAATTCAAATCGAAAAGTAAAAAGATATGTAAATAATAGGTATAACAAACAATTTTGTTAGTATATTTACTTTTTCACTTAAATAACAATACAAACTTTAATAATGTTGAGCTTTTAACTCATAAATAAATATTTAATTGTCGAGATATTATTAGCGTTTAAAAAAAATTATTTATTTAAATTTAAAATATAGTAGATAACCGTCATTCTTGCATTTCTTAAAACACATGTCCTATTTTTATTATCACAATTTAATTCATTATATATTTAAAATAATTTATATTTATACATTTAATGAAATAAATTAAATAAAATAGGAGGTAAAAACAAAATGTCTGACAACAGGAAAAGCATGTGCATCACCTCCACAACCTTATCTTCCTTCTAACTTTTTGTTGAAAAAAGAAACTAACTTCTCAGCTACAGGTGTTTCTTACTTGCCATATGCTCCCAAAAATTTTAACAACTTAACATAGATCACTACCCATCATGACATGTTTCTCATACCCGCTTGACCCGCTGCTATCTTTCTAAGTTTGTTAATATTACCCATCATGACCTGTTTCTCAAAATTACATACTACCCAACAAAACCCGCAAAGATAAATTTTTACCCAAATGAACCCAAATCCAGTTCAACGGGTTTAGATTGCCAAGCATAGTTACAGACATGGATCATGTCATGCATGCCACTAAACTTTTGAGGAAGTTCCCATCAATATGTCACCTTGCCAACACGTTCAATGATCTTGAAGGGTCTAACATATCTTGGCTCAAGCTTGCCTGAATCCACAAAACTTATAACACCCTTCTAACGGGATACTTTTAAAGCACATGACCGCTAAATTGAACTCCAAATGGTCCATGCTTCTCATCGGTGTACTACTCCTGTCGTCCACGAGTTACTTGAAATCTCTCCTTGATTTGAGAAGTCATCTTTGTCGTTTCAACTAAAATCCTCGACCCATAAGATGGTTCTCGCCAATCTCTGCTCAAATGAGGGGAGGGCGACATTTCCTACCATGAAGTGCCCTAAAGGGAGCCATCTGAATACTCGCATGTTACTATCGTTATACAACTCAACCAACGGTAAGTACTCTTCTCAATTACCACCAAAATCTATCGCACCAGCTCTCAGCATGACTTCAAGCGTTGCATGGTACTTTCATTTCGTTCCTCCGCTTGAGGATGAAATGTCGTGCTCATGTCGAGTTGAGTATCCATAGTTTGTTGAAAGGCTTTCCAAAAATTTGAGATGAATCGGGTATCTCCATCGACGACGATAGAACCCGCAATTCCTTGCTTAGACACCACTTCTTCAATGTACAAATGCGCCATGGTGTCAAATTTTATCGGTATCGAATGGCTAAGAAATGATCTGACTTCTCCAACCGATCCATAATCACCCAAACAGTATCATGACCCTTGCTTGTCTTTGGCAACTTCGTGATGAAGTTCATTGTGATTCGTTCCCATTTTCTTGAACGAGTTTTACGTCATCCCCAAGTATTCATTTATTCAACTAGTCATATTGCGGTTAAGTCTTTCCCACTCGGAATAATATTAGGTGAAATTAGTTGTAGACAGGTAACACTTATTGTAACGATTTGACATATAGTCAGCGCACTCGTGACGTGTTGCGTCCACTAGTTGGCGGCTCATTCACTGAAGCTAAACTTTTCCTCTCATTTCTGGTCTTCCATCTGATCCTGACGGTACCTCATTCGTGTGATAGACAACGATCTAGCGATCCGTTTAAGGTCGAGAAGATTTGAGAATCGCACTCTATAAGCACTCGAGCTTCTTACATCTTACATGTGACTCGTACTATAGCACTCAATCGGCTCATTGTTCCCATGCTTATTGTAACACCCGACATTTAAAAACATGGGTTTTCAAAAATCTTTCACCTAACGGTGTTAAATTGCGGAAGTAAAGACTGTAAAAGTCAAAACCGATAAAAACATTTCGGTTTCTGCATTTATTTGGTGTTACATGCCATATCAAACATTAGTTCAAATGAAAACCCAACGGTTGCCCAACATAAAACAACCGTTCACACGTCACTACATAAATTCGACATTAAATACGAAATGTAAATAAATGTCTAAAGAAAGAATCATCTATGGGTAGCTAAGGCTCCTGCATTGCATCTACCCAAGCTCACACGTCCTGCATCTAGTTCCATCAAGCTAAACCTGAGGGAACAACCACATTTAAGAAACAAGTGTTAGCTATAAGAATAGCTAAGTAAGATAACACTTAATTTAAAAGCATTTGTCCAATTAAAACAATCTTCATTATTAGACAAGTTTTATTAGGCACAACACACATCACACGTTCACACATGTACTGCATTTCAACTTCATATCTCAATTAGGATGAATCCTTAAATGTGCCTATCCTTCATTATTCACACATTATCACACATATCTTCGTTAACTGCATATAGGTGTAACATAAGATCACACCCGACTAGATGCTTCACCAAAAGGCTAGTCATCTTCGTCGTTAAGGAATGGCAAGCCAATCCAAGAGTAATCCGTATGTGGAGGTTGGTCAAACCCCTCGTATTACTCGCCCTGCATTATAAATACCATGTTGCAAGGAACCACCCAAGCAACAACTACGTTAACACACATGCCCGGCTAAGGCTAGTACGGATTAAGCTTAACACTTTCACTGCATTAGTTTACGAGCTCGATTTCACACATATAGTTTAGGTCCCTGCATTCCTAAACTTTCACACACATATAGTCTAGGTAACACACATTCCTAGACATTCACACATTACTTCATTATGTTTGGATCCTTAAACGTGCAAGTGACATGGCAACCTAGCAAGTCTAGTGAGCTAGATGAACAAGCCACGTATCACACATCAACTACATTTCTACATTTCATGCATAATAAGATACTTCGTAATACTACATAGCTGCATAATAGATCACTACATTAAGCAATACTTCATTTCACTACATTAGGGACTGCATTTCAGGTCCCATGGTCAACTACATAACCCATAATACCTCCCGTGTAACCCCATATGCCCACATGCAATATAAAGATACCAAATGGAAGTATTTATGATTTGAAACCAGCTTTTCGTTGAATCCCCCAGCGTGTCAAAGTAGTGTATCTTACCTCCTTGAAGTCCACACAAAATCAACAACTAGTTACAATGCAAGTAACTATGCTCGTCTACCTATTATTAGTGAACAAGCATTAGACAACTACATACTCACGTTATTAAGTCATAAACTAGACCCCACACACTTTAAAGACTCACTTTAGTTTCAGGTCTAAGCTACGTGTCAAAACGAAGTAACAGTTCAAAAGTATAAACGTTTTGAAAACAGCCTGAGTTGCGCCGCAATGCCCCTCATTGCGCCGCAACATATCTTGTCTGCATTTGGGTTGCGCCGCAACTCGACCCTTTCGTTGCGCCGCAACACTTCATTGCGCGACAACTTATCTTCTCTATTTTCTGGTTGCGCCGCAACTCCCCTTCGACCTCCACTTTTACAAAATCGTTTTCCAATCCATCACGACCCTATACGACTCCAGGTCTAAAATACAGATTCCCAACATCAAAATCCTTCATATTTAGGCCATTGCAAAGCATTTCAACCTTTAATTACATCCTACATGACTTTAATCCATTAAAACCACCTTTAATCATCATTAAGCGATTTCTCAAAACCCCACAATTAATCCTAATGACCTAGATAATCAAAAGGACCAGAAAACAATGAAAATATACCTCCACTACCTGTAGATGACAAAAGGAATGCAAATCTCTTGACAATTCACACCCGAATCACACACAAAAGGACTTTTCGGCTTGCAATTGATGGGAGAAGACTATAGGATGGCTTAGGATCAGTTAGGGCTTGTTTAGAAGAAGTGAAATCTGTAAATAACCTCCTAATGACAGCCCCTAAGCTACTAATCCCGTTTTTGACTTTCCACACATGTCAAAACTAGTCCCTAGACTTCCTAATGCTTCATTACTAGTCACAAACTTCACTAATGACCATATACAACATTAATCCTTCATTAAATGTCACTACATAGACATTAAGCTACATTTCACACACATATATACTACATTAACATTTAGGATTTCAAGCCTCACACATAACACACATTAACTACGTATAAGCATTAAATCCAAACTAGACTTAAGGACACACATAAAGTTGACTTAACGGCATTAGTCAAATATTAAATAAAAGTTTGGGATGTTACAATTTCCTCCCCCTTAAGAGGATTCCGTCCCCGGAATCTCATCAGTTAGGAACAACTCGGGATATTTCTCCTTCATTACTGCTTCAGTTTCCCAAGTCAAGCTTTCTCCATGATTATGCTTCCACTTTATCAAGACAAGATCTATCACTTTCCTGCGTAACTTCTTTTGCTTCCTTCCAAGTATCGCCACCGGTTCATCAACCATTCTCTTCATTGGGTCAATGCTCACATCTTGAATTGGAATCACACTTGACTCCTCGGCTAGACACTTCCTTAGGTAGGATACATGGAAGGTGTTGTGAATTCCATCCAATTCTGGAGGCAATTCCAACTGATATGCTAGATCTTTTATGCGTTTCAACACTTTGAAAGGTCCAATG
The DNA here is from genome assembly GCA_034093135.1 of Erigeron breviscapus. Taxonomy (NCBI): domain Eukaryota; kingdom Viridiplantae; phylum Streptophyta; class Magnoliopsida; order Asterales; family Asteraceae; genus Erigeron; species Erigeron breviscapus. Next base: position 16,875,077 of record CM067170.1, read on the forward strand.
AATCTTGGACTCAACTTTCCCTTCTTTCCAAATCGGATTACTCCTTTCCAAGGTGATACTTTCAGCATCACTAAATCACCAACATTAAACTCAATCGGTCTCCTTTTCTTATCTGCATATGTCTTCTGCCTTTCTCTCGCCACACGTAAAGCTTCTTTAGCTACATTAACCTTCTCCGCGGTGACTTCAACAATTTCAGGACCGGTTAACTGCTTTTCACCGGGTTCCATCCAACAACTTGGAGTCCTACATTTCCTTCCATACAACATTTCAAATGGTGGCATACCAATACTAGCATGGTGACTATTATTATAAGCAAACTCAATCAACTTCAAGTGATCATCCCATGCTCCACCATATTCAAGTACACACGTTCTCAACATATCCTCCAAGGTTTGAATGGTTCTCTCACTTTGCCCATCGGTTTGAGGATGATAGGCGGTACTCAAATTTATTCTACTACCCAACTCCCGTTGAAGACCCTTCCAAAAATTAGACACAAATCTAGAGTCTCTATCCGAAACAATAGACAAAGGAACTCCATGCTTTGAAACTACTTCATCAATATAGATCTTAGCCATCTTCGTTAGTGGCACATTTTGTCGGGTAGCTAGAAAATGAGCACTCTTCGTTAATCTATCTACAATCACCCAAATCATATCATTCCCTTTCGGCGTTTTAGGTAGCTTCGTTACAAAGTCCATGGTAATATGATCCCATTTCCACTCGGGAATGTCTAATTGATGCAACAAACCATACGGCTTTTGATGGTCCGTTTTCACACGTGCACACGTCAAACACTTTGCTACAAAATGAGCTACTTCTCCTTTGATATCCGGCCACCAATAAATCGGCTTCAAATCTGCATACATTTTGGTGACACCGGGATGAACCGAATATCTACTTCTATGGGCTTCCTCAAGGATTAATTCTCGGTTACCACCAAGCAATGGCACCCAAATTCGACCCTTGTATGTTTTGAACCCACGGCTATTAGTCTCCATCACAAGACGTTTCTTCTTTCCAATACTCTCGTTATCAATATTATCCTTCATTAACGCCCTCTCTTGTGCTTCTTTAATTCGATCTAATAGACCCGACTTGGCTTGAACTTGCATGCTCATCAACTTCAAGAAGAACTTTGCACCTTCCTACTTAGTGCATCCGCCACTACATTGGCTTTACCCGGATGGTATTTGATTTCACAATCATAATCCTTAAGTAGTTCCATCCACCTTCTTTGTCTCACATTCATCTCCTTCTGAGTAAACATATATTGTAAACTCTTATGATCGGTATACAAAGTGCATTTAGTGCCATAAAGATAATGTCTCCACAATTTCAATGCAAATACTACCGCCGCCAACTCAAGATCATGGGTCGGGTAATTCTTCGCATGTGGCTTCAACTGGCGTGAAGCATATGCAATCACCTTGTCCCTCTGAATTAGGACACAGCCCAAACCCGTAATAGAAGCATCACTATACACAACCAAATCATCCGTACCTTCAGGCAAGGCAAGGATAGGAGCTTCACACAACTTCTTTTTCAACGTTTGGAATGCATTCTCCTGCTTTTCAGTCCACTCGTACTTCACACCCTTCTTTGTTAATTCCGTCATAGGCTTGGCTATTCGGGAAATCCTGAATAAACCTTCTATAATACCCAGCCAAACCAAGAAAACTTTTGATCTCCGTGGGAGTCTTTGGCTGCTCCCACTTTGAAACGGCTTCAATCTTTGAAGGATCTACTTTAATTCCTTCTGAAGAGATAACATGACCAAGAAACTGCACTTCTCTAAGCCAAAACTCACATTTAGAAAACTTGGCATACAACTTCTTCTCCCTTAACACCTCCAAAACTGCTTTCAAGTGCTCACGGTGCTCATCTTCTGACTTAGAACTAGATGCCCAACAAACTTCAATTTCTCCATGAAAGAATGTGCATATTCAGAAATTGCACCGGGCTTTGCAACCAACGATCTAAACTCCTTTTCAATCAGTCTTAACTCACGAGTTCCACATACTCCTCTAGAAACTTCTCCTTAAATGTTCCCCAAGGCATAACTGCAAGTACCTCAGGAGCCATAGAAACTGTAGTAGCCCTCCACCAATTACGGGCATTCTTCTTCAACATCCTACTTGCACACAAAACCTTCATGTCATCAGGACAATAGCATGAAGCAAAGACCACCTCAATGTCTTCTATCCACTCCATGGCACCCACTGCATTCTGAGTACCATCAAAGTCTTTAGCCCCACATTTCTGAAAACTCTCATACTTAAATTTGTTACGAGGAGCAACCACACGAGGCTCCACTACATTTCCACCACCATTCACAGCAACAACATTTTCAGGAGCAACCTGAGACCTCACATTTGATGGCTCGGCTTCATTAGGGGGATTGGAATAGTTTCCCTCCGTGTGCTCATCCCTACGCAAGTTAGCTTCTCTTTCAGCGTCTCTTTCGGCCCTTACCTGAGCCAATTCCTCCTCGTTCCTCCTTAAAAGAGCTCGAACAACCCTCAATTCCTCAAACATTTCAGCTTGTGTAGGAATCTGCTCGATCACTGGGTTTGCCCTATAAATTTCTGACCTTGTGGGTTGTGCACCCGGAAGTGGCCTTCAAGGAGGACTTGGGTTAACTCCATTTCCTTCCCCATTTCCATACGCGGAGCACCACTAGCATTAGCTAGGCATCCTACTTAAGCCTAACTTATTCCTCATCGGTCTAAGTCCAAAATCCTACGGCATAAGTCGAATTTTGGTTCACTTAAACCATTTCTCTGATACCAACTTGTAACACCCGACGTTTAAAAATATGGGTTTCCAAAAATCTTTCACCTAACGGTGTTAAATTGCGGAAGTAAAGACTGTAAAAGTCAAAACCGATAAAAACATTTCGGTTTCTGCATTTAGTTGGTGTTACATGCCATATCAAACAATAGGTCAAATGAAAACCCAACGGTTGCCCAACATAAAACAACCGTTCACACGTCACTACATAAATTCGACATTAAATACGAAATGTAAATAAATTTCTAAAGAAAGAATCATCTAAGGGTAGCTAAGGCTCCTGCATTGCATCTACCCAAGCTCACACGTCCTGCATCTAGTTTCCACCAAGCTAAACCTGAGGGAACAACCACATTAAGAAACAAGTGTTAGCTATAAGAATAGCTAAGTAAGATAACACTTAATTTAAAAGCATTTGTCCAATTAAAACATTTCTTCATTATTAGACAAGCTTATTTAGGCACATCACACATCACACGTTCACACATGACTGCATATCAACTTCATCTCAATTAGGATGAATCACCCTAAATGTGCCTATCCTTCATTAAATTCACACATTATCACACATATCTTCGTTAACTGCATATAAGTGTAACATAAGTCACACCCGACTAGATGTTTCACCAAAAGGCTAGTCATACTTCGTCGTTAAGGAATGGCAAGCCAATCCAAGAGTAATCCGTATGCGGAGGTTGGTCAAACCCCTCGTATTACTCGCCCTGCATTATAATGACCATGTTGCAAGGAGCCACCCAAGCAACAACTACGTTAACGCACTCGTCCGGCTAAGACTAGTACGGGTTAAGCTTAACACTTTCCCTGCATTAGTTTACGAGCTCGGTTTCACACATATAGTTTAGGTCCCTGCATTCCTAAACTTTCACACACATATAGTCTAGATAACACACATTCCTAGACATTCACACACTTTACTTCATTACGTTTGGATCCTTAAACGTGCAAGTGACATGGCAACCTAGCAAGTCTAGTGAGCTAGATGAACAAGCCACGTATCACACATCAACTACATTTCTACATTTCATGCATATAAGATACTTCGTAATATTACATAAACTGCATAACAGATACACTACATTAAGCAATACTTCATTTCACTACATTAGGGACTGCATTTCAGGTCTCATGGTCAACTACATAACCCATAATACCTCCCGTGTAACCCCATATGCCCACATGCAATATAAAGATACCAAATGGAAGTATTTATGATTTGAAACCAGCTTTTCGTTGAATCCCCAGCGTGTCAAAGTAGTGTATCTTACCTCGGCGTAGTCCACAACAATCAATCAACTAGTTACAATGCAAGTAACTATGCTCGTCTACCTATAATTAGTGAACAAGCAGTAGACAACTACATTCTCACGTTATTAAGGTCAATAGCTAGACCCACACATTAATGACTCACTTTAGTTTCAGGTCTAATCTATGTGTCAAAACGAAGTTACGATTTAAAAGTATAAACGTTTTGAAAACAGTCTGAGTTGCGCCGCAATGCCCCTCATTGCGCCGCAGCTTATCTTGTCTGCATTTGGGTTGCGCCGCAACTCGACCCTTTCGTTGCGCCGCAGTACACTTCATTGCGCGACAACTTATCTTCTCTATTTTCTGGTTGCGCCGCAACTCCCCTTCGACCTCCACTTTTACAAAATCGTTTTCCAATCCATCACGACCCTATACGACTCCAGGTCTTAATTATAGGTTTCCAACATCAAAATCCTTCATATTTAGGCCATTGCAAAGCATTTCAACCTTTAATTACATCCTACATGACTTTAATCCATTAAAACCACCTTTAATCATCATTAAGCGATTTCTCAAAACCCCACAATTAATCCTAATGACCTAGATAATCAAAAGGACCAGAAAACAATGAAATTATACCTCCACTACCTGTAGATGACAAAAGGAATGCAAATCTCTTGACAATTCACACCCGAATCACACACAAAAGGACTTTTCGGCTTGCAATTGATGGGAGAAGACTATGGATGGCTTAGGATCAGTTAGGGCTTGTTTAGAAGAAGTGAGATCTGCAAATAACCTCCTAATGACAGCCTCTAAGCTACTAATCCCGTTTTTGACTTTCCACACATGTCAAAACTAGTCCCTAGACTTCCTAATGCTTCATTACTAGTCACAAACTTCACTAATGACCATATACAACATTAATCCTTCATTAAATGTCACTACATAGACATTAAGCTACATTTCACACACATTTATACTACATTAACATTTAGGATTTCAAGCCTCACACATAACACACATTAACTACGTATAAGCATTAAATCCAAACTAGACTTAACGACACACATAAAGTTGACTTAACGACATTAGTCAAATATTAAATAAAAAGTTTGGGATGTTACAATTTCCCCCTTAAGAGGATTCCGTCCCCGGAATCATCATTAAGGAACAACTCGGGATATTTCTCCTTCATTACTGCTTCAGTTTCCCAAGTCAAGCTTTCTCCATGATTATGCTTCCACTTTATCAAGACAAGATCTATCACTTTCTTGCGTAACTTCTTTTGCTTCCTTCCAAGTATTGCCACCGGTTCTTCAACCATTTTCTTCATTGGGTCAATGCTCACATCTTGAATTGGAATCACACTTGACTCCTCGGCTAGACACTTCCTTAGGTAGGATACATGAAAGGTGTTGTGAATTCCATCCAATTCTGGAGGTAATTCCAACTGATACGCTACGATCTTTTATGCGTTTCAATACTTTAAAAGGTCCAATGAATCTTGGACTCAACTTTCCCTTCTTTCCAAATCGGATTACTCCTTTCCATGGTGACACTTTCAGCATCACTAAGTCACCTACATTAAACTCCATTGGTCTCCTTTTCTTATCTGCATAGGTTTTCTGCCTTTCTCTGGCCACACGTAAAGCTTCTTTAGCTACATTAACTTTCTCAGCGGAGATTTCAATAATTTCGGGACCGGTCAACTGCTTTTCACCGGGCTCCATCCAACAACTTGGAGTCCTACACCTCCTTCCATATAACATCTCAAATGGTGGCATTCCAATGCTTGCATGGTGACTATTATTATAAGCAAATTCAATCAACTTCAAGTGTTCATCCCATGCTCCACCGTATTCAAGTACACGTTCTCAACATATCCTCCAAGGTTTGAATGGTTCTCTCACTTTGCCCATCGGTTTGGGGATGATAGGCGGTACTCAAATTTATTCTACTACCCAACTCCAGTTGAAGACCCTTCCAAAAGTTTGACACAAACCTCGAGTCTCGATCCGAAACAATAGACAAAGGAACTCCATGCTTTGAAACTACTTCATCAATATAGATCTTAGCCATCTTCGTTAGTGGCACATTTTGTCGGGTAGCTAGAAAATGAGCACTCTTCGTAAATCTATCTACAATCACCCAAATCATATCATTCCCTTTCGGCGTTTTAGGTAGCTTCGTTACAAAGTCCATGGTAATATGATCCCATTTCCACTCGGGAATGTCTAATTGATGCAACAAACCATACGGCTTTTGATGGTCCGTTTTCACACGTGCACACGTCAAACACTTTGCTACAAAATGAGCTACTCTCCTTTAATATCCGGCCACCAATAAATCGGCTTCAAATCTGCATACATTTTGGTGACACCGGGATGAATCGAATATCTACTTCTATGGGCTTCCTCAAGGATCAATTCTCGGTTACCACCAAGCAATGGCACCCAAATTCGACCCTTGTATGTTTTGAACCCACGGGCTATTAGTCTCCATCACAAGACGTTTCTTCTTTCCAATGCTTTCTTTGTCAATGTTATCCTTCATTAATGCCCTCGCTTGTGCTTCTTTAATTCGATCAAGTAGCCTCGACTTGGCTTGAACTTGCATGCTCATCAACTTACAAGAAGAACTTTGCACTTTCCTACTTAGTGCATCCGCCACTACATTGGCTTTACCCGGATGGTATTTGATTTCACAATCATAATCCTTAAGTAGTTCCATCCACCTTCTTTGTCTCACACTCATCTCCTTCTGAGTAAACATATATTGTAAACTCTTATGATCGGTATACAAAGTGCATTTAGTGCCATAAAGATAATGTCTCCACAATTTCAATGCAAATACTACCGCCGCCAACTCAAGATCATGGGTCGGGTAATTCTTCTCATGTGGCTTCAACTGGCGTGAAGCATAGGCAATCACATTGTCCCTCTACATAAGGACACAACCCAAACCTGTAATAGAAACATCACTATATACTACAAAATCATCAGTACCTTCAGGCAAGGCAAGGATAGGAGCTTCACACAACTTCTTTTTCAACGTTTGAAATGCATTTTCCTGCTTTTCAGTCCACTCGTACTTCACACCCTTCTTTGTTAATTCCGTCATAGGCTTGGCTATTCGGGAGAAATCCTGAATAAACCTTCTATAATACCCAGCCAAACCAAGAAAACTTTTGATCTCCGTGGGAGTCTTTGGCTGCTCCCACTTTGAAACGGCTTCAATCTTTGAAGGATCTACTTTAATTCCTTCTGAAGAGATAACATGACCAAGAAACTGCACTTCTCGAAGCCAAAACTCACATTTAGAAAACTTGGCATACAACTTCTTCTCCCTTAACACCTCCAAAACTGCTTTCAAATGCTCACGATGCTCATCTTCTGACTTAGAACTAGATGCCCAACAAACTTCAATTTCTCCATGAAAGAATGTGCATATTCAGAAATTACACCGGGCTTTGCAACCAACGATCTAAACTCCTTTTCAATCAGTCTTAACTCACGAGTTCCCACATACTCCTCTAGAAACTTTCCTTAAATATTCCCCAAGGCATAACTGCAAGTACCTCAGGAGCCATAGACACTGTAGTAGCCCTCCACCAATTACGGGCATTCTTCTTCAACATCCTACTTGCACACAAAACCTTCATGTCATCAGGACAGTAGCAAGAGGCAAACACCACCTCAATGTCCTCAATCCACTCCATAGCACCAACTACATTCTGGGTACCATCAAAATCTTTAGCACCACATTTCTGAAAACTCTCATACTTAAAATTTGTGGTACGAGGAGCAATCACCACACGAGGCTCCACTACATTTCCACCACCATTCACACCTGCAACAACATTTTCAGGAGCAACCTGAGACCTCACATTTGATGGCTCGGCTTCATTAGGGGGATTGGAATAGTTTCCCTCCGTGTGCTCATCCCTACGCAAGTTAGCTTCTCTTTCAGCGTCTCTTTCGGCCCTTACCTGAGCCAATTCCTCCTCGTTCCTCCTTAAAAGAGCTCGAACAACCCTCAATTCCTCAAACATTTCAGCTTGTGTAGGAATCTGCTCGATCACTGGGTTTGCCCTATAAATTTCTGACCTTGTGGGTTGTGCACCCGGAAGTGGCCTTCAAGGAGGACTTGGGTTAACTCCATTTCCTTCCCCATTTCCATACGCGGAGCACCACTAGCATTAGCTCCGTCCCGTTGACTGTTAGAACGAGTATTTGCCATCTTTCTACAAGGCAATGATGACGGTTAGCGAGAGTTAAAGTGAGACAACATATATTAAGGCTATACTTCATTTAACTACATTATCACACATATTAACAAGCCTTAAATCACACTCTCACTCACTCCCCAACCCGTCTTAGAGCATTTCACTTCATTGGCTAGGCATCCTACTTAAGCCTAACCTACTTCTCATCGGTCTAAGTCCAAAATCCTACGGTTAAGGTCAAATTTTGGTTCACTTAAACCTGTCTCTAATACCAACTTGTAACACCCGACATTTAAAAATATGGGTTTTCAAAAATCTTTCACCTAACGGTGTTAAATTGCGGAAGAAAAGACTGTAAAAGTCAAAACCGATAAAAACATTTCGGTTTCTGCATTTAGTTGGTGTTACATGCCATATCAAACAATAGTCAAATGAAAACCCAACGGTTGCCCAACATAAAACAACCGTTCACACGTCACTACATAAATTCGACATTAAATACGAAATGTAAATAAATGTCTAAAGAAAGAATCATCTATAGGTAGCTAAGGCTCCTGCATTGCATCTACCCAAGCTCACACGTCCTGCATCTAGTTCCATCAAGCTAAACCTGAGGGAACAACCACATTAAGAAACAAGTGTTAGCTATAAGAATAGCTAAGTAAGATAACACTTAATTAAAGCATTTGTCCAATTAAAACAATCTTCATTATTAGACAAGTTTTATTAGGCACAACACACATCACACGTTCACACATAACTGCATATCAACTTCATATCAATTAGGATGAATCCCCCTAATTGTGCCTATCCTTCATTATTCACACATTATCACACATATCTTCGTTAACTGCATATAAGTGTAACATAAGTCACACCCGACTAGATGCTTCACCAAAAGGCTAGTCATACTTCGTCGTTAAGGAATGGCAAGCCAATCCAAGAGTAATCCGTATGTGGAGGTTGGTCAAACCCCTCGTATTCCTCGCCCTGCATTATAATGACCATGTTGCAAGGAGCCACCCAAGCAACAACTACGTAACGCACTCGTCCGGCTAAGACAAGTACGGGTTAAGCTTAACACTTCCCTGCATTAGTTTACGAGCTCGGTTTCACACATATAGTTTGGGTCCCTGCATTCCCAAACATTCACACACATATAGTCTAGATAACTGTTGGAATATATAACTAAATATCATTATTCACGAGTACGCAACGGAAGCAAATCAAACCATGTAATCAAATAATTAACCTTGAAATAGGATTAAGGAATACCTCTTAATGTAGATGATAAAGTAAAGAAACTTTAAAAGGATTTGAAGTAAATCCCTCTACGATTGCACACACGATCCACCGATATAGGTGTGCTAGCACTTGATCACGAACCGAGCAACCTTTGGCTTGATCTCCTTCTACAAAACCGAAAACCAAGAACCCAAAGGGTTTTCCCTTGGTTTGGCCGTCCCAAAGAAGAGAGGAGGAGGAGGAGATGAGAGGTTTAGGGAGTTACAATTCTCTTTTTGTAGTTTTTGTTCAAGAAAACCATAAGGCTACCTTTATGTATTTATAGGTAGAATTAAACTTGGCCATCAAGTTTAGGGTTTCACTAGGAAACCTAGTAGGGAGGCCGGCCCCCTTTATGCTTTTCTAGAATCTTCCCTAATCGTTTTATCTCCTTACTTTAACGACCGTTAGCTAGTAACCGTTAAATATTAACGACCGTTCGTTAACTTATTCGTGATCCATATTAATTAATAATCAATTAATATTAACTATATTTGAATCGAGACGTGTGACCCCGTAGGCTTAAATCATTTCCGGACATACGTTCATTTTACGTGATCACATACTAACAGCTCCCACTTGAGCTCGTAACAAATGAAGGTAATAACATTGGTTAGCGTCTAGCAACACGCCAATGCTCCCAGAAATATTTAAGTATAGTTTCTTAAAGTATATTTAAATGGTTGAGTCATTTATTATCCCTTTGTTCAGATACCGTGTTAAACATGAATATGGATCAATGTCATTTCATGATTTAACGATTCTGTTTCTCATTTCATCACTACTTAAGATTACCAAACATAATCCAAACACATCTGGATTCATTTGGACATGGCCATGTAAACATCTTAAATATCCCAATGAGGGGCCCAATGGTATCATTCTGCAACTATTAGTTGGAGGAACAAATCCTGTATTGACTACACGTGTCAGTCATCATACTTCACTACACTTTCTGAAAATAGCCCTTTATGTACTCCCTTATTCAGGAGAGTTAGAACTATATCAAGTAAGTGCAATCCATACATGCTGACCTGCTTGTATCTCAAGTCAAAGGATCAATAAAGTAACCATTTATGAATTTCACTTAATGACGCCGATCCATAAAGTGATAAATTCGTTAGTGGGGTAGTCCGATATGCATCATATGGATACCATGTGAGTTTGGTGGGACCAGCCATTATATATTCAAATAATATAACCAATCGCTCAGATTTGTCTTAGTTTAATTATATTCCCATATAATTAATCGACAATGGACAATTTAGAATATTTAATAAAATATTCAAGGATTAAACATGCAAATATAGGATACAATTAATATTAAATGAAATCAAACATATCAAGTACTTTATTTCATTATGAAAAATATAAATTGTTTAACATCCCTTATCCAAATACCGAAACAACAGATTTACATGAAATAACTAGCTAATTTAAGTCCTATGCCCTCGGCATGCCTTTCAAGCTTGGGCCTAGCCAAAGCTTTTGTGAAAGGATCAGCTAAGTTAAAATCTGTGTGAACTTTGAGTAATTTGATCTCTCCTAGTTCGATCTGCTCACGAACATAGTGATATCTTCTAGCATAATGTCTGGCACCTTTATGAGCTCCGGGCTCGTTGGCAATGATTAATGCACCAGTGTTATCACAGTACATATCAGTGGGTAAGTCACTCGAGGGATCACGTCAAGCCCGCTAATGAACTTCCTTATCCAGACTGCTTCCATTGCAGCTTCTGAGGGCAATGTACTCAGACTCTGTTGCAGACATGGCAACTGTGGTTTGCTTTTAGCTCATAGCATTCCACCGTGCCTTCATTTAAATAATGAAGACGTATCCCGACTGATATTTTGAATCATCTTTATCAGTCTGAAATCTAACATCACAGTATCTATTCACTTTGAATTCTGGATCAGAATTTCTTCCATACACCAAGAATAATTCTTTAGTAGCACACATGTACTTAAGAATATTCTTTATCAGCAATCCAATGATCCTCTCCAGGATTTTGCTGATAATGGTTAACTATATTTTGCGCGAACGCAATATTAGGTCTAGTGCATCTTACCGCATACATGATAGATCCCACCGTCGAAGCATAAGGAACTCTTTGCATACGCTCCACCTCATTAGGTGTAGAAGCACCGTTCTTGCTAGATAAATTAAGTCCTTGCATGAGTGACCTTATCAATATAAGCACTTTGACTTAGTCCAATTAACCGCTTTGATCTATCTCGGTAGATCTTGATTCCAAGAATAAATGCCGCTTCTCCTAAATCTTTCATGGCAAAACACTTTCCAAGATGGGATTTAACATCTTGCAACATTGGAATGTGTTTTCCTATGATCAATATGTCATCAACATATAAGACAAGGAAAGTAACATTACTCCCACTAGCTTTGCGATATACACATGGCTCATCAGGATTTTGAACGAAACCAAACTTTTTGATTTCTTCATCAAACCGTTTATTCCAACTTCTTGATGCTTGCTTTAGTCCATAAATAGACCTTTGAAGCTTGCATACTTTGTTGGGATGTTTTGGATCAATAAAACCTTCAGGTTGATCTATATAGACTTCTTCATCCAAGTAACCATTTAAGAAGGCAGTCTTAACATCCATTTGCCATATCTCAAAGTCATAGTACGCAGCTATGGCTAAGATGATCCTAATAGCTCTAATGTCCGCAACGGAAAAAAAGTCTCCTCATAATCAACTCCATAAAGTTGAGTATAACCTTTCGCCACAAGACGAGCTTTATAGGTATGTACATTTCCATCCATGTCCGTCTTCTTCTTGAAGATCCACTTACACCCAACAGTTTGAGCATTTTGTGGAAGATCAACCAAGCTCCAGACTTGATTGTCTTTCATGGATTTCATTTCCACCTTCGTAGCTTCAAGCCATTTTTCAGATTCCGGATCTGATAATGCAGCTTTGAAATTTGGAGGCTCATCGAGATCTCCTAAAACGTTTTCTTCTACCATCAGACATAATCTGTCAGTAGGACGTCTTGTCCTTTCGGACCTACGAAGTGGAATCGCTTCATTATCATCGACTTAAGGTTCATCACTTTGAACATTTTCCCCCCCAAGTTGATGATTGCTAGGAGCTTCAGAAGGTGACACATCTTCCTCTTGAGTCTCATCAAGTTCTACAACCCTCCCACTGTTCGGTTGAGCTAAGTTCTTTTCAAAGAATTCAGCATATCAAGCAACGCGAACAGTGTTTTTGACGGGATCATAGAAGTCGTAACCCATCGTTTCCTTAGGGTATCCGACAAAGATGTACTTAGTAGTTCTGGATTCAAGTTTGTCAGGTGTATCGCGCTTCACAAGTGCCTCACATCCCCAGACTCTTAAGTAAGACAGATTAGGGACATCTCCATGCCATAATTCATATGGTGTCATGTCAACCTTCTTGGTTGGAACCATATTGAGAATGCGTATAGCAGTCTCTAGAGCATAATCCCAAAACGAAAATGGGAGAGTCGTAAGGGTCATCATAGATCTCACCATGTCTAGCAAGGTTCGATTTCTCCTTTCAGACACTCCATTATGTTGAGGAGTGTATGGAGGAGTAAACTGTTGGACAATTCCACACGCTTTTAGATAATCCTTAAACTCTTGGCTTAAGTATTCACCACCTCGATCCGAACGAAGAATCTTGATGGTTTTGCCGAGTTGATTTTCTACTTCATTTTTAAACTCTTTGAATGTTTCAAACACTTCATGTTTATGTTTAAGCAAGTAAACATAACCATAACGACTGAAATCATCCATAAAAATGATAAAGTAGCTAGCATCTTTCCTTGACTTATGTCTAAATCGGCTACATACATCCGAATGTATTAGTCAAAGTAGTTCCTTAGCCTTTTCTGATTTTATGCGAAAAAGGTATTCTTGTCATCTTGCCGAAAACACAAGACATGCATTTTTCAAATGATTCATCATTTGATTGTAAGATCCCTTTACGTTGAAGTCTTTCAATTCTTTTCTTGCTAACGACAATTCAAAAGACACGCATTTATCAAATGATTCATCATTTGATTTGTAAGATTTTTTCACATTGAAGACTTTTAATGCGTTTCTTGTCAAAACCACGCATTTTTCAAATGATTCATCATTTGATTTGTAAGAATTCTTCACATTGAGACTTTTAATGCGTTTCTTGTCAAAACCACACATTTTTCAAATGATTCATCATTTGATTTGTAAGAATTCTTCACGTTGAAGTCTTTAAATGCGTTTCTTGACAAAATTAAACAAGATGACAATGTCAAAGATAGATAGAGTCCAAGTTAACTTGACTCTTTTGCTATTGAATTATCATTTGAATCTCATCAACACTTATAATTCAGTTAAGAAGATACTTGAAGAACTGGTTAAACCAACTTGCTTCTTCTTCTTGTTCAACTCAGCTAGATACTTAGGACAATTCCTTTTCCAGTGTCTCACTTTAGCATAGTGATGACAAGACTGGTCTTTAGCCGTATGCTCCTTTTTCCAAAGGGTCTTTTAAGGTTTTGAGACTAAATACTTTGTTTTCTCTTACCAAAGTTCTTGCCCTTAGCTTTACGGTTGTTTTGCTTTCTAAACCATTCCCCCTTGATCATAAGAACTTGGGGTATCTCAAATTTCTTAGGAAGGTTTTCCTCATACTCAATCAACTTGATTATGAAGTCCAACTTATGCTATGCAAATTGTAATTGTGCACAAACTTCTCAAAGTCTCTTATGCCAATAACAATCGGCAGAAGATACGCATAGTTTAACCTTTCCAAAATGCTCAAAGTAACTCTTCATCTTGAGTACACGAGCATTCACCGGTTTCCCATACTCGTGTTCAAGTTATGGAGTTACTCAATTAGCTCAAGTAATTTCAACTCCAACTTTTTTTCCGTACATAGACTTGAGTTATTTGATCATATCACATGGATTTTGCAATCCGAATTGCTTTTTGAAGCTCGGAGACATGCTTCTAGCATCAAATAAGCAACCTCAATATGTCTATAGTACTGAGTATTTTATGCTTCCCACTGCAAAGCAGTGGCATTCGCATTAGGAATAGCGATATCTGAGTTTCAATGACACGGGTTTTCTTTTCAACTTTTAGAACAATTCTCTATTGACAAAACAACCATTGAAATTGGTTTTAGAAAGTTTTCCCTTTCTAGCATCGACTTGAAAGCCGATTGGTGTATGTTTTGTGAAGGATTTGTTGCCTTTTACAAAACAGATTCAAGTTCAATTATCGGTATTTTCGATAATAATCCTTAAGAAATATAATTTACCCATGTTAAATTCATTTAACAATTAATTTCATTAAGGCTAGGATCCCATTGACATACAATCATTTCATCAGTTGATCTGCTAGAAATGATGTACTCAAAAGGTAAGTGACGAGCAGTAATTGCATTACATGTGCAATTCCTAGTAAGAATGGGACCTACAAATGACACTTGATTCATCAAGTGATTTGTAGTCATGTTTTGTCCCATCTTTTGCCACGGGTCAAAGTTTCACCGCTTAACTCGCTTTAAGTTATCCAACCAAGAACGCACAAATTTGTCCACCACTGTGTAGCAGTGAGTGGGATCTGCCATGCAACTGCCATTTCACCACTGTGTACCAGTGAGTAAAACAACAGCCACAAGTGTCCTTTGCGAGTTGGAAGGCAATGACTTAAGTTTATTGGGTCAATCAATTTGATGTGTGATCAAAAGTTATGTTTGAAGATTCATGCATATCTTCTAAACATAATATGTTTATAAAACTCATTTTTATTGCCTTTAAATAGAAAAGAGCTCGGTAGCTCCATTTGAACGCACAAAGAAGCGCAAGGGCAAAGGTTTGCGATGGACGCAATTAAAAACCCGCCCTTTTAGGAGGCTAGCGCACTCCGACTTATACCTCTCTTAGAGTTTGTTCAAATGGGTGAGCCGGTGTATCTTTTGATTTTAGGGCACCAATTTTATAAACAAAATCATTATTTCAATTAATTTAGTCAAGTTTAATTTTCGAAAAACAATTTTGCACACAATTTTCTTAAAGGGCAAAACTAAACATACTAAATATAAACACGTAACAATTAAGTATCCATCCTCGGTTAGGCCACTATGGTTTAAGATTGGCTCCCCTTTCTCAAGGAAAAGGACCACATACATCAAGTAAACTTGATTGCGTAAGCCAAAATTTAATAACAAATTTATCACATAAACACATAAGGTGCAGATTTGAAAATCCAGCAGCTTCACGACCCATTTAGGCCTAGAGGATGGCCGAACTGGACTTAGCACAGAACTACAAAGTTGTAGCCCTATGAGTCAAGTATCTATTCAAAGGACGACTTCTAA
The DNA here is from genome assembly GCA_034093135.1 of Erigeron breviscapus. Classification (NCBI taxonomy): domain Eukaryota; kingdom Viridiplantae; phylum Streptophyta; class Magnoliopsida; order Asterales; family Asteraceae; genus Erigeron; species Erigeron breviscapus. The sequence goes on from CM067170.1 coordinate 16,891,008, forward strand.
CTCCTTACGGATTAAAAGATATGATCGTTTTAGTGGACTGGTGTCAAGCAGCAACATTAATATATAATTATCACATTGTCAAACAATTAATTATTTTAATTATCCACCTAAAAGACCTAGTGATCAAGTAATTTTATCATTATAACTAAGTAATAATCATGAATCAATTGCATGTAAAAACTCATGATTATTACTTCTTTTTAACAATTAAAATAGAGGTAATCCATAAACGCATGCAATTAACACATTAATCATGCAATAAATCAAAACTTGCAATTTGGGTTTCCTAAATTTTTTTTTTTATTTCCAGATTTTCGAATTGGGGTTTATCAAAAAAAATAATTTTATTGTTTATTTCATTATTTTATTACAATTAAACCAATTAATTAATAAAATAATCAAAATAATTACATAAAAAATTCGAAAAATATGAAACCTTAACCCCCCTTCAAGTTTTGATTTTTAGGTAATTAAAAATCACATGGGTGGCTCTGATACCACTGTTGGAATATATAACTAAATATCATTATTCACGAGTACGCAACGGAAACAAATCAAACCATGTAATCAAATAATTAACCTTGAAATAGGATTAAGGAATACCTCTTAATGTAGATGATAAAGTAAAGAAACTTTAAAAGGATTTAAAGTAAATCCCTCTACGATTGCACACACGATCCACCGATATAGGTGTGCTAGCACTTGATCACGAACCGAGCAACCTTTGGCTTGATCTCCTTCTTCAAAACCGAAAACCAAGAAACCAAAGGGTTTTCCCTTGGTTTGGCCGTCCCAAAGAAGAGAGGATGAGGAGGAGATGAGAGGTTTAGGGAGTTACAATTCTCTTTTTTTGTAGTTTTTGTTCAACAAAACCATAAGGCTACCTATATGTATTTATAGGTAGAATTAAACTTGGCCATCAAGTTTAGGGTTTCACTAGGAAACCTAGTAGGGAGGTCGGCCCCCTTTATGCTTTTCTAGAATCTTTCCTAATCGTTTTATCTCCTTACTTTAACGACCGTTAGCTAGTAACCGTTAAATATTAACGACCGTTCGTTAACTTATTCGTGATCCATATTAATTAATAAATCAGTTAATATTAACTATATTTGAATCGAGACGTGTGACCCCATAGGCTTAAATCATTTCTAGACATACGTTCATTTTACGTGATCACATACTAACATAACACACATTCCTAGACTTTTACATACTTTATCTTCATTCATTTGGATCCTTAAACGTGCAATTGACATGGCAACCTAATAAGTCTAGTGAGCTAGGTGTACAAGCCATGTAAGCATGCATATATCATTTCTACATTTCATGCATAATAAGATACTTCATTATACTACATAACTGCATAATAGATCACTACATTAGGCAATACTTCATTCTTCTACATTAGGGACTGCATTTCAGGTCTCATGGTCAACTACATACCCATAATACCTCCCGTGTAACCCCATATGCCCACATGCAATATAAAGATACCAAATGGAAGTATTTATGATTTGAAACCAGCTTTTCGTTGAATCCCCCAGCGTGTCAAAGTAGTGTATCTTACCTCGGCGTAGTCACACAATCAACAACTAGTCACTGTGTAAAGCAACTATGCTCGTCTACCTATATTAGTAAACGATCATTAGACAACTACATACTCACGTCATTAAGATCAACTAGACCCCACACACTTTAAAGACTCACTTTAGTTTCAGGTCTAAGCTACGTGTCAAAACGAAGTAACAGTTCAAAAGTATAAACGTTTTGAAAACAGCCTGAGTTGCGCCGCAATGCCCCTCATTGCGCCGCAACTTTTCTGCATTTGGGTTGCGCCGCAACATCACGTTGCGCCGCAACTCAACCCTTTCGTTGCGCCGCAGCACACTTCGTTGCGCTGCAACTTATCTTCTCTGTTTTCTGGTTGCGCCGCAACTCCTCTTCGACCTGCACTTTTACAAAATCGTTTTCCAATCCATCACGACCCTATACGACTCCAGGTCTCAATTACCGGTTTCCAACATCAAAATCCTTCATATTTAGGCCATTGCAAAGCATTTCAACCTTTAATTACATCCTACATGACTTTAATCCATTAAAACCACCTTTAATCATCATTAAGCGATTTCTCAAAACCCCACAATTAATCCTAATGACCTAGATAATCAAAAGGACCAGAAAACAATGAAATTATACCTCCACTACCTGTAGATGACAAAAGGAATGCAAATCTCTTGACAATTCACACCCGAATCACACACAAAAGGACTTTTCGGCTTGCAATTGATGGGAGAAGACTATGGGATGGCTTAGGATCAGTTAGGGCTTGTTTAGAAGAAGTGAAATCTGTAAATAACCTCCTAATGACAGCCCCTAAGCTACTAATCCCGTTTTTGACTTTCCACACATGTCAAAACTAGTCCCTAGACTTCCTAATCCTTCATTATTGGTCACAAACTTCTTTATTGCCCATATACAACATTAACCCTTCATTAAATGTCACTACATAGACATAATCCTTCATATTTCACACATTTATACTACATTAACATTTAGGCTTTTCAACCTCACACATAACACACATTAACTACATATAAGCATTAAATCTAAAATAGACTTAACGACACACATACAATATTGACTTAACGGCATTAGTCAACAATATTAAATAAAAGTTTGGGATGTTACACTTATGAACTCTCGGTTCCGTGTTAAGCTAGGTGTTCAATTAGATCGACTTCCACCAATCGTATTCGCGTGTATGTACTACCCAATATCGTTAACACCTCAACTTCATCTCTGCGACGTTCGTGTTTGCGAAATTTTACGTGTTGGGCAGACTTTTAGATTTCAATTTATTTGTTCAGATCTATGGTTAGCCTAACCCAGGTCGTTCCTCCTCACTCTATAAAGTTCCTAGTTGTATAACAGCTCAAAATGACATTATCACCTCCTGTTTCGCCATCGATATTGTCTTCGCAGTTAACTCTACTGTCATTCGTTTATTCTAATCAACCCACCCTAGTTAACTCAGGCATTGTCCTAAGGTTCAATCTTAGGGTGTATATTACAACAAAAGTTCTCTTAATTCATAATACAACTATACTCATAATCTCTACATTATTGACTAAGTCATAAAGTAACAGGAGGGGGGATAACTCAGCCAAGTAATCTTTAATCGCCCTACTAATTTATACATACAATTGTTCACGAAACCATTTACATCTATGCATACATCTTGAATTCCTAAAAATGTATCCAATAAACAAGTTAAGCAACAAGACTCCGAGATATTCGAATAATTAGGCTAGCATGACAACCTATACACATAATTGTCCAAGACTTTAATTACCTTTACGCATGTATTACCAAGTCCTAACAATTTATCTCACCATATTAGTTAGGCAACGAAATTCAAGCATATTCATCAATTAAAATATCATGGCAATCATACTTATTCTACCGCATATACTAACAATTCATCCACATAACCAAGTTAGAAGGTAAGATTTTGCATGCCTATCATCTAATCTCGCATACTAAGTCGTACATACGATCTCTCATACATTGGGTATAACTATGCATGAATTTCAATCATTACCAATTTGTTCTTATAACTAAGTTAAGAAATAAGGTTTTGGGCATACTCAAATTATTAAACATGTCTACCACTCTTATTCATAGAATTGTCCATCTAGTAAATGTTTATACATGCATCACTGTATTCTCTTATCTCATGTACACAAATTAGTTTAACAACCTAATTTATACATGCTAAGACTAGCAAACTAGTAAACCAATCCTTTCATGAAAGTGTTCGTTGATTAACACACCTACACCTGCATTATCTATTTCTGTTACATCATGCATAAAAATCACGCTTATCAACATAGTTTCTCATACTCTTGCCATATAACTAGTATGTTAAATCATTCATATAATTCTTCGATTAATACATTTTACGCATGCATCACCAAATACATTATATCATGCCTACAACCAAGTTTAACAATGTCTCATACATGTTCAAGTTCACATACCATTAAGCAACGTATCCCCATTGTTCACCGATTACAATTAACATCGTTAGTGTTGGGGTATTAACCGTTTATAATATATGAGAATTAGGGTACTTACAACATTGATTCTCTCTAAGGGTGCATATCAACACATTCATCACATTGCATTCTAACCGTCTGTCAACACGTTTAAGTCGAACCACAACAAAAGCATTTATAACATCAACTTGACCACTACGGCTATACATACATACACGTCACACATGCATAACATACAAGTTACTCAATCATACAAAACAACATGTCATTCCATCATCAAATATCCTACCATAGTAATTGTAACATCCGTGAATTTTGACCCGTTGACTTTATGTGTATGTTGACTAACAATCTTGTTGAATGAATAATTTGGGTCATTTTGTGATTTTGACTATGTGGTATGTTAGTCGGGTCGTTAGTGTGTTTAATCGGCATTTAAATGTGTAAACGTTTGTGTTTTGGGCTTAAGAAGAGAAACGGGTCGGCCCGCGGGTCATCCACGACCCATCAGCCTTGACCCATTTCCCTTATCTTCTTTCTCTCCTCTCATTTCATTCTTATCTATCTTTCTCTTCTAATTTTCTCTCAAGTAAAAGAACCCCCCTCCCATCTCTAGTTTTCATCTTACTTGCATCTAATTTGTGTTTTGGAATTGCTTTAATACAAGAATCATCATCCTTTTCTTCTCATCTCCATCATACTACAAGTTTAGATTTTCAAGTAAAAGGTTTTACCCATTTAGGTCAAATTTGGGCTTGAACACAAGAAGAAAGTATTGGTAAGTCAAATTCATCCCATCTTCATCTATTTACGCTTGTTTATATGTTTCTAGTTGATTTGGAACAATTACAAGTCTTGAATCGAGTCAAAAGACGATTTAGGGTATAACTAGGGTTTTGATTAGGGTTGGAACGATTTGGTATGATTTTGATGTTAAAGGTTGGATTTATGGTGTGGGTTAAGTGTGGTTATGTGTAACAATGCTTAAATATGCTTAAAAATAAGTTACAAACACTTACAAATCGTTTAGGGTTGTTTTTGGGTTATTTGGTTCGGACTTGCAGCTGCTGATGTTGCTGAACTTGGAGTTGCCCAGTATTGGGCGTAACTTACGCCCCACCCAGGCGTAGGTTACGCTAGGTCTAACTTCTTGGGCGTAGGTTACGCCAGTTTGGCCGTAGCTTACGCCTACCCCTATCTTCAAAATGGACCTTACGCCAAAACCCCACTGTTTACGCCACTCCAGAAGTCAAAATTGATCTTTCTAGAGGGCCGTAGCTTACGCCCCTTTGGGCCGTAAGCTACGCCCGTTGTATTTTTGTCCACCGTACCTTACGCCCCTGGAGGCCGTAAGTTACGGCTGTTGTTTTCTGAAATGTTCCTTGTTTGACCTAGTTTGTCTTTCTAGACCTTTTTACGTGCCGAGTCTTAATCTAATTCACTTCTTATCTTATATAACATTGATTAAGAGTCTTAGAAGTCTTTTAACGTCGAGAAACATTTTGAAAACCTAATTAGGTTTTTGTCGAGAATTGTTAAGTTACGTATAAGTGTTTATGTATGTTGATGTGAATGTTGTTAGGACCAGTTCACGTGAGGAACATTGTACGAATATAACTTTATATCAATCTTAGCTTTCTTAACCAATCAAGGTGAGTTTCGTATCTCCCTACTCGCTTGAGATTCGGGCTGAAAAGTGTAAACTTGCGTGTTTACTTACGTTGTTGATTGATTAATTGATTTGGTTTAAATGTTGGATTGATGAGATGGTTTATCATGTTTGATTGACTTGTTTTATGTTTGTTAAGTAATTCTTTGATAATAGGATAGACGTGCATACATGGAAGTCGGTTATACCTCTATGTGATTTCCGTGATATTCCGAGCCTGCTTGGGGTGTTACAGAATGGTGGCCCATGCAGGTCGTAGAGAATTAGGCGGTTTGACCTAGACTACGGCTTAAGTTAAAACTCTTCATATAGCATGCATGGTTAGGGAAATTCGTGTGCAATGTGAATTATGTGAATCCCCGTGTGAGTTCGTAGTTAAGACCACTTGTGTGATAGCTTGAATTCAATGTGATGAATGTGAATAGTGGTTAATATGGGTTGTCGTTGCTATTTGTTGGAACTAATTTGATGATTTAGGGCAAAATGAAGTGATGCCATTAACTTAGTATAATATTGTGGCAACCTTAAAAGAACCCGATCAACTCTTTTATGGTTACCCAACATTATAACAAGTTAATGACATCGTGGATTGCGCACGTGTGTCTTAAAGTATAATAAGGAACCGATATGCTTAATGGAAGTTGATTAGGTGGAGGGTTAGCCATTGGTACACCCTGTATACATACCCGGTCAATAACCAAAGAGCATATCGAATTCGGATTATACTCTGAATCATTCGTGTTAGTTAATTGATTGCATGATGTTTTGAGCATGATTACTTGAATAAATAATGAACGATTGAAATGAAATTGACATGATGGCATGCTAAGTAACAATCTCATAGGATTCTAGCACTCTTGCCTTAGCTTAATGATATGAAATGAGTATGTGGTATCGGTATGAGAGCATTGACTACTTGTGTGACTAACATGTGAGCATTTGAGACTAACTCTCGGGTCATCGTGTCACTTGTTTTTATAGAAATGGTGAGACCTAGGAGAGTCGGAACGAACTAGGGCTGAAGGGAAGAACCTCAACCGGAAGCTCAACCGGAGGTACAAGGAGGTAGAGGTAGGGGCCGTGGTAGAGACCAAGGAAGGGGTCGTGGTGAAGTTCCTGAGCCAAATATGGCTGAGGTGATCGCTCAAACGATCGCCAATATCATGCCAACCATTATTGCTCAAGTCACGGAAAATCTTGGGCAAAACAATGGGCCTCAAAACAATGAAGCCCCAGAAAATACGAATAATGAAAATGCCCAACCTCAGGCCGTGGAGGAGGAGAGAAGAGGAACCAGTGGGAGTTGCTAACCGAATGCCCATGTATAATCAATATGGGGGATATCGACAGGGGTGCATATTTAAGGATTTTAAAAGCTGTGGGGCACCGGAGTTTAATGGAAGAAGTGGTCCCACCAGAATGTATAAGGTGGTTTGAGGCGATAGAGGCGGTGATTGAAAGGAGTCATTGCACCTATGATGACCGGATTTCCTATGCATCCGGCATGTTTAGGCATGACTCCTTGAGTTGGTGGAACCAAGAAATAACGTTGGGGCGGACTATTAACTTGGAATTGGCCGATTTCAAGGAAAAAGTGAAGGCAAAGTTTTGTCCTCCCTATGAACTACAAAACTTGACCATTGAGTTTGCTAATCTCAATATGGAGGGAGCCGATTACAAGAGCTATGTTAGACGATTTCAAGAATTGTCTACCCTCATTCCTCACTTGGTGGGTCCGAGTCTCAGGCCATCCAGAAGTTTGTATTGGGCTTGAATCCTCAAGTCCGATCTTATGTAAACTCTAACATGCCTACTTCTTTGGCCAATGCGGTTAACCGAGCCGGGAGTGTGACTGAAGACTTGTTGAGAAGCGGTGTCTTAAGCAAATCCTCAACAAACAAGAGGAAAGAAGTGGGAGAGTCAAGTGGGGCGAAGAAAGTGGGGAGGTTTGACCCCAAGAATGCACATAGGGGTAGAGTAATGGCGGCGGTGGAACCAACTAGGAAAGCTTACCCGGGACCCCATCCTTTCTGTGGGAGATGCAACCAACATCACCCCGCCAATACCCAATGCAGCATGCTTTAATTGTAACCAAGTCGGGCACCTCTCCAGAGATTGTAGAGCTCCAAGAGCGGGCCCAATGAATGTGGCTCCTGTTCGGGCCGTTCCTCCTCAAGGTAACCAACGAAGAGGTGAATGTTTTGAATGTGGTAGTCGTGACCACTACCGTAATAATTGTCCTCGATGGGTGGGGCAACAAGTACAGGTAGCCGTCCACCCCAACCAACTACAAATGGTCAGACCTAATCAAAACCGGGGACAACAAGGCCATCAAGTGCAACCACGCGGCCGAGCCTTTGCGGCCAATGCAAATGAATCCCGCAACGATCCCAACGTAGTAGCAGGTACCTTTCTCCTTAATGGTCACTATGCAACCGTTCTATTTGATTCCGGGGCCGATTATAGCCTCGTGTCTCTAACTTTGTTCCTTTGATTGATGTGCATCCTTGTGCTCTAAACTATGAGCTTGACATTGAAATGGTAAACGGGTCACTAACTAAACTTAGTCAAATACTTCGCGACTGTGTCTTGACTTTAGAAGATGTCGACTTCTTCATTGACCTCATGCCTCTTGACATTGGTAGTTTTGATATTATAGTGGGTATGGATTGGTTAGCGGCGGTAAATGCGACGATTGATTGTGGGAGAGAGTTGTTAAGATACCTTGACTAACGGTAGAATTCTTAGGGTTCAAAATCTCCGATTACTAAGGCGAAGGAGGGAGGGGAGCAAGGGGAATGAGCATGGGACGGGGGGGGACGGGTTGGTGAGAGAGTTGTTAAGATACCTTTGGCTAACGGTAAAATTCTTAGGGTTCAAGGTGAAATCTCCGATTCCTCTAATTCTAAAGTCTTTAGTGCTACCATCACAAAGGTAGAATTGAAGACCGTTCCTATTGTTTGTGATTTTCCCGATGTTTTTCCGGATGACTTACCGGGATTACCTCCAACTCGTGAACTTGATTTTCGTATTAATCTTATTCCCGAAGCCGCGCCCGTAGCGAAAGCTCCGTATAGACTAGCATCAACCGAAATGCAAGAATTACAAACTCAACTCAAGGAGCTCCAAGAGAAGGGTTTCATTCGCCCTAGTCAATCTCCTTGGGGTGCTCCTGTTCCCTTCGTCAAAAAGAAAGATGGATCCTTCAGAATGTGTATTGATTACCGGGAATTAAACAAGCTCACGTGAAGAACCGGTATCCTCTCCCAAGAATTGATGACTTGTTTGATCAACTTCAAGGAGCTAAGCACTTCACAAAAATCGATCTTCGCTCGGGTTATCATCAACTCCGAGTACATGAAGATGATATCCCCAAGACGGCTTTTCGCACAAGGTATGGTCAATTTGAATTCACCGTAATGCCCTTTGGGTTGACTAATGCACCGGCGGTGTTCATGGACTTGATGAACCGGGTGTGTCAACCATACTTAGACAAGTCTGTCATTGTGTTCATTGATGACATACTTGTATACTCGAAGACAGAGGAGGAGCATGTTAAGCTTGCGTGAAGTGCTTGAATTACTAAGAAAGGAATTGTATGCAAAATTTTCCAAGTGTGAGTTTTGGTTGGAAGAGGTCCACTTCCTTGGTCACGTAGTGAGCAAGGATGGTATTCATGTGGACCCAATCAAGATTGAAGCGGTTAAGAATTGGAGAAGACCCGAAACGCCATCCGAGATCCGCCAATTCCTTGGATTGGCGGGTTACTATAGAAGATTTATTGAAAATTTCTCCCGTATTGCACAACCACTCACTCTCTTGACTCAAAAGGAGAGAAATTTTGAATGGGGCGAAAGACAAGAGAACGCCTTCCAAACACTTAAGGATATGCTATGTGATGCTCCTATTTTGACACTACCGGATGGGATAGAAGATTTTGTGGTTTATTGTGATGCTTCGGGGACAAGGGTTGGGTTGCGTTCTTATGCAAAGGGGTAAAGTCATTGCTTATGCCTCTCGTCAATTGAAGGTGCATGAGAAGAACTCCCCGACACATGATTTGGAATTGGGAGCGGTTGTGTTTGCTTTGAAGTGTTGGAGACATTATCTCTACGGCACCAAATGTGTGATTTATACCGATCACAAAAGTCTTCAACACATCTTTAACCAAAGTGAATTGAATATGAGGCAAAGATGTTGGCTTGAACTATTTAGTGATTATGACTGTGACATCCATTACCATCCGGGCAAGGCCAATGTAGTAGCCAATGCCTTGAGCAGGAAGGACAGAGTAAAGCTGAGACGGGCTAGAGCTATGAGCCTCACGGTGAGGCCAACTATTCGTGACCGGATCATTGAAGCCCAAATTCAAGCCACCCTACCGGAAAACTTTGGAAACGAGAACCTAGATGGCATGGAACAACAATTCGACCGGAAGATGATAATGGGCTATACATGGTTGAAAGACTTTGGGTCCTATTTTCGGTGACTTAAGAACACTTATTAAATGAAGCTCATCAATCGCCTTATTCGGTCCATCCCGGGTCGGATAAGATGTACTTTGACTTGAAGAACTTGTATTGGTGGCCGGGCATGAAGCGTGATGTGGCTAAGTATGTGAGTGAGTGCCTTACTTGCTTACAAGTTAAGGCCGATCACAAGAAGCCACCCGGATTGTTGGTACAACCGGTGATGCCCGAATGGAAGTGGGAACATATTTCAATGGACTTCATTACTAACTAAACTACCGAAGACGAGAAGCGGTCGTGACACGATTTGGGTGATAGTAGATCGGTTAACGAAGTCGGCTCACTTTTAGCCATTCGTGAAACCGATAAATTTGACACTTTGGCTCGTTTGTACATCAAGGAAGGAATATCTAAGCATGGAGTGCCGATTTCTATCATTTCTGATAGAGATGCCCGTTTCAAATCGAACTTTTGGGAAGCCTTTCAAAAAGCCATGGGTACTCGACTCGACATGAGCACGGCATTTCATCCTCAAACGGATGGGCAAACCGAGAGAACCATTCAAACACTTGAAGACATGTTGAGGGCTTGTGCAATTGATTTTGGTGGAAGTTGGGGAGACCATTTGCCGCTAGTTGAGTTTTCATACAACAATAGTTATCATGCTACCATTCAAATGGCACCCTTTAAAGCATTGTATGGTAGGATATGTCGTTCTCCTCTAGCTTAGGCGGAAATTGGAGAGAGTCAACTTATCGGGCCAGAAATTGTGATTGAAACGACTAAGGTAATATCTCAAATTAAGGAGAAGTTGCAATTGGCCCGTGAACGTCAAAAGAAATATGCCGATGTGAGGCGGAGACCGTTGGAGTTTGAAATTGGTGATAAAGTACTTTTGAAAGTATCACCTTGGAAGAGTGTTGTACGATTTGTGAAGCGGGGAAAACTTACGCCAAGGTATATTGGTCCTTTCAAGATTCTTGAACTAGTTGGAAAGGTTGCCTACCGATTAGAATTACCACAAGAGCTTAGCGGTGTACATGATGTGTTTCATATTTGTAACCTACGTAAGTGTTTGGCGGACCCTACACATCATGTGCCCATGGACGAGATTAGGGTGGATTCGAACCTAAATTTTGTTGAAGAGCCGGTAGAGATCTTGGATCGTCAAGACAAGAAACTCAAGAATAAACGCTACACGATTGTTAAGGTTAGATGGAATGCTAGACGTGGAGCCGAGTTCACTTGGGAGAGAGAAGACCATATGAAGTCTAAGTATCCGCATTTATTTGATAATTAGGGTTTTGTTGAATTTCGGGACGAAATTCTTTCAACGGGGAATAATGTAACATCCGTGAATTTTGACCCGTTGACATTTGTGTAATTTGACTAACAAACTTGTTGAATGAAATAATTGGGCCCATTTGTGATTATATGACTATGTGGTATGTTAGTCGGGTCGTTAGTGTGTTTAATCGGCATTTAAATGTGTAAACGATTGTGTTTTGGGCTTGAGAAGAGAAACGGGTCGGCCCGCGGGTCATCCACGACCCATCAGCCTTGACCCATTTCCCTTATCTTCTTTCTCTCCTCTCATTTCATTCTTATCTATCTTTCTCTTCTAATTTTCTCTCAAGTAAAAGAACCCCCCTCCCATCTCTAGTTTTCATCTTACTTGCATCTAATTTGTGTTTTGGAATTGCTTTAATACAAGAATCATCATCCTTTTCTTCTCATCTCCATCATACTACAAGTTTAGATTTCAAGTAAAAGGTTTTACCCATTTAGGTCAAATTTGGGCTTGAACACAAGAAGAAAGTATTGGTAAGTCAAATTCATCCCATCTTCATCTATTTATGCTTGTTTATATGTTTCTAGTTGATTTGGTACAATTACAAGTCTTGAATCGAGTCAAAAGACGATTTAGGGTATAACTAGGGTTTTGATTAGGGTTGTAACGATTTGGTATGATTTTGATGTTAAAGGTTGGATTTATGGTGTGGGTTAAGTGTGGTTATGTGTAACAATGCTTAAATATGCTTCAAAATAAGTTACAAACACTTACAAATCGTTTGGGGTTGTTTTTGGGTTATTTGGTTCGGACTTGCAGCTGCTGATGTTGCTGAACTTGGAGTTGCCCAGTATTGGGCGTAACTTACGCCCCACCCAGGCGTAGGTTACGCCAGGTCAAATTTCTTGGGCGTAGGTTACGCCAGTTTGGCCGTAGCTTACGCCTACCCCTATCTTCAAAATGGACCTTACGCCAAAACCCCACTGTTTACGCCACTCCAGACGCCAAAATTGATCTTTCTAGAGGGCCGTAGCTTACGCCCCTTTGGGCCGTAAGCTACGCCCGTTGTATTTTTGTCCACCGTACCTTACGCCCCTGGAGGCCGTAAGTTACGGCTGTTGTTTTCTGAAATGTTGCTTGTTTGACCTAGTTTGACTTTCTAGACCTTTTTACGCGCCGAGTCTTAATCTAATTCACTTCTTATCATATAACATTGATTAAGAGTCTTAGAAGTCATTTAACGTCGAGAAGCACTTTGAGAACCTAATTAGGGTTTTGTCGAGAATTGTTAAGTTACGTATATGTGTTTATGTATGTTGATGTGAATGTATATGATCGATATTTAGGTGTTGGACGCGAGGAGAACATTGTACGACGATAACTTAACTTTATATCGATCTTAGCTTTGCTTAAACAATCAAGGTAAGTTTAGTATCTCCCTACTCGCTTGAGATTAGGGCTGAAAAGTGTAAACTTACGTGTTTACTTATGTTGTTGATTGATTGATTGTTTTGTTAAATGTTGGTTTGATGAGACGGTTATCATGTTGATTGACTTGGTTTACGTTTGTTAAGTATTTCATTAATATTAGGATAGACGTACATACATGGAAGTCGGTTATGCCTTCAATGGGTTTTAGATGTGGTGGGAAGGCTGCGGGTGACCCTATATATAAGCATCTGGGACTTGAAGAAAGTAGAATCCTCTTAAGTGTATGTACGTATAGAATTGGTGTTAATATTGATGTTGGCTCATCGTATGTTGATTGTTGGTTCATGCTCAGCGGATGTTGATTGTTGGTTCATGCTCAGCGGATATTGATTGTTGGTTCATGATTGATGCATTTGCGAATGATTGTAAGCATTGCATACATTGTTGATGAGCCCTCGGCAGGGGATTGCCGACATCCTGGTGTATAGATGTATGCACCCATTTTGGATGTAGATCTTGACTCCGAGTATATAGACATATATATCTCGATGTTTTTGAGATGCCGCTTTGTTCATGGTGATGACAAGCGAGTATCGTTGCATAGGTGACCGGAGATCACGCATAGGATAGGCATGTTGGCTTATTCATGCATTTGGCACTTACATTGATTCGTATATCATTTGTGCCTCATTACACTCTTATGGTCACCTTATTGCGTCGGGCGGGGTTTTTCCCTGATGACAGAAGGGTATCGTTGCATAGGTGACGGAGTTCACGCATAAGATAGGCATGTTGGCTTATTCATGCATTTGGCACTTACATTGATTAGTATATCATCTGTGCATTCTTATTACACATTTACTTGTCTTGTGTAATCTTGTTGTTGGACCTTATTGGGTTACTTAGAGGCTCACTGTAAGTCATGACTAGCCTCTACTCGTATATTGTGATTATTGACGATGGTTCTTTATGGACCATTACTACGAACTCACCAACCTTGTGTTGACTATGCTTAGTACACTTTTCAGGTAATCAGGTTCTCCTCGGGCGTGGAGTTTAGTTGCTTGCTTGCTGTAACCCGGACTTGGACCTCATGGATCAAGGATTCATTGGCCTTCCTTTTGCATTATACTTAGGATCGTTTGCCATCTTTGGATGTTATCTTGTTAACTTTGATGGCTATTTGCTCCTGGTGTATTTTGGTACCTGTTTCGTATTGTATTGGATTCACTGAATCTTTAATTGCATTTAGCTCTTGTTCTATTGTAATTCCACCTTGCGCTATATGATTTCCGTGATATTTCGAGCCTCGGCTTGGGGTGTTACAGAATGGTGGCCAATGAGTTATGACCCGGGGATTAACTTCACAATAGTTCTCATTTTAGCCACACTAGTAGCTAGTACTTTCATGCCAACACACTACACATGTTTTATGTCTTTCCTATAAGGCCAACATATAAATGTCTCCAAGTAACTGTCATATATCATGCTATCATACCAATATATCGTACATGTCTCATATCACAACGCTAAAGGCAATATACCAAAGTTCTCATGCCACGTTCACAATAATTGTCCACTATCAAAATCAAGTACTCATATTCACCACATTATACAATCTAAGTAACTAACATGAATGGTTCAAAGTATAATCAGAATTCGACATGCTTTCTAGTTATTGACCGGGATTGTATACAGGGTGTACCAGCGGCTAACCCTCCACCCAATCAACTTCCATTAAAGCATCGGTTCCTTATTATACCCTAAGCCAAGCGCGTGCAATCCGTGATGTCATTAACTTGTTATAACACCGGGTAACCATAAAATAGTTGATCAAGCTCTTTTAGGGTTGCCACAATGTTACATCAAGTTAACGCCATAACTTCATTTTGCCCTAAATTATCAATGAACACCAATCAATAACAACAATCCATCTCAACCACAATCAAGCTCAAATCAAGGTACACATTAATCACATTGTACTCATCACAGACAACACATTGTCTACCTTGTACACTTCACAAAACAACATATTGTCCAATTGTACTCACATTATCAAATAAATAGTCCCGTCTATGAACTCACAATGCATAATTTTCAGGGTTCATACAATTTCACATTGCACACCAAATTCCTAACCATGCATGCTATATGAAGAGTGTGAGTCCCTGAAATACGATGGTTAACCTAGAAGTGTAAAATACAACAAGTCTAATAATCACTAGAATGGACTAGTATTACTTGTAACTAAATGCAAGAATATATAAACAAAGTAATACAAGACTTAAAGCAATAAACAAGTAAAGTGGAACATTATGTATTTTTCAAGGTGTATTTTATTTATGATGTTAAATAAAATACAAGGTTGTTTGGAATCAAGATAATATAAATAAGTATGTATCCTAACAACCTATGAATTGCAAATGATCTATATTTGTCAAATAACTCTTTTGGATCGAGATACTTAAAGTTGTGAAGTATCCCTGTTTAAGATCGAGAGTATTTGGACAAATTCACTTAAATGCAAAATGTATGCTTAAAAGTATTTTCAAGGAATGACTTTGTATTTATAGGCAACAAAATTCACCAGTGAATTTTGTGCCGTACAAATATGGTTGCATGCATTTAATGATCCGACAAGAACATTAAATGCATTGGATAAGGTATAAGGAAAAAGTTACATCAAATGACTTTATCCTTTTAACCAACCACCTTTACACACGTATAAACTTTGGTAAAGAACAAGTGGAATGTTCTTTGGAAAGTGTGTAAAGGTAAAAGTCAATTACTCGATATCAGTGTTCAGACTTGTAAGGTCTAGAACACTGACAATCCTCCAGTGTACAGATCTGGTAAGACTTCCAGTGGACTCCGCCATTTGTCAGTCTTACTTTATTCTGACTTCAGTCTTTGACTTCAGTGAGAATGTCTTCAGTAGAGTAGATCTGGACTGGGGTGAAGTCCTGTGAGCTAATCTGGAGAATACTCCAGATTTCCTATACAAGTATTTGCTCACTGGTCTTCCATTATTTCTGGACAAATCTTCAGAGGGACTCCAGATTTCAAGTCTGGAGTAGGTCCAGTAGAACACGTTTCTGGACAGATCTTAAGTAAGGCTCCAGTAGTCGAGTCTGGAGCGAGTCCAGTAAATCTGGACCTAACAAATTCCCCCTATTTGTTTAGAAAAATTGCAAGTGTTTTCAAGCTTATATCTATACAATTTTGTATGCTTGAAAAACACAAGTTTTGATTTGTCTAAAAAATCTAAGTTACTGGAAAACACTTTATAGATCATGAGTGTTTTCAGTTTCATCAATTTAAGTTCTAACTTAGACTAAATCTGATCATTTACTTATATGAATCAAAAATTGCAACTATTATTACATACATCAACTGATAAATAGTTTACAATTTTTCATAAAACAATAAATTACAACAAGTAAATGATAAGAGTCAGGCCCTTCTTTTCGATGTCTGTCCTGGAGCATCTTCAGTAGCCTTTCTCTTTGGTGATGGAGAAGATGGTATTGATTCTGGCGATTTTATGCCCATTGCAACTTCCATCTGTTGCTTTCTTCTCCATACCTTTTCAACTCTCTTCAGAAATGCTTTAACATCAGTCGACACATTTGTCTTCCCCCTGAACGTTAAAGCAATCTCTTTCAGTTCACTCCATCCAAATGCTTGGACTGAGGTACTTTTCCTTTCATCAGTAAAGTTACCTTCCCTGGTCAACTTTACTTTACTTCAAACCTGGACATGCCTTCATGATTTTCAGCAAGCTTGATTTCTGCACCAGTGATCCGTCTAGCATCAGCCCTGAAATTTAACATTTCATTGTACTTGTCTTTCAACTTGGCTGTCTGGATCAATGCTTCAGTTTCCTTGGACACTCTCTTTTGCTCTACAACAGATTGGAGTTGTTGACGATTGATTTTTCGAGAAGTGTCCAGGGGAATGAATTTGCTTACATCAGCATCTTTAATCGCTTTGATTTGTTTGGTAGTCAGTTTTGGTAAGCCAGTCAGTTTCTTTATGTACTCTATCTCCAGAGCACCAGCGTTCTTTCTGATCTTTTTCTGGAGGCTTACCAGTTCCTCCTTCCTCTGCCTGATGAGTTCTGGTACACTAACGCCATAAATTATAGAATCATAAACCTGTTCTTCTTCGGCATAAAAGGAGCGTACATGAACATCATTCAATGCATTCAGACATTGATGAACTCTAGGGTCTTCCTTCATCTTTTTGTACACATCAATATTTATGCCTAACCTACCAGCATTGTAAGAGTCCAGAGTCCCCATATGCAATCTCCCTTTGATGGGCCAGCAGTTCATTCTTTTTGATTTCTCTTGAGATTTCAATCATGATGCATTCTTGTTCAAGCTTTTTGGAGGTTTCATCATCAGCAGTAGGATACTCTGATGATTCTTCAGCAGTTTGCTCTTCTTCTCCAGATACCATTTTTTCTTTTTCTTTAACAGCCTTCAGTGTAGTTGGAATATCTGGGAAGGACTCAAACTGGGGCTCACTGGCTTCAGTACCAGTAGCTCTTCAGTTAGCCCGGCTTCAGTGCCATATGCTCTTTGTGCCAAGTGCTTCAGTGTCACTTGTTTGGTCACCAGACGACTTTTCCCCCTTGGAATGATCACCAGTTCTGGACTTGAGATCATTCCATAATTGTTCTAGCATATGTCTGTCCAGTGCACCAAAGGTTCTTCCTGCCACTGGAGTTGTATCAGTCACAACTTGCTTAAGTACCTGCACTTCCTTTTTAACATTTGCAACTTCTTTAGGCAACTTTTCTTCCAGCAACTTCTCCACTTGGGGTAACACCCCATCTTGAATGGTACGAAGAACAGTCTCAGAAATCTCTTCAGATAATTCTTTCAGCATACTGATTCTGAACTTCTTTGTACATTCATCACTTATCGTACTGACAAATGCATCCTGGTCAAGTGTGGATCTACTCTCTAGAGAACTTACCCTGGAAACCAACTTCTGAACTTCTTCTTTCAGACCTGCCAGTGGTTGAACAAGTTCACCAGATGAAAACTCAACTAACGGCAAATGGTCTTCCCAACTTCCACCAAAATCAATTGCACACGCCCTCAACATATCTTCGAGTGTTTGAATGGTTCTCTCGGTTTGCCCATCCGTTTGAGGGTGAAACGCCGTGCTCATGTCAAGTCGAGTACCCATGGCTTTTTGAAAGGCTTCCCAAAATTTTGATTTGAAACGGGCATCCCTATCCGAAATGATAGAAACCGGCACTCCATGCTTAGATATTATTTCCTTGATGTACAAACGAGCTAAAGTGTCAAATTTATCGGTTTCACGAATGGCTAAAAAGTGAGCCGATTTCGTTAACCAATCTACTATCACCCAAATCGTGTCACGGCCGCTTCTTGTCT
>CM067170.1:16920967-16961739 GCA_034093135.1 Erigeron breviscapus
GTTGTGTGTTTTATTCATGTTATGATAATCTATTGTTAATATAAAAACTAGCTCGCTATTTTTGACAGGTTGTTGGTGATTTGATCTCAGTAAAAAGTGCAATAGAATTTACTTCACATTGAGAAAACCAGTTACTTGCTAATAAGATTTCCCATAATTATGCAATAAAACTAGCATGTTAAATTCATTCATATAACCGTCCACCGACTAATACATTTTACACGTGCATCACCAATTACATTATATCATGCTTACAACCAAGTTTAACAATGTCTCATACATGTTCAATTTCACATACTATTAAGAAACATATCCTTATTGTTCACCGATTACCATTAACATCATTAGTGTTGGAATATCAACCGTTTATAATATCGTGAGAGTTAGGATGCTTACAACCTTGACATTCTCTCAGGGTGCATATCAACATATTTATCGCATTGTATTCTAACCATTTATCAATACGTTTAAGTCAAATCACAACAAAAGCATTTACAACGTCAACTTGACCACTACGGGCCATACATACATACACATCACACATGCATAACATATATGTTACTCAATCATACGAAACAACATGTCATTCCATCATCAATCTCCAACCATAGTAATAGCCCTAGAGTTTATGACCCGGGGATTAGCTTCACAATTGCTCTCATGTTAGCCGCACTAGTAGTTAGTACTTTCATGCCAACACACTACACATGTTTAATGTCTTTACACTAAGGCCAACATATAAATGTTCTCAAGTAACTGTCATATATCATGCTATCATACCAACATATCATACGTGTTTCATATCACTACGCTAAGGACAATATCAAAGTTCTCAAGTAATCATTATCTATCATGTTCTCGTGCCAAGTTCACAACAATTGTTCACCATCAAAACCAAGTACCCATATTCAACACATCACATCACAAGCAACTAAAACAAGTCAACTAAAACAAGTGGTTTAAAGTATAATCCGAATCCGATATGCCCTTTAGTTATTGACCGGGTATGTATACAGGGTGTACCAGCGGCTAACCCTCCACCCAACCAACTTCCATTAAGCATATCGGTTCCTTATTATACTCTAAGCCAAACATGTGCAATCCGTGATGTCATTAACTTGTTATAATACGGGTGACCATAAAATAGTTGATCAGGCTCTTTTAGGGTTGCCACAATATTATACTAAGTTAATGCCATAAGTTCATTTTGCCTTAAATCATCAAACTATCATCAATCAATAACAACAATCCATCTCAACCACAATCAAGCTCAAATCAATGTACACATTAATCACATTGTACTCATCACACATTCGTCACGTTGTACTTGCCACTACAAAACACATTGTCCACCTTGTACACATCATAAAACAACACGTTGTCCAATTGTACTCACATTATCACATAAATGGTCCCGTCTACGAACTCACAATGCATAATTTTCAGGGTTCATACAATTCACGTTGCACACAAAATTTCCTAACCATGCATGCTATATGAAGAGTTTTAACTTAAGCCATAGTCTAGGTCAAACCGCCTAATTCTCTACGACCAAGCATGGGCCACCATTCTGTAACACCCCGAGCTAGGCTCAGAATATTACTGAAAAGATATAGCGTATGCATGGAATTATCGTAGAACATGAACTATATGACATAAAAGGGGTTCGGTGAATCCAACATCAAACATTCAAGGTACAATATACATAAAGAACATGAAACCATAAAAGGGCAAATGAATCACGGATCCACGTAAGTCCAAGCCCTAGCAAATGCAACAATCAACCAACACGTCTCGGATTCACTTGATTACCTGAAAAGTGTACTAAACAAAGTCAACACTAGGTTGGTGAGTTCGTAGTAATGGATCACGAGGAACCATCGTCAAATAATCACAATATGAACGAGATATAGGCAAGTAATAACTTACATGTAGCCCTTAAACAACCATGACACATAATATAGGTTTGCTCATAGCGAAACCTCGTCACACACAATTAATCATGCAAGTAACTATACAAGATAGTTAGTAAACGTATTATGAAGATGCACGAGTGATATCAATAACAAGAAGTGCACCTAATGTGTGTCAACATCAATAAATGTACCAAATGTATGCCAATGTCAATAAATGTACCAAATGTGCCAGTCGGGCAACAAGCTTTGACCACAGTTGACTTTGACTTTCATTGACTCGTAGTTGGCTGAGAACTGGAGGTGTTGCAGCGCAACTAGCCAAGTTGCGGCGCAACTTAACTTTCTGTATTTTGGTTGCGGCGCAATTGGGGTCTTGTCAGTTTGACTTTTGTTGACCAGCTGCTACCTTCATCCAGACGCCTCGAAAATCATCCGTAAGCACTTATTTCACCTCAAAAATGTCGTTTCTTCCAGAAATACGCTCAAGTACCTGTCAGTAGCCTGAAACACTAACAAATACCATAAACGCACCAAATGTATACGAAAACGACTCACAATTCATGCAAAAGCGACTAAATACTTAGTGGGAAATGGGTATAAAATACGACACATCAGAGGTCCATGTCCGTCTCACAAATATCCATACCAATACATATGCGTGTTTGTCTCAATCACAAGTCCATCAATCATCAACCCAACCAAAACTATACGTACATACACTTAGGAGGATTCTACTTTCAACGAGTCCTAGATGCTTATATATAGGGTCACCCGCAGCCTTCCCACCACATCTAAAACCCTTCGAAGGCATAACCGACTTCCATGTATGTATGACTATCCAAATAATCACAATATCACAATCATATGCGTAAACCATCAAACAATCAATCAAAACCATCCATCAATCAGACAATAAATCAAACCATCCATCAATCAGACAATAATAACCTCATCAATCAGACAATCAATAAGCCGTCAATCAAATCAACCAAACAATCAAACAAGCACGTATGTGTACACTTTTCAGCCCGAATCTCAATTGAGTAGGGAGCTACAGAACTCACCTGTGACGAGCAATAACAAGCCCAAGATGATAGGAAGTAGAACCGACGTCCACGATAGCTGAAACATATCATACACGTATTACATTAATCCTAAAGCATATCAAGAGGTAAAGTCCTATTAATATTGACCCGATATTACTATAAAAGCTTTATTATGTCCATTTTATAAGGCTTTGATCCAACCGAGATGGAATCACTACGTTTTGTTTCACAATGACTAGTCAGGACTTGACCACTGTTGCTTAATCAAAACTTTTGGTATGATCAAATTATGTTTTGGACTCAGAGGCCTATACCATTAGAAATTAGACTCATTTACGGTTCCGTGGCCGCTGGAATCGTCAAAAACGGACTTACGGTTTAAAAGTTATGGACGTTTGAAAATGACTTTCCTGCAGTGTATCACGACGCGATAAATTGACATCACGGCGCGATATTTTCACCTGAACACAATTTTTCGAGTTTAGGCAAGACTCACGACGCGACAAACCATCCTTGCGACGCGAGATGCTTCAGGAAGCAGAAAAAACGCGTTTTTGACCTCAAATCGACCCACCAAACATCAAAATCAAAGCTTCAAACTTTAACACAACTTAATACAAGTATAAACAAGCCATAATATCAACTTTAATCCAAAACCCACTTCATAAATCTCAAGATCCTCTTTGAAAACCTAATTTTTGCCATAAATGTTCAAGAACACAAATAATTGACCAAAACTTGTAAATAGCTAGTAATCCAAGACTTGTATCAACATAAACAAGTAATTTGAGGATGGAAAACACTTACCCAAGTTCCTTGAACAACAAATTTCGGATTTGAGATCAAGGGAGTGAAAAACACTTGTTCTTGGACTTGAAATGGAAGATTTCTTGGACCCTTAAAGATTAATGTTATTATTATATCATTTACTAGTTGATTTCCTTACCAAGATGATGATTAAATCCGAAAATTCAAGAAGAAAAGAGAAGGAAGGTGTTATTCCATTTTCTAGAGAGAAAAGGAGAGAGTTTAGAGAAGAGAGAGTTTAGAGAGAGAAAGGAGGATAAGAAATGAAAGGAAGAATGGGAGGTTGGGGGGTTTTGTTCCCCTCATGGGCTCTCGCGGCTAGTTTCGGTTTCTCCCGATAAATGATTCGTTTAGTTAAGACCTTTAGCCCAAGACTCGTCCAAATATTTCGTTGACACAATATTATCTATTTTTGAATTACGCTCCTAATGACTATTCATATGCCTACCTTTTCATTACGAAAGTTCATTTACACCAATTTGACTAATTTCCGTTTCACGAGTTTACTAGAGTTGACCGGTCAAAGTGGCGGGTGTTACATTTTGTTTCAAAAATCTAAATCAAATAGTTTTATATAAAAAAAATACATTTTTTCAAATAACTATGTTTTTAATAAAATTTATATCAAAATGTTCGTAACAGAAAAATAAAGAATACCATGTTTTTATATTTTTACAAAAAGTTATAAAAAGTAAGATATTAAAGAAAAACTAATAAAGTTCATAACTAATTATAAAATATAATAAAAGTTTCTACCAATAGGAATACAAGATTGACGCTACAATCTGAGATTGTTTCTTAGTCCAGATCGTTGGAGTTTGAAGGGAATCTTTTGGTTTTATTATTTTTTTATTCCGCAATCTCAATTGGAGTTCACGGATAATGATGGTCTTAATCACGAATCAATCTTCGTAGGCTATTCTTTATCTCATCTTACATGGTTGGTTTGATATTGGTTGGCCACTTGCCCACTAATTGTCACTATGCCCTGCATGATACAAGCGAAGATGGTCTCACCTAAATCAAGAACTATATATGCACATGCTTTTTGATCACATATGAAAATGTAAATCCAGTCTTGCATGTATAACTACTATACGAAAAACAAGGAAAAGAAGTCTATCTAGAAACGAACTATTAAGATGCATCTGTTATGCTAGCATTTCAAACATTTATACCATATATAACTCCATAAGACCTAATGGCAAGTTGTCAACTAAAATTCAAGTTAAAACTTAAAAAGGCTCTGTAAGTTTGTCCACCACATGCACATGCTGCTATCTTCCATCCATTGATTACTTGATCTGAAACTGCAAAAAATTGAAACTGACTAGCGATCCGTTTAAGGTCGAGAAGATTTGAGAATCGCACACTATAAGCACTCGAGCTTCTTACATCATACGCGTGACTCGCATTATGGCACTCAATATAGGTTGGATCGTAGCACAACCCAATCACACACGTATCCATTAAACGAACTATATAATAGCTAGAATACGTACAATGAGAAAGAGCGAATAATATCGATAATAATAGTATCAAACAAGTTCTAGGACATCAAACATGTCCATCCATGTCTCACAAATGTTCTCATGTTATCCAAATGTCATCAAGTACTTAGAGCACTCGTTTATATGTCATCATGCCTATCATGTCCATCAATGTCCCTCAACATACCACAAATGTCCATTAATGACTCACAATGTCCACCACTCATGTATTCACAAAATGAGCTACTCAAGGTAGTTAGAATAAGCATAATAAACAAGAACAAGTAGTGATGAATACAATAAGTATCATGCAAGTTCTATAACGTCAAACAAGTCCATCAATGCCCCTCAATTGTTCTCATGTCATCTGACGTGTGAAATCGAGTTTGTAAAATTTATAAACAAGTACCCACTAAAAACCGACTACTACACACTTTCAGGCAATGGACCTGATCGCATATAGTATAGTAAGTAGTAAGTCCGAGATCGTTCGCGGGGATTGGTTTTGAAATAATTGTATGCTAAAGTAGTTTTAGGAAAAGGATGGAACCGTAGCCGAATTGCTACCTAACTTTGACAATTTGAAATTAAAGAAATTGAAATGACAAGACAATTAAAAGTAAAGAAAGTTCAGACAATATAAATAAAGATCATCCACTTCGAATCCACTTGACTTCAGCTATGATTGCACACGTTAAAGATCAAATTCTTTAGAGTTGACAAGATAATCGTGAAAGGATAAAAATGCTCGCGTGGTACCACCAACCGTTCGCAAATCACCCAAACACCTAAGTTGCTAGTTTATTACCCAAGCCGGTACCACCAATGCCTAGAAAATCTCTCCAACAATTAGTTTGCTTGATTATCCAATTACCAATTATGCCTATGTGAATGAAAACGTGGTACCACCACCCGTTTCTAAACACGTTTACCGATTAATTCCTATTATAGATTTGACATTCACCGTCATACCATGAACCGGTGACAACCGACCATAGACAATCAATAAAACATTTTGGTTTCTGCATTTAGTTGGTGTTACTTGCGACATCATAAAATAGTTCAAATGAAAACCCAACGGTTGCCCAACATAAAACAACCGTCCAAACGTCATTACATAAATTCGACATTAAGTACTGAATGTAACAAATGTCTAAACAAAGCGTCTATAGGGTAGCTAAGGCTCCTGCATTGCATCTACCCAAGCCTCACTCGTTCTGCATCTAAATTCCATCAAGCTAAACCTGAGGGAACAACCACATTAAAAGAAACAAGTGTTAGCTATAAGAATAGCTAAGTAAGATAACACTTAATTTATAAGCATTTGTCCAATTAAAACAATCTTCATTATTAGACAAGTTTTATTAGGCACAACACACATCACACGTTCACACATATACTGCATTTCAACTTCGTTTCAATTAGGATAATCATCCTAAATGTGCCTATCCTGCATTAGTTCCCACATTATCACACATATCTTCGTTATCTGCTTTATTAGTTCACACATAGTCACACGTATCTTCGTTAACTGCATATAAGTGTGCCCTGCATCACACCCGACTGGATGGTTAGTCAAAGACTACTCATCTTACGTCGTTAAGGAATGGCAAGCCAATCCTTGAGTAATCCGTATGTGGAGGTTGGTCAAACCTCTCGTATTACTCGCCCTGCGTTATAAAGACCATGTTGCGAGGAGCCACCCAAGCAACAACTGCATCTACGCACTCGCCCGGCTAAGGCTAGTACGGGTTAAGCTTAACACTGTTCCCTGCATCTGTTTTATGAGCTCAATTTCACACATATAGATTGGGTCCCTGCATTCCCAAACATTCACACACATATAGTCTAGGTAACACACCTTCCTAGACAATCACACACTTTAACTTCATTACGTTTGGATCCTTAAACGTGCAAGTGACATAGCAACCTAGCAAGACTAGTGAACTAGGTGTACAGGTCAATCATGCATATCACACATCAACTTCATTTCTACATATATCATGCGTATCAACATACTTCATTAAACTACATTAACGGCATAGCTACATACTACATTAAACATTACTGCAATACACTACAATAGGGACTGCATCTCAGGTCTCATGGTCAACTGCATAACCCATAATACCTCCCAAGTAACCCTTAAACCCACATACAATAATAAGGTACCGAATGGAAGTGTATATGATTTGAAACCAGCTTTTAGTTGATCCCCCAGCGTGACAAAGTAGTGTATCTTACCTGATTGTAGTACCCGCGCACAAACAAGTAGTTAATACTGCTTATCAGTAACCTCCGACACCTATCGCACATTAACATTTAAAGTATAAGTCATTTAGGACCTTAAATAGACCCTCGTACGAATTTAAGACTGGCTACGTAAAATTCCAGAATTACACCTAACGAATTTAAACTTCGTACGAACTTTATCTTCGTTCGTTCTACTTTACGAAAATAACCTCCTTACGAAGATAGACCTTATCTTCGTTTAACTTGTTCTTACGAACTTAACATTATCTTCGTTTGTTTTCTTTTACGAATTTAGCCAACGGATTTGATTACAAAACGAATTTAAACAACGAACTTCATCTTCGTTGGGGCAAACGAATTTAGACTGTATGAACGAACTTGGCACCAGCAAACGACTTTAAGCATATTTTCGTCCAGAATTCAAAAACGACCAACTTCATCAATTTTCCAGATTTTTGATCGATCAAGACTTCCTTCCAAACATGTTTTTGACACAAATAAACATCCCTTGATTAATTCGATCGATCACAGACTCATTTAACACCAATTTTGAACGTTAATTAACCCAAAACACCACATAAACCTTAATTACTTGTTCATCCAATTTTAATCAGATTGATTCCTAAATAATCAACCTTCAAATCTGAAATACAATCAATGATTCAATAATTACCTGCTTGTTTGGACGATCGATCAATTACAACACCAATTCGTTGATCAAATGCTCTAATAACTGCTTTAGGATTAAAGAAAGGATTTAATTGCTTTGTTAAACACTAATGGCTGCTTAATCACATCTAATGGCAGCCCTAAACCCTTAATCCCGTTTTTTGATTTCAACCTATGTCAAAATCAACCCCTGGACTTCTAAACCCTTCATTATTGGTCACAAACTGCATTATTGACCATATACAACATTAACCCTTCATTAGATGTCACTACATAGACATAAACCTTCATATTTCACACATTTATACTACATTAATATTTAGGCTTCCAAGCCTAACCACTTTATCTACATTAATCACACATAGCTACATTCAAATATTAAGTAAAGACTTAACGACACCCCAAATTGACTTAACGGCATTAGTCAAACACTACATAAAAGTTCGGGATGTTACAATTACCTCCTCCTTAAAAGGATTCCGTCCTCGGAATCTCATCAGATAGGAATAACTCGGGATATTTCTCCTTCATTACTGCTTCAGTTTCCCAAGTCAAGCTTTCTCCATGATTATGTTTCCACTTTATCAAAACAAGATCTATCACTTTCCTGCGTAACTTCTTTTGCTTTCTTCCAAGTATCGCTACCGGTTCGTCTACTATTCTCTTCATTGGTCAATACTCACGTCTTTAATAGGAATCACACTCGACTCCTCAGCTACACATTTCCTCAAGTAGGATACATGGAAGGTGTTGTGAATTCCATCCAATTCTGGAGGTAATTCCACTGATATGCCACATCTTTAATGCGCTTCACCACTTTAAAAGGTCCAATAAATCTTGGACTCAACTTTCCCTTCTTTCCAAATCGGATAACTCCTTTCCAAGGTGATACTTTCAGCATCACTAAATCACCCACATTAAACTCAATCGGTCTCCTTTTCTTATCTGCATATGTTTTCTGCCTTTCTCTGGCCACACGTAAGGCTTCTTTAGCTACATTAACCTTTTCAGAGGTAATTTCAATAATTTCGGGACTGGTCAACTGCTTTTCACCGGGCTCCATCCAACAACTTGGAGTCCTACATCTCCTTCCATATAACATTTCAAATGGTGGCATCCCAATACTTGCATGGTGACTATTATTATAAGCAAATTCTATCAACTTCAAGTGTTCATCCCATGCTCCACCATATTCAAGTACACACGTTCTCAACATATCCTCCAAGGTTTGAATAGTTCTCTCACTTTGCCCATCGGTTTGGGGATGATAGGCGGTACTCAAATTTATTCTACTACCCAGCTCCCGTTGAAGACCCTTCCAAAAGTTTGACACAAACCTCGAGTCTCGATCCGAAACAATAGATAAGGGAACTCCATGTTTCGCTACTACTTCATCAATGTACATCTTTGCCATCTTCGTTAAAGGCACATCTTGTCGGGTAGCTAGAAAATGAGCACT
Organism: Erigeron breviscapus; assembly: GCA_034093135.1. Classification (NCBI taxonomy): domain Eukaryota; kingdom Viridiplantae; phylum Streptophyta; class Magnoliopsida; order Asterales; family Asteraceae; genus Erigeron; species Erigeron breviscapus. The sequence continues at coordinate 16,930,608 of CM067170.1, forward strand.
CTTCGTCAATCTATCTACAATTACCCAAATCATATCATTCCCTTTCGGCGTTTTAGGTAGCTTCGTTACAAAGTCCATCGTGATATGATCCCATTTCCACTCGGGAATTTCTAATTGATGTAACAAACCATACGGCTTTTGATGGTCCGTCTTCACTCTTGCACACGTCAAACACTTTGCTACAAAATGAGCTACTTCACCTTTAATATCCGGCCACCAATAAATCGGCTTCAAATCTGCATACATTTTGGTGACACCGGGATGCATCGAATACCTACTTCTATGGACCTCTTCAAGGATCAACTCTCGGTTACCACCAAGCAGTGGCACCCAAATGCGACCCTTGTATGTTTTAAACCCACGGCTATTAGTCTCCATCACAAGTCGTTTCTTCTTTCCAATACTCTCGTTATCAATATTATCCTTCATTAATGCCCTCTCTTGTGCTTCTTTAATTCGATCTAATAGACCCGACTTGGCCTGAATTTGCATGCTCATCAACTTACAAGAAGAACTTTGCACTTTCCTACTTAGTGCATCCGCCACTACATTGGCTTTACCCGGATGGTATTTGATTTCACAATCATAGTCTTTAAGTAATTCCATCCACCTTCTTTGTCTCACATTCATCTCCTTTTGAGTAAACATATATTGTAAACTCTTATGGTCGGTGTAAAGTGTGCATTTAGTACCATATAAGTAATGTCTCCATAATTTCAATGCAAACACAACCGCCGCTAACTCAAGATCATGGGTAGGGTAATTCTTCTCATGAGGCTTCAACTGACGTGAAGCATAAGCAATCACTTTGTCTCTCTGCATTAAGACACAACCCAAACCCGTAATAGAAGCATCGCTATATACCACTAAATCATCAGTACCTTCAGGCAAGGCAAGGATAGGAGCTTCACACAACTTCTTTTTCAACGTTTGGAATGCATTTTCCTGCTTTTCAGTCCACTCGTACTTCACACCTTTAATATCCGGCCACCAATAAATCGGCTTCAAATCTGCATACATTTTGGTGACATCGGGATGCATCGAATACCTACTTCTATGGACCTCTTCAAGGATCAACTCTCGGTTACCACCAAGCAGTGGCACCCAAATGCGACCCTTGTATGTTTTAAACCCACGGCTATTAGTCTCCATCACAAGTCGTTTCTTCTTTCCAATACTCTCGTTATCAATATTATCCTTCATTAATGCCCTCTCTTGTGCTTCTTTAATTCGATCTAATAGACCCGACTTGGCCTGAATTTGCATGCTCATCAACTTACAAGAAGAACTTTGCACTTTCCTACTTAGTGCATCCGCCACTACATTGGCTTTACCCGGATGGTATTTGATTTCACAATCATAGTCTTTAAGTAATTCCATCCACCTTCTTTGTCTCACATTCATCTCCTTTTGAGTAAACATATATTGTAAACTCTTATGGTCGGTGTAAAGTGTGCATTTAGTACCATATAAGTAATGTCTCCATAATTTCAATGCAAACACAACCGCCGCTAACTCAAGATCATGTGTAGGGTAATTCTTCTCATGAGGCTTCAACTGACGTGAAGCATAAGCAATCACTTTGTCTCTCTGCATTAAGACACAACCCAAACCCGTAATAGAAGCATCGCTATATACCACTAAATCATCAGTACCTTCAGGCAAGGCAAGGATAGGAGCTTCACACAACTTCTTTTTCAACGTTTGGAATGCATTTCCTGCTTTTCAGTCCACTCGTACTTCACACCCTTAATATCCGGCCACCAATAAATCGGCTTCAAATCTGCATACATTTTGGTGACACGGGATGCATCGAATACCTACTTCTATGGACCTCTTCAAGGATCAACTCTCGGTTACCACCAAGCAGTGGCACCCAAATGCGACCCTTGTATGTTTTAAACCCACGGCTATTAGTCTCCATCACAAGTCGTTTCTTCTTTCCAATACTCTCGTTATCAATATTATCCTTCATTAATGCCCTCTCTTGTGCTTCTTTAATTCGATCTAATAGACCCGACTTGGCCTGAATTTGCATGCTCATCAACTTACAAGAAGAACTTTGCACTTTCCTACTTAGTGCATCCGCCACTACATTGGCTTTACCCGGATGGTATTTGATTTCACAATCATAGTCTTTAAGTAATTCCATCCACCTTCTTTGTCTCACATTCATCTCCTTTTGAGTAAACATATATTGTAAACTCTTATGGTCGGTGTAAAGTGTGCATTTAGTACCATATAAATAATGTCTCCATAATTTCAATGCAAACACAACCGCCGCTAACTCAAGATCATGGGTAGGGTAATTCTTCTCATGAGGCTTCAACTGACGTGAAGCATAAGCAATCACTTTGTCTCTCTGCATTAAGACACAACCCAAACCCGTAATAGAAGCATCGCTATATACCACTAAATCATCAGTACCTTCAGGCAAGGCAAGGATAGGAGCTTCACACAACTTCTTTTTCAACGTTTGGAATGCATTTTCCTGCTTTTCAGTCCACTCGTACTTCACACCCTTCTTTGTTAATTCCGTCATAGGCTTGGCTATTCGGGAAAATCCTGAATAAACCTTCTATAATACCCAGCCAAACCAAGAAAACTCTTAATCTCGGTAGGAGTCTTTGGCTGCTCCCACTTTGAAACAGCTTCAATCTTTGAAGGATCTACTTTAATACCTTCCGATGTAATAACATGACCAAGAAACTGCACTTCTCGGAGCCAAAACTCACATTTAGAAAACTTTGCGTACAACTTCTTCTCCCTCAACACCTCCAAAACTGCTTTCAAATGCTCTCGGTGTTCATCCTCTGACTTAGAGTAGATCAAAATATCATCAATAAACACAATAACAAAATGATCTAGAAATGGGCGGCATACCCGATTCATTAAGTCCATAAACGCGGCTGGAGCATTGGTCAACCCAAATGGCATGACCAAGAACTCATAATGACCATATCTAGTCCGGAAAGCTGTCTTTGCTACATCTTCCTTCTTTACCTTTAACTGATGGTAACCGGACCGCAAATCAATCTTTGAAAAATACGAAGCACCATGTAGTTGATCAAAAAGATCATCAATTCTCGGGAGAGGATACTTATTCTTGACCGTTCGTTTGTTCAACTCACGGTAGTCAATACACATGCGCATTGATCCGTCCTTCTTCTTAACAAAGAGAACCGGAGCTCCCCAAGGCGAGGAACTAGGTTGTATGAACCCTTTGTCAAGTAACTCCTGTAGTTGCGTCATTAATTCCTTCATTTCTGTAGGAGCTAATCGGTAAGGTGCTTTAGCAACGGGTGTAGCACCGGGAACAGATCTATCTGAAAAGTAACTTCACGATCGGGAGGAATACCTGGTAGATCGTCGGGAAACACATCGGGGAAATTGGAGACTACCTCTACACTAGCGATTGAAGACTTCTCTTTTCTTGCATCAATAACATAAGCCAAGAAATGGCTCTTGTTTTTCCTTATACACTTAATAGCTTTCATCATACTAATAATCTTTATTCCTCCTCTCTTCTTGTCTCCATACACCGTTATCACTTTACCCTCGGATATAGGCAATCGAATTATCTTTTGGGAACATAAGATACTAGCTTCATTTCTAGCCAACCAATCCATACCAATCACTACATCAAACCACCTAAGGTAGTAGGCAATAGTTGAACCGGAAAAGAACAACCTTCAATCTCAATCTCACAATCGTCATAACCCACACGTATATTATTAACCGTACCATTAGCAATTTCTACCTCTATTGAGCAATCTAAGGGAGTAGTGACTCTTTCTAGCTTAGGAGCAAATAATGTGGACACAAACGACCTATTTGCACCTGAATCAAATAAAACAGAGGCAGGCTTTGAGTTAACAAGGAAAGTACCACTTACCACTTCATCGTTGTTCCTTGCGTCATCAACCGTCATTTGAAGAGCTCTCACTTTTGTTGCTGTCGTGGCGGTCTTCTTTCCAGCATTCTTCATCTGTGGACAATCGGCAATGAGATGACCCGTTTCTTGGCACTTGTAGCAACGAGTCTTGTCCCTACATTCAGTTGCAAGATGCCCCGACTTCCCACACTTGTGGCACCTTCTTGTCTTGTCGGTACAATGCCCTTCATGAATTGTCTTGCAAAATGTACACCATGACCCATTCTTCTTTTTATCCTTGTCACCGCTTGAGCTAGAATTTCCACGGAACTTCTTATTATTATTATTGTTGGATGACCAATTTGACCTTCTTTTAAATCCCACCTTCTTGTCGTCGACTTTCTCAACTACTTTCTTGTCCGAAGCAAAATCATCATCAAGCTTTTTAGACTCCTTGATTGCTTCAGTCAGAGTCTTGTGCTGCCTGCAGATACCTCGATAACTCGGAGGCAAACCATCAACATAGCAAGCAACCTGATCTGCATCAGTACGGAACAGATGGCCTACGAACTTCATCTTTTCCAGAAAGGAACGAGCATAATCATTAATTTTGCCAACTTCAGCTGTCAAAGCACGGAACTCTTTTTCCATTTTACGCTGCTCATGTACTCCAATATATTCCTCAATGAATTTCTGCTTAAAGTCAGCCCACGTAATAGCAGTTACCATAGCCGGAGTCATTGAAATAGTAATGCTCTTCCACCAGTCCCGAGCACCTTCTTTCAACATTCTACTTGCACACAACACTTTCTTATCCTCGGGACAATCACAAGCTTCAAAAACCATCTCAGTATCGTCAAGCCATTCCATGCAACCTACTGCATTAAGTGTTCCATAGAATTTCTGAGCTCCACACTTCTGGAAACTTTCAAACTTGAATCGAGGGGCGTGAACATCCTTACGAGGAACCACATTAACATTAGCATGAGGAATAACAACATTATCGACCGGTGGCTCAGTGTAGTGAGAAGGCACAGAGTGACTGTTACCAGTTCCTTCTGCGTTAGCTGCCAACGCCTGATTCAACTGTTCTTGCGTTTGGGCCAACTGGGCCTGAAGAGTTAGCACAAGATTATACATCTCCGTCTGATTGGGAATCTGATCCACTGCTACATCGTTAACTCTCGGAGGATTGCCAGGTGGTGGAGGCATCGGACCCAATGAGCCTGGTTGATTTACACGGCGGGGGTTCACACGATTCACATTAGCATTAGCAGCATTAGAAGCGCCTGCACCCGGATGGACAGGTGGAGTAACGCTAGCAGTAGCTCCGTCGCGTTGGATGTTGCGGTTGCGAGTGTTTACCATTTTCCTTCAATAAAATGGTGGAGTCGATAAGCGCAAAATAAAACAAAAGCTCGTCGGGATAAGGCTAAAACATAACTTCGTAACATAAACATCTCATAAGCCCTACAACACTCGCACTCATCCCAACCCATCCTACATCACATATCATCTCTAGCTAAGGCATCCTACGAGTACCTAGCATGCACACCTTAAGTTTAAGTCCAAATCCTATGGTCAATAGGCCTTGGTTCACTTAAACTACTTCTCTGATACCAACTTGTAACACCCGTCGTTTAAAAATATGGGTTTTCAAAAACTTTTCACCTAACGGTGTCATATTGCGGAAGAAAGGACCTTAAATAGTCAAAACCAATAAAACATTTTGGTTTCTGCATTTAGTTGGTGTTACTTGCGACATCATAAAATAGTTCAAATGAAAACCCAACGGTTGCCCAATATAAAACAACCGTCCAAACGTCATTACATAAATTCGACATTAAGTACTGAATGTAACAAATGTCTAAACAAAGCGTCTATAGGGTAGCTAAGGCTCCTGCATTGCATCTACCCAAGCCTCACTCGTTCTGCATCTAAATTCCATCAAGCTAAACCTGAGGGAACAACCACATTAAAAGAAACAAGTGTTAGCTATAAGAATAGCTAAGTAAGATAACACTTAATTTATAAGCATTTGTCCAATTAAAACAATCTTCATTATTAGACAAGTTTTATTAGGCACAACACACATCACACGTTCACACATATACTGCATTTCAACTTCGTTTCAATTAGGATAATCATCCTAAATGTGCCTATCCTGCATTAGTTCCCACATTATCACACATATCTTCGTTATCTGCTTTATTAGTTCACACATAGTCACACGTATCTTCGTTAACTGCATATAAGTGTGCCCTGCATCACACCCGACTGGATGGTTAGTCAAAGACTACTCATCTTACGTCGTTAAGGAATGGCAAGCCAATCCTTGAGTAATCCGTATGTGGAGGTTGGTCAAACCTCTCGTATTACTCGCCCTGCGTTATAAAGACCATGTTGCGAGGAGCCACCCAAGCAACAACTGCATCTACGCACTTGCCCGGCTAAGGCTAGTACGGGTTAAGCTTAACACTGTTCCCTGCATCTGTTTTATGAGCTCAATTTCACACATATAGATTGGGTCCCTGCATTCCCAAACATTCACACCCATATAGTCTAGGTAACACACATTCCTAGACATTCACACACTTTAACTTCATTACGTTTGGATCCTTAAACGTGCAAGTGACATAGCAACCTAGCAAGACCAGTGAACTAGGTGTACAGGTCAATCATGCATATCACACATCAACTTCATTCTACATATATCATGCGTATCAACATACTTCATTAAACTACATTAACTGCATAGCTACATACTACATTAAACATTACTGCAATACACTACAATAGGGACTGCATCTCAGGTCTCATGGTCAACTGCATAACCCATAATACCTCCAAGTAACCCTTAAACCCACATACAATAATAAGGTACCGAATGGAAGTGTATATGATTTGAAACCAGCTTTTAGTTGATCCCCCAGCGTGACAAAGTAGTGTATCTTACCTGATTGTAGTACCCGCGCACAAACAAGTAGTTAATACTGCTTATCAGTAACCTCCGACACCTATCGCACATTAACATTTAAAGTATAAGTCATTTAGGACCTTAAATAGACCCTCGTACGAATTTAAGACTGGCTACGTAAAATTCCAGAATTACACCTAACGAATTTAAACTTCGTACGAACTTTATCTTCGTTCGTTCTACTTTACGAAAATAACCTCCTTACGAAGATAGACCTTATCTTCGTTTAACTTGTTCTTACGAACTTAACATTATCTTCGTTTGTTTTCTTTTACGAATTTAGCCAACGGATTTGATTACAAAACGAATTTAAACAACGAACTTCATCTTCGTTGGGGCAAACGAATTTAGACTGTATGAACGAACTTGGCACCAGCAAACGACTTTAAGCATATTTTCGTCCAGAATTCAAAAACGACCAACTTCATCAATTTTCCAGATTTTTGATCGATCAAGACTTCCTTCCAAACATGTTTTTGACACAAATAAACATCCCTTGATTAATTCGATCGATCACAGACTCATTTAACACCAATTTTGAACGTTAATTAACCCAAAACACCACATAAACCTTAATTACTTGTTCATCCAATTTTAATCAGATTGATTCCTAAATAATCAACCTTCAAATCTGAAATACAATCAATGATTCAATAATTACCTGCTTGTTTGGACGATCGATCAATTACAACACCAATTCGTTGATCAAATGCTCTAATAACTGCTTTAGGATTAAAGAAAGGATTTAATTGCTTTGTTAAACACTAATGGCTGCTTAATCACATCTAATGGCAGCCCTAAACCCTTAATCCCGTTTTTTGATTTCAACCTATGTCAAAATCAACCCCTGGACTTCTAAACCCTTCATTATTGGTCACAAACTGCATTATTGACCATATACAACATTAACCCTTCATTAGATGTCACTACATAGACATAAACCTTCATATTTCACACATTTATACTACATTAATATTTAGGCTTCCAAGCCTAACCACTTTATCTACATTAATCACACATAGCTACATTCAAATATTAAGTAAAGACTTAACGACACCCCAAATTGACTTAACGGCATTAGTCAAACACTACATAAAAGTTCGGGATGTTACACAATCGAATTGCAACCATAAACATATTCACCTAGTACCACTAACGATGAACACATAAACCATCAACATCAAAAGAATAAATCACAAGGAATTAATTGATAAAATCACGACACAACGATAATTGAATCAACTCTTGAATTAAAATATTGCAATCATATCATTTGTCAAGTTTCATCAAAGTGGATGATTAGAAATCTAGCCACTCATGCTAAATTGAAATTCATAAAAGAAATTGAAAGAGAACATATTGTACCAATGATTGTTGAATTAAATTGCAAAGAGACGAAGTAGATACGATCTAGATGGTTGTTCTTGAATCTTCAATGAATCCAATGATGAAATCTGAGATGATCCTTGAAAGAATTCGTGGTAGAACAGCTCCTAGAAAGAAAACTTGATAACCTGGGAAATAGGGTTTATTTTTCTATTTATACCTCCCCAAAATCTGATGCAAAGAAGGCTGAACCCTGAGTTCCCCGTGCACTCACTGCGGCGCAGTTGGGCAACCTCCCACTGCGGCGCAGTGAAGACTCTCTGAAATTATTTTGTTTTTGATCGGACTCAACTGCGGCGCAGTGGGGCAACATCCCTCCCACTGCGGCGCAGTGGGGAACATCCCTCCCACTGCGGCGCAGTGGGGAACATCCCTCCCACTGCGGCGCAGTGGGGCAACATCCCTCCCACTGCGGCGCAATGGAAATCCTCTGGAAATTATTTGTTCTATTCACCCGATGACTGCGGCGCAGTGGGGCAACATCCCTCCCACTGCGGCGCAGCTGAAACTTGCTGAAATCTTTGGTTCTTCTTTATTAACAGCTCTCGAACACTCGATCAACATCTTGGCCTAAAATCGTCAGAAAATGCACCAAATGGACGCACAACCTGCTAAGAACCTGAAAGCACTAACAAACACCATAAACGCGCCAAATGCATACAAAATTGACTCAAAACACATACGAAAAAGGCCAATAATGATGTGGGCGATCTATATAAATTGGTCACATCATCATCCAAATGTCATCAAGTACTTATAGTACCCGTTTAATGTCATCATGTCCATTAACTCAACCATCTATCATGTACGTACACTTATAATTTCCATGTTACTGACTAAGTTATAAGGTAAACAAGGGGAAAATAACTTAGCCCAATAGTTAAATCGTCATACCAAATAACATACATACAGTTGCTCACGAGACCATTTTTATCTATGCATGCATCTTCAATTTCTAACTATAGATTCAATAAGCAAGTTAGGCAACAAGATTCTGACATATTCAAGTAATTAGGCTAGCATGGCAACCTATGTATACAATTTCTCAAAGTTTCAATTTCCTTTATGCATGTATTACCAAGTCCTAACGATTTATTTCACCAAATTAGTCGGGCAACGAAATTCAAGCATATTAACAATTAGAATATCATGGCAACCATACTCGTTCTACCGCATCTCCTAACAATTCATTCACATAACCAAGTTAGAAGGTAAGATTTTGCATGTCTATCAACTAATCTCGCATACCAAGTCGTACATACAATATCTCATACGTTGGGTATAACTATGCATAAATTTTCAATCATTACTGATTCGTTCTTATAACTAAGTTAAGAATTAAAGTTTTGGGCATACTCAAATTATCAAACATGTCTACCGTTCTTATTCATATAATTGTACATTGAGTAAATATTTATACATGCATCACCGTATTCGCTTATCTCGTGTATACATTTTAGCTTAACAACAAAATTTATACATGCTAAAAGCATCAAACTAGTACACTAATCCATTCAACCACAATCAAGCTCAAATCAATGTACACATTAATCACATTGTACTCATCACACATTCGTCACGTTGTACTTGCCACTACAAAACACATTGTCCACCTTGTACACATCATAAAACAACACGTTGTCCAATTGTACTCACATTATCACATAAATGGTCCCGTCTACGAACTCACAATGCATAATTTTCAGGGTTCATACAATTTCACGTTGCACACAAAATTCCTAACCATGCATGCTATATGAAGAGTTTTAACTTAAGCCATAGTCTAGGTCAAACCGCCTAATTCTCTACGACCAAGCATGGGCCACCATTCTGTAACACCCCGAGCTAGGCTCAGAATATTACTGAAAAGATATAGCGTATGCATGGAATTATCGTAGAACATCAACTATATGACATAAAAGGGGTTCGGTGAATCCAACATCAAACATTCAAGGTACAATATTCATAAAGAACATGAAACCATAAAAGGGCGAATGAATCACAGATCCACGTAAGTCCAATCCCTAGCAAATGCAACAATCAACCAACACGTCTCGGATTCACTTGATTACCTGAAAAGTGTACTAAACAAAGTCAACACTAGGTTGGTGAGTTCGTAGTAATGGATCACGAGGAACCATCGTCAAATAATCACAATATGAACGAGATATAGGCAAGTAATAACTTACATGTAGCCCTTAAATAACCATGACACATAATATAGGTTTGCTCATAGCGAAACCACGTCACACACAATTAATCATACAAGTAACTATACAAGATAGTTAGTAAACGTATAATGAACATGCACGAGTGATATCAATAACAAGAAGTGCACCTAATGTGTGTCAATGTCAATAAATGTACCAAATGTATGCCAATGTCAATAAATGTACCAAATGTATGCCAATGTCATGATGCATACCATAAGCGTGACTATCAAGTCATCAATGCAACGATACCCACATGTCATCCCAATGAACAATGTGGCATCTCAAAATCATCGAGATATATATATATGTCTATATACTCGGATGTCCATGTCCGTCTCACAACACAATGATACTCAAAATCATCGAGATATATATATATCTATATACTCGGATGTCCATGTCCGTCTCACAAATACAACTCAAGTGTATACATCTATACACTTGGAGGTCCATGTCCGTCTCACAAATATCCATATCAATACATATGCGTGTTTGTCTCAATCACAAGTCCATCAATCATCAACCATCAAACCAACCAAAACTATACGTACATACACTTAGGAGGATTCTACTTTCAACGAGTCCTAGATGCTTATATATAGGGTCACCCGCAGCCTTCCCACCACATCTAAAACCCTTTGAAGGCATAACCGACTTCCATGTATGTACGAATATCCTAAATAATCACAATATCACAATCATATGCGTAAACCATCAAACAATCAATCAAAACCATCCATCAATCAGACAATAAATCAAACCATCCATCAATCAGACAATCAATAAGCCGTCAATCAATCAACCAATCACAACAAAACAAGCACGTATGTGTACACTTTTCAGCCCGAATCTCAATTGAGTAGGGAGCTACAGAACTCACCTGTGACGAGCAATAACAAGCCCAAGATGATAGGAAGTAGAACTGACGTCCACGATAGCTGAAACATATCATACACGTATTACATTAATCCTAAAGCATATCAAGAGGTAAGTTCCTATCAATATTGACCCAATATTACTATAAAAGCTTTATTATGTCCATTTTATAAGGCTTTGATCCAACCGAGATGGAATCACTACGTTTTGTTTCACAATGACTAGTCGGGACTTGACCACTGTTGCTTAATCAAAACTTTTGGTATGATCAAATTATGTTTTGGACTCAGAGGCCTATACCATTAGAAAGTAGACTCATTTACGGTTCCGTGGCCGCTGGAATCGTCAAAAACGGACTTACGGTTTAAAAGTTATGGACGTTTGAAAATGACTTTCCTGCAGTGTATCACGACGCGATAAATTGACATCACGGCGCGATATTTTCACCTGAACACAATTTTTCGAGTTTAGGCAAGACTCACGACGCGACAAACCATCCTCGCGACGCGAGATGCTTCAGGAGAAAAAACGCGTTTTTGACCTCAAATCGACCCACCAAACAGTAAGGCTGCCAGTAGTCGCGATCATCATCCGCCGACGAAGAACAAGAAACGGTTTTTGACCTCAAAATCGACAACCTTAGAAGCCAAATCCTTCAAACTTTAACACAACTCAATACAAGTATAAACAAGCCATAATATCAACTTTAATCCAAAACCCACTTCATAAATCTCAAGATCCTCTTTGAAAACCTAATTTTTGCCATAAATGTTCAAGAACACAAATAATTGACCAAAACTTGTAAATAGCTAGTAATCCAAGACTTGTATCAACATAAACAAGTAATTTGAGGATGGAAAACACTTACCCAAGTTCCTTGAACAACAAATTTCAGATTTGAGATCAAGGGAGTGAAAAACACTTGTCCTTGGACTTGAAATGGAAGATTTCTTGGACCCTTAAAGATTAATGTTATTATTATATCATTTACTAGTTGATTTCCTTACCAAGATGATGATTAAATCCGAAAATTCAAGAAGAAAAGAGAAGGAAGGTGTTATTCCATTTTCTAGAGAGAAAAGGAGAGAGTTTAGAGAAGAGAGAGTTTAGAGAGAGAAAGGAGGATAAGAAATGAAAGGAAGAATGGGAGGTTGGGGGGTTTTGTTCCCCTCATGGGCTCTCGCGGCTAGTTTCGGTTTCTCCCGATAAATGATTCGTTTAGTTAAGACCTTTAGCCCAAGACTCGTCCAAATATTTCGTTGACACAATATTATCTATTTTTGAATTACGCTCCTAATGACTATTCATATGCCTACCTTTTCATTACGAAAGTTCATTTACACCAATTTGACTAATTTCCGTTTCACGAGTTTACTAGAGTTGACCGGTCAAAGTGGCGGGTGTTACATTTTGTTTCAAAAATCTAAATCAAATAGTTTTATATAAAAAAAATACATTTTTTCAAATAACTATGTTTTTAATAAAATTTATATCAAAATGTTCGTAACAGAAAAATAAAGAATACCATGTTTTTATATTTTTACAAAAAGTTATAAAAAGTAAGATATTAAAGAAAAACTAATAAAGTTCATAACTAATTATAAAATATAATAAAAGTTTCTACCAATAGGAATACAAGATTGACGCTACAATCTGAGATTGTTTCTTAGTCCAGATCGTTGGAGTTTGAAGGGAATCTTTTGGTTTTATTATTTTTTTATTCCGCAATCTCAATTGGAGTTCACGGATAATGATGGTCTTAATCACGAATCAATCTTCGTAGGCTATTCTTTATCTCATCTTACATGGTTGGTTTGATATTGGTTGGCCACTTGCCCACTTGTCACTATGCCCTGCATGATACAAGCGAAGATGGTCTCACCTAAATCAAGAACTATATATGCACATGCTTTTATCACATATGAAAATGTAAATCCAGTCTTGCATGTATAACTACTATACGAAAAACAAGGAAAAGAAGTCTATCTAGAAACGAACTATTAAGATGCATCTGTTATGCTAGCATTTCAAACATTTATACCATATATAACTCCATAAGACCTAATGGCAAGTTGTCAACTAAAATTCAAGTTAAAACTTAAAAAGGCTCTGTAAGTTTGTCCACCACATGCACATGCTGCTATCTTCCATTGATTACTTGATCTGAAACTGCAAAAAATTGAAACTGACTAGATTTAATTACAAAACGCTTAAGCAAGACGTATAAAATTGTGCATTTGTGCTATAGCAATGATCTTAATCAAATATTAAGTTATAATCTAAAAATGGTAACATATACTATCTTGAGTAAATGTTAATTTACCACGCTTTAGAAATGAGGGGGCAACAGTAGATGAATAACACATCACTTATCAACAATATGAGTCAACTTCATCAAATCATTTGTGAACTTCAAATAGGCCTTCTCCTTGCAGTTTGGACATGTGAAATCATATGAACCCGCAAGAATTTCTCGATGAGTAAGCTCATGAAAAAAATCACGACACCACTTACATCTCATCTTCAACCTTCTTGTTGCATCAAAGTTGTTCTTTGACTTATTTGACGGCCCAGGTAAGCTCGATGACCCTTCCACCATAACGGGGGTATATTTATACTCAGTATGTCTTTTAACCATGTCCTGAAGAGGGTTAAATAGTAACTTTTAGTCATCCAGAATCAAACTGGTCATTTAGCCAACATAACATACTATATCTATAAAATGGAAGAAACAAAATGTTGGTTCGTGTTGTTACCTTTTTTACAACTGTTTTCTGGTGGACAGGATTCTCAATGATCGGAGGTGGATTAGTGGGTTCTCGAAGGAGAAACAGACCATGGGGTACTGGTTCTTTGCGTTTTACCGTCAAGAGTTTCACTTGGTTGTAATTTTCTATCTGCAGCATTGCCCCTTCCTTGGGAGGATCAGTCTTTGCTACATATTGTGATTTTAAGTAGTATGCGACATCTTTGCACGAATAAAACAGCCTGCCTCCCGGACTATGGTACCAAAGGAAGCATGAGATTCATAATCACAATGCCACATATATATGTATGAGAATCATGTAACTTGACAATATATGTCATACTGAATTATTAAACAAAATCACATAATCAGCTTACTAAATCACATATATAAACATCTTTTGTTAAAATATAATATTTCTAGATTAGTCATAGATCACATATATACTATAAATGCATAACATGCCGTTGAAAGAAAAAAAATATATATAAATGCATAACATATAACAGAGGGTAAGTAGTAGTAACTACAACTTTCACTTTCAAGGATTCAATACATAACAGAATAACTACCAAAACTTGAAACCGCTTTGATTTAAATCAGAAATATTTCATGCTTGTTTTGAAGGAACAAATAAAACGTCGAGATTATCTGATTTATTAACATTGTTGTATAAGTTTAAGATCAACAAAATTAGGCATTGATCATATCTACATACAAAACATTCAATTAAAACTTTTGAAGAATTTGGTACTTTATAGCATGTATCAAACAAAACAATTTAATCCATAAACATGATGAAAAAAGAGGGGAACATTATGGTCACTACCTCACGAATCTCCGGAAATAGAGAGTTGGCTGGCAAACACGAGGGCGTAAGGAAAGTTGAACTTTCCAGTGAACCGGAAGCACTTTCAAGAAAGTGGAAGCGCTCACAAATTTCCTCCGCTTTCTGATGCTGCCCCACTGCCCATGTAAACCATCTAAAAATCCTAGAAACTCTTCCTCTTCTGACATCCCCTGAGTCATTTTGTTTAATATAGTCTTGAATGTACCATCAGCAGTATGCACTAGAAAATTCAGATCGATCTCCTCGCCATCTACATTGATCACACCTAAACCCTCAAGTTCTTCATCACTATTGTCCGCCTCTCTGGTCCAAGTCACTGGGGAGGGGGTGACGGAGAATGTGAGAGCCCTGTCATCATGCCCGGATCCTGTAACACAAAGACTATCCTCCTCCATTGATGACTCTTGTAAGTTTGATCCTTCTCCATTCATATGGATACTTTTTAGCTCATTATGATCAGTAATAATGTCCTGAAGAATGTAAAATGGAAATTTATTATGAACTATTATGTATTATAACATTATCTAGTTGTAGAAAAGATTATCTCATAGGAAGTCAATGGTGTTCAACCTAACTTCCTTTTTGCAATACAAGAAAAAAGCAAGTAATCATGAGACAGACCCTAGAGACACCATTTCGTCAACGCGACGAAAGTCCACTAAACGACAAATTTAATATGCTTTTTTTACTTTGACTCTGACCTAGCCTCTGGCGACGACAATTGAGCTTAGAGCGACGACCTATGTCGTCGTGGCATAGTAGTAAATTTTCTTGTAGTGTTCATTCTACTATAATTGGGTTCTCTAAGAAGCTAGACTGCTTATAATAATTAGTGATGAAGCCATCGACCTTTTATTTTACAAACAGAATGTTTGGTGTGACTTAACCTATATATGACCTTTTAGAGACAATATATAAAGTAGAAGAAAGTTTTTATAACTAATTAAGCAAATAAGTAGTTATATACATACAAGTACTAACTAATTAACAAAATTAATGCAAATCACATAAAGGAAACTCAAGAGAATTAAAAAAGTAACTATTAAAAATTCTACTATTAAAGGAAGTTACCGTTTGTTTTGTACTTTTGTTCATATATTAACAAAAATGGACACTATGATCATGTTATTGAGGCACTTACCGCTTCAAGATCATCCACTTGGCACCCATTCTCTCTTTGCATTATCATTCTCGTCCTTTCGGGATTGTTATAAGCATCATTTGTCATGAATTGAGATCTCAAGTAGAATGCAACCTCTTTGCATGAGCGAAATTGGACATCCGATGATGGACTGAATCAACAAGTATATATCAACAAAGATATATGAAATTTTAGGCACAATGAAAGAAAATTAATACACATTGATAAGAGATATACATATATAAAATAAGAACCGATATATAGATGTATACTTCCATTCTATATGGGTGTAGTGTGATCGAGTTCTTTCCTTCAATTCCATTTTATTTTCAGTCTATGATACTCTTGTGTTGCCAAGTTAAGGTAGCAAAATTAATTGCGGAGTGAGCTTGTTTGATATGTTAATTTGAATGAGTTGTTCATCCGATCCGCATTTATACATAACTTATGCATATGAATACAAAAGTATGTTTTGACAATAATAATAATAATAAGTAGCTTATTACGAGTACAGGCATAAAAACGAGTTCGGCCTCTACCGACTGTATGTCTCCCCTCCGTCTTGAGCTTGTCACCACAAGGATACCTCTTCTTGAAGACGAGAAAAGTAGGGCCTCTTTTGATTTTGTTTCTATTCTGTGAATTTGTTTTAATGTGTTTAATTTTGTTTAAATTTTGTGGGGCCCTTTTGATTGGAAATACTTCGTAATAATATAGTAAGAAGAAGAAGTAAAGAAAAAATAAAGAAAATGTTTAGATGACATTAATGTGTTACCATTAACTATCAATCTCACTAAGATACATTTAACTTGCTAGTATAATTAACTTCTGTTGTAAAGATTTAAATCTAGGAAAACGTTAAATGCAGCCAGGGTTGCATTTGTTTTTCTTATATCTTTTATATTAAAAGTCCACTATTAAAATTTATAGTAAATGTATAACTATTTAATGTAAACTTTTTGGGCTTCGTTTAACAAATCCTTTAAAATTATTACCAAAAAACTCTGAAGCATTTTTCATCTCATCAACCATGATCAAGTTGAGATAGAATTCAACGTACACCTGCCTTACATAACTTTCTGATTAAAAGCAAGTATCAAATATGTCCGAGTTGATATATACAGGGCATGTTTGGCGCAAGTTTTTTTTGGAGCTTTTTAGGAACTTTAGCTTTTAGATAGAAGCTAAAAGCTTCTAAATCCAACGCTACATCACCTAACGTTTCGAAGGAGCTGTAGCTTTTCAATGTATAAATTACTTTTGTATACCAACTCTTTGCTAACAAAAAACTTCGAGAAGAATATTGAATAGTCCTATGTATTATTTTATATTTTAATAATAATCAAAAACTAGGAACTAGGAAGGACTAAAGAGGGACATGTGTACGTAAAATAATAAATAGATAAAGATAAAGTATTATTAGTAGTGTTTTGGTTTTGCAGAATTGATTATAAAATGGATGATAATAAATTATTAGTAAAAATTTTTTATTAGAATTGATAGAATAAAATAGGATGTGAGGGTGAAAAGTGTGGTTAACATGAAGGTATCGGTACAAGACATTGGTATGTATCCGCAAGTAGCACGTTAATAGATTGTACATTTTTTTGTCTTTTTTGGTTATTTTATACTTATAAGTTGCAGCTACAGCTACTCTGTCAAACACCTTGAAAAACTAAAAAGCTTCCGTTAACAGCTCGATGAAAAGCTACAGCTTACGTCTCTAATTAAAAGCTACAGCTACCTTTGCCAAACATATACCCATAATATAACTATATTGTTTCAAATTCCTTTTAAATCCGATGTATTAAACTAAATGCAACTACACTCGCTCATATACATCATGAAAGGAAGTAAAGAACCATGTTATAAAACAATAAGCAATCAATATTGATAATATGTACCCACAAATCATAATGCATATATAGCTAATTTCATACCATGAATTAACCACTTATGCAAAGTAGGAATGTGACAATATATATACTAGTACCTTACAAATTGTCGACAATAAAGCGATGGCTGACGAGCGCGAGGCCTTAAAGATAGCTGAACTTTCCAATTTTCCGGCAACGCTTTATTAACTAAAAGACCAGCATCCACATACTTCCTCCGCTTGCGTTTACTTCCCCACCGCCCGTCTAAACCCTTCAAAAACCCTAAAAGATCATCTTCCTTCATCATCCCCGTCGTCAACTTGTTTAATTCGTCTTCAAATGCATCATCCGCAACACATGCCAAATATTTCAAATCAATCTCTTCATCATCCACCTTTACCACACCAAGCCCGAATTCCTCATTCTTATCGTTTACCTTCGGTGTTCTATACATCCTTTTTCTTTTTTTCTCAACTGCACGTTGGTCGTCGTATACCACCAAGGCATTTTGGTTTTGTCCCTGCTCACCCTCATCAATTAGTTTGTTCAGAGAGTTTAATATCATCCGGTTTTCTATCACGTGTTGGTTGTGATTATTGTCTTTGTTGTTTTGGGATTTATTAATGGCAATGTGATGAGGACGACGATGAGCGAATGCATAGATCCTTCCGGTATAGTTTGTATAACTACAAAAAATTTCATTATTTGTAGCAGCATTAGTGTTTATGATCTCCATTTGAAATGTGACACTGTGTATGTATGTGTGATTGTATAAAAAAGATCTTTTTTTTCAATTTATAAGCGAAGAGAGACTAGAGAAATTAAAGATATGACGACACATGCATTTCGTTTTCAATTCTTGCATGATATTTGAAGATTCATGTAATCATATCACGAGTATTATTATTTTTCACTTTTTTGTATTTAATTTAACTAGCTTATTACCCGCGTAACACGCAGATTTGTAGCATTAATTTTTTTTTAATATCTGAAAACTATTAACACCTAAATAAATACTCCCTCCGTCCCATTAAAAGTGTCATGTTTTAAATTTTCAAAGTCTAACTTTTCTAACTTTGACCTTAAATGATTTTGTTTGCGTTAGATAATACTTGATGAAAGTTATATGAAGTAATTGTGTTTAAGACGTGTTTTCATTGGTATAATTGTCATCAAGTTTTATATAATACAAAATATATATATATTTGAGGTCAAAGTTTATAAATAAAGACTTTGAAAATTCAAACTTGGACACTTTTAATGGGACGGAGGGAGTATTTACAAACTTTTGAACAACAACAATTATAATACCATATTTATTGTTAAGGAAAAATGTTAATAATGTTATTAAAATGACTTATTTGTATAAAAGTAAAGTATGAGGACTAAAAATGTTATTGACCAATGATGATGTCATCAAAAAAAAAATCTAATGGTGGAAAATAAAAATTGAAATGTAATCAATGGCTCACACTTTTTCAATTTTGAATTAAGAGTTTTGTTTTAATATATATTAAAAGATTTGAACAAAAACGTCCAACTAAATACACTTTATATTCTGAATTTTGTCCGAAATACCCCGATTGACTAAAGGATACTGTCATCTAGCTTAACCCCTTCAATAAGTATATAAAAAAAAAATAAACAAAGGTTAAAAATAAGTAATATATCTAATCTAATTGTTGGCTTTAGTTTATTTACCTAATGGTAGCATGAAAGAGTTATTGAGAACACCCCTCCCAAAAAGACCAAAAGAACAAAATTCTCAGCCACACATTTTCCTCCCATTTCTCCTGTTTAATTTACACATATGTAAGTGACGCGGTGACATGTTCATAAATAATGACTTTTTTTATTTACTTACACATGCGTGAATTTTAAATAATACTGTCTTACACATGTGTAAGTAACATGGAGAAAAAAAAATGAAAAATGTATTGCTAAGAATTATTCTTTCGGTTTTTTTCTAAAAAGGATGGAATCAATTTAACTAATTAATCTAGTACTAGCATGGTACCTGCGTAATGCAACGGATGTCATGGCGGCGATGGTGCGCTGGTGGGGACGACTGTTGGTGGTAGAGACGGCGTCAAGTGATGTAGATAATTGATATAAACGTAATTAATGTAAAAAGTTAATGGAGATATTTTAAAATAATACGAGTATAATCATTAAGGCTATTTTAGACATTTTATTTCATGTAACTTTTAACATGAGAGCTATTGTTTTTATAAAAGAGTATAGATAAGATTATAGTATTCAAAACTTATTGAATTAAAAAAGAAATATATATATATATATATATATATATATAATTTTTATAATTTCGCATTAAAGTCATTAGAATATATTATATATATTCGGGAGTTATTTATGACAATATTTTACAATTTAATTAATTAAAGTACTACATCAATCTTAACTATATTTTATAAGTATAAGAGTAAATTATAATTTTCGTCCCTGTCGTGGGTCAAAAATTACCGTTTTCATCCCTAGGTTTCATAAATTACCGTTTTAGTCCAAATAAGTTTGCTCCCTCAACGGTTTTGGTCCAAATTTCAAACGGGCGTTAAATTGCCCATCACGTGACCTGCACATGATGGGTATTTTAGTCTTTTTGCTATCACAAGGACTAAAAGTGTAATGAACTTTTTTAATAATAAACTTCTTTTTTAACTAATAATAGATACAAATCCACATATACATACATACACATAATCAATTTTTTTTCCAGATGTTCAAGCATCATCAACAATAAAATAAAAACTCACCATCTACAATTATCAACATTGCTCAATTGCTTTAAAAAAAAACAAAGAATGAGTTGTTGACGATGCTTGATTGCTCCCCCACTTCCTTTCAAAATTTAACTATCCAATAATGGGTCAAAGTTCAAACCAAATCATTCGAATAAACTATTTTGGTTGCCCTCTTTTCTATATTCTCCAGAAAAAAAAAATTAATAATAAAATAAATAATAATAATATTGTTTGACAAAAATTCCAAAAGGGATCCATCTTCGATCTTGATGCCAAGAGATATCATCAGTATCAAACTGAATCGAAGTGCCCTAACCACCACCATCTAAAATCCTAACCGCCACCATATGAGACCTACACCTCCGTCCACCGCCACCACCGCACCTTCGCCACCATCTGAAACCCACACCTCGACCACCATCTAAAACCTACACCTCCACCCATCTGAAACCCACACCTCCGTCCGCCTTTTTTCGGATACAAGTTCGTCAGAGAGTAGAAAGAGTAAAAGAGAGAGATAAGATTTAGGGAAGTAAGGGTGTGGAGAAGAAAAAAGTTAGATAGGTACATACACATATTTTTTGTATTTTGATGATTATGATTATAGGATGAAGATCTGGAAAGATATGTTTATATCTTTTGGTGACTTTTTTTGTTTTTATGGGATCCGTAAATTTGTTTTATGGATGTGTATGTATACATTGTATATAGATATATAGACATCTACTTGTTGATTGAACAAGATGATGATGATGATAGGTATAAATGAAATTCTGGTAAATAAATGATGGTGGTGGTCGGGTCTCTTGGGCGGCTTAATGGTGGTGGTGGGATCTGAATATCTGATGATGGAAAGGATCTGAGGGATGTGGATAGATGTATGTATGTATTGATGTACAAATATAGATAACATATGATATAGATATAGATACGTACGTAGATTGTGGAAAAAATGAAGGGATAAGTATAGATGGATCTAGATGATTTTTGTAATGTACAGATGCAAGTAGGAGAATTGGAGATATAGATGATAAGATTTTTTAATTTTTATTTTAGGATTAATCATGGATATAGATGTAGATACTGTTGGGTTTTTTTGAATCTTAAAATTTTTTATTCCCATTTTAGTATTCACGCTTTTGGTCCCTGTGTTATGAAATGACTAAAATACCCATCATGTGCAGATCACGTGATGGGCGTTTAACGCCCGTTTCGAGAATTGGACCAAAAGCGTTGACGGAGCAAAGTTTTTTGGACCAAAACGGTAATATATGAAAGGTAGGATGAAAACGGTAATTTTTAACCCTCGACAGGGACCAAAGTGTAATTAACTCTAATATAATTTTGAATATTATATTATATTACATTATGTTATGTTATATTATTATTATATTATATTATATTATATATTATATATTACATTATATTACTTGTATCGTCATGTATTATATGAACAGTATATCGTTATGTTGCAATGATATCGTAAGATAAAAAGTATCGCGTTTAAACTGTGTTTTAATATTAAAGTTACAAAATCCTTATATAAAAAAAAACTTAAATTGAGAAAAACGTATGAATTATTTTGGACAAAATCCTTATATAAAAAAAAACTTAAATTGAGAAAAACGTATGAATTATTTTGGACCCTTGATGATGGTTAAAAAAAGATGGGTAAAATCAAACTACACCAAAACTTTTTATCCACAAATTGTTTTTTAAAATTCTTAGACCATCTTTAACCCACCACACTGAAACTCAGTTTATTGGTGCCACATCAGCAATACACTGACTCACCACACTGAACCACTTTTACCATTAACCTTCACACTGGAACCACAATTTATTAGTGCCACATAATCATTTATATAGATCATTTATATAGATACTAAAAAATACATTACATTAGACTAAAAAACATATTAATTGAAAATTTTATTAACAATAACAATGTATCTAATACAAGGTTATGTTAAAATACAACATTTAAGAGTAGAGTTTAAAAAAATAAAGAATTTTTGAAACTAGTATAACTACAAGTATTTCTACCCGGGCGTTACCCCGGGAGAAAAACAAAACCCTCGTGGCAAAAGTTAAGAAAATAAAAGTTGTGGTCAAAAGTGAAGAAAATGAAACTTTGGTAACAAAATTTAGAAACCAAAAGTTATGTGGTAAAAAACAAATAAAAGAAAACTTTCGGAGCGAGACTTAAAAAAACAAAGTTATGTGGAAAAAAGTACAAAAGTTAAGAAAACTTGTCTAGCGAAAGTTTAAAAAACAAATGTTATGTGGCAAAAAGTAAAAGGGGAAATGTAGAAAAAAAGTTTCCATGACGAAAGTTTAATAACTAAAAATTATGTGGTAAAAAAAAGAAAGAATTAAATTTTTGATGGGAAAAGGTTAAAAACCAAAAGTTATGTAGCAAAAAGTAAATAAAGCAAAACTTTGGTGGCAAAAGTTAAAAAACTTAAACTTGAAAACAAACTCCGTTAAATACCCTTTTGTAACTATCGTTAGTTATCAAAGTAACATTTAACGGTCGTTAAGTCCGTTAATTTTGTTGGTTGTGCAATTACAACTTGTACCTCATGCATGAGGGGGTGTACTTTTAGCTACAGTAACACCCCTCACACACCGACCTTGCAATTTAGTATATACAAGTATTTCTACCCGGGCGTTGCTCCGGGAGAAAAACAAAACTCTCGTGACAAAAGTTAAAAAACATTAAGCCGAACAACAAAATTTTCGTGGCAAAAGTTAAGAAAATAAAAGTTGTGGTCAAAAGTAAAGAAAATGAAACTTTGGTAACAAATTTTAGAAACCAAAAGTTATGTGGTAAAAAATAAATAAAAGAAACCTTTCAGATTGAGACTGAAAAAAAACAAAGTTATGTGAAAAAAAAGTAAAAAAAAATAAGAAACTTAAACTTGAAAACAAAACTTGTTAAAGTTATGTGGAAAAAAGTAAAAGGGGAAATGTTAAAAAAAAAAAGTTTCCGTTGCGAAAGTTTAAAAAGTAAAAGTTATGTGGTAAAATTAAAAAATAAATAAACTTTCGACGGGAAAAGGTTAAAAACCAAAAGTCATGTGGCAAAAATTTTAGTGGCAAAAGTTAAAAAACTTAAACTTGAAAACAAATTCCGTTAAATATCCATTTGTAACTACCGTTAGTTAGCCAAGCAACACTTAACAACCGTTAAGACCGTTAGTTGTGCAACATAGAGTTGTACCTTATGTAGTGAGGGAAGTACTTTTAGCTACAGTACTTCCCTCTCACATAAGCAAGTTCCTTTTTAGTATATATTAGGAATATAACCCGCGCGTTGCGCCGGGACATCAACTTGTTATTAATAGGTTTTGACGTATTGTATTTGGCTTTATATTTTTCGTGTAAGATGAGGATGCGTCAAATTACCACAGAGAATAACGATTTTTTTTCAAAAATAAAAATAGATTTTATATGTTAAGTAACTTGGATGGTTGTTTTGTATCACAATATGTGACAAAAGGTTTATTTACACACATTAGGTCAATAGTGTCTTTGGAACTAACTACCAACTCGTTTTTTTT
The DNA here is from genome assembly GCA_034093135.1 of Erigeron breviscapus. Taxonomy (NCBI): domain Eukaryota; kingdom Viridiplantae; phylum Streptophyta; class Magnoliopsida; order Asterales; family Asteraceae; genus Erigeron; species Erigeron breviscapus. The sequence continues at coordinate 16,954,876 of CM067170.1, forward strand.
TATATAAAAAAAATGTATTTATACACATTAGGTTAGTAGTGTTTTTGGTTATTGACATTTCATAAACTGATATAAAACTGAAAAGTTAAATTAAAATGCTGATCACGAATATTATCCATATTATCAATCTCACATAATCTGGCTTAAAGTTTGATTTAATCAGTTGATTTTTCACTTTTTATTTGAAAATGAAATGCGATTTCTACTTTACTAACATGGATACATCTATATATCCAAATTTAATTTGTTTCTTTCAAGTCCAAATCAAATTAAGTTCAATTTGATCTATATGAACTTTAACATATCATGATCGAGTAAATTTCATTTCGTTTTAATAATATATATTTTTAATGTCGTTCTTTAACTCAATAAAAAGGTGTAAAGAGAATATTGAAGTAGTGGTTTAGTATCCATCAACCATCATCTTCAAGATTTCAATCTTCTTAAAAATTTAAAATTCATTTTATTTCAACTACAACAAAAATTTTAATTATCACTTTAACCATCATTCATAATAATCTAAAAACAACAAAACCAAAGACACTTTTAGCACAGTAAATTCGTATACATGTTTATACTTGTAGTACAATAGATTTGGATGATGGGAAAAGGTGTAGTTGATTAATTGGAAAATACAATTGTAGTAACCGATGGTTTGTAATTTTCATGTAAGAAACAAATCAAGTTAGAAAAAAAAATGAAAATATCTGGAATTTTAGTTGTACCATATGAATTTTTAATTGTAAATGCAAGTCAAATGGAATTTTATAAGCTAAGATGTAACTTATGCATTAATAGTTGTAAAATATAAGTTAGTTTTTAGTATATAGGGACAATTTCATAACCATAACAGTAGTTCAGGGGGCTAAAAAGAAAAATTATAAGTGTTAAATATAAAAGTTAAAATTTGATGGTTTGACTTTTAGTCATCTTCTTCCTCGCTAAGACGCTAACCTGCAAATCTACCACACACAGCTTTGATATATTTTTTTTTCCTTTTTCGCAATCCTTTCGAAGCAGTAAACAAATAAAAAATTAAAAATCAAAAACCCAATACGCTAACTCTCTCAGTGCGGTGGTGAATACATTGGGCCAAAACGCCGACAAATACGCCGGCTTCTTTAACCCAATACGCCGGAAGTCCGGTGTATTCGTCCTAATACACTGATAACACGCTGACCGTTAAAGACGGTCTTATGGAGAAAAGAAAATGGGAAAAGATAAGATACATTATCATAGCAATATCGCGGTATATACCGCTCCTTTTAAGAAAGATGAAGCAAGAGGAAGATTGCAAGATGAAAAAGCTATTTTATTTTTTTTTGAAAAGTAGATGAAAAAGCTATTCGTAGTCTATCAATCCATTATATATATATTGTTGGTAGAACATAGAGAAAAAAGTAAGATTACTTTTTAATCATGACCATTCAAATTAATACATAAATTAATCCTAGCACATGAAACTAATAGTCAAACTTTACTTATTTATACATGGAAATGCACTTTAATTTTGGTTTGGTAGTAATTCCGTATTATATGCAGTTATGGTCCATTTCGTTTGGAATTTCAAGAAACATATATTAAAGTCATATATATTGATGTTTGCACAATTGGATCAAACAAATATATATATATATATTATATTACTTTATTTTTTATTTATATCATTTTATTATTTATATTTAGTAGATATGTTAATATATATTTTTTTTATATATAAACTATGTCAATGTATATGTTTATATATATATTATATATATATATTATATATATATATTATATATATATATATATTATATATATATATTATATATATATATATATTATATATATATATATATATATATATATATTATATATATATATATTATATATATATATTATATATATATATATATATATTATATATATATATTATATATATATATTATATATATATATTATATATATATATATTATATATATATATATTATATATATATATTATATATATATATATTATATATATATATATATATATATTATATATATATATATATATATATTATATATATATATTATATATATATATTATATATATATATATATATATATATATTATATATATATATTGTGTAATATTTCTAAAATATGTGATAATTTTTATAAAGGAGTACGAGCATGGTACCCGCGCAATGCGGCGGCGGTGGTAGGGAAGGCGGTCTAGTGGTGTCGGTGATGGTACTATTGGTGGTGGCGGCGGTGTCAAGTGGTGTAGGTTGATGTAATTGTGATAGTGGAAATTTTTAGAAGATAAGGGCTTAAAGTGTTAATTATTAAAATAAAGGTTTAGAGTGTAAATTAATTCATTAAGGGCAAATTTGGTATTTTATAAAAACTCTTTCCATAGTGGTGTTTTATTAAGGGTAATTTAGTAATTCCGTATGTAACTATTGTGTAACTATTTCTAAAAATGGGGGGTGTGATAATTTTTATAAAGGAGTATAGATATTGCTTGTATTTGATAAGTTCAAACTAACTCAAGAGATTAATATAAATAACCTAAGATAGGTGTGGCAGCAATGACGGTATGGTTGTTAAAATAAAGATAATTGATGTAAAAGGTAGTGTAGTTATTTTAAGGAGTTGAGAATGTATGTTATAAATAATTTTATTAAGGTATTATAATATTAGGTGAGAATATTTAAATTTAAATTAATAAATAAAAGAGATTAATAGTTTTGATAGATAAGGATTGGAAAATATTTTAGAGCTATTTTGGGTATATGTATATGAATTGAGAAAGCGTTGAAATTTAAAAGTATTTTAGGTTTTTTGAAGATAGAAAGTTAAAAAAATGGGTAAGAAAACATGGTAACTTTTCAATTCTTTTAAATATACTAATTATTGTTAAAGATTTTGAATTAGTATAAAAAAACACGACAATGATCAGTAACAACATAGTCACAAATCACAATTTCATAATTAATTACATATCTTTAATAATTTATAAGAGATTTGAGCTATATCATTATAAAAAACATAAACACATGCTTCTCATTTCAAAATAACATAGAAAAGAATACTAATATGTAACACCCCGAGCTAGGGCTCGAAACATTACGGAAATTATATAGCACAAGGTCGAATTAATGTAGAACATGAACTAAATGCAAATAAAGGATCCGGTGAATCCATAAATAAGATAATTTAAGTACAAAATGCATAAGGAGCAAGTAACCATCAAGTTTACAAAATAATCATCAAAAGATGGCTATCGATCCTAAGCATAATGCAAAAGTAGGCAAATGAATCCTTGATCCATGTAAGTCCAATGCCCGGGTTCAAAAGCAAGCAATCAATCATACTTCACGTCCTGGATTAACCTGGTTACCTGAAAAGTGTAATAAACAAGTCAACACGAGGTTGGTGAGTTCGTAGTAATGGTTCACAAGGAACCATCGCCAATAATCACAACATGTATAAGTAAAGGCAAATCATAACTTACAAGTAGCCTTTAAGCGTCACAATATCAATCACATCAAAATTAGACAATACAAAATAATGCGCGTAATAAATAAGCACAAGTGATGTCAATATCAAGATATGTGTCGTATGCATGTCTACGTCATAATGCATATCATAAGTGTGACCATTAAGTCATCAATGCAACGATACTCACATGTCATCCCAATGAACAATGTGGCATCTCAAAATCATCGGTGTATATATGTCTATATACCCGGGGTCCATGTCCGTCTTACAAATGCAACAATAATCATAATCATCAAGTGTATACATCTATACACTTGGAAGTGTATACATCTATACACTTGGAGGTCCATGTCCGTCTCACATGTGTCCATATCAATACGTATGCGTGTTAGTCTCAATCACAAGTCCATCAATCACCAAACCAACCAAAAACAATACGTACATACACTTAGGAGGATTCTACTTTCAACGAGTCCTAGATGCTTATATATAGGGTCACCCGCAACCTTCCCACCACATCTAAAACCCTTTGATGGCATAATCGACCTCCACGTATGCACTACTATCCTAATTATAACAATATATATCACAATCGTATGCGTAATCAATCAAACGTGTCATTCAATCCATCAATCATTCAATTAAACAATCAATCAATCAAGTAATCACATAAATGTATACTTTCAGCCCGAATCTCAAGCGAGTAGGGAGCTACGGAACTCACATTGATCGGCAATAAGAAGTTTAGTTTGATATAAAGTCGAGTTAAAGTCGTTCAACGTTCACTTCTCGTCCACCACCTATAATTATAAAATACACATTTATTAATATACAAGTCAAACCCTAATTAGGTTTTAAACATGACCTATGACTTCCAAGGACTCCTGAGACTCGTCTACATCATCAAAGGAGTTAAGAGTGAGTCAAAGTCGCCTAAAAGTTCGTCACAGGTCCCAACCGGTCATTAAGTTTAATATTCATATGCGTATATATATATAATTAGGTCACATCAATCCTAATTTAGGTTTTAAATACAACACTTGACCTCCACTAGTTCCTGTGACTCATATATGGCCTTATAGAAGTCGAGAAAGGTCACATTTGAGAGATACATACGACCCAAGGATGTTAGTCTTCGAGCTAGGTCAAAACAGGAAACAAGTCATAGGAAAGCAACGTAATTTACGCCCCTGTTCAGCGTCTGTTACGGTGGTTCAGAATGGGTGAGCGTAGAAGACGGTTCAATGCAGCGTATGGAACGGTGGGCAAAAATATCTAGGCGTAGGGTACGGTGGTTCCACCGTACCTTACGGTGGTCTGCATTTATCACTTTTGGCGTCTGATTCATCAATTTATGGCGTAAACAGAAAGATTTCAGCGTAAGGTCTTTAGAAGCCACCGTAAGCTACGGTACCTTCAACGTACAAGACGCCATCTGGTCACCCTCCAGCGTAAGCTACGCCAAAGTTGGTGCACCAAACGCTCTGCCAAACTCACCCCAACGTAGGTTACGCCCAAATGGAGCGTATGAGACGCCAAGACAGAAAGGAGACGAGCAGCAGCAGGTATGAAAATGAAATTTGACCCAAATCACTATCACAACTCATTTTTGACTACCAAGTTACTTAGGGACGGTTAACAACTCATTTTTAAGCATAATTGACCTTAAACAAACATAACCCGACATTCCAAACCATTCCATAACATCCACAAAACACCAAATCGGCCAAGAATCGAGTCGAAGAACTAAAACCCTAATTTTAAACCTAATACCCATATTTAAAACACTTTTAACTAAGAACCCTTTTTCTTTGACCTGATTACAAGTTTATTAATATGAAATAACAAGGTTGAGTTAGAATTTACCTTCGCAAACCTCCACAAATGCTAAATCCGAAAATTAAGCTTCAAATGGAAATTACTTGGACTATGCAACCCGAATTTTCGATATGAAGCAAAAATGATGATGAAGATGATTATTCTAGTCTAATTCTTGTCTAAAACACATCAATTGAAAAAGTAAATTAGAGAGAGATAGAGAGTGAGTGTATTTATTATTTTTCTTGCAAGAGTTCTTGAGAGAGAGAAAGAGATAGAATGGATGGATAAGGAAAGGATAGGATTGGGTGGGGATAGGGTTGGGTCAATGGGTTGGGTCTTGGGTCATGGTCTAAACCCATGGGTTGACCCGTTTCACTTAACTAGTAAATTTCACAAATCGTTTAATGTCATAACACATAATAAGTCGATCCACCGACCCGACAAGCACATTACTACCCATTTACTCACGAAGTGAATTAAATTATGTCATTAAATATGCTCGTTAGCCAGATTACATACAAAGTCAAACGGTTAAATATCACGGTTGTTACATAATACCTACTTTTTAATCTCAACCTTTCGAGAGAAATTAAAAATATATACCTCAGCATAGAAAATAAAAGTTATTTATGGACTAATGATTTATCAAAAGATTTAAATTTTGACTTAAATCAACTTAAAAAATGATGGTTATAAACTTCACTTATGAAAACGGGTGAGAGTAACGAATACCAGTGAAAATCATCGTTTTTGGCACTCTTCTGAGCAAAACCAGAAGAAACTTCGTTCTTATAAATTTTACTGACACTTGGACCTTTCCAAAAATATAAGATTCGACTTCTAATTCGTCCAGATGAATCTTCTATGATGTTTGCAAGATGACTGAAAATTTCAGTCCTATAGAGTCCTTAAATTCAACTTGAAACTTCAAGTGATGAACCCAAGACTTTATGAACTTGATTGTTTTGTGTTATGAATGTGAGAGAGAGAGGAAAGAGCAGAGATGGATGATAGAATGATCATCAAATGCTTGCTTATATAGCCCAAGAGTTGCAACTAAGTGCCAAGAACACACACCTTGGCCATGAGGTGTTCATCATGTGTTTACAACTCATCCTTGAGTGTAATGGCTGAAACTTTGGCCTTAAAACAAACTAGAATTCAGTAGGAACATGTTCATTGCATGATTACAAGCTATAATCCAAGTCTTGGTTAGTTTGTGTGGGGTTTATGTCAAGAACACAAACTTGACTTGACTAATTGACTTTGGTTGACTCTAGACTTTGATTCTTGCTTGTATTTGTGTAATTAAGTGTAGTAATTAGTTAATGAAAGTATTTTTTACTTTTATCCATTTGGTTATAATTTAATTACATGTATATATATATTTATTAGTAGCTAATTTAGGTACACAATTGTATATAAACATATAAGCACAAATAATACATATATGGTAACTAATCAAAATGTATACCCATATATACATATGATTAATTATCTTTACACATATAATATTTCATTCATATAATTACATTATACCTTAATTGATTCGTAAAATTACGTGATCTA
>CM067170.1:16962739-17000669 GCA_034093135.1 Erigeron breviscapus
TCTTCTTAACTTGAACACTGCACACTTACCAAAAACTCATTAATGCAACAAGAGCAAAGGCACAATAATGCAGAAAATTCAAGTGAAAACACACAAAATTAGGATTAACAATTACGAAATACTCAAGATTCTAATAAAAGATCAAGGGAGGTCATTCCATTGTCAAACCCTAAAAATCACCAAGTTATTAATTAAATTCATAACTTGTAAACACTGAAACTTGTGAGAATTCAAATAACATTGACTTGTCACATAAGATTTAAAAGATCATTTTCTAAACTTTAAACAAATTAATGTCCATATCAGAAAATCTTCTTTTGGAATCCTCTTAAGGGGGAGGTAATTGTAACATCCCAAACTTTTCTTTATCAGTTGACTAATGCCGTTAAGTCAACATTGTGTGTGTCGTTAAGTCTATTTTAGATTTAATGCTTATATGTAGTTAATGTGTGTTATGTGTGAGGCTTGAAAGCCTAAACTTATAATGAAGTATATATGTGTGTAAAATGTAGCTAAATGCCTATGTAGTGGTATTTAAAGAAGTAATCATGTTATATATAGTCCATATGGTAGTTTTTGACTAGTAATGAAGGATTAGGAAGCTTAGGGGCTAGTTTTGACATAGGAGTTAAAAACGGGTTTAGAGGCTTAGGGGTTGTCTTTAGAGAGCCATTATGCAGGTTTTCTTCCTCCTAAACAAGCCCTAGCCGCCCCATAACATTCCTCCATCAAATTGCAAGCCGAAAAGCCTTCCAACGTGTGATTCGGGTGCGTTTAATCAAGTGTTTTGCATCTCTAGTGTGATCTTCGTGAGAAGGGTAATATTTCATTGTTTTCAGGTCCTTTTGATATTATGAGTCATTAGGATTAATTATTGGATTATGGGGAATCGTTTAACGAAGATTAATGGTGGTTTTGATGGATTAAAGTCATAGATGGGGTAAGTAATGGTTGAATTGATTTATAATGATTTGAATATGAAGGATTTTGATGTATAAAGGTCTGATATTTGATTTGGAAGTTTTTGGATCTGGTTGGGATGTAATCGATCGACCTTGTGCAGAATCGCCTCGGGTTGCGGCGCAACTCAATTCCAGAAGAATAAGTTGCGGCGCAACATAAGGTGTTGCGGCGCAACTGGAGGCTTGAGCTGCGGCGCAACCCTATGTTGCGGCGCAACTCACCTGTTTTCAGAAAATGTATACTTTTGAACCGTAACGTCGTTTGACTTGTAGATTAGACCTGAAACTAAAGTGAGTCATTAATGTGTGTGGGTCTAGCTATTGGCTTTAATGACGTGAGTATGTAGTTGTCTAATGATCGTTTACTAATCATAGGTAGACGAGCATAGTTACTTTACACAGTGACTAGTTGTTGATTGTTGTGGACTACGCCGAGGTAAGATACACTACTTTGACACGCTGGGGGATTCAACGAAAAGCTGGTTTCAAATCATAAATACTTCCATTTGGTATCTTTATATTGCATGTGGGCATATGGGGTTACACGGGAGGTATTATGGGTTATGTAGTTGACCATTAGACCTGAAATGCAGTCCCTAATGTAGTGAAATGAAGTATTGCTTAATGTAGTGTATTGTTATGCAGTTTATGTAGTATTACGAAGTATCTAATTATGCATGAAATGTAGAAATGAAGTTGATGTGTGGTATATGCATGCTTACATGGCTTGTACACCTAGCTCACTAGACTTAGTAGGTTGCCATGTCACTTGCACGTTTAAGGATCCAAACGTAATGAAGATAAAGTGTGTGAATGTCTAGGAATGTGTGTTACCTAGACTATATGTGTGTGACGGTTTAGAATGTGTGTTACCTAAACCATATGTGTGAAACCGAGCTCGTAAATATAATGCAGGGAAAGTGTTAAGCTTACCCGTACTAGTCTTAGCCGGACGAGTGCGTTGACGTAGTTGTTGCTTGGGTGGCTCCTTGCAACATGGTCTTTATAATGCAGGGCGAGTAATATGAGGGGTTTGACCAACCTCCACATACGGATTACTCTTGGATTGGCTTGCCATTCCTTAACGACGAAGTATGACTAGCCTTTTGGTGAAGCATCTAGTCGGAGTGTGACTTATGTTACACTTATATGCAGTTAACGAAGATATGTGTGATAATGTGTGGATAAAATGAAGGATATGCACATTTAGGGGATTCACCCTAATTGATATAAAATTGATATGCAGTTATGTGTGAACGTGTGATGTGTGTTGTGCCCGAATAAATTTGTCTAATAATGAAGATTGTTTTAATTGGACAAATGCTTTAATAACATAGTGTTATCTTACTTAGCTAATTCGTTAGCTAACACTTGTTTCTTAAATGTGGTTGTTCCCCCAGGTTTAGCTTGAAGGACTAGTTGATGCAGGAATAAGAGTGAGACTTGGGTAGATGCATGCAGGAGGACTTAGCTACCCATAGACGATTGTCTCTTTAGACATTTATTTACATTTCGTACTTGATGTCGAATTTATGTAGTATTGTTGAACGGTTGTTTTGTGTTGGGCAACCGTTGGGTTTTCATTTTAAACTATTTGATGGTATTGCATGTAACACCAACTAAACGTAGAAACCGAAAGTTTTATTGGTTTTGACTTTTAAGGTCCTTTCTTCCGCAATATGACACCGTTAGGTGAAAAGTTTTTGAAAACCCATATTTTTAAACGTCGGGTGTTACATAGCATAAGTAAAACCATAGCTGAACTTCATGCCATGTTGATTGAGTATGAGAAAAAGCTTCCACAGAAATATGCTACACCCCAAGTTCTAATGATCAAAGGGGGAAAGGTTCAGAAAGCAAAACAACCGTAAGCTAAGGGCAAGAACTTTGGTAAAACAAAGTGGTTTAGTCTAAAAACCTTAAAAGACCCTTCGGCAAAAGGAGCATACGGCTAAAGACCAGGCTTGTCATCACTATGCTAAAGTGAAACACTGGAAGAGGAATTGTCCTAAGTATCTAGCTGAGTTGAACGAGAAGAAGAAGCAAGCTGGTTTAACCAGTTCTTCAAGTATCTTCTAAAATTGAATTTATTGATGTGAGTCAAATGATAATTCAATAGCAAAAGAGTCAAGTTTAACTTGGACTCTACCTACCTTTGGCATTGTCATCTTGTTTAATTTTGTCAAAGAAACGCATTTAAAGATTTCAAAGTGAAGAGATCTTACAATCAAATGATGAATCATTTGATGAATGCGTATCTTTGACATTACATTGGCAAGAAACGCATTGAAAGTCTTCAAAGTGGAGAGATATTACAATCAAATGATGAATTATTTGATAAATGCGTGTCTTTGGAATTGTCGTTAGCAAGAAAAGCATTACAAATGATGAATCATGTAGCAAATGCATGTCTTGTGTTTTCGGCAAGATGACAAGAATACCTTTTCCGCATAAAACCGGAGAGGGCTAAGGAACTACTTGGACTAATACATACCGATGTATGTGGCCCATTTAGACATGTGTCAAGGAAAGGTGCTAGCTACTTCATCATTTTTATGAATGATTTCAGTCATTATGGTTATGTTTACTTGCTTAAACATAAACATAAAGTCTTCGAAACATTCAAAGAGTTTAAAAATGAAGTAGGAAATCAACTCGGTAAAACCATCAAGATTCTTTGTTCGGATCGAGGTGGAAAATACTTAAGCCAAAAGTTTAAGGATTATCTAAAAGCTTGAAGATTTATCCAACAAGCTTACTCCTATAAAATGGTATATTTGAGAGGAGAAATCGAACCTTGTTGAACATGGTTAGATTAAATGATAAACCTTACAACTCTCCCATTTCATTTTGGGATTATGCTCTAGAGATTGCTGCATGCATTCTCAATATGGTTCCAACCAAGAAGGTTGACAAGACACCATATGAATTATGGCATGGAAATGTTCCTAATCTGTCTTACTTAAGAGTCTGGGGATGTGAGGCACTCGTGAAACGAGATACGCCTGACAAACTTGAATCTAGATCTGTTAAGTGCATCTTCGTAGGATACCCAAAGAAAACAATGGGTTACTACTTCTACTTTCCTACCGAAAACACTGTTAAGGTATCTCGATTTGCTGAGTTCCTTGAAAGGAAACTCATATCTCAAAAAGTCAGTGGGAGGATTGTTGAACTTGATGAGGCTCAAGAAGATGTGTCAACTTCTGAAAATACTAGCAATCATCAACTTAGGGGGGAAAATGTTCAAAGAGATGAATCTCAAAATGAACTTCAAGTTGAAGATGAAACGATTCCAATTCGTAGGTCCTCAAGGACAATACGTGCTCGTGAAAGATTAAATCTTATGGTTGAGTCTGAAGAACACGTATTAGGAGACTTAAATGAACCTCCTAATTTCAAAGCAGCATTATCAGATCCGGAATCTGAAAATGGCTTGAAGCTGCGAATGTGGAAATGAAATCCATGAAAGATAATCAAGTTTGGAGCTTGGTTGATCTTCCACCAAATGGTAGAACCGTTGGTTGTAAATGGATCTTCAAGAAGAACACCGACATGGATGGAAATGTACACACCTATAAAGCTCGTCTTGTGGCAAAAGGCTATACTCAACTTTATGGAGTTGATTATGAGGAGACCTTTTCTCTCGTTGCGGACATTAGAGCTATTAGGATCATCTTAGCCATAGCGGCATACTATGACTATGAGATATGGCAAATGGATGTCAAAACCGCTTTCTTGAATGGTTTTCTAGACGAGGAAGTCTATATGGTACAACCAGAAGTTTTTGTCGATCCAAAACATCCCGACAAGGTATGCAAACTTCAAAGGTCCATTTATGGATTGAAGCAAGCATCAAGGAGTTGGAATAAAAGGTTTGATGAGGAGATCAAAAAGTTTGGTTTTGCTCAAAATCCTGATGAGCCATGTGTATATCGCAAAGCTAGTGGGAGTAATGTTACTTGGTTAAAGCAACATTCATACTTGGAATCAAATATCTATAGAGATAGAAGTAAACGGTTGATTGGATTAAGTCAAAGTGCTTATATAGATAAGATCTTGAAGAGATTCAAGATGGAGAATTCTAAGCGTGGTTTTATACCGATGCAAGAAGGACTTAATTTATCTAGCAAGAACGGTGCTTCTACACCTGAAGAGGTGGAGCGTATGAAAAGAATTCCTTATGCTTCGGCTGTGGGATCTATCATGTATGCGGTAAGATGCACTAGACCTGATGTTGTGTAACACCCGTCGTTTAAAAATATGGGTTTTCAAAAACTTTTCACCTAACGGTGTCATATTGCGGAAGAAAGGACCTTAAATAGTCAAAACCAATAAAACATTTTGGTTTCTGCATTTAGTTGGTGTTACTTGCGACATCATAAAATAGTTCAAATGAAAACCCAACAGTTGCCCAACATAAAACAACCGTCCAAACGTCATTACATAAATTCGACATTAAGTACTGAATGTAACAAATGTCTAAACAAAGCGTCTATAGGGTAGCTAAGGCTCCTGCATTGCATCTACCCAAGCTCACACGCCCTGCATCTAGATTCCATCAAGCTAAACCTGAGGGAACAACCACATTAAAAGAAACAAGTGTTAGCTATAAGAATAGCTAAGTAAGATAACACTTAATTTAAAAGCAATTGTCCAATTAAAACAATCTTCATTATTAGACAAGTTTCATTAGGCACACACACATCACACGTTCACACATATACTGCATTTCAACTTCGTTTCAATTAGGATCATCATCCTAAATGTGCCTATCCTGCATTAGTTCCCACATTATCACACATATCTTCGTTATCTGCTTTATTAGTTCACACATTGTCACACATATCTTCGTTAACTGCATATAAGTGTGCCCTGCATCACACCCGACTGGATGGTTAGTCAAAGACTACACATCTTACGTCGTTAAGGAATGGCAAGCCAATCCTTGAGTAATCCGTATGTGGAGGTTGGTCAAACCCCTCGTATTACTCGCCCTGCATTATAAAGACCATGTTGCGAGGAGCCACCCAAGCAACAACTGCATCTACGCACTCGCCCGGCTAAGGCTAGTACGGGTTAAGCTTAACACTGTTCCCTGCATCAGTTTTATGAGCTCAATTTCACACATATAGTTTGGGTCCCTGCATTCCCAAACATTCACACACAAATAGTCTAGGTAACACACATTCCTAGACAATCACACACTTTAACTTCATTACGTTTGGATCCTTAAACGTGCAAGTGACATAGCAACCTAGCAAGACTAGTGAACTAGGTGTACAGGTCAATCATGCGTATCACACATCAACTTCATTTCTACATATATCATGCGTATCAACATACTTCATCAAACTACATTAACTGCATAGCTACATACTACATTAAACATTACTGCAATACACTACAATAGGGACTGCATCTCAGGTCTCATGGTCAACTGCATAACCCATAATACCTCCCAAGTAACCCTTAAACCCACATACAATAATAAGGTACCGAGTGGAAGTGTATATGATTTGAAACCAGCTTTTAGTTGATCCCCCAGCGTGACAAAGTAGTGTATCTTACCTGATTGTAGTACACGCGCACAAACAAGTAGCTAATACTGCTTATCAGTAACCTCCGACACCTATCGTACATTAACATAATGAATATAAGTCATTTAGGACCTTAAATAGACCCTCGTACGAATTTAATACTGACTACGTAAAATTTCAGAATTACACCTAACGAAGTTAATCTTCGTACGAACTTAAACTTCGTTCAATATACTTTACGAAAATAGACCTTATCTACGAAAAAAACGAATTTGACAAAACTCCCCCCCCCCCCCCCCGTTTGGTTCTTACGAACTTAATTCACACTTTACGAAGATAGGCCATTAAACGAATTTAAACCTCATTTTCGTTTTGTTTTCCAGTTTACGAATTTGCCAACGAATTTGACTTCAAACGAAATTAAACAACGAACTTCATCTTCGTTGGGGCAAACGAACTTAGACTGCATAAACGAACTTTGCACCAGCAAACGACTTTAAACACAATTTCGTCCAGAAATCTAAAACGGCTAACTTCAATCAATTTTTCCAGATTTTGATCGATCAAGGCTTCTTTCCAAACATGTTTTTGACCCCAGTAAACACATTTTGATCAACAAATCGGCTAAGGACTCGATTGACACCATTTTGAACGTTAATTAACCAAAACACCATTTAAGCCCTAATTACTTGCATAATCCTTTTTAAATCAGATTTGATTCATAAATATCAACCTCTAAATCTGAAAATACAACCAATACATCAATGATTACCTGCTTGACTCGATGATCGATCGATTCCAACACCAAAACACACAATTGTTAGACCCAAAAACTAGATTAATTGCTTTAGGATTTCAAGAAAGGATTATTTGCTTAATTATTTGATAATGGCTGCCAAAGTAAACCTAATTACACTTATCAAACCTTAATCCCGTTTTTCAATTTCCACCTATGTCAAAATCAGTCCTCGGACTTCTATATCCTTCATTATTGGTCACAAACTGCATTATTGACCATATACAACATTAGTCCTTCATTAAAAGGCACTACATAGCCTTAAAGCGACATTAAACACACTTTTATTCGTCATTAGTATTTAGGCTCTCAAACCTAACTACTTTATCTACGTTAATCACACATAGCTACATTCAAATATTAAGTAAAGACTTAACGACACCCCAAATTGACTTAACGGCATTAGTCAAACCTTACATAAAAGTTCGGGATGTTACATGTTGCGTTTGCGCAAAATATTGTTAGACGCTATCAGCAAAATCCTGGAGAGGATCATTGGACTGCTGTGAAGAATATTCTTAAGTACATGCGTGCTACTAAAGAATTATTCTTGGTGTATGGTTGAAATCCCGATACAGAATTCAAAGTGAATAGATACTGTGATAGATGTTGGATTTCAGACTGATAGAGATGATTCAAAATATCAGTCGGGATAAGTCTTCGTTTTAAATGAAGACACGGTGGAATACAAGAGCTAGAAGCAAACCACAGTTGCTATGTATGTGACAGAGTCTGAGTATATTGTCGCCTTAAGAAGTAGCCATGAAAGTTGTCTGGATTAGAAAGATTATTTTTGGGTTTTAACGTGATGCCCTCAAATAACACACCTATGGATTTGTACTGTGATAATACGGGAGCTATTATCATTGCCAATGAATCCGGAGTTCAGAAAGGTGCCAGACATTATCCTAGACGATATCACTTTGCACGTGAGCAAATCGTACTAGGAGAAATCAAGATACTCAAAGTTCACACAGATTATAACTTAGCAAATCCTTTTACAAAGGCATTGTCAAAGGAAAGCTCAATAAGCATGCCGAGGGCAGAGGTCTTAAATTAGCTAGTTATCTCATGTAAATCTGTGATTGGTATTTGGATAAGGGACGGTTAAACAATAATTATTTCAATAAATGAATTCATATACTTGGTATGAGTGTTTTCATTTCATAATGATTGTGTCCTATATTTGCATGTTTAAATCCATGAATATTTTAATATATTCTAAACGTCCATTGTCGATTAACTATATGGGAATATAGTTAAACTAAGACAAATGTGAGAGATTGGTTAAAATATTTAAGGGAATATTTTGAAGATGGTCTTGCCAAACTCACATGGTATTCAAAGAGATGAATATTGGACTTACCCCACTTAACGAATTTTCATTTTATGGATCGGCGTCATTAAGTGAAATTCGTGAAATGGTTACTTTATTTATCCTTAGACTTGAGATACAAACAGGTTATGCATGTGTGGATTGCATTTTCTTGATATAGTTCTAACTGTCCTGAACAAGGTAGTAATAAAGGGCTATTTTCAGAAATGTAGTGAAACGACATGACTAACACGTGTAGTCAATATATGATTTGTTCCTTCAATTTGCAACTGAAGTATGATACCATTTGGGCCCCTCATTTATTAATTAAGATGTTTGTATGCGCATACCCAAATGAACTCAAGAGGTGGTCTTGACTAATTTGGTAATCTTGATTAATTGTAGAAATGAGAAACAAAATCGTTAAATTATGAAATGACATTGATCCATATTCATAATTAACAAGGTATGTGAAACAAAAGGATATTAAAGACTAAATCATTTCAAATGATAGCTTTAAGAAACTATACTTAAATATTTCCGGGAGCATTGGCGTGTTGCTAGACGCTAACCAATGTTATTGCCTTTATATAACATGCTCAAGTGGGAGCTGTTGGTATGTGATCACGTTATAATAAACGCATGTCCGGAAATAATTTAAGCCTACGGGGTCACACAAAATGACACGGTAACTCTATATTATTAATTAGTATATTAAAGTAATATATTAATTAATATAATCACGAAATAAATAATTAAACTATATTAAAGGGTTAATAGTGTTTAATTATTTAAAAGAAGAAGGGCTTATGTGATAATTAGGAAATTAGTGTTGGACCCTAATTCCCTAATAGAGGGGGGGCCGGTTTTGAGAGGCTTTTTGGGGCCTTGATTAACTTGGTCACCAAGTAAATAAAACCTAATTAAATCCCTATATATAGAGGGTTAATTCTAAAGGGTTTATTTTATTCATTCACATAAGTAATTCTCTCTTTTTTCCTCCTTTATTCTTTCGGCCGAACCCTCTAATGGGTTTTGGTTTTGTGTCGTTCGAACAACCATATGGAATATATATATATAACTATAATTAGTGCTTTGCATTAATTATGGTTTTGGTTTTGTTAGTTGACAAAATTAAAATCAACGACGACAAAAAAAAAAAACGACGCATTTTTTCAGTTTGCATAACCTTTTCGCAACTTGAAGTTAAAATGTATATGTGAATATATTTTATTTTTAGACGAGAAGTTCTTTATACCAAACTTTAGTTCCATAATTCCAAGTGTTTGATTTTTCATAAATGTAGAACGAATACCACAACAAATGCCTTCAAGTTTCCTAACATGATTAGTCATGTTGAGAAACTCTTGACCATTAGATTAAAGTTAATGGTCAAGATTTAAAAGTTATTTTTAAATCTTGACCATTGATTTCAATTCAATGGTCAAGATGTTTCTAACTTGACCCCAACTTGAGGGGATGTCCCCGATGAAAACCCTTACTAGTCCGATCAATCGACAAACATATTACGAGTATGTGTTTGTGGAGTGCAACGCAAAAGAATATTAAATTCATAAATTTTACCCGTACTTTTCATGAAAAATAAAAAGAGAAACAAAAAAAAAAATAAAAAAAAATGGGGTTGTAGAAAGGTGGAAAATTACTAAAAGGGGCCTGAAACCTAAAAACATACAGAACTGTATAAACAAGCAGAGCAGCCAGACGGAGGTGTTAAACAAATTCCGATGAAAAATCCAAAGCAACTCAACCCCAACTGGGCTCAGCTCTGTCAAGTAAGTCTCACTTCACACACACGCCCCTTTCGACTATTTTTAAATATTTTTATATTATTTATTGTTGATTGCAGAAGTTTGGTTATGGGTCCAAGAAACCATTGCCAGACACCCAAGATTCCATTTTAGGTTTGTCAATTTGCTTAACCCTTATTGTTATCTTTTTTTTCTAGTTTTTTTTTTTTTGGAATGTTTAGAAGGTATATAAATGTTGAAGTTAAGACACCCATTCAGAAGTGTTAAAGTTTGAATCTTTCTTTGCAAAAGGAAAGATACTTTCAATAAATTGTTAATTGTGCATAAATGTTTTAAGTTAGAAAGATACCAATTGTTAAGAGCATCTGGTATGGTGTTTGGCCTTATGTCCGGCATAGCTCGGACAACCATACCTGGTTGATCGGCGTCACATACGTTTTTCTTTCCTTTTCACACATACCCTAAACATAGATTGATATGTCCTTGGTAGTCATGCATGATAACTGGGTAAAAGTTTTGAAGTGGGTAAAATGATGTGAGATGTGGCATTCTGGGTCGTGGTGACCATACGTGATGCTCTAAAGTTTTTTTTTTTCTTCCTAGAAGGGAAATTAGTTTTGTTCATTATTTTTTGTTTATTTTGAGGGTAAGAATGTGTGTATGTTTTTGTAGGAAAGAGGAAAGAAAGGACTGATAATGTGGAGGCTAATGAAAGTGAGGTGAATGTTCTTGCTCCTACTTCATCCGATTCAAGGTATCAAATCTCTTTAACCGTTTTTAGAGGTCACACACATGCACACACACATATATAATAGCATTAGATACAAGGGGTCTCTCAAGCTCTTTCGAGGCTTAAAATAGAATATTAAATGGGGCCTTAACGATAAAAAGATATTGCAAATTCATAATGTTTTATATATCTCTCTCTTTTTCTTTTTTTTAACTTCTATTCTCTGCCTTATCTCTTAATAAAAGTTCAAAACCAGTTTAGTATAGTGCCTTAGTTTGACCGATAAAATAATTTTTCCAATTTTTAAAGGGCCTAGTCAACAAGCACATACATACGGAGCCTTAAACCTTGAGGGACCTAAAACCTTAGCTTTAGTAGCTTTACACTTGTGACACCCTGATACATACACTCTTGTAGAAAGCAACAAGATTTTATAAGCATTCTTGTATTTCATGAGTTAGTCAATACTTTATCTTAATTAGGGGTGCTTGGATGTGTGTTTTTAAAAATGATCGATCACCTGTTGAAGAATCATAATCAATATGGTTATTAGTTGATGTATTTATGTTATAGCCACTCCTCAAAACATGTTGGCCATAAATAAACCGAAAAATCAGAATGATGATATTTTTTTTATTGTGCCACATACTTAGATATGAAATCACAGTAATCTATTTAGATGCACATCCAAATATCCCCATAGACAATTTATCATTTCAACATTCTTGTTTTCCATATGGTGTGAACATTGTGCCAAGAGAATGACACTGTTATTCTCGCCAAATGGGAGGGGGACCCTTCAAACCTTATTTTGGACTAAGTTTTTATGTTGCAAGCTTCATAATTGTATTTTCTTTATAGTTTCTGATTACTGGATTTGTAATTGTGACTCTTCTTAACTAAGTAGCAATTTGGCAGTATCACAAATGAGGTTGCCATGGATTGTGAAATGGTCGGTGTCAGCCCTCTCGGAAACAAAAGTGCTCTTGGAAGGGTCACATTGGTAATTATATTTCATATTTATATTTTGATTATCACCATATGTAGTTTTGTCATTGGTCCGGCTGACCCTAAAATAAGTGTCAATTTATGCCGAAGGGGGGGTTGGGTTGCACTCTTCAAGTTATCCGAATAATCCATAATTGAAAAGGTACAATTTACAATGGATATATGTGCAAATAAACTGTTACATTTTTATGACAGGTAAATAAGTGGGGAAACGTTATATATGACGAGCATGTTCGTCCTGTTGAACGTGTGGTTGATTTTCGTACTCAAATAAGTGGCATTCGACCTCGAGACTTAAAAAGAGGTTCTGTTTTTCTTTGTATCCATTTATCCTTGTAAGCTATACTGTTTTGGGGACATTCAGCTATAATCAGTTTGATTTACATAGGATATTCAGCTGTAATCAGTTTGATTTACATAATATAATTCTATCTCCAGCGAAAGATTTTCGGGTTGTTCAGAAGGAAGTGGCAGAATTGCTCAAAGGGAAGACTCTTGTTGGCCATGCATTACGAAATGATCTTAAGGTTAGTTTGTAAATTTCTAATTTATGTGGCGAAGGTCAACACAACCAGAGGTGGCCAAATTGGCGGGTCATGCTGATTTTGTAATACATTAAGATGGTTTTGTGTCAAAAAAGAAATGGGTTCTTATTGGCAAGGGCTGGAGCTGGCTGGGTTGACCTGACCCGAAAAACATTTTACCCAATATTGTAGAAAATGTCATAGAACACTTTTAGGTGGCAAGTATGATTGCTAAATGCATTTTTGGGCACTTTGGACCCACTTGGCCTCTTTTTTAGCTACATCTATATACTCACTTGACACATCACCAATAATACATAACCATCATCAGCCATTTATAATTGGATCGGGTAATATTGCCACCTCATATGCTGATAAACTCATAAAAATATTTTAAACTATATACTGAAATTCTATCGCAGCCAGCATTCACAGATTTTAAATGAGATCATCTTTCTTCTTATTTAAAAAGATAGAAAATATTGGGTTTTTACCAAGACACAAAATCATCTAATGTGAATTTATAAGGTTTTCTTTTTTTCTGCAGGCCTTGTTATTAAGTCATCCGAAGCAGGATATACGAGATACTGCAGAATATCAACCATTTCTAAAGTATTGCATCTGTACCTTATTCTGATCTTTCCATGATTTGGTACAGTTTATCTACAAACATGGCTAGATAGTTAATATTTTCTAAAACTAACACATAACACTGTCTTTATGATGCAGAGAAGGGCGTAGCAAAGCACTCAGACATCTTGCAGCCGAAGTCCTTGGTGTCAAGATCCAAAACGGCGAGCATTGTCCTGTGAGTTTCGTTTCAAAGTCATTTTTCGGTATCAGTATTTTTAAGAAAACTATATGATCTATAAAGGGAACATTTTTAGAGCAAACCGATCACATTATTTACAGATAGAAGATGCCCGTGCTGCGATGATGCTTTACATGAAGAAAAGACGGGAGTGGGAAAAATTTGTTAAAGATTTTGCCAAGATGAGACTAAAGCAGAAGAAGCGTAAGCCGAAGAAACATAGACGAGAAAGTTCACCTGCATCTTAAACTCAGTGTAAAGCTTTCTTTACAGATCAAATCTGAGTTGGAAGTTATCTGTGGCGTCTTCGTGCAGCAGTAATCAATGCCATGATGATGAAATTGGTATCTTATAGTCAATCCCGAATGGTGATAATGATCTTCCATTATACAAGAATTTAGATTTTCGGCAAGTTGCTAGGCATTTACTGGGTCTTTGTAAAATGTATTTGTAAAAGGTCGATTCGAGCCAAAATTTTGCTATGCTAAAACTGAACAAGAACATCAAACTTCAGTGAATGGACAGGTTTGGGGGAAAACAGAGGTGCAATTACTTGATTAATCTATTATTTTACAATTTATCGTGTACACTTTGTTTTTTGTTACCCATCATGTATTTTGGGCATAATTACTTAATATGATTTTAGGAACTGTAAAATGACATATACAAGTTTACGCTCATAGTTAGCAAAACTTCAGATATCTGGTCTTAGTGAGATACCTCTAGGTATCACGTCTTGTAATAAGTCCTGGTCTCCTGGATATGGCCTATGGGTATGATCTCATTTCTAATTGAGCATGTCGGCTTTAATTAGTTTTTTATTTTGACTAATGTCGGGTTAACAAGTTTTACAAGGGCTTGAACGTTCACAGTTCATACCAAGTCTTAAATCGACTTTTATTGGACATAATCTATTTTAAACACTTTATCGTTTGACCATCTGTGTTTGATAGGGCACGAGTGATTGAATTCGATATATCAAATCCTTTGTTTGATGATGTTTTTTGTGTTTTTCAATCTTTTACAAACTTTTCCGAAATTTTTACTGGTAATTAACAAAAAGTATTTAATTTTGTATACACTTCTGTGTAGGCTATAAATGGTAATCCCCTTGCGGCCTTGCAGTGGCGGATTCAGAAAACTTTTTCTGGGTATGCAATATTTAGTTTAAATAGGTTATTTCATAAACCGTTCACTTTTCGGGTCGGATTTTCTTAAATTCAAAGTATACGCTATTAGTTTAGTTTTCTGGGTTTAAGTTTCGATTTTCAATGATATAGATAAGAGAAAAAAACTTACATGAAAAAAATCATTGATATCTTCAAAATATTGTCCAACTTTTTTTTCTTTTCACAAAAAGTTGGACTATCTAAAATAATGAATCACATCACTCATACTGCCACTACAAAACCGTCATGAGATTTTCACTTCATACAGTTCCTCGTTTAATTTTTTTGAAGTTTGGATCTTCTATATATATATATATATATATATATATATATATATATATATATATATATATATATATATATATATATATATATATATATATATATATATATATATATATATATATATATATATATATATATATATATATATATATATATATATATATATATATATATATATATATATATATATATATATATATATATATATATATATATATATATATATATATATATATATATATATATATATATATATATATATATATATATATATATATATATATATATATATATATATATATATATATATATATATATATATATATATATATATATATATATATATATATATATATATATATATATATATATATATATATATATATATATATATATATATATATATATATATATATATATATATATATATATATATATATATATATATATATATATATATATATATATATATATATATATATATATATATATATATATATATATATATATATATATATATATATATATATATATATATATATATATATATATATATATATATATATATATATATATATATATATATATATATATATATATATATATATATATATATATATATATATATATATATATATATATATATATATATATATATATATATATATATATATATATATATATATATATATATATATATATATATATATATATATATATATATATATATATATATATATATATATATATATATATATATATATATATATATATATATATATATATATATATATATATATATATATATATATATATATATATATATATATATATATATATATATATATATATATATATATATATATATATATATATATATATATATATATATATATATATATATATATATATATATATATATATATATATATATATATATATATATATATATATATATATATATATATATATATATATATATATATATATATATATATATATATATATATATATATATATATATATATATATATATATATATATATATATATATATATATATATATATATATATATATATATATATATATATATATATATATATATATATATATATATATATATATATATATATATATATATATATATATATATATATATATATATATATATATATATATATATATATATATATATATATATATATATATATATATATATATATATATATATATATATATATATATATATATATATATATATATATATATATATATATATATATATATATATATATATATATATATATATATATATATATATATATATATATATATATATATATATATATATATATATATATATATATATATATATATATATATATATATATATATATATATATATATATATATATATATATATATATATATATATATATATATATATATATATATATATATATATATATATATATATATATATATATATATATATATATATATATATATATATATATATATATATATATATATATATATATATATATATATATATATATATATATATATATATATATATATATATATATATATATATATATATATATATATATATATATATATATATATATATATATATATATATATATATATATATATATATATATATATATATATATATATATATATATATATATATATATATATATATATATATATATATATATATATATATATATATATATATATATATATATATATATATATATATATATATATATATATATATATATATATATATATATATATATATATATATATATATATATATATATATATATATATATATATATATATATATATATATATATATATATATATATATATATATATATATATATATATATATATATATATATATATATATATATATATATATATATATATATATATATATATATATATATATATATATATATATATATATATATATATATATATATATATATATATATATATATATATATATATATATATATATATATATATATATATATATATATATATATATATATATATATATATATATATATATATATATATATATATATATATATATATATATATATATATATATATATATATATATATATATATATATATATATATATATATATATATATATATATATATATATATATATATATATATATATATATATATATATATATATATATATATATATATTATGATTTATCAAATTAATATATATATATATATATAAAAAAAAAATATTAAAAAGAAAATAAATGTTGATGTCAAAAATTAAAAAAAAAAAAAAAAAAAAAAAAAAAAAAAAAAAAAAAAAAAAAAAAAAAAAAAAAAAAAAAAAAAAAAAAAAAAAAAAAAAAAAAAAAAAAAAAAAAAAAAAAAAAAAAAAAAAAAAAAAAAAAAAAAAAAAAAAAAAAAAAAAAAAAAAAAAAAAAAAAAAAAAAAAAAAAAAAAAAAAAAAAAAAAAAAAAAAAAAAAAAAAAAAAAAAAAAAAAAAAAAAAAAAAAAAAAAAAAAAAAAAAAAAAAAAAAAAAAAAAAAAAAAAAAAAAAAAAAAAAAAAAAAAAAAAAAAAAAAAAAAAAAAAAAAAAAAAAAAAAAAAAAAAAAAAAAAAAAAAAAAAAAAAAAAAAAAAAAAAAAAAAAAAAAAAAAAAAAAAAAAAAAAAAAAAAAAAAAAAAAAAAAAAAAAAAAAAAAAAAAAAAAAAAAAAAAAAAAAAAAAAAAAAAAAAAAAAAAAAAAAAAAAAAAAAAAAAAAAAAAAAAAAAAAAAAAAAAAAAAAAAACAAAAAAAAAGCAAGAACCTTTAGGAATTTTTCAATTAATATAGTTAGGGGTATCATTGTAATTTAGTAATTGATTAGTTTAAATAAATAAAAATAAAAGAGATAGTTATCCAATAATTAATGCTTATGGTTACACATTCCACATATTTAGTTTACAAAAATTAAAAAATCATCGACATTAATTTTCTTCAAACATTTTAACGATCGTCTTCTTCATTGTATCAAATGGAAATACAGTTAAGAGATTATCATATCATTGATGAAGTTTACAAATAAACCATTATTAATTGGAGTGGTATTTTGTCATTTTTTTGAAATCTAGTTATTCTTTTAAAACTCTAATTTTTATTTTAGAAGAAAACTTCACTTAATTAAATCTATCAGTCCACCATTCCATTATAGTTGCTTTTCTCATCGATCTTTTTTCGTTATTTTCATTCTTTCATCTTTTAAATTATTCTACATGCATTATAATTTAAAATTTGTCTTTTTTCTTTTCAAATCATTGTTGCTTTGGGTTGTCTACGTATAAAGTATTATTTTTAGTTCGTAAACTAAAGACCTGGTATGTTTTGTTTTGTTAATATATGTGATTTATTTTTATTTCAAACATAAATGGTTTTAGACTATATTAACATTAGGTGATTAGTTAAAGATGTGATTACGTACATGAGCATATGTACACTAACATACATATGATCATCACCATTTTTTTTTTATTGGGTTCATTTGTGATCACTACTTATCTATCTAATATGAATTTTTTCCATGCTGGTGATGATCACATGTGCATGAGTTTAAAAAAAAGAAAAATTATATGTTGGTGATGATCACATGTGCATGAGTTTAAAAAAAATTATATGTTGGTGATGATCACATGTGCATGAGTTTAAAAAAAATTATATGTTGGTGATGATCACATGTGCATGAGTTTAAAAAAAATTATATGTTGGTGATGATCACATGTGCATGAGTTTAAAAAAAATTATATGTTGGTGATGATCACATGTGCATGAGTTTAAAAAAAATTATATGTTGGTGATGATCACATGTGCATGAGTTTAAAAAAAATTATATGTTGGTGATGATCACATGTGCATGAGTTTAAAAAAAATTATATGTTGGTGATGATCACATGTGCATGAGTTTAAAAAAAATTATATGTTGGTGATGATCACATGTGTTTACAACTGATTACATGTGTATATTAATATCAATATTTGATTATAAAATATATAATAAAAACATGTACATGATAATCACCATCTTACCTTTTTCTAATGGATTGATTTGTAATTGATTTGTAAGCTTATATAATAATATCATGACTAGCTTGTTTATGTTAACACACATTATTAGATATTATTATAAATTTTGAATATAAAATTTGTAAAAAGAAGAGATATGATCACATGTGTTTACAACTGATTACATGTGTATATTTAATTAAATTAAAGTAGGAAAAAATATATATATATTTAGCCTTTTCAAATGTAATTTAAATTAAATAATTATTCGTATAATATAATTACTAGAAAATGAAATAATTCAATTAAGAGACCACAACTAATTCTTACGCTGGCTCATATTGATTGTGGTTAATTAATATTTTTTTATACCATTTTTACCCTTAGAAGGAAAAGGATCACGTTTTTTCCTCCATTTATTTACGAATGTGCCATTTGAGTTATTAGCCCTTGATCTACATCATTCAATGGTTGCTATTATTCTAAAAGGTTCCTAAAGGTTCTTGTCTTTTTAAGAGTTCTCAAAATAACATTTCCATATATATATATATCCCCTATTCGCTAGATATTATATTCGCTAGATATTACGTAGAACAGACACAAAACCCTAAGTATATTGAGAATAGAAGGCGTAAGATATTCCAGGAGAGGTCGAGGTGGTAGGATCATTGTGAGTTTCATCAGGATCATTCGGGTAGACGTCGTAGTCTCATCCTCGTAAGGTAATATACGTTCTATCTCGAAGCTGTATATTTTTATGTATTAGGGACCGTAGAGTAGTAGATTGGTTGAGCTTTCAAACGATGGGTTAACAATCGGCTAGCGTAGTTGTTCCATAATGATCTACTTTTGTTTTCGAGTTGGGTTTAATTAATCACGTTAACATGAAAAACATATACTCTACCTGCAGTTAGATCGTAATAACCCGACATCGCTTTATATACCTTTGAACTATTTTTATAAGTCAAGCTTAAAGACCAGTCGATTGATATGCCTTTAACAATGAGTCGCGATTTCGCTCGTAACTAATTACAGATGCTTATTTAATTTGATCAAAATCTATTGCGTATAGTCATATATGTATAAGTTTGATAGATACAGAATGGTTACAACGTCTTTAAAGAATTAATTTGCTGTAAATAATCGTAAGTTTGTAGGATTAGGATGGCTTCGATCTGCAGGTGTAGTAGCAAGTAAAAGAGATGGTATATGAATTGTTTTGTACTTAAATGAAAAGCTGATGGTTTCTGATAGTAAGCAAAGTCCATATGTCATGTGTCTTTTATCTATAATAGTTTTTAACTATTAGTTTTATTTAATTAAGTGGTGATTTTATTCCAAGAAGGTTAAATCAAGATACTGTTAGTCAACATTCATGTCCAAATGTTTCTGTAGTCATTATATTTATATTTTATATTACGTAAAAGAGTAGTGGCATGGATTGTACATTTAAGACTTGAGCTAGTTAATTTACTAATCATCATCTATAATTAACTCATAAACGGATATATGATGTTTTCATGACAGTTGAGTCTAATGCAAAAAGATTTTTGTGAACGTCAGTTTTTATGAGTAGTTAATAGTTAACTCGTTTGAGATGCTCAATCAATCACTTAAGGTTCCTATATAGAAGTAGGTGTAGTTGATAAAAGTTAGTGAGTTATGTTATAATTTGTAGGATTTTGTAGAGAAGGCAGGAAAGCTAAGCAGACATTGTGAGGTGAGTTCATCATATTTTCTCAAACTGGGATACACGCATAGTTAGTTTTGTAAAGTGTAGTTATCATGCTTTTGTTTTGATTTACGACAGTTACGCATGCATAGATTATATTTATTATGAACTGGCAGTTTATTTAGAAGTTTATCTGGTACCATGATATTTGGCAGTTTATTATTTGTTCATGATGATATATATTCTATTGCATGCTAGTCAGTTTATTTGCAGTTATTTACAGTATTTCAAAACGGCATGATATTTTTGAATGAAGTATGTTATTATATTTAAACTGTGAGCTCACCAGCATTAGCTGACTCAGTAGCATGTATCTCAGGGAAAGATATTGCATCAAGCTCTAAGGGAAAGACAGTTTAGCAGATGACCAAGACTTTATTTTACTTCAAATAATTTTAGTTTTGGTTGATTTATTTTAGACTATGTTTTTGGTTAGTTTATGACATTTTAAGAATTTGTAAGACTTCCGCACTTAAGTTTGAATTTTGTTATGAGCATTAAGATATTTTCGAAGTTTTGCTAGTAGTCATGAGCCTTGGATTTTAGGCTGTGACAAGTTGGTATCAGAGAGCGGTAGTTTAAGAGAAATAGGTACTTAACTTAGTTGCCTAGACTTAAACTAAGGATCCTAAAGTAGTAGCTCATGAGAAACTTATTATGTGTAGTAGACACAATGCTAGATAATTAATAGTAGTTATAGAGATTAACATTATGATATTTAGTGGAAATAGCTAGAACACTTATGTAAGGTAAATTGATAATTATACCTGATCAATATAATCGTAGGTTTACATGTACATATGTGTGCTAGTTAATTTCTATTATATGGATTAATTGTTGTTTTCTATAATTCTATTAATGTTCTACTATCAGTGTTATTATCTGAAGACAATTTATGTGAGCTAACTTATAAACATATATTCAGTAAGAATGTTCGAAAGACCAGAGAGATTAGCTACTCCAGAAGATGCTTTGGAATCAAACCAAGGTCGGGGTGTAGGAAGGCCTCCAAGAGGAAGAGGGCGTAGACTAGTTACTGCATCAGCTCGTCGAGGTAAAGTTAAGGCTAGAGGAAGTGTTGGGAAAAAGTTGAAGGACCAAGAATTTAGGGCAACGATAAATGAAGAAGTTACTAGGGCTCTTCTAGCTGCTTTGCCAGATGTGATTACTCAAGTCCGCCAAGCTGATAAAAAAGAGAATGAAGAGAAAGAAAGTGAGACAAATACCGGGACTAGAACTATTACCAGGAACACAGAAAACTCAAAAAATACTAAGAGTTCCAAAAGTAAGGCTAGCACTAAAGATTCAACGTCGGAAGAGGAGGAATTTGAAAGTGAGAAAAAGATTGGTCATAAGAAAAAGGGGTGTAACTATAGAACCTTTTCTGCATGCCATCCACCTAATTTCAATGGTGAAGGTGATGCAACGGTTACCATGAAGTGGATAAGGGAAATGGAATCAGTGATTGAGACTAGTAACTGTGCAGATAATGAAGCTGTTAAGTATGTGGTGCATTCTTTCAAGGCAGAAGCGTTATTTTGGTGGGATAATGTGAAAGATGTTCGAGGGGCAGCTGCTATTCGAAGGATGACATGGGAAGAGTTTAAAGAGATTCTTATGGAAAAGTTTTGTCCAGAGGGTGAGATTAATCATGTAACATCCGTGAATTTTGACTCGTTGACTTTACGTGTAATATGACTAACAATATAGGTTAATGAAGTATTCGGGTCGTTTTGGTGATTAAATGACAATGTGGAAGTTATTTGGGTCGTTTCGTGAATTAAATGGCAATGTGTTGTATTCGGGTCAATAATGTGTTTTGATCGGTGTTTAAATGTCTAACGATTGTAATTTGGCTTGAGAAGAGAAACGGGTCGGCCCGTGGGTCATCCACGACCCATCAGCCCCTTTGACCCATTCCTCCTCCCTTATCTTTCTCTTTTACCTCTCATTTCTTATCTTTCTCTCTTTCTCTTTTCTCTCTAGACCAAAAGCAAGAACATCTCTAGTTCTTCATTTCTCTAGTATCATTTGGTGTTTTGGGTTTAGATTAACTCGAGAATCATTAGTATCTTCATCTCATTGTCGTCATATTGAAGAATCAAAAGTTTTAGTTCAAGTTTTCTTACCCACTTTGTCATAATTGGGTTCTAGTTCGTGAAAGAAGTTTTGGTAAGTCTAATTCATCCCTTTTGCATGTATTTATGTTTACTTATTCATACTTTTATCGTTGTATTGGTGAACTTACGGATTTATGGTCGTTGATTAAATGGTTGAGTGAGTGATTGATCGATTGGTTTAGTTGTTGGATTGATGAGACGGTTTATTACGTTTGATTGACTTAGTTAAGTTGTGAAGTATATTATTTTTATTAGGATAGTTGTACATACATGGAAGACGATGATACCTTTAATGAGTTGTAGATGTGGTGGGAAGGCTGCGGATGACCCTATACATAAGCATCTAGAACTTGATGAAAGTAAAATCCTCCGAAGTGTATGTACGCGTTGTTTAGAGTAAATGATGGACTTTGGGATTACGTTTGAGATAGACATGAATGCCTTGATGTACTTGACTTGTGAGATACGTACTTATTCATACTTTTATCGTTGTATTGGTGAACTTACGGATTTATGGTCGTTGATTAAATGGTTGAGTGAGTGATTGATCGATTGGTTTAGTTGTTGGATTGATGAGACGGTTTATTACGTTTGATTGACTTAGTTAAGTTGTGAAGTATATTATTTTTATTAGGATAGTTGTACATACATGGAAGACGATGATACCTTTAATGAGTTGTAGATGTGGTGGGAAGGCTGCGGATGACCCTATACATAAGCATCTAGAACTTGATGAAAGTAAAATCCTCCGAAGTGTATGTACGCGTTGTTTAGAGTAAATGATGGACTTTGGGATTACGTTTGAGATAGACATGAATGCCTTGATGTACTTGACTTGTGAGATACGTACTTATTCATACTTTTATCGTTGTATTGGTGAACTTACGGATTTATGGTCGTTGATTAAATGGTTGAGTGAGTGATTGATCGATTGGTTTAGTTGTTGGATTGATGAGACGGTTTATTACGTTTGATTGACTTAGTTAAGTTGTGAAGTATATTATTTTTATTAGGATAGTTGTACATACATGGAAGACGATGATACCTTTAATGAGTTGTAGATGTGGTGGGAAGGCTGCGGATGACCCTATACATAAGCATCTAGAACTTGATGAAAGTAAAATCCTCCGAAGTGTATGTACGCGTTGTTTAGAGTAAATGATGGACTTTGGGATTACGTTTGAGATAGACATGAATGCCTTGATGTACTTGACTTGTGAGATACGTACTTATTCATACTTTTATCGTTGTATTGGTGAACTTACGGATTTATGGTCGTTGATTAAATGGTTGAGTGAGTGATTGATCGATTGGTTTAGTTGTTGGATTGATGAGACGGTTTATTACGTTTGATTGACTTAGTTAAGTTGTGAAGTATATTATTTTTATTAGGATAGTTGTACATACATGGAAGACGATGATACCTTTAATGAGTTGTAGATGTGGTGGGAAGGCTGCGGATGACCCTATACATAAGCATCTAGAACTTGATGAAAGTAAAATCCTCCTAAGTGTATGTACGCGTTGTTTAGAGTAAATGATGGACTTTGGGATTACGTTTGAGATAGACATGAATGCCTTGATGTACTTGACTTGTGAGATACGTACTTATTCATACTTTTATCGTTGTATTGGTGAACTTACGGATTTATGGTCGTTGATTAAATGGTTGAGTGAGTGATTGATCGATTGGTTTAGTTGTTGGATTGATGAGACGGTTTATTACGTTTGATTGACTTAGTTAAGTTGTGAAGTATATTATTTTTATTAGGATAGTTGTACATACATGGAAGACGATGATACCTTTAATGAGTTGTAGATGTGGTGGGAAGGCTGCGGGTGACCCTATACATAAGCATCTAGAACTTGATGAAAGTAAAATCCTCCGAAGTGTATGTACGCGTTGTTTAGAGTAAATGATGGACTTTGGGATTACGTTTGAGATAGACATGAATGCCTTGATGTACTTGACTTGTGAGATACGTACTTATTCATACTTTTATCGTTGTATTGGTGAACTTACGGATTTATGGTCGTTGATTAAATGGTTGAGTGAGTGATTGATCGATTGGTTTAGTTGTTGGATTGATGAGACGGTTTATTACGTTTGATTGACTTAGTTAAGTTGTGAAGTATATTATTTTTATTAGGATAGTTGTACATACATGGAAGACGATGATACCTTTAATGAGTTGTAGATGTGGTGGGAAGGCTGCGGGTGACCCTATATATAAACATCTATGATTCCTTAAATGTAAAGGCGTATGAAATGTATGTGCATTGTAGTTTGATTTATTTGTGTTATGATGGTGTGGTGATTGAGATTGGTTAGGTTCGTACTTGGTGTTTGGTTGATGTACTTCCAAGTATACTTACTTGATGAATGGTTCCACGTACTTCCAAGTGTCATACACTTGAGATCGCGCAATGTACGATGTACTACCAAGTTGTTAGACTTGAGAATATTGTGTTTGTAATGATTGTTGTTGTCATGGTACACTTAGGTATTATTATTATGGTTATTGTTATTATTATTATTACTGCTAGGATAGACGTGCATACATGGAAGACGATGATACCTTTAATGAGTTGTAGATGTGGTGGGAAGGCTGCGGGTGACCCTATATATAAGCATCTAGGATCCGAGGAAAGTAGAATCCTCCTAAGTGTATGTACGTATAGTTTAATTTGGGTTAATTATTGATGGTTGATGATTGTTGAATTTGTGGTTGGTGTTTATACGCGGTTCACACGCAAGCATAATATATTTGTACGCGGTTCACACGCAAGTATAATCTATTTACATACGCGGTTCACACGCTTGTATATTCTGTTTAAGCGGTCTTCATGCAAGTACACCCTATTTGGTGCAATTGTGGCATGGTTGTTATGATTTTGATATACGATATGATATGCATTATGACTGTTTATGCTTTTGGCACGTGTATTGGTATTTACATCATTTGTGCACTCTTATTACACGCTTACTTGTTTTGTGTGATCTTGTTGTTGGACGTTATTGTGTTACTTAGAGGCTCACTGTAAGTCATGTTTCGCCTCTACTAGTACATTATGATTATTGACGATGGCTTCTAATGGACCATTACTGCGAACTCACCAACCTTGTGTTGACTATGCTTAGTACACTTTTCAGGTAACCAGGTTATCCAGGACGTGGAGTTTGATTTGTTTGCTTGCTGTCGAACCCGGACTGGACTTATATGGATCAAGGATCCATTTACCTTCTGTTGCATTGTACTTAGGATTGTTAGCCTTCTTTTGATGTCGTTTTGTAAATTTTGATGATGACTTGCTCTTTATGTATTTTGATACTTGTTTATCTTACTGTAAGGATTCACTGAATCCTTTATTTGCATTTAGTTCATGTTCTACATTAATCCCACCTTGTGCTATATGATTTCCGTGATATTCTGAGCCTTGGCTTGGGGTGTTACAAATCAGCTAGAGCAAGAATTTTTATCTTTGGAGCAAGGAAACATGTCAAAGCGCGAGTACACTACTCGATTTAATGAAAAGGAAAGATTTGCTCCACATCAGGTTTCTACAGAGAAAAGAAGAATCAATCATTATATTTGGGGTATGAAATCTGGGGTTAGAGAACAGGTGAGGGCCATGAAGCCTAAAACTTATCAAGAGGCAGTAGATGCAGCTACAGAGATGGAAAAAGAGAAACTTCGACAGACTGGTAACATTAGTGGTAGTAAAAAAAATGGGAAGGAAATAGTGGAGAGTCAAAAAGGCATGATTCTGGATACAAGAAGAAGGAAGGTAATGGAAGTAAACCTCACTGCAAGAAGTGTAACCGTGCACATTCTGGGGAATGCAAATTAGGGTCAACAGCTTGTTATAAATGTGGAAGTTCAGGTCATATGTCAAGGGAGTGTCCACAGTGGTCCTGCTATAACTGTGGTGGTTCGGGGCATGTTAAATCTAATTGTCCAGAGCTAAAAAAGACTGCTATGGGAACGTTGCGAATAACTGATGGCAAATCAGATAAGAGTGGAGGTGTACCAAATGCTAAGGGTCGAGCTTATATCATGACTACAGAGCAAGCTAAAGAGACGCCTGATGTCGTTTCAGGTACTTTTCTTATCAATAATGTTTATGCAAATGTTTTATTTGATTCGGGTGCAAATAGGAGTTTTGTGTCTTCCACTTTCTGCCACTATTTGAATAAGGATGCCAAGAAGTTAGACAGTGTCTTTCTAGTTGAATTAGCTGATGGTGGACATACTAAAGTAGGTGAAATATTTGAGGATTGCATAATCAACTTAGATGGAAATGAACTTCCGGTTAGATTAATGCCTATGACTTTAGGTGGATTTGATGTAGTAATAGGTATGGACTGGTTATCGGATAATAAAGCTCGAATTATGTGTGATAAAAAGATGATTGAATTACGGGTTCCAAGCGGAGAACTCATACAGATCTATGGAGATAAAAAGAAGAATGATATGGCTATCATCTCTACAATAAAGGCTAGGAAATACTTAAAAAGAGGATGTGTTGGTTATTTAGCATATGCAATTGATGCTAAGCCAGAACGAAGAGTGGAGGATGTTCCTATTGTTAATGAGTATCCAGATGTCTTTCCAGAAGATCTGCCCGGAATTCCGCCAGAACGTCAGGTTGAGTTCAGAATAGATATCGTGCTGGGTGCAGCACCAATAGCTAAAACACCATACCGTTTAGCTCCAACAGAGATGCAAGAACTCATGAAGCAGTTGCAAGAATTGTTAGATAAGGGTTTTATACGTCCAAGTTCATCACCATGGGGAGCTCCGATTCTTTTTGTCAAGAAGAAAGATGGAACAATGCGGATGTGCATAGACTACCGTGAACTGAATAAAGTGACTATCAAGAATAGATATCCATTGCCGAGAATTGATGATTTGTTTGATCAACTTCAAGGAGCTAGTTATTTCTCTAAAATTGATTTGAGGTCAGGTTATCATCAATTAAAAGTTCGTGAAGAAGACGTACCAAAGGCAACTTTTCGCACGAGATATGGTCATTATGAATTTCTAGTAATGCCGTTTGGATTAACCAATGCACCTGCATCATTTATGGATCTAATGAATAGAGTGTGTAGGCCGTATCTAGACAAGTTTGTCATTGTATTCATTGATGACATACTTGTTTATTCAAAGACTCAAGGAGAGCACGAGCAACATTTAAGAGACGTATTGGAGGTATTGCGGAAAGAGCAACTCTATGCTAAGTTTTCAAAATGTGAGTTTTGGATGCGAGAGGTACAATTTTTAGGACACGTTGTGAGCAAAGAAGGAATCAAAGTAGATCCGGTAAAGGTTGAAGCAGTAATGAAATGGCAACCTCCAAGAACAGCTTCAGAGATTCGAAGTTTCCTAGGTTTAGCTGGCTATTACAGAAGGTTCATAAAAGATTTCTCAAGGATAGCAAAACCATTAACTAGACTGACACAGAAGAAAGTCAAGTTTGAATGGGGACCCGAAGCAGATGAGGCATTTGAAACTCTAAAGAAGAAGCTCAGTAGTGCACCTATCTTATCCCTACCTGAGGGAAATGAAGATTTTGTTGTCTTTAGTGATGCGTCACGAAAAGGATTTGGTTGCGTTTTAATGCAACGGAATAAGGTCATCGCTTATGCATCTCGTCAGTTGAAAGTTCACGAGGAAGGTTATACGACACACGACTTAGAATTAGGTGCAGTAGTGTTCGCCTTAAAGCTTTGGAGACACTACCTTTATGGCACTAAATGTGTGATTTACACAGATCACCAAAGTTTGAAGTGTGTGTTTGATCAAAAGAATTTGAATATGCGACAACGTCGATGGTTAGAGCTGTTGAATGACTATGATTGTGAAATTCGTTATCATCCAGGAAAAGCAAATGTAGTTGCTGATGCTTTAAGCAGAAAGGAGCGGTCAAAGCCATTAAAAATCAAGGCAATGAGAATAGATGTTAAGATTGATTTGGCTAATCAAATACGAGAAACTCAACAAAATGCGCTTCAAGAAGATTACATTAAGAAAGAAAGAATCATTGGGAGATTAAAGCTGCTAGAAGAAGGTCGTGATGGAATCCGAAGATTTAAAGGCAGAGTATGTGTTTGGGGTCAGATTTTTGGTACTATGATCCTGATTAAGGATATTACTAACAAATGTTGTTGTTGTACACGATAATGCTTTTGTGTTTTGCAAGATCCTGAATTAAGGATCATTATCCAGAATATTCAAGAACGTACTAACGGTCGAAAATATAGTATCAACAACCTCAACACGGATATTAAGGTTGTCAAAGATGAAGAAACGCGTATTTCCTTGGATATCGGAACAGAATGGGAAGATAAACGTGTCAAAAGAGACTCAACGTTCACTTTCTCATCCTTTGCACGTTGAACAGCACCACACGGAAGATCCCAGATATTTCGGATAGTTAGTTAGGGATTTCTATTATAAATATGAGGTGATTGATCGAAAATAGGATAACTGCTCTCACACTTGTACTCGCACACACATATTCACTGCTTTCTTATTTCCTTTACAAATATTAGCTCGATCAAATCACTCTCACTTTCGTTGTATTGTAATCACCCACAAATAATAATAAAAGAACACAGGAAGGGTCGATTGAATCCTCCCGGGGTTTTTTACCTAAGATTTCTTAATTGAATCAAGGGTTTTTCCCCGTCAACAAAATTCTGGTGTCGTTGTATTTCGTATTTATCTTTAAGATCCTAGCATTAGATTTCAGTATTTTATCCTTATCTTCAACAGTTTTCTTATTTACTCAACGTATTTCTATCTCAAAGATTTTCATAAAACTCTTTTTAGCAAAAACTCTTAGTTTACATCGTTATCTTTAAGAAAACTTTACTTTTATTTGAAGATCTTAAAACACCAAACCTCACTTACAAAATTATCTTAGGTAATTTTTGTCCGAAACAATTTGGCGCCCACCGTGGGGCAAAAAGGTGTTTTTGCAATTTTATCATAATCCTAAATATTCAGTTTCAAAAACTTTCTCAAACCGATCTACAAAAAATGTCTACTTCTCAAAATGCTTCCTCTGCTGCTTCTGGATCTGTAACTCTGAAGAATCTGATCAATAAGCCTCCAAAAAATAATAATAATAAAAATACTGGAAAGGCTATTGAAGATACCTCATCAGGATATGATCCAAATCGCCCGATGCCTCAAGCGCCACGACCATATCCAGAACCATCTCTGGATTCACAGGTAAAAACTACTCACCATGAATCCAGTGCTGACACAGATATTTTTTCTATGTTTAGGGTTCTTCAGGAACAAATGAAGAAAGCACAGAGAGACAACATCTCTAGATTCGATAGCTTGGAGTCAAGGATGATGGAAAGCAGGAGCCAAGAACCTAGGACTCAAGAGATCAGAATCCAAGATCCTGAGAGACCAGAAAACTCTCCTTTAAACAACAGGAGTATTAATTTTGGAGGAACGGGAGTTCCAGAGACTCAGTCAATGGGTCACACGTTCTCTACTCCTCCTCCGAAATCTGGATCTGGTTCCTTATTTCATGCAGGAAATAACTCAAAGAATAACGAGCAAACCCCGCCATCATCTTCTGGGGTTCCAGGTTTCACTCCCCCCTCCTTTAATTATGAAAATAATGTTAACCAAATGCAGGATAATATGGCGAATGCATACGTGGCGAGAGAATTGCAGAAAATCAAGGAACTAATTTCGACAGTTCCGGGATTTTGTCAACCAATTCCAGAAGCAGATCCATCTTCATACAGAATTTCCAGATTTGCACCTGCCATAGCCAATGTGGAAATTCCGAAGAAGTTTTCAGCGCCTCATATGAAAACATATGATGGAACAACAGATCCTCAGGAACATGTGGCTCAATACTTGGAGAAGATGGAGACAGTTCCAATCCCAACAGATTTAAGAGAAGCATGTTTATGCAAAGGTTTTGGGGCCACATTATCAGGAGCAGCCCTGAAGTGGTTACTCAATTTACCCACTGGATCTATATTTTCTTTTGCACAACTTATTAATCAATTTAATTTACAGTTTTCATGCAGTAGGGTTTTTGAGAAAATAACGGGTGATCTTTATCAAGTCACCCAAGGAATTAACGAATCTTTAAAAGAATATCTTAACAGGTTTACAAAAGAATCGTTGGAAATTCCAAAATTAGATATGACCACTGCAGTTCAGGCTTTAAAGATGGGGTTAAGCAAAGACTCCCTATTTTATCAAGATCTTGTCATGACGCCTTGCAGATCTTTAGATGAAGCTAGAAATCGTGCCTTGAGATTTATCAGACTCGAAGAAGACGAATTGATGAGGAAGAGGATGGAAGCTCCCTCAACATATGATCGTCCAAATCGAAGGGCAGAAACTCCAGTGTTCCGACCCAGCAAAAATAAACCCTACACAAGAGCTGTACAACAGAGAGCAGTGGTTGTAGAAAGACAGGGAGAACCCCAATATCCTGAATTATCGAAATATTGTTTTTCTGTTGACACTGCAGGAATAGTAGCAGCCATGAAGAATCTTGGGGACAAAGCCAGATGGCCTCCCAGGAATTCAAAGCCTGATGCCAGTAAAGATAAATCGAGATGGTGTGCTTATCATGAAGATTTTGGGCATACCACAGAAGAATGCTATGCCTTTCGACGTGAGATCGGGATACTCCTTAGTAAAGGATATCTGACAGAACTCTTTGGAAAGAAGAAAGCTCAGGATATTGATGTCAAGGATTTGGGCAAGCAGAGCCAACAGCAGCCATCTAGGCCCAAATCACCTCCAGCTAACGCACGAATCATTAATTATATTGCAGGAGGATCAGAGGTGTGTGGAACATCTTTTTCAGCGGCAAAGAGGAATGCAAAGGAAGCAAAATCTGAAAGAGGAGATAAGCCAATCCAGAGATCCAGTGTGCTACGCATGGATAAAGTAACATTTGAAGAAGATGATATGGATAGCATTCAGGATCCTCATCATGATGGTTTGGTTGTTACTTTATATGTTGCTAACCATTTTGTACGCAGGATCTTAATTGATAATGGCAGTTCAGTCAATATCATAAGATTAGAAACGCTGAAAAGGATGGGGATCTCTGAAGAAGAAATTGGTGGAAAATCTACCGTCCTCGTTGGTTTCAGTGGTGAAACAAAAAACACCTATGGCGAAATCAAATTGCCAGTTTACGTCGAAGGGGTAAATTCGATGCAAAATTTTGTGTAATTGATTCTTTACCTGGTTGCAATATTATTTTAGGTAGGCCATGGATACATGAGATGAAAGTTGTCCCTTCAACATACCATCAATGTGTAAAGATCCCAACTCCATGGGGGGTTGTGAAGATAAAAGGAGATCAGCAAGATGCTAAGGAATGCTATATGGCATCAATGAAATCTACAACCAAGCCTACTGAAGCATAGCAATCAAAGAAGAACATCTTTGATGTCGAGGAGTTTAAAGATCAAGACGTAAAAGAAGTGTCACTATCAAATGAAGATCCTGACATCAAGGTGTTCATTGGAAAAAAGATACCGGAAGATCTGGAACAAGATCTCATTGGATTTCTAAGTAGAAGAAAATCTACATTTGCTTGGAAACAAGAAGAACATTTGAAGAAGATGATATGGATAGCATTCAGGATCCTCATCATGATGGTTTGGTTGTTACTTTATATGTTGCTAACCATTTTGTACGCAGGATCTTAATTGATAATGGCAGTTCAGTCAATATCATAAGATTAGAAACGCTGAAAAGGATGGGGATCTCTGAAGAAGAAATTGGTGGAAAATCTACCGTCCTCGTTGGTTTCAGTGGTGAAACAAAAAACACCTATGGCGAAATCAAATTGCCAGTTTACGTCGAAGGGGTAAATTCGATGCAAAATTTTTGTGTAATTGATTCTTTACCTGGTTGCAATATTATTTTAGGTAGGCCATGGATACATGAGATGAAAGTTGTCCCTTCAACATACCATCAATGTGTAAAGATCCCAACTCCATGGGGGGTTGTGAAGATAAAAGGAGATCAGCAAGATGCTAAGGAATGCTATATGGCATCAATGAAATCTACAACCAAGCCTACTGAAGCATAGCAATCAAAGAAGAACATCTTTGATGTCGAGGAGTTTAAAGATCAACTGGGGGATACGATGGAAGTCTACATTGATGATATGGTGGTGAAGTCAAAAAAGGCGGAAGATCATCTCAGAGATCTTGAAGTTGCCTTCAATATACTGGATCGCTACAATATGAAGCTAAACCCAGCAAAATGCAATTTTGGAGTAGGTGCAGGAAAATTCCTAGGTTACTTAGTAACTAAAAGAGGAATAGAGGCGAGTCCTGAACAGATAAAGGCGATAATGGAGTTGAAATCCCCTTCAAATGTCAAAGATATTCAAAGACTAACCGGCAGATTAGCAGCTCTGAACAGATTCATATCAAGATCCTCGGACAGATGCAAAGAATTTTATGATATGTTAAAGAAAAATAAGAAGTTTGAATGGGGCGAAAAACAGGAAGAAGCGTTTAAAGCACTAAAGACATACCTATCAACTCCACCTTTGTTGATGAAGCCAGAAAAGGGTGAGATACTCTTTTTGTATCTATCAGTATCTTCAGAGGCAGTAAGCGTTGTGCTTCGTAAAAGAGCACGAAGGTAAACAACATCCTGTTTATTATGTTAGTAAAAGTTTACTAAATGCTGAAACTAGATATTCACACTTAGAAAAATTAATATTAGCTTAATAATGGCCTCTACTAAACTTAGGCATTATTTTGAAACACATCCTATTCATATAAAGACTAATTATCCTATAAAAAATGTACTTAGGAAACCAGAGTTATTGGGTAGAATGGCTAAATGGTCTATAAAATTAAGTGCATTCTGTAAAATTAAGTGCATTTAATATAACGTATGAACCTAGAACTGCTATTAAATCTCAAGCTTTAGCTGATTTTGTGGCTGATTTTACTAAATACGGCCAAACCCCCTCTGCTTCACCTCTGACTTCATCCACCGCCCAAGAATACTTGGATTGTTGGGATGTGGAACCGATAACCCAAGCCAAGTTTTTGATTTTCTTGTCCTTGAAGTGCGAGTTGACATTGCTACAAACGTGCCTCAAACAATACCTATGATGCCACCCAATTTCGTTCACTGCATTAATTATGCCTTGATGATGGTCTGAAATGATACACAAATCACCCTGCCGCTGCGATCCGACATGCTCTTGAAAGAGATTTAAAAACCATCCCCAACTTTCATTAGACTCTTCATCAACCAAGGCAAAAGCGACAGGCAATAATTGTCCATTGGCGTTCTTCGTCACTACAGTTAGCAACTTACCCTTGTAGCTGCCTTTCAAATGAGTGCCATCGACAAAGATCACTGGAATACAACGTTGGAATGCCCTAATTGCCAGTCCAAATGCCCAAAATACAAACTTGAATGTTTGTATATGGCTTGAACTGGTTGGAGAATGGAGCCATTCTACAACAGTGTCTGGATTAGCATGTTGTAATTCAGCAATATACTTGGGCAATGCATCAAAGTTACTCGGCCAAGTTCCATACAACCTTTCAATTGCTATCCTTCTTGCATTCCACGCCTTGGTGTAGGTCACATCGACATTGAAAGTTGTTTTTACTTGCGTCTGGATGTGTCTGACTTTATAAGTTAAATCCTCCCTCACCTGGGCCAAAATTTCAGAAGCTATCATACTTGCTGTCATACATCGGTTGTTGTTATTAGTCACTTCTCCATAGCAATTGTGACTCTCCACCCACTTTGTGATCTGAAACAATCCTAAACTGTTTCTGCTATATCCAACTACAACCCACCTACACGGGACCCGATCCATAACACCACGATAATTCTTCCCCCTGGTCATGCACTGTGCTTTCCAAAACTGTGGTCGCGTATCTTGAACAATTAGTTCTCTGTTTTCTCTTATGTTCCAAAGCCTAACAGCGTATACAAGTTCCGCCTTGCTTTGAAAAACCATTCCTTTTTCTATCACATTTCTTTCTTTCGACCACAATACCACATCTTCTTGAACTTCATTGAATGGCATTAGACGATCTTCATCATCATCGTCAAGATTAAGATGTTGTTGCTGCTCCAAAGGACCTTGTACATGTGCCCCTTCATCATCTTCATCTCCAGATACATCCCCATCAACGTTATATCCGTCGATGGTATCATC
This sequence comes from Erigeron breviscapus, assembly GCA_034093135.1. Taxonomy (NCBI): domain Eukaryota; kingdom Viridiplantae; phylum Streptophyta; class Magnoliopsida; order Asterales; family Asteraceae; genus Erigeron; species Erigeron breviscapus. The sequence continues at coordinate 16,997,798 of CM067170.1, forward strand.
GCTTGTATAAGGTGCCTCATCACTAGATCCATTAACCATTGGTGCAATTTCATCATCTTCAACATGTTCATCGTCTTCATCATCGTCATTGTCTTCATCATCTTCGTTATCTAGTGACTGGTTACCCGCTTGAAAAAAACATTGACTTTGAGTCAAGCTTAACAGGTTTGTAAAAGTAGGCTCGAACTTCACTTCAAATTGCGCTTCACCCAGATGATAAATCATTGCCAAAGTATTATCATCCGTAATTAAATTTCTAAAAGGAACACCCTTAAATTCATACCATAAATATAATTGCAATTTGAAAGCTTGTTTTGAAACACCAAAACAACTGTAAGTGGCATCACAAATTTCAGCATAACTCATTACGTGAAAAAGAGGAAAACTTCTTCTTTTTGATGGATCTGCATTTTGAAGGATCCCATTTACGAATGATACACAATCATCCCATATTAACTGAACCACAATTGGGTTGAATGATGAAGATGCCATTTTTTTTGGAAATATAGTTGAGTGTTTCAGTGTTTGAATATTATCTGAAAATATTTGTTATAATACTGATAATGGTTGAAGATACATCATAACATGGATACTAATATATATATTAGGTTTAGACAACACATAACTAGGGTTTCACCACGATCTGCCACGTGTAGGGTTTCGGCCGAAACCGGTATTGGCAAAACCGGTTTCAGGCGTAATGTCACATCGTACTGTTTTGGTCAAAAGATTCCCTGCAAGTGTAAGTGGACTCTGAAACCGGTATTGCGAGACCCGGTTTCAATCACCTTTTCCTGAACCCGGTTTTGCGAATACCGGGTTCGAGCTAAAAATCCCAAACCGGTAGTGGCAAAACCGGTTTACCCGGTTGGACAAAATTTTTTTTCCGAAAACTTGTTTGACAAAACACCTTGAAAAACGACCGTTTCAAAAAAAAATCGAAAGTTCAGACCAAAGAAACCAGCTCATCACAGATTTGAACACATATTTGTTGTAGCAGGATCAAGACCAGCTACATATTACACATAAACTTACTAGACGTTGAAAAAGTAATATATCAAGGATATGCCACTGGGGTTCCAATTCCATTTGCCCATAGATAGGTCCTGGAAGTATCAATACATCGTATTAAGACACGACATAAAGGATACGACATTAAAAGATAAAACATAATCCTTTGGCAGGCAGTGCAAACTGAATATATATATAGTCGTCGCATTCATAAACAAGGAATTGGAAAAGTATCAGGTTTAGATTAATGGCAACGTAGACTTACTACATGGGGAAAACTTCACTCCGGGCGGTAGGGGGATGTGCAACACAACGAACAGACGGCGTCCCTTCAAACACAATGACGCGATCGGCTAGATAACTTGCAACTTCGAGGTTATGTTCAATCACCAATGCAGTCCTCTTAGTGCGTTGTATGAATCTCTTTATAACTTGTGAAACAACATCACGCTTGACCTGATCAAGGTTTGCAGTTGGTTCGTCTATAAGGTATATATCGGCATCCTGGGAGAAAAAAAAAACGTTATGATAGTGTTGTTGAGTAGGTGTGTAAAAAAAAAAAACAAAGGACGGACTTGACTGATCACCCGAGCAAGACAGAAGCACAGGAGAACACGTTGCAATTGAGCATCAGAAAGATCTCTCATCCGCTTATCCATTAGTGGTAGGATTTCAAGAGGCTTTGTGACAGTGGAAACAAAATCAGGATCTCCAAATAAACTACAGTTGAGTTTTTTAAATAAAGCCCTGACTGAAAGATATTCGGAGGGAGTGAAATGCTGGGGCTTGTAAGAGACACTCAGACAGGGTATGCCGCCTTGAACGGTATCAGGATAGACGATACCAGCCTGCATAAATATATTAATTTGGTCGGAACAAAAAAAGCCTCTCAGATTACAAAAGTGCGTTTATAAAATAGAGAGAGACATGTAATTAATAGTTTACCTGGAGCTTGATAAAGGTTGTCTTGCCGGTATGAGATTGACCATGAAGAAGTATAATCTGAGAGTCAGTGAATTTAGCATCAACAACATCAAGTGTAAAACCACCTCGAGTCTTGGACATACTTGGGTAACTGAATGTCTTAACACCATCAGCATCAACATCAACACTGTCTGCTAGCATTATATAAGCCAAAGAATTATGCAGAATGTTTATCGTCAACAATTATAATTAGTACAGTAATAATTATAGCAAACAGAATCATAAGTAATAATTATAAATGACAAATCCTAATAGCTAGCTTGTGTAAAATTAAATCCAATGGATTCGTTATGTTATCAATAGCGGAGCTATATAGAGGTTAGCGGTCCTTAAGGAAAATAGCGGTCCCGTTGATATCGGCCACCGATATCGGTGCTATAGCGTTTTTAAATTTTTATTTTTTTGGCCTGAACTTAAAGATCTTGACCCTTAAACTAAAATCAATGGTTAAGATTCAAAACAAACTTTTTGAATCTTAACTATTGATTTTAATCCAAGGATCAAGATGTTTCCAACTTTACTAGCATCTTAATCCATGTTAAAATTACCGCTATACCACCGCTATAACCGATATCTCATATATTGGTCCTCGACCATTATAACTACTACTTTTGTATCAACTACTTACTACTTAGGTAGTCGGCCTAGCTTATTTTCGAAGTACATATGGCATTTTTTTTCTCTTACATAAGTTTATCATGACTTAAATAGATATGGAATATAAGTTCATTGGAGAGAAATAAGTCTCCATTATGAGTGCACCACATGATGTTAACATCGTATAATATTTTCCCAATCCAAATTTATTAAATTAATAACAATAACAATTATTATAATAAAAAATAATAATAATATTCATAATTTGTAAGTAACGTAG
>CM067170.1:17001669-17081669 GCA_034093135.1 Erigeron breviscapus
AGAGAATGCATTTCAAACGTTGAAGAAAGAAGTTGTGTGAAGTATACATGAATCAAGTTCGAGACAAGGTGGAGGAAATCGGTTTGGCGATCAAAAAGGGAATGGGCCGGATAAGAGGCAAAAGATTGTGAGAAACTATGGGGTTGTGGATGCTAACCCCAATCCATATCGTGGCATGCCTCCAAGGTGCAACCGTTGCACAACTTGCAACCGCATGGGTCACCTTGCTACTCACTGCCGGAGCGGGCCAAGGAATGAAGAACAACGAGGAGGATGTCACGAATGTGGAAGTACAGATCATTGGAGAAATGCTTGTCCTAGGTTGAGAAGAGCACAAGGCAACCGTGGGAATGGAAATGGTAACCGTGGTAACTTTAGGAATGTGGGGAATCGCGGGAACCAAGCAAACCGAGGAAACAATGGAAATCAAGTTAACCAAGGAAATGTTGGGAATCAAGCTAATGTGGGGAATCAAGGCAACAACGTTAATCAAGGGAACCGTGGGAATCAAGGAGGTCAAGCTCGAGGAAGAGTGTATGCCATGGGCGAATGAGGCACGTGATGACCCTAATGTCATCGTAGGTACGTTTCCAATAAATAATGTTTATGCATCTATGTTGTTTGACTCTGGAGCTGAAAGAAGTTTTATTTCCTTCGAATTTAAAGAATTGATTGATAAGAAACCTAGTGAACTAGAGGAAACTTATTATGTTGAATATGCTAATGGAAACGAGTATAAGACTAAGGAAATTATTGCTGATTGTAAGTTAACTTTAGATGAGAAGGACTATAGTATAGACTTGATTCCCATAGAAATAGGAAGTTTTGATGTGATAGTAGGAATGGATTGGTTGTCGAAAATGCGTGCTGAAATACTCTGCCATGAAAGGATCATTAAGATTCCTTTAGATAACGGTGAGGTGCTAATAGTTCAAGGCCATAAGGCGGGAGTCCAACCTAAGTTGGTGTCGTCCATGAAGGTGAGGAAGTACCTACAGAAGGAATACCACACGTACTTGGCACAAGTAGTGGATAAGCGAGTGAAAGATAAGGATCCTCTCAAGGTAACAGTGGTTAGAGATTTTCTAGATGTGTTTCCGGACGAACTACCTGGACTTCCCCCAGCAAGACAAGTAGAGTTTACTATCGATTTAGTTCCCGGGGCAGCCCCTCGTAGCTAAAGCACCGTATAGGCTAGCGCCCTCCGAAATGCGAGAACTCTCGGAGCAATTGCAAGAATTGCTTGATAAAGGTTTAATCCAACCTAGTTCTTCGCCCTGGGGTGCGCCAATTCTCTTTGTCAAGAAGAAGGATGGATCCTTGAGAATGTGCATCGACTATAGAGAGTTGAATAAATTGACGATCAAGAATAGATACCCGCTGCCGCGAATAGACGATTTGTTCGAACAACTGCAAGGAGCGTCGCATTTCTCGAAAATTGACCTTAGGTCCGGCTATCATCAGTTGAGGGTACGAGAAGAAGATGTACCTAAAACGGCCTTTAGAACTCGCTATGGGCATTATGAGTTTCTAGTGATGCCATTTGGTCTCACAAATGCGCCAGCCGTTTTCATGGACCTAATGAATAGGATCTGCAGGCCATACTTGGATAAGTTCGTCATAGTGTTTATCGATGACATTTTGATATACTCTAGAAGTAAGGAGGAGCACGAGAAGCACCTGAGGATAATCTTGCAGCTACTTAGAGACGAGAAGCTATACGCTAAGTTTTCTAAGTGTGAATTTTGGCTTCGTCAAGTCCAATTTCTGGGACACGTTGTGAACGAAGAAGGAATCCATGTTGATCCGTCTAAGATAGAAGCAATCAAGAAATGGAGACACCCAAGACACCAACGGAAGTGCGTAGCTTCCTAGGTTTGGCGGGTTATTATAGGAGGTTCATTCAAGGATTCTCTAAGATTGCAGTACCTTTAACTCAATTGACCCAAAAGTCAAGGGAGTTCGAATGGGGTGAAGAACAAGAGCAAGCGTTTCAAACGCTTAAGAACATGTTGTGTGAAGCACCAATACTAGCATTGCTGGATGGAATGGAAGGATTTGTAGTATATTGTGATGCGTCGAATAAAGGGCTAGGGCGTACTAATGCAAAGGGACAAAGTTATTGCGTACGCATCTAGGCAATTAAAGCCACATGAGAAGAATTATTCAACACACGATTTGGAGCTAGGAGCCGTAGTGTTTGCCTTGAAGATATGGCGACATTATCTTTATGGCACCAAGTGCACCATATTTACCGACCACAAGAGCTTGCAACACATCTTTGATCAGAAGATGTTGAACATGAGGCAAATAAGGTGGATGGAGCTACTTAACGATTACGAGTGCGAAATTAAGTACCACCCGGGAAAGGCAAATGTTGTTGCTGACGCTCTTAGTAGAAAGGTGAGCACTAGGGTGTCGAAGACAAGAATTTATCACTTACAAGTGAAAATGTCTCTAAGGGACAGATTCTTAGAAGATCAAGCAAAAGCTTTGAAGGGAAGAACATTGAAGAAGAGGCATTGAGTGGGGTAGAAACCAGGTTCGATAGGGATGATGAAGGCATCTTGTACTTCAAAGGAAGAGCTTGGGTCCCAAAGATCAACGGGCTGAGAGATGTACTCATGAACGAAGCCCATAATTCAAAGTATTCGATCCATCCGGGAGCGGATAAGATGTACCAAGGTCTAAAAAGGGACTTTTGGTGGCCTGGGATGAAAGGTGATGTAGCTCTATATGTGAGCCGATGTATGACTTGTGCGATGGTCAAAGCTGAGCACCAAAAGCCAGCTGGACTCTTAAAGCAGCCGGAAATTCCCGAGTGGAAGTGGGAGCAAATAGCAATGGACCTAGTGACGAAATTGCCTCGGACAAAGAAAGGTCATGATGCTATATGGGTGATTGTTGATCGTCTTACGAAATCAGCCCATTTCATCCCCATCAAAGAAGATTGGAACACTGAGCGTTTAGCACGTTTGTACGTTGAAAAGATTGTGACATTGCATGGTGTACCTCTGTCCATAATATCCGATAGGGATGGTAGGTTTACCTCACGTTTCTGGGGTCTTGTGCAAGAAGCAATGGGCACTACGTTAGCATTAAGTACGGCTTACCACCCACAAACGGATGGGCAAAGTGAGCGTACAATACAAACGCTGGAGGATATGCTAAGAGCTTGCGCATTAGAATTTAGTGGAAGTTGGGATGAACACTTGCCATACGCGGAATTTACTTACAACAATAGTTATCACTCTAGCATACAATGTGCGCCGTTTGAAGCTCTATACGGGCGTAAATGTAGATCACCCATGTGTTGGATAGAGGCGGGCGAGAGAAGCCTAGCTACCGTTGATTTTGTCCAAGAGACAACGGACAAAGTGGCGATCATTAAAGAAAAGCTTAAAGCCGCGAGAGATCGGCAAAAGAGTTATGCGGATAAAAGGAGGAAGCCCCTAGAATTCGAGGTTGGCGACAAGATACTATTAAAGGTGTCGCCATGGAAGGGAACCGTAAGGTTCGGAAAAAGAGGAAAGTTGAGCCCCCGATACATTGGGCCATTTGAAATTGTTGCTAGAATAGGCCCCGTAGCCTATAAGTTGAAATTACCCCAAGAATTGGGAGATGTTCATGACACATTCCATGTGTCGAACTTGAAGAAATGTGTGGCGGATGATTCGAAAGTGGTCTCACTTGAAGAACTACGTGTGGAGGATAAGCTCCAATTTCGTGAGGAGCCAATAGAAGTTCTCGATCGCGATGAGAAACGCCTAAAGAGGAGCAAGATCCCTATTGTTAAAGTTAGATGGGATACGCGGACCAGAGTTTACATGGGAGCGCGAAGACTTTATACGCGAGAAATATCCGCACTTACTCCCTAAGCAAATTCAAATTCCGAGACGGAATTCTTCTAAGGGGGTAAGGATGTAACAACCCTACTTTTTAAATATTATATATGTGCTAGTTATGTTGCCTATGATCCCGCAAGCCATAGTTATACTTGAAGCTAGTAGATAATGCCCCTAAATTAGCAATCTAAAGCTATTGTTCAATTCTAAATTTGATTTATAAAATACCATTGAACAAAAATTTCATTGATGATTAATCAAGTTATAAATGATAAAATGAGCCTCACAAGTTGAGATATCAATCAAAATTCTTATAAATGTCCAACAAATCAATCACCAAACCAATTAAGTAAATATGACATGAGAATAAAGATTTCTATCTCAAAGTATATTTATAAATTAATATATACATAAAAGTGTTTAAATAACAATAAGTATATATATATATGCTTAAAATAAATACAAGTTTATAAATAAAGGCTTATGTAACAAATTAAAAACACAAAAATATATACATACATATACATATACACGACATATATATATATACACATACTAGAATAAAAATTACTTACACTACAAATAAATACCATTTAACCTTACAAAATATATACACCTACATCTAACATACATATACATTTTATACACACAATTTATAAAAAAAAAAAAGACAAAAACTCTTCAATACCCTCCCCACCCTCCTTTTGGCCGTCCCCCATCAAGACACACACACACATCCACCCTTTTCAAACCTTACACTCCACATTCATTCTTGAAACTCCCAACCCTTTCACACTCTTCACACACTTCTTTTCTCTCAAGAAAAACTCTCCCTCTCTCCCTCCTTCTCTTCTTCAAATCGGCCAAGCAAGAAAATAAGGCAAGAACAAGGCTAAATCTCATCTAAACTTATATAAATAATAAGGGTTTTAAGTTAGATTAATAAAGGGTTAATCCAAGCAAGGTTCAAGGGTTGTTTTAGGCTTAGATTGAAGGTATTATAAGGGTTTGGAGGCCACGAAAATTCTGCCCCTTTTCACCATCAAAAACCAAGTTCAAGAGGGTATAATCTTCATCCTTTTTACTAGATCTAATCTTGTTTTTGTTTATATTCAAAGGTTTTATCAAAAACTCATACTTTCTTCATGTTTTCTTTGTAATATACACTTAATGAGGGCAAAGTTGATAGGATCTTTCTTTCCATGCTCATGCATGTCGAATCTAAGAAGAAAGATCCAAGGATTCAACAAGTTTAAGACCCAAAAGTGTTGTTATAGATTAGTAGCTTTTAAAGTGACTTTCTTGTTGATAGATCTATATGTTTTTGTATATTTTTGAAGAGTATATTCTGAGATTTTTCATTTAAAGATGTTTTTATATTGTTGAATGTTAGATCTATAAAAGTTGATAGTAAAAAGTGTTGATTTGAATGCATATATGCTAGATTTAAGAAAGTTGGATCTTTTGTTGGATTATGAGATGGATATGGACTTGTTATAAGTGATAAATATGTTAATATTAATGTTAATATTCTGGAAAAATTGATAAAATATCAAGGATATAAAGCTTGAATCAAAACATGTTAAAATAAGCTAGAAATCATAAACGAAAACACGCAAAAATGCATTTTGAGCACACACATGCACCATAATCTTATGACCAAGAAAATATGATAAACCTACTGGAAAAATGTTGGAATAAAAGCACAAAACTCAGATCTATTGGTCTATGACAACAATAAGCTCAAAAATCACCTTTTCGGGTCAAATAATCACTAACCGAAAGCACTAAATTGCACATATCACACCACCACACCCCCTGACAAACATATAATGATAACAAATCCCTTTGAACAGCACTTTAATTGATCTAGAAAATGGGCTAAACTCTATTTCGGTAAACGATTTTTAATCATAAAACCCTCAAAATAAGCAAGACACAAGAGAGGTTGAATTGATATGATTTTGTATGAATAAAAGTTGCCTAAAGGCCTGAGATTTTTGACCAAAATGTTTAGTGATGATTTCTAAGAATTTCCATGAATTATTGAATTTAAATGGTAATTAAAAGACATAAAAATCCATAAATAAATTATGTAAATCAAGAATGGGGTTAAATCATCATAACCATTGATAAAAATAACTAAAACCTACTGGAGAAAAATAGTTAAAAGTCAAGAGACATGTGTTATGTAATTAAAAGATAAATAATTAAGTAAAAATAACTAAATAAATATTATTATTAAAATTAATGGAAAATACACAAATAAAAGTATAAATATGAAATTATAAATTAAGAAGCATATATATCAGAATATAACCTATAAATCATTCATAATTTATAAAGACAATTATGACACTTAAAAGTATTTTTAAGGAATTATTTAATTAATAAATCAATAAAATGAATAAATAATTAATTAAATAATATTAAATTAATTAATAACTTATAAATCAGAAAATATTCATAAACACCAACATTATGAGATAACTAATGTCAAATATTATTACTAAGCAAAGTATACAATGGAAATCATATAAACCAAAACCAAGCTACCGAAATTCCAATAAAACAGTAACACCAAAAAACGTATACTGGAAACGACCCGCTCCCCCTTCTCTTCCCCCCCCCCCCCCCCCCCCCCCCTACCACCAAATCTCTTATACCCAAACAATAAGAACATCATAATGCACATAAATTCCATAATCTAATAACAACCAAAGATGGGCAAGTCTACTAGTATACATCTCATGATCTAGCTCACTAGTTCATGTCACGCGAACTTACGTCGTGATATACGTTATGGTTTAGGCTTGCTTGAGGCGCAACAAATCTAAGCGAAGGAATCGCGTTTGATCAGCCCCTTTCAACTCTCTAATCAAGTGAGTCATATCCCCCTTTCAAACTCTTTTATATGTTTACTTACGGGGTGAAAAGCATGATAATTAAAATTGCTTTCTTATATGAAATGACACTTTGAAGAATGAATTATGATATGGGAATTGTATTGTATGTTCAACGTGTTATATGTTATATGATGAGCTTGAGTACTATCAAACGGTGGTCCCCTGTACACTACTATTAACTCATTTGAGGCCTGTAGTTAGAGGGTTGCGCAACTAGGACTTGTCCCCTCATCCACTATTATAGGTAACGGTGGGATGTTTGGTCTGCCTTTGTGGCCACCTTCATTGCCAGTCTGGCCTCACGGTGCTCTAACTACTATATATTTATGGGCGTCTCCATGGCACGACCCTTGGTTATCGTTATGCACGTGATTGACAGCATGTGCTTATCATTATCTTATCATTTGGGACAATATATCTGATTATTGGGACATAACCGGTCTTAGTAGTGGCTCAAGAACAATCTCATCAAATTATGTCATGGTAGTCTTACTATTGACAAGATTGATATATGAGTCCCAAACAATAGATGGTTAATTAAACCCGACTGGCAAGTACAACTGATCTTGATGGCCAAGTTCAGTTTACGATCCAGATATGGATAACAAGAAACAATTGACAATATAAAATGCAAGAACAAATGGCAGAAACTATATAAAGATATATATAAATATAATCAAGTATGTAGCATTGAGACACGTTGTTTTCTTTCTAATGTATTTGATTTAATGATATATAAACAAATACAAGGATTGTTGCGGAACAAAGATAAACACCCAAGTGTAAGTATCTAAACAATCCCGAAAAACAAGTGATCTAAATAACTTGGAAATACTCGTAAGTTTACTTAGAGTATATCTCACAAGTTGCAATGCTAAAGTTTCAAGCATTTTGCAAGTTGTGAGAAGACTTGGTATTTATAGACCAAGTCCATGATGATGTGGACAAGATCGTACAAATGTGGTTGTGAGCATTTAAGGAATTAAACCTAATTCCTTATGTGCTCAACTAGGAAGAGTATATAAGTCAGTTGATGTGACTTATAGTACTATGTTCCAAACCTATACTTTTACCTTGTACCTTTTATTAATAGATAAATCTATTAACTGGGAAAGGTATGTAAAGTAAAAAGTCTTCCTCGTAATCAGTGTAAAGTGTTGTAAATACTTTACATTGAGATGCTTCAGTCTTCGATCTGGTAGAATCACTCTTTGCTCGCTTCTGAGATGATTCTCTTCTTCATACTTCAGTCTTTGACTTCAGAATGAATGCTTCAGATTTATCTCGATCTGAACTGAAGTGAAGCTTCAGTGAAGGAATTCTGAGACATCTCAGAATTCTGTACAGACGTCTTCACTAAACTTCAAGCTATTTCTGAACAAATTATACTTGGTCGATTTCCGACCTAACAAATTCCCCCTATTTGTTCTGAAATAGTGCATGCATTCCAGACTTCTATCTATACATGTTTGTAAGTCTGAAATACAAGTTTTTGTTTAAGTTGTAAAAATTTTCATAAGTACATCTTATAGATCATTGATGTCTCAGAATTTTACTTGTGGTTTTCTAACTTAAACCTATCATCTACTTATTGATTACAACATGCAACATATATATACAAACTGAAATGATGGTTACAAATGTAAATTCTTTACAAGTACATGATAGTCTGAAGAGAAACTACTTCTTGGCAGGACTTGAACCAGAAGGTGCCTCAGTAGGTTTTCTCTTCAGTGGAGAGTGATCCTTTTTGCCAAACAGCCTTCCTTCAATCTCTACCTTGGCTTGCATCTTTTGTTGTATTCTTGCTAACCATGCACCAGTCAAGGCAGATTTTGGTTTCCCTTTCAGAACCTGGATCATCTCCCTGTGCTCAGAAATCCCAAATGTATGAACTGAAACTTGATTGTATTCTTCAGCTGCCCTACCTTCTCTTTTCACAACCAAGTCAAATAACTTCAATCCATCAGCCTTTGTAACTTTCATATCAATGATTTTGGCTGGATGCGATCGATGGTTCATATAGTGATCATACTGAACCTTTTCATGTTTTCTTTGGGTCTCAGCATCATCATCAGATATTGGTTTGAGTGAAGTAAAGACAACATCACGAGAATCTTTCTTTGCAGTCCTTGTTCCAGTTCTGGGCTTTGTGGGTGGTCTGAACAACTCTTTATCTACTTTCTGAACTTCGGCCAGAATTTCCTTCCTTTTGATCGCCATTTCTTTTTCTCTATTTTCTTTAAGTCTTCAATGGATAACTTAAAGGTCAGACTTTCCAACTTTTGTTCCAGAGGAGAGTAGTTCATCCCACATTCATATTCCAGCATATCCACCAAAGCCTTTTGCACTCTTGGATCATTTTTGATTTTTAAGTACCTTTCCAATGATAACCCAAGAGCTGCAGCATCTATGTGATCAAGGGTTCCCATCTTCAGATGTTGTTCCCTTTCTCTTTCTTTGTTCTCCCTCTACATAATAAATTGGTTGGAAACCTGCTTTTGCAATGTTTCCAACTTCTTGCTATCAGCTTCAAGATTGTGTAAGGAATAGCCGTGCTCGTCCACATTCTCACCAACAATGATTCCAGAACCCTTAGAACCTTGCTTTGGTTCTTCTCCTTCTAGAGCCTTTCCTTTTCCCTTATCTTTCTTCTGAACTTGTTCCCCCTGAACTGAGGCACTACCAGAAGGTACCTCAGTGTGCTTCTTGGTTGCTTCAATTATCTCTTGAGTACTAGCAAGCAAACCAATAGGCACACTACTTCCCCCTTTGGGAATCTCTGAAGGCAGTCTAGCATAAAGATCAACAGTAGATTTAATTGCCTTCAGTGGTTCCCAACTTTGTTGTTCTAGGCAATCACAAATACCTTTTGTCATTGTAGCAAACTGAGCCTTTAGTCTGAATGAAGAACTAAGGTTCAGTGCTTCTTGATCTTTTAAGTCCTTCAACATCTTTCTATCTTCTTCAGTGAAAGAAGCAGGGGGAGGAGGAGCAGTAACAATTTCTTTCTTTAGAAGAGTTAGAATTTCTTCTAACTGTTTTGACTGATTCTGAACTGAACCTTCAAGCTTGGAAACTGTATCTTTTACTTCATTTACAGCTTTTTCCACCTTGTCATTTGTGTCTTTGGCCAGTTCAGCAATCATCATTCTAACCTCTTCACCAACTTTCTGACAGACAGAATCTGAAATCTGAGCAGCTAGATTCTGAGATAGCTCAGACTTCAGATCTTTCACAATACCAGCACTAATAGAAGTCCCAAGTTCTTTCTCATTGACACTTGGCTTATGAACCAACTCATGAACTTCATTTCCAACTGCCATAAACTCTTGCTTCAACAACTCAACACTAGATGTCAAGTTCGCAACCACCGAAGCTTGCACATCTTTCTTTGTCAACCTGAAGGCTTCTCTGATTGCAGAGCTCACCTTGTTGCAAGTCATCACCAGCTCATTCAGCTTCCCAACCACTAGTCCTTCATTACCAGCAACTTTGGTCAACTCAGTTCCAAGGAACATCTGAGCACCTTTCATATCAGCCAAGGAACTAGTGTTGGCAGTTAGAGATTTGGTTAAGTCCTCCACCCTTAAAATAAGGCCTTGGACTTCAGTTTGTGTTTTCTCTAACTGTGCTTCTATATTCAAAGGAAGTGGGGGTTGTGTAGAAGCAGGAGCCACAAATGGTAAACTACCAAGCCCTTTAAGTACTTTGTTCATTTAAATGTCAGTTGGACTCTCAGATTCTGTCTCAGAATCCAAGTCCTTCTCTGAGGGGGCATCATAGTTGATTGGTGGTGGTATGTTGTGAATTTGGGGGTGAAGAAATTGAAGTGAAGGAGTGAAAGATGGATCGGTTACATATGCGGGAGTGGTACCTGGTGGAAAGATTGGATTTTGGTGAGATGGTGGTGGTGGAACATAAGGCTCATTGTCTTATTCTGGTTGGATTTCTGGGGGAGGAGGAGGGGCGTTTGCGAGGATGGGGGCTGGCTCAGAATCAGATTGATTCGCCTCCAATAGTTCCTCGTCAAACTCAAAGTCAGCAAGAGAATCAAGATTCTCCTGAGGTAGCTCATCGTCATCCCAGAAAGCATTCACTTTTACAATCTGGTCAGATATGCCCTGGTTTGGGTCACTAGTACCCTCACCAGATTCTGGTTCAACATCTGCAGAAGCAGGTGCATCGTCACCAGATTCAACGATTTGTTCAATCGTAGGTACACTAACGGGTCCCACATTCTTTTGTGGCCCATTTAGTGACCTTTCTGGACCAGCTAGTGTGGCTGAAACAGTTTTAGTAAATACTGAAGCATAGCAGAGGAGAGTTCAGGCTCATCTTCAGTAATGGTTGCCTTTGAGAAATCTCTGCCATATTCAGGTACAGAAGCTTCAGGTCCAGCTTGATTATAAGCTTCTCCAAGGATATCCATAAAACACAAGCTTAAAAATCTTGGGAAAGCAATATGCAGACTTCTCTTTCCTTTTAACTTTGTAATCAACTGAGCAAAGAGAATCTCAGCAAAATCTGCTTGCATCCCAATCCAAATGTAATACCCCATCTCAACTTGGGGTAATGAAAGTTGGTCCAACCCTCCATGGTTGCCACCAAGACTCTCTACAATCTGGGTCCAGAAGAACCTCCAGCAATTGCCAAAACCAGACATGAAAATGTGTCCAGAGGTCTTCAAATTACCATCAGCATCCTCCATATCACCATGACCAGTGGCGACTAGAACCTCCCTGAAATTGACTCCTTTGAGTCTTTTAGCAAACACCTGGGGAGGTTCGAGGTAGTTCAGATGAAGGGAATTTCTGAACCCCTCAAGAGTGATGACACACTTCTTGGTGCCCTTATTTAGAGTGAAGGAGATGGATTGTTCATCCTTATTTACCACAGCAGTGTACCAGAATTCAAGCAAGTATCGATGATACAATGCTTGAGGATTTGCGGTCAACGCATAATGGAAAGGGGACTGCTCCTAAAACTTGTTGATTCTTCCCATTAAGGTTTCGGACTTCACATTCAATTGAGCCAAAAAGTTGCTCATGTTGAATCGGATTTGAGAAGGTGTGAAGTTCTTTGGCCATGTGGCAGATGTTTTCACATCACTCGATGGAGTATATTCAAAATTTATGAGCGATTTGTGTTGCGAAGAAGATGATGATTTAGACATTTTAAGAATTGAAAAATGAAAGTGAAATGAATATGAAGAGTTAAGGAATTTGAAGAGTGAAGATGAGAGAGATTGATGATTGGAAAGTAAATGAAAAACGAAGTAAATGAAAGAATGAATAAGGAATTTGTATTTAAGATGGAACACAAAGGTAATTTTCCAATTTAAAACAATTTCTGGGGTCAAGTCCGCATTTAATGCAGAGACGTTTGAGTGACCCCACCCTGCACACTTTTTCAGAAAAAGTACTCATTTCTTTCTCTTTTACGGCGCAACTTGTGTGACACATAAGCATGACCAACGTAAGTTAAAAACATAGTATGTCACGTGTACACACAATTGACCAAGTTTATGCTATTTGTTGCGTCTTGTTCCTCTGTCCTCTTTCTTTGTTTTCTCCGCCTATTACTATCGTTATCGGTCTCCGTTTTTCTTTTCGATCGTCCCGATTCGGTTTTTTCTCCCTTGTGTGCCTTCATTTCCTCACTTCTTTTTTGCTTCTATATTTTGGCTTGTTTTCTTGTCACTGTTTTTCTTTGACGCATTCTCGTTTTTTCTTTTCTCTTTTGTTTCGGTTTTTGTTCCTTTTTTTCCCCCCGCTTTTTTTCCGCTTTTTTTTCCTCTCGTCTTGTATTTTTTTTTTTCTTCTATTTCTGTCACTTCTTATGCCTGGTTTTTATATGCTTATTCTGTATTTTATCCTCATATTCTTTTTTTACTTTCGTTTCCAAGTTGCCCCTCTATCTCCACCGGGTTCGGTTTTGGTTTTGTCGCCCTTTTCCTCTTTTTTTTCTCTCTCTTTTTTTTTTTTCTTTCCCTCTAGTATGTAGTAGCCACGTGTACACACAATTGACCAAGTATCAAAAAAAAAAATCTTGAAAAGACTATTGTATTTCAGTGATGACAAGTCAAGTTCTGAGCATGGTCAGTTCCAAAGAGATCTGAACCATCTCAGTCAATAAAATTCAACTGAAATATTTTTGATTTTCTGAAGTGCTTCAGTTAAATACATTTTTCTGAGCAAAAAGTCCCCCCTCAAAAATGAAGGTTTATATTAAAGTTTGAAAAATATTTAACATTCCCCCTGAAGTGATGATCCATGAATTAATAAGTGCCAAGATAGTATCACAAAGGCATTCGATAGCTAGGCGAGCAAAAATTACATGGATCGCTCAGACTGGTGAACCAGATCAGTGTCACTGAGGCATTCATAACAAGATTACCAGTCTAAGGATTTAACATACCCAACTCACTGACTAGATGTTTAAAGGTTTTGACATCTAAAGGTTTTGTGAAAACATCAGCGAGTTGCTTATCAGTGGGAATAAAGTGCAATTCAATATCTCCTTTCAGAATATGATCACGAATGAAATGATACCTGAGGTCGATGTGCTTGGTTTTCGAGTGCATCACAGGATTGTGAGATATGGCAATGGCACTAGTGTTATCACAAAAGATTGGAGTCTTTGTGTAAGTAACACCATAATCAGTCAGCTGGTTTTTCATCCATAGAATCTGAGCACAACAACTTGCTGCAGAAATGTACTCAGCTTCTGCAGTTGATAGTGATACTGCAGTCTGCTTCTTACTAGTCCAGCTTACTAATTTGCCACCAAGGAAATGACACCCACCAGTGGTACTTTTCCTGTCTATCTTGCAACCTGCATGATCAGAATCTAAATAACCCATTAGATCTAGACTAGAGCCTTTGGGATACCAAAGACCCAGTCTGGGGACACCTTTAAGGTATCTGAAGATCCTTTTAACAGCATTTACATGTGCCTCTCTGGGATCAGACTGAAATCTAGCACAAAGGCATGTTGCAAACATTATGTCTGGTCTACTTGCAGTTAAATACATCAGTGAACCAACCATACACGATATTTTGTATGGTCCACTGGTTTTCCATGTGGATCAGAATCCAAAGTTAATGGAGCAGAAATAGGAGTACCTTTTGATGAGATTGAATCAAATTGATATTTCTTTAGTAAATCTCTGACATATTTTTCTTGGTTTATGAAAATACCATCTTCAGTTTGTTTTACTTGAAGTCCCAGAAAATATGTCAGTTCAACCATCATACTCATTTCATACTCAGAAGACATGATTTTAGAAAACTTTTCACACATCTTCTCATTTGTAGAACCAAACACAATATCATCAACATAAATTTGTACTAAAAGGATATCACTTTTATCATGTAATATGAACAAAGTGTTATCAATTGCACCACGTTTAAAACCATTTTTAAGAAGATGTTTAGTAAGAGTATCATACCAGGCTCTGGGTGCTTGTCTCAGACCATATAAGGCTTTGTTCAGTCTGTATACCCAATGTGGTTTTTCTTCATTGATGAACCCTGGTGGTTGATACACATAAATGACTTCTTCTAGTTCTCCATTCAGGAATGCACTTTTGACATCCATTTGATAGACTTTAAATTGATGATGAGCTACAAAAGCTAAGAATATTCTGATAGCTTCAAGTCTGGCAACTGGTGCAAAAGTTTCATCAAAATCTATTCCCTCTTCTTGTGCATATCCTTTTGCAACAAGTCTTGCTTGTTTCTGATGATATGACCATCTTCATCCATCTTAGTGCATGATTCGGTTGACAACAGCAACATCGATTTGATCAGTATATGTTTATGTTTTGTAATATGTAATCATAGACTTATGTTAGGTTTAAACTTGTTATTTGGACTTAAGTAATGTGAATGATTACATATTGATCAGAGTTTTGGTATGTTTAATGTTTACGACTTGTATGAATGTGATTATAAATAACATACAGGTACAAGTGATAAACTAGTCACGTTTTGAGTATTAAAGTATACTTAAAAGATGACAAAATAAAGTGTATGCAAACTCGTGCTACAGTAACACGAGTTTGCCTAAACACGTGGTATTCACGTGTTTACTTAATGACACGCGTTTATTAATGGACTATGGGCTTTAATATACACGGTCCATACTTAGCACGCGTTTAGTACATCTTAGTATAAATACATCTCGAAAATACGTAATTAGTAACAGTTAATTAAGATAATTAGTCTAAACTCTGTCCAATTGCAAACCCGCGCGCGTTTAAGGTCTTAGGTTGTATTAACAACGAAAGACGATAATTTATTTAAGCAAACAGGTTATCACGAGAGGATTCCGCACTCTCGTCATAACTATAAGCGTTCTCGTTGACGATCAGTCCACAAGGACCTACAAGTGGTATCAGAGCCAATAGATTTTTCAATCTGAAGGTTCGAGATCGCTTTGTTTGGCTTAATTTTGCCTAAAATTGTGCAAAATTTTGTGCAGTCATTTAAACTCGTGTCTAATTAAACTCGTGTCCACATAAACTCGTGTCTGCTACCTTAACACGTGTTTGCTACCTTAACACGTGTTTGCTCCTTAACACGTGTTTGCTACCTTAACACGTGTTTGCTTCCTTAACACGTGTTTCCTACCTTAACACGTGTTTGCTACCTTAACACGCGTTTTACTTTTAAACTCGTGCTCCTGCTCAAACACGTGTTTGCTACCTTAACACGTGTTTGACTTTTAAACTCGTGCTCCTGCTCAAACACGTGTTTGCTACCTTAACACGTGTTTGACTTTTAAACTCGTGCTCCTGCTCAAACACGTGTTTGCTACCTTAACACGTGTTTGCTACCTTAACACGTGTTTATCTCAAACACGTGCACCTGTTCTCTTTTTGTTCTAAACACGTGTTTATCTCAAACACGTGCACCTGTTCTCCTTTTGTTCTAAACACGTGTTTATCTCAAACACGTGCATCTGTTCATTTTTTTTAATTTTTTCTTTTGTCGTATTTCGATGATGTCTGGAATACCTACAGTTTCATCAAAAGAGGCCCAATACATTAATGCATTAATTCTTCACGATCATGAAGTCGGTCGTACCAATTCACCCCCTAAATTGATAAAACTTGAAAATTTCTGGAGTTGGAAAAAACGCTTTGAATCCTATATTCGCCTTACTGATTTCAACCAATGGGTGATGATTACTGAAGGATATGAGTGGCCAACTCATGAAGATGTTAATGGAAATGAGGTCCAATACAGGCTTGGGGATATGACTGAAGTGTTGAAGAAAGAATATGCCATTGAAGGAAAGGCCTTGTCGAACTTAGAAATGTGTTTACCTCGGGATGCAATTCATCTTCTCGGAGAACATAAGACCTCTAAAGGTTTGTGGGATGCTTTAAACGCATACTGTGAAGGTGATGAGTTGATGAAAAAGGGAAGAATTAAACTGCTGAACAGACAATATGAAGTCTTTAATGGTTTGAAATCTGAAAGTTTAGATGATTTAATAACTCGTTTTAATCATCTGATTACTGAACTGGGATATTTTGGTGTTACATTTACACAAAATAAACTAGTAGATAAATTTTTGGATTCTCTGCCGAACAAATGGAATGATTTTGTGCATAGTCTTCAAGAAGAGAAAAATTATGAATCTTATACCTTGGCAGAGATTGTCTCAAAAGTAAAGAACAGGGAAATGAAGCGTAAAGCAAAAGATGAGCTTTCTGTTTTTCAACAAAATCCGAGTCTTTATCATGCTAATACTGATAATCTTTTGTCTTCATCTTCCTCTACTTCTGGAAGTGGAACTACTGCTCTTTTATCCACTGAAACCATTCATCCTGTTATGGATCCTGATGGAATTGCAGGATACATGGTTTATGACAATTCGTCTACAACTAAGAATAGCAGTGGATCAAGAAACAGTGGAAATACAACTGTTCGCTCGATGCCAATGAGTATGCAATCTGCTGAAGGACGTATGCAAGTATTTGTGCAATGTGTTCTGCTCATGAGGCATTTATCAATGGCAAAATTTCAGATCCAAGTTTGATTGATAAAGATTATGAACAAGTTGATCCTGATGATTTAGAGGAATGGACTTGAAGTGGCAAATGGCTATGCTCACTATAAAAGCTCGTCGTTTTATGCAACGAACTGGAAGAAATCTTGCATCTGACAAGAATAGAGGATTTGACAAGTCGAAGGTTAAATGTTATAATTGTGATGGTTTTGGTCATTTTGCTAAGGAATGTCAAAGACCAAAGCGTTTTGATAATTCTACAGCTAATTGTCAGAATTACAATCAGGGAGGTGTGCAAGCTGGAAATCAAATCAAATCAACCAAAGCTACAGAGCATGATGGAATGATCATTCAGGAACTTCCTACAGAAAATCAACTTCAAAATCCTGAAAATGCCATGGTGGCAAGACAGGAAGATGGTACTTACCTTTGGACAAAGGAGAATGAACCTGAAAATGCTTTGCTAGCTGAGATTTATGATGAAGTGGCTAATGTGATTGATGACGGAAGTGCTGCGTTTGATTATGCTCTTTATACAAGTGAAGAGGCTGCTGCTACTGATGCTGCATTAAAAGTTTCTGATGATGAAAAGGATGCAGATGAAGCAGTGAAGCTTAAAAAGGCTGATAAGAAGATTGATGAATCTACTGATAAGACAAGCAGCCAGAGTGATAATCAATCGATGAGCTCAAGTGCAAAATTGGACAAGGCTATTTCTACAGAAGCTGATGATTTTGATATTCCTGAAGGTATGACAATATCAGACTTTGTTGCATATATGGATGACTGCGATGATCGAGAGAAACAGGTAACTTTTTCTTATTTGACTGTTCATCGTATTTGCATGTTGTTAAAGATTTGATGCAACAACATAGTATTGCCTCATCCAAGACTTTAGAGTTAGCCGCTAGCTATGAAACTATCAGCAAGGAACGTAGTTCATTTTTCTCTAAGAATAGTGCTTTACTTGATCAAAAACGTCAATTTAAGAGTAGGATTAAGTCACTTGACAATGATAATGCTGCCTTAAAAGACAAACTGAAAGAATCAATTTTTAGAGAAAATCTAGCAAATGAAAAGATAGTTTTTCTTTCTAGTGAAATCAGTAAGAAAGAGAAGGATTTGGCTGATGCTAGGGTTACCATTACTAAACATGAGACTACTTTAGCTAAATGGAGAGGAAGTGATCTGGTAGCTTCTTTAGGTAAACCTAGACATCCTAAGGATAAAACAGGACTAGGAGCTGATTATGCTGATGTAAGACCTCCTTTTAACAACAACTTAGATCCTGCTTATCCAGATTTGGCTGAGTCTGATTCTGCTAAACCAGTGCTTACTGACTATCCTAAGTCATCCGTCTCCACTGAACCTAAGCAACTTAAATTCATTCCTAGACAACTGAGGACCAAAAACCATGATATACCACAACTAAGTAAGAAGTTTGTCAAGAAAGGAATTCAGACTAATTCAATTGAGGTTAAGTATGTTACTGAACCTGAACCTTGTGTTACCAAATCATTCTCAACTTCTGAGACTAAGGCTCCTACTGTGGAAGAGATAGCGACTCAGGAGATTAAGAATATCTTGAATACCCCTCCATCTAAACCATCAGCTCAACAATCTTCTAGCAAGTCAGCACAACGATCTTGTTTTGCTTGTTTTGAAAAAGGACATGTGTATAGTTGTTGTCCCAACCGAGTTAGGAAGTCCTCTATACAGTCAGTTTCTCCTGCCAGGTCAAATCAAAGTAGAGGATCATCTCCTAATTCTCATGTGTCTTTTGAGCGAGGGAATGGTAAACAACAGACTGTGTCAAGTAGTTCTAATGGGATGGGTAATCAAGCTTATGGTAAATTTGTTCCACCTGTGGCTAAAAGAAATGATTCACCAAGATATGTTTCCCTAGAAATAGATCTGGTCAGTCATCACAAAATGCAAATTCAGGGCATCATCGACAGAACTACTATGACCGTAACACATCTCGTGTTCCACAAGTGAATAGACCATTCTTTAATAGACCATTTTCCCCTAAAAGGTCTCAATCAAGGGTTGAGAATATACCTTTATAGCATGCTCAGCAATCATCCAAGGCACCTATTGGGAGCAATGGATATTGGACTGAAATGCTTGTTAAGGACGAGAATGGTAAACCCAAGTCTATAAAGGTTTGGGTTGTCCTTGATAACTGATCCGTTTTTGTTTCATGTGCAGGGGCTACCACCAATTCCTATTAGTATTTGGTATCTTGATAGCGGTTGCTCCAGGCACATGACAGGAGACAGAAGACTTCTGTCTGAGTTTGTAAATATTAAAGGATCACATGTAAATTTTGCTGGTTCCAAGGGCGGACAAATCACTGGACAAGGTGATGTCGTCGATGGAAAACTTACTTTAAAGAATGTCAATTACGTGGAAGAACTTACTCATAATCTGATGAGTGTATCACAAATTTGTGACCGAGGAAATTCAGTTTTCTTCAACGACAAAGCAGCATTCGTCTTGAAACCGGGTTTTGTTATTCCAGATGATTGGATATTGTTGACTGCTCCTCGTAAAAGAGATATTTATGGTTTAATGTTAGGAACCAAGAATGTACAGAAGGAAGTTTGTTTGTTGTCTAAGGCAAGCGAAAGTGATTCTCTCTTATGGCATAGAAGAATGGGACATCTACATTTCCGAAAGATGAATTACATTGTGAAGAATGATCTGGTTCAAGGTGTTCCTAAAAAGAAGTTTGAATTGGAAGATAGATGTGTTCCATGCTTGAAAGGCAAACAACAGAAAAAGCCTCACAAGCCCAAGACACAAAATTCAATTGCCGCTCCTTTTGAGTTACTTCATATGGATCTTTTTGGTCCAGTAAATGTTAGGAGTAGAGGGGGAATGTACTACTGCTTGGTTGTCACTGATGATTATTCAAGGTTTTCATGGGTTTTCTTCTTAGCTACCAAAGATGAGACTACGGAGATTCTAATTAACTTTTCACTGAAGCTGAGAATCTCTACAACACGAAGATCAAACGAATCAGGAGTGACAATGGCACGGAGTTTAAAAACTCGGTGATGGATGTTTTCTGTTTGTCTAAAGGAATCCAACATCAATTTAGTGCTCCGTATGAACCTCAGCAAAATGGAGTTGCTGAGAGAAAGAATAGGACCTTGATCGAGACTGCCAGAACTATGCTTGCTGATTCAGGGCTACCAACTATGTTTTGGGCGGAAGCTGTGAACACAGCTTGTCATGTGTTAAATCGGGTGCTAACTGTTAAAAGGTTTAATAAGACTTGTTATGAACTTCTCAACAAACGAAAACCTGATTTGTCTGGATTGGAACCGTTTGGTGTTCCTTGTACTTTTCTGAAAACTTCTCCTCAACCAAAGTTTAATTCTAAAGTTGAAGAAGGTTTCTTTCTTGGATATAAACCGGGAACCCCCATTCGTCGGGTTTTCAATTCGCAGACAGGTAGAGTCGATCTTGGTACTAATGTCGTGATTGTAAGTTATAAACCTGCTACTCATGCTGGTTCTGAGTCAAGTTTTGCTTATGATAGTGTGTTTACTTCACTTAAGGGTCCAATTTCTTTTCCTGGTATTCCTATTGATGAAAATGTTGTTATTATTAGAGATCACTTGAATTATGATTCTGAGGTTACTCCTGTTGCACCTATTACTGCTGATGTACCTCCAACCAGAGTTGTTTCTACAACTGAGGTGGGTCAATCCAGTGGTTCAAGAGATCCAACTAATATTCCACTACCAGATGATGACCCGCTTGACTCATCTTCTTCTTCATCTTCTGAAGCTGGTGGAGAGTCTCCCACCCAAATTGTTCCGAATATGGGTGATGATTTTCCAAGTCACAAAACTCCTCAACATAGAGCAACTAAAGATCATCCAGTTGAAAATATTCTTGGTGAAGCTTCAGCATCTGTCCGAACTAGAAATCAGTTAAATAAGGAGATGACTAGTTTATTCTGTGAAGTGAAGGATACAGGTTTAATAACTGAGTGTTTATACTCATGTTTTATTTCACAAGAAGAACCCAAGAATGTTAAGATAGCACTTCAAGATCCGTTTTGGGTTGAGGCTATGCAAGAAGAATTGGCTCAATTTGAAAAACTTGGAGTATGGGAATTAGTTGATGTGCCTAAAGGTATCGAACCAATTGGAACTCGTTGGGTATTTAAATGCAAACGAGATGACAAAGGGATTGTTACAAGAAATAAGGCACGTCTAGTTGTTCAGGGTTTTGCACAGCGAGAAGGTTATGACTACAATGAAACTTTTGCACCAGTTGCTCGGATTGAAGCTATAAGACTATTTTAGCTTATGCTAGTTTCAAAGGAATAAAGGTGTATCAGTTGGATGTGAAGAGTGCCTTCTTGTATGGAGAAGTTAAGGAAGAAGTGTACGTTCGTCAACCACCGGGGTTTGAAGATCCAAATTATCCAAGAAGGGCATATCGACTGGATAAGGCTCTTTATGGATTACATCAAGCACCAAGAGTGTGGTATGAGAAGTTGTCAACACATTTGTTGACAAATGGATTTACAAGAGGATCGATAGACAGCACGTTGTTTATCAAATGGCAGAAGCAAGATTATATAATTGTGCAAGTTTATGTGGATGATATCATTTTTGGTTCATCTGACATTAAGATGTGCAAGGATTTTGAAATGAGTATGAAGAAGGAATTTGAAATGAGTGCTATGGGAGAATTAAAATTTTTCCTTGGACTGCAAGTTGATCAACGAAAAGATGGATTTTTCATTCACCAGACTAAGTATGTCAATGACATCTTGGAAAGGTTTCAAATGTTAGAATCCAAGACTTATGGTACTCCTATTCAGTTGAATCATGGTTTAGGAGTTCCTAATTCTAAAGATACACTTGTGGATGCTACTTATTATCGGGCGATCATCGGCTCATTGATGTATTTAACTGCTTCGCGTCCAGATATCATGTTTGCTGTTTGTCTGTGTGCTAGATTTCAAGCAAATCCGAAAGAGTCACATTTAACGGCTGTAAAACGGATCCTCAGATATTTAAAGGGAAACCAAGGACTTGGTCTATGGTATCCGTTGGGAGGAACGTTTGAGTTTGTTGCTTACACTGATTCGGACTTTGGAGGTTGTAACAATGATAGGAAGTCTACGACTGGCGGATGTCAATTCTTAGGAGGGAGACTTGTATCGTGGCAATGTAAGAAGCAGACATCGGTGGCTCAGTCTACTTGTGAGGCAGAGTACATGGCTGCTGGAAGCTGCTGTTCCCAGGTATTATGGATTCAGCAACAACTTCGAGACTACGGTATGGATTTTCTTGATACCCCTATTAAGATTGATAATAAGTCAGCTATAGATATAACTAATAACCCTGTCTTGCATAAAGTCACCAAGCATATTGACATTAGACATCATTTTTTGCGTGACTGTGCCCAAAAGAAGTTAATTCATTTGGAAAAAGTTATAACTGATGATAATCTAGCTGATTTGTATACTAAAGCATTTGATAAGACTCGCTTTGAAAAGCTGATTCTTCTAAATGGTATGAAGAATGCTGATTCATATTAGATCTCTCAAAGAACTATTTTTCTGTATATTTTATTTTATTTTATTTTTGTTATTTTATTTTATTTTATTTTAATGGGTTTTGAGTATGATTAATAATGCTTAAGCTAATTTGATTTTATTTTATTTTATTTTATTTTATTTTATTTTATTTTATTTTATTTTATTTTATTTTATTTTATTTTATTTTATTTTATTTTATTTTATTTTATTTTATTTTATTTTATTTTATTTTATTTTATTTTATTTTATTTTATTTTATTTTATTTTATTTTATTTTATTTTATTTTATTTTATTTTATTTTATTTTATTTTATTTTATTTTATTTTATTTTATTTTATTTTATTTTATTTTATTTTATTTTATTTTATTTTATTTTATTTTATTTTATTTTATTTTATTTTATTTTATTTTATTTTATTTTATTTTATTTTATTTTATTTTATTTTATTTTATTTTATTTTATTTTATTTTATTTTATTTTATTTTATTTTATTTTATTTTATTTTATTTTATTTTATTTTATTTTATTTTATTTTATTTTATTTTATTTTATTTTATTTTATTTTATTTTATTTTATTTTATTTTATTTTATTTTATTTTATTTTATTTTATTTTATTTTATTTTATTTTATTTTATTTTATTTTATTTTATTTTATTTTATTTTATTTTATTTTATAAATGATTATTTTACATTTTATTTTATTTTATTTTATTTTATTTTATTTTATTTTATTTTATTTTATATTTTATTTTATTTTATTTTATTTTATTTTATTTTATTTTTTTTTTTTTAGAATTTTTTTTTTTTTTTTTTTTTTTTTTTATTTTTTTTTTTTTTTTTTTTTTTTTTTTTTTTTTTTTTTTTTTTTTTTTTTTTTTTTTTTTTTTTTTTTTTTTTTTTTTTTTTTTTTTTTTTTTTTTTTTTTTTTTTTTTTTTTTTTTTTTTTTTTTTTTTTTTTTTTTTTTTTTTTTTTTTTTTTTTTTTTTTTTTTTTTTTTTTTTTTTTTTTTTTTTTTTTTTTTTTTTTTTTTTTTTTTTTTTTTTTTTTTTTTTTTTTTTTTTTTTTTTTTTTTTTTTTTTTTTTTTTTTTTTTTTTTTTTTTTTTTTTTTTTTTTTTTTTTTTTTTTTTTTTTTTTTTTTTTTTTTTTTTTTTTTTTTTTTTTTTTTTTTTTTTTTTTTTTTTTTTTTTTTTTTTTTTTTTTTTTTTTTTTTTTTTTTTTTTTTTTTTTTTTTTTTTTTTTTTTTTTTTTTTTTTTTTTTTTTTTTTTTTTTTTTTTTTTTTTTTTTTTTTTTTTTTTTTTTTTTTTTTTTTTTTTTTTTTTTTTTTTTTTTTTTTTTTTTTTTTTTTTTTTTTTTTTTTTTTTTTTTTTTTTTTTTTTTTTTTTTTTTTTTTTTTTTTTTTTTTTTTTTTTTTTTTTTTTTTTTTTTTTTTTTTTTTTTTTTTTTTTTTTTTTTTTTCAATTTGTTTTTGGTGAAAGTGTCGGGGACCGATCGATTCAAGAATTTGTTTTTGGTGAAAAGATATGCTTGACGATGATTCTTGACTGACCATAGGTTTTCATTTCGATATTTTCTTTGCACGCTTAAAATAATGTTATCTGTTGATATTGATGCATTGATGAGTTTCCTTTAAGTGTGCAGGACTTTCGATATTGGAATTGTGTGTTTTTCCAAAGTTGTTAAAAAGTATCTTACCCGGTATCATTAGTTAAGGGGGAGTTTGCTTTTGCAGGCTTTCGATTGCTAATGATTATCGGTGAATGAATTGAGTCCAAATCAAGTCCTGGTATCGATGTTTTAAATGTCCGTTACTTTATGGTTTTATACTTTGTGTAAGTTTACCAAAGTTTATGTAATGGTTTTTCAGTTGATACAGGTATATCGTAAAGTCAAGATTATCAGGTTTGATTGTTAAAATTTTATCTGCTAATGATGACTTGATTTTCAGGGGGTTCAATCATTGAGTTTCATACAGGTTATCTCTATCCTGTGTATTGGCTGGTTATTCAGGTTTGAAGGTAAAGGGTATGAAATTTCTCTAAGTGTTGTTTGAAAATGTGTTTGATTGTACAGGTAACACGCGTTTAAGCATGTGGTAACCTATTCCACGTGTTTGACCTAATTCCCACGCGTTTGGTTCACACCACGCGTTTGGATTTCCTTCACGAGTTTGGGTGACTACACGCGTTTGACCTTTGTTCACGTGTTTGCCTTAAATTACACGCGTTTGGATTTCCTTCACGAGTTTGGGTGACTACACGCGTTTGACCTTTGTTCACGTGTTTGCCTTAAATTACACGCGTTTGGATTTAGACCACGTGGTTGACCTAATTTACACGCGTTTGGGTCACGGGTATATATATACCATGACCAAACTCGTTCATTTTTACCATTTTCAATTTTTACAAATTCATTTTCACCCGAGTTTTACCCCCAAACACGCGTTTAGCTAAAATCGTGCATATTGTCAAAACCGTGCAATTGGTTACTGTTTGTGATTAGTATTTGTACTTCGTGATTTGTTATTATTCATCGACCATCTTCGTGTTAATTACAGGTATGTTTTCCTTGATTTTGTTTGATTTTCAAAGATATATTTGTTTGTTTCTGAATTTAGATGACGATGAACAGTAACTTAGGGTTGGATTTCACACGCGTTTGAAAATTAGAAATCAAAATTCAAGTTTTTTGGTTTTTCACGCGTTTGGGAAATCACGGGTTTACAAACCCTAGTTTCACGCGTTTACTTTTAACGTGTTTACAACTTAGGTTTTAGCCCTTTCACACGCGTTTACATTTGATCACACGCGTTTACCTTTATACACGTGTTTATTCTTGTTCACACGCGTTTACCCTTCTACACGCGTTTACCTTTGATCGCACGCGTTTACCTTTGATAACACGCGTTTACCCTTCTACACGCGTTTACCTTTGGTAACATGCTTTTACCCTTCTACACGCGTTTACCTTTGATCACACGTGTTTACCTTTGATCACACGCGTTTACCTTTGATCACACGCGTTTGAAGATTGGTTCACGTGTTTAGGTTTTTGTAGCAGATTTCACGCGTTTGAAACTTTTACACGCGTTTACAAGCAGTTTCCAAATTTTCTAAGTTTTATTGTGCAGAATTATTATTGCTAAATTTTCGTTATTGCACTATTGTTTTTGTTTTCCAGAAATGGCAGGAAATCCAAGAAATTTCTTCTCAACTCACAATCAGTTGATCGATTTGTCGAGAGATCGAAGAAATGTGGAATTTAATGGATTGCTTCAGTATCTGGAACGCTCACGTATTCATTTCGTGCTAACTCACAATCCAGTGCTATATCAAGGATATCTGCATCAATTTTGGAATAATGCTTCTATAAGGGTGGTTCAAGCACAGCCAGCACAAGGAGATAGACCTGCTGTCCCTCGGAGTGTTAGGTTTCAGACAACTGTGGCTGATCACACGTTTTCATTTACTGCGGCTGATTTGCGAGATATACTGCATTTAGGGACTGTTGAAGAAGAAAATGGTCCAATAGAGCTAGATGAGACGTTGATTAGAGGTTGTTTTGGAAGAATGGGACATGCTACGCCAGGTGCTAAGTGGCCGATTGCGAAGGCAGGATTCTATGGCCAATGGAGGTTTTTGGCTCATGTATTGATTGTGGCGATCAGTAACCGTCATGCAGGGTTTGATCAGCTCAATAAGCAAGTAGGTTCGCAGATGGTGGCCTTGACTTTGAATAGACCATACTCATTCTCGGATTACTTCTTTGATATTTTGAAGACCCAGATTACTCAGACGGGGTCGCAGAGGTTTATGATGTTGCACCACCACCACCACCACCACCACCACCACCACCACCACCACCACCACCACCACCACCACCACCACCACCACCACCACCACCACCACCACCACCACCACCACCACCACCACCACCACCACCACCACCACCACCACCACCACCACCACCACCACCACCACCACCACCACCACCACCACCACCACCACCACCACCACCACCACCACCACCACCACCACCACCACCACCACCACCACCACCACCACCACCACCACCACCACCACCACCACCACCACCACCACCACCACCACCACCACCACCACCACCACCACCACCACCACCACCACCACCACCACCACCACCACCACCACCACCACCACCACCACCACCACCACCACCACCACCACCACCACCACCACCACCACCACCACCACCACCACCACCACCACCACCACCACCACCACCACCACCACCACCACCACCACCACCACCACCACCACCACCACCACCACCACCACCACCACCACCACCACCACCACCACCACCACCACCACCACCACCACCACCACCACCACCACCACCACCACCACCACCACCACCACCACCACCACCACCACCACCACCACCACCACCACCACCACCACCACCACCACCACCACCACCACCACCACCACCACCACCACCACCACCACCACCACCACCACCACCACCACCACCACCACCACCACCACCACCACCACCACCACCACCACCACCACCACCACCACCACCACCACCACCACCACCACCACCACCACCACCACCACCACCACCACCACCACCACCACCACCACCACCACCACCACCACCACCACCACCACCACCACCACCACCACCACCACCACCACCACCACCACCACCACCACCACCACCACCACCACCACCACCACCACCACCACCACCACCACCACCACCACCACCACCACCACCACCACCACCACCACCACCACCACCACCACCACCACCACCACCACCACCACCACCACCACCACCACCACCACCACCACCACCACCACCACCACCACCACCACCACCACCACCACCACCACCACCACCACCACCACCACCACCACCACCACCACCACCACCACCACCACCACCACCACCACCACCACCACCACCACCACCACCACCACCACCACCACCACCACCACCACCACCACCACCACCACCACCACCACCACCACCACCACCACCACCACCACCACCACCACCACCACCACCACCACCACCACCACCACCACCACCACCACCACCACCACCACCACCACCACCACCACCACCACCACCACCACCACCACCACCACCACCACCACCACCACCACCACCACCACCACCACCACCACCACCACCACCACCACCACCACCACCACCACCACCACCACCACCACCACCACCACCACCACCACCACCACCACCACCACCACCACCACCACCACCACCACCACCACCACCACCACCACCACCACCACCACCACCACCACCACCACCACCACCACCACCACCACCACCACCACCACCACCACCACCACCACCACCACCACCACCACCACCACCACCACCACCACCACCACCACCACCACCACCACCACCACCACCACCTGCACCACCACCACCACCACCACCACCACACGGACCTCAAGTTCAAGTTCCACGTGCGGTCCCACGTCAACGACAAGTTCAACGACGGGTTCGTCCACGAGTTCATCCTCAAGTGGCACCACAGGCTCAACCTGAAGTTAGGCCAGTACAAGCTGCTGCTGAAGATGTTCAGGCAGATAATGAAGCAATGGAAGACTTGTTAGATAGGGCAGAAGGTGCTAACCCTGAAGTTGGTGAAGCTTTTGTGCATGCTGCATTGGATCCACATGATGTGATTGCTCAAGTGGATAATTTTCAAGCTTTGGATCACTTGGAGTTGTTTGTAGCTCCAAATGCTGAACGAGATCAAGAATTGGATAGATTATTGGAAGATGTCGATGACCCTCTGAATGTTGCTGGTGATGCCGCAGAAAGTTCAAGAGGAAAGACTGTTGACCCAGATGCTACAGAAAGTGATTCAGATATTGATTTAACGGGTCGTGCAAGTGATTCTTCTCCTGTTGAAAGAATTTTGAAGAGGTTTCGCACTGAAGATGAGAGTGACCCTACTTATGAACCAGAGGAAGAGGAGATTCCTTTGATAAGACGCAAGAAAGCGCCTAGGTCGGGAAAGGTTTTACCTGCTCACTTGGCTGAGGCATTTGAGAAGCACAGACAGCAAGAGGAGTCTGCGAGAACTGAGGTGACGGAAAGTTCAATTGCTGATGAATCTGTACGATCAGAGGTACCTGTTGTTGCTACTGAATCTGTTGTTGCTGATGAATCTGCTGAAACACAGGGTACTCTGCTTTATAGAAGAAAAATTCGTGTCAGTTCCTCAAGATACACAGAGTGCTTCGATTAGGCCTGTTGTTCCTATAAGCACTGTGTTTACGACACTTCTACGTCCACTACAACCGCCTTTGATCGGACGACCTCCAGTTTCTACACAATCTCCTACTAGACCTTTTGGAGTCAGACCAACAGTTGAACCTGCGCATATCATGTCAACTCAATTCAAGGTGAATCATTTGGAGACAAGAGTTATGACATTGGAAGCTCAAATGAAGTCAATGCAAGGGTTAGTTGGGAAGTTAGTTGCTGATTTGGAAGATGAGAAGGGTCAAAGTGCTGCACTGAGAGATCAGCTTCGGCAGTTATTGGCTCAAGGGGGAGATGGTTGTAGGGAAACTGAGTTGAAGAGGAAAGAGGATGAAGATCATGATGATGATGCGAATGCTGATGGTGAGCCAAGAACTGAAGCTCATACAGAAGCAAGAACTAAGGGGGAGTTAGAGAAGGATGTTGCAAGTACATCTGGAGCTGCTGGATCAAGTGCGCCTCGTGATGCTGAGGTCATTGAAGCACTTGACGATTCAGGTAATTCTTCAAAGTCAATTGATTATTTAAGTGATGATCAGGTTGAAGCTGAAACTGAACGATTAAAACGTGAAGTTGAAGCAAAATTTGGACATGACTATTATTCTGAAGAAAATGCTTTTCATGATGTATTTGATGTTTTGTTAGATAAACAACAACAGGCAGAAAATGAAAGAGAAAAAGAATTACAGATTCAAAAACAAACAGTTTTGGAATCTGATTCTGATTCTGATTCTGATTCAACTTATGAGATTGATAAAGATTAGATGATTTGTATTTTCGATTGCATGTAATAAGTTATGATATGTAAATGTAATATATTTTATTTCAATGCAATTGTATTTCATCTTTATTATTATCATTGTATTCTGGTGTTTATTCTGTGTAATCTTAATAGATGATGCAGATGATGCAGAATTGTTCTTTGATGGTGATGATCTTGAGGAAGGTGAGATTGTTCCTGAGCCGAATATGGACTTATTCAAGAAGCCTTATGGGTTTGATGATTTTTGGAACTCAATTCCTGAAGACCCATCAGTAGAAGAAAGAAATGTGTTGGAATTAAAGAGGAATGACGTTAAGGAAAGGATGCTTCAAACTCCATTTAGTAGCAATACTAAAGTTTTAAACTTTGTAGTATATGCTAAGGTTGAAGATGCATTGGTTCCTTTTCCTTATGAGATTAATTTGACAAGACCATTTAATCCAAATGAGTTTCCAGTGCCTCTCAGAGATGATGATCCATTACAGGTGATTGATAGATTTGTACCTGGTCAGAGAGTTGGTGAATTTAGAGTCACTAGGGATACTCTGAGACCCTCTGTGTATTGGACTCATATCTCGGATAAAGATGCTGCAAAATACAAGACAATTATCTGGAGTTGGTTTTATGATGAAGAACTGAAGCTGTTCGTTCTCAAAAGACCAGAAGGTTGTCAGTATTTAGCATGGAGTGAGAGACATTTTAGAAGTTTATGTGAAGAAGACCTACATGAACTTGGAAATACTTGGATTATCAATCCAAGCGAGTATGGTCTTGCTGATGTCATTGGTAAGAAGCTTCGTGAAGATTTTAAGATGAGATCGAGTATGAAAGACTCAGATAAGCCGAAGTTTCATATCAAACCGAGAAAGAAGAAGAAGGTGGTGAAACCAGATAGAAGCGTTGAGTATATTCAACGTGATATCAAGTGCATGATCAAAGTCCCAGCCAAGAAGTGGCCACAAGATGAGCTAGAAAAGATGGATAATTGGGAGATTGATCGAAATACTGGTGAAGCCAAGATGTATGCAGACTCACAGAAGAAGATTTTGTTGAGAAGAATATATGATCCAATGCAGTTGGTCAACTTCTCAAGAAATGATCTAAGAAGGTTATACGATACAGAGTGCTCATTTTTGCCATTTTGGAAGGATGAAGAAAGCCGATATCGTAAGATTATTCAAGTTTGCTTACATGAGAATATCCATGCAAATAGCAAGAGATTGACGTTTGATGGATGATAGATTTTTACAAGACTGAAGAAATCGTGTAGCTGATGTCAAGGGGGAGACTGTAAGTGCATGATTCGGTTGACAACAGCAACATCGATTTGATCAGTATATGTTTATGTTTTGTAATATGTAATCATAGACTTATGTTAGGTTTAAACTTGTTATTTGGACTTAAGTAATGTGAATGATTACATATTGATCAGAGTTTTGGTATGTTTAATGTTTACGACTTGTATGAATGTGATTATAAATAACATACAGGTACAAGTGATAAACTAGTCACGTTTTGAGTATTAAAGTATACTTAAAAGATGACAAAATAAAGTGTATGCAAACTCGTGCTACAGTAACACGAGTTTGCCTAAACTCGTGTGCTACAGTAACACGAGTTTGCCTAAACACGTCGTATTCACGTGTTTACTTAATGACACGCGTTTGTTAATGGACTATGGGCTTTAATATACACGGTCCATACTTAGCACGCGTTTAGTACATCTTAGTATAAATACATCTCGAAAATACGTAATTAGTAACAGTTAATTAAGATAATTAGTCTAAACTCTGTCCAATTGCAAACCCGCGCGCGTTTAAGGTCTTAGGTTGTATTAACAACGAAAGACGATAATTTATTTAAGCAAACAGGTTATCACGAGAGGATTCCGCACTCTCGTCATAACTATAAGCGTTCTCTTTTTTTTTTTTTTTTTTTTTTTTTTTTTTTTTTTTTTTTTTTTTTTTTTTTTTTTTTTTTTTTTTTTTTTTTTTTTTTTTTTTTTTTTTTTTTTTTTTTTTTTTTTTTTTTTTTTTTTTTTTTTTTTTTTTTTTTTTTTTTTTTTTTTTTTTTTTTTTTTTTTTTTTTTTTTTTTTTTTTTTTTTTTTTTTTTTTTTTTTTTTTTTTTTTTTTTTTTTTTTTTTTTTTTTTTTTTTTTTTTTTTTTTTTTTTTTTTTTTTTTTTTTTTTTTTTTTTTTTTTTTTTTTTTTTTTTTTTTTTTTTTTTTTTTTTTTTTTTTTTTTTTTTTTTTTTTTTTTTTTTTTTTTTTTTTTTTTTTTTTTTTTTTTTTTTTTTTTTTTTTTTTTTTTTTTTTTTTTTTTTTTTTTTTTTTTTTTTTTTTTTTTTTTTTTTTTTTTTTTTTTTTTTTTTTTTTTTTTTTTTTTTTTTTTTTTTTTTTTTTTTTTTTTTTTTTTTTTTTTTTTTTTTTTTTTTTTTTTTTTTTTTTTTTTTTTTTTTTTTTTTTTTTTTTTTTTTTTTTTTTTTTTTTTTTTTTTTTTTTTTTTTTTTTTTTTTTTTTTTTTTTTTTTTTTTTTTTTTTTTTTTTTTTTTTTTTTTTTTTTTTTTTTTTTTTTTTTTTTTTTTTTTTTTTTTTTTTTTTTTTTTTTTTTTTTTTTTTTTTTTTTTTTTTTTTTTTTTTTTTTTTTTTTTTTTTTTTTTTTTTTTTTTTTTTTTTTTTTTTTTTTTTTTTTTTTTTTTTTTTTTTTTTTTTTTTTTTTTTTTTTTTTTTTTTTTTTTTTTTTTTTTTTTTTTTTTTTTTTTTTTTTTTTTTTTTTTTTTTTTTTTTTTTTTTTTTTTTTTTTTTTTTTTTTTTTTTTTTTTTTTTTTTTTTTTTTTTTTTTTTTTTTTTTTTTTTTTTTTTTTTTTTTTTTTTTTTTTTTTTTTTTTTTTTTTTTTTTTTTTTTTTTTTTTTTTTTTTTTTTTTTTTTTTTTTTTTTTTTTTTTTTTTTTTTTTTTTTTTTTTTTTTTTTTTTTTTTTTTTTTTTTTTTTTTTTTTTTTTTTTTTTTTTTTTTTTTTTTTTTTTTTTTTTTTTTTTTTTTTTTTTTTTTTTTTTTTTTTTTTTTTTTTTTTTTTTTTTTTTTTTTTTTTTTTTTTTTTTTTTTTTTTTTTTTTTTTTTTTTTTTTTTTTTTTTTTTTTTTTTTTTTTTTTTTTTTTTTTTTTTTTTTTTTTTTTTTTTTTTTTTTTTTTTTTTTTTTTTTTTTTTTTTTTTTTTTTTTTTTTTTTTTTTTTTTTTTTTTTTTTTTTTTTTTTTTTTTTTTTTTTTTTTTTTTTTTTTTTTTTTTTTTTTTTTTTTTTTTTTTTTTTTTTTTTTTTTTTTTTTTTTTTTTTTTTTTTTTTTTTTTTTTTTTTTTTTTTTTTTTTTTTTTTTTTTTTTTTTTTTTTTTTTTTTTTTTTTTTTTTTTTTTTTTTTTTTTTTTTTTTTTTTTTTTTTTTTTTTTTTTTTTTTTTTTTTTTTTTTTTTTTTTTTTTTTTTTTTTTTTTTTTTTTTTTTTTTTTTTTTTTTTTTTTTTTTTTTTTTTTTTTTTTTTTTTTTTTTTTTTTTTTTTTTTTTTTTTTTTTTTTTTTTTTTTTTTTTTTTTTTTTTTTTTTTTTTTTTTTTTTTTTTTTTTTTTTTTTTTTTTTTTTTTTTTTTTTTTTTTTTTTTTTTTTTTTTTTTTTTTTTTTTTTTTTTTTTTTTTTTTTTTTTTTTTTTTTTTTTTTTTTTTTTTTTTTTTTTTTTTTTTTTTTTTTTTTTTTTTTTTTTTTTTTTTTTTTTTTTTTTTTTTTTTTTCATTATTTCTAGTACGGGTGCTGCCGTGCCACGAGGCACGACCATGGAAGTAATGAAAAAGAAAAAGTTATGTAGTTGCACCATCTGTTCTATCCGTTCGAGTTTTGCTTCTATAGAGAAGATGAGACCATCTTCATCCATCTTGTTTCTGAAGACCCATCTTGTCCCAATTGGTTCCTTCTTCAGGTTACTGGGACAAGGAACGAGTTCCCATACATCATTTCTTTTAAACTGGTTGAGCTCATCTTGCATGGCTTCAACCCAGCTTGGGTCTTTCATAGCCTCGTCAATCTTCTTGGGTTCAATAAGAGATAAGAAACTGACGTTTAAGCATTGATCGCTTGTGGCTCTTCTGGTCTGAACCCCACTAGTGGAATTCCCAATGATTGCTCGATAGGATGTGCTTTAGTCCACTTAGTGTATTGACCAGGATGAATAATGATATCAGTGCAAGAACTTTTCTGAGTAACTTCAGGAGGAGCTTCAGAAAATACATCTGCAGCTCCTTCTTCTTCCTGCAGATCATGACTTGCATCATGAAATTCTTCAGATTGAGGTTGCTCAGTGGAGCCTGATATCAGAGGAGAAGCAGTATGTACATCTGATCCAATAGTCAGTTCAGAAGGCAGTTTGAAACTGACTGGAGGATAAAATGGAATGTTGCTAGGCTTTTTTATTGTTGGTTCTGAACGGAGACGTTCAGAAGCAGGTTTAGGTGACTGATCAGTTTCAGTAATAGGATCAGAATCACCAAAACTTATTGGACTTTCTGAGGGTGGTACAGGAATGGAATTTTTAAAGATTGCAGAATTTGATTCATCAAAGGTCACTGATTGCAGTTTCGCGCTTCCTGGTTCGCTTTCTACCTTTGTTTTCGTATTAGAATCTCCTTTTTTCTTTTTAATAGTTTCCAAATTTTTGGGGGTGATTCTCCATTATTCTTTTTATTTTTTTTCATTATTTCTATTTGATTTCTGATTGGCACGACCATGGAAGTAATGAAAAAGAAAAAGTTATGTAGTTGCACCATCTGTTCTATCCGTTCGAGTTTTGCTTCTATAGAGAAGATGAGACGCTCAAAATGAAAGTGTTCGCAACGCATACCGAAAGGGTACCAATGAAGCCGATCATTAATGACTAGTTCGAAGACCAAGAGCGGTCTGATCCAAAAATAAAGCGTGACCTTTAAGGTTAAGGTAGGGGTAATCCGGCGGAATCCCTTATCGGTAAAGTGCGAGTAGAATTCACGTAAAAGGCCATGGGGAGATACCGTCTGTGATCCATGGATCTCCGATCGGGAAACCGTATCCAAGCTCCGTGGCTACATGAATTGACTTATCAACCTTTTCAAGTCTCTTGTTAAAGACTCTAAAGGCTTTGCGATTTGATGAATATCCTAGGAAGTATCCTTCATCAGCTTTTGCGTCAAATTTTCCAAGCTGACTAGAATCATTCAGAATGTATACTGGACACCCAAATACATGGAAGTATCCAATATTAGGCTTTCTATTTCTGAGTACTTCATAGGAGGTCTTCTTGTGTCTTTTGACATAGACAGATCTGTTCTGAGTGTAGCAAGCAGTTGCAACAGCTTCAGCCCAGAAATTCTTGGGAAGACCAGATTCATTCAACATGCTTCTAGCAGCTTCAATCAGCGTACGGTTCTTTCTTTCTACAACACTATTCTGCTCTGGTGTGTGTGCTGAGGAGAAGTTCTGAGATATGCCAGTTTCAGTGCAGAAGGACTCCAGAGTGGCATTTCTGAATTCAGTGCCATTGTCACTTCTGAGCTGACAAACTTTTCGCTTGTGCTTGAGTTCAATTTGTTTGATGAGAGCAATGATTTCAGCAGCAGCTTCACTTTTGGACTTGAGGAAAATCACCCAACAATATCTTGAATATTCATCTACGATGACAAGGGTGTATTTCTTTCCTGCTCTGGTCTGAACATTCACTTGTCCAAAAAGGTCCATGTGAAGCATATGAAGAGGTTCAGTAATACTAAAGCTTTGCTTTGTCTTGAATGAAGCTCTTTTCTGCTTACCCATTTCACAACTGGACATGGCTTGTCTTTGTTGAAAGACATAGAGGGTATCCCATCAACAAGTTATTTTCTTGACAACTTATTAATGTTCTTGAAGTTCAGATGGGATAGTCTCTTGTGCCACAACCAATTTGTGTCTTCATCTGCCTTTGAGTAGAAACATTGTTCAGAGGTAGAAGGATTCATATCAATGACATAAATGTTTCCCTTTCTTGGTGCAATCAGTACCACCTTTCCATCTCTGTTGAATATGGTGCCTTGTGAAATATCAAATAAAACCTTGAAGCCATCATCACATAGTTGACTGACACTGATCAGGTTATATTTCAAACCGTTCACATATGCAACACGTGTGAATTTGACTTGACCATTATTCACCACACCATATCCCTCAGTTTTTCCATTACCATCATTTCCAAAAACAATTGAGGGCCCCTCTTATATGTTCTTCTTTCGGTCTCCCTGTACACAATCAAAGATTAGTTCTTTTTGGGAACCCATCTTTGGATGGGTTCACTAGACTCTCCCTTAGCAGTCTCAGATTTCTTTGGTTCATAAGGAACAGAAGGATCAAAGGGGATTTCAGTCATTATTTCAGATGACAGAAAAATAGTTGGTTTGATGGGGTTTTCAACCTTTTTCTTTTCAGATTTCTTCTTGGTTTGCTTAGAAAAAGGTTTTGTGTTTTGTTTAGGTTGAAGAGGAGGAGTTTCAACATTTTTTAAATGTGCATTACAACTCTGCACTTGTCTAGCCAATAGTTGAAATTGACTTTCTAACCTTAACAAAATTGATTCTTCATTAGACACCTGAGCCTTACCAGAATCTGAGGTAGAAGGCTCAGTGGGGGAGATATTTTTCTTCTTCTTTTGGCCTTTAGAGACCTTAGATGAAGTCTGAGGGGATGGCTTTTTGGTTTTAGCCTTTCTTTCTGAACCAGTTGTCTGAGATGTTTCAGATTTACCCTCAGATTGTTCCTGGACTCTATCAGTCACAGTTTTCTGTTTGCCAACTTTAGGAAAAATAATTTCAGGTTTCATTTCCTTTGGAAGTGCATCTAAATCAGTGATTATAGATGCCATGTGAAGATCACCAGATTCATATGCTGTTTTTTGATTTGCAAAAGTATTCTTAATTGCAGCATCTGGTTTTGGTGCACTCATCCAAGACTTAATTATTTTCTGCTCTTTTTCAAGGATGGTTTTTAACTCTTCTTTTTCCAACTCTAAAGTGGCAACCATAGACTGATAACTTTTTAGAGCCAAATGAACATCTTTCAGTTCTTTCAATCTGGCATGACTAGCGTTCAGTTCAGAGGCATTGTTTTCAAACATTTTTAGGCTTTCTGAACGCACTGTCTCAACAAAGGAGATGTCAGCCTCTAAAAGAACCAAAAGGTCCAGTTTGTGTTCCTCATTTTCTTCATAGCCAAAATTACTGACCTTTTTCATCACTATATCCACCCAGCGACCAGATTCAACATCGGATTTGACCAAATGACCTTGATCTTCTTGTGCCATGAAACACATGTCCCTAAATTCTTCTTCATCATCAGATGATTCATCAGAATCTTCCCATTTTTCAGTTTTGGCAATCATACAACTGTTGCTTGAGTTGTCTTGTGCCAGAAGAGCCATATGTGCCTTTAACTTCTTGTATTTGGCCTTATAGCTGTCATCAGACT
The DNA here is from genome assembly GCA_034093135.1 of Erigeron breviscapus. Taxonomy (NCBI): domain Eukaryota; kingdom Viridiplantae; phylum Streptophyta; class Magnoliopsida; order Asterales; family Asteraceae; genus Erigeron; species Erigeron breviscapus. The sequence goes on from CM067170.1 coordinate 17,038,581, forward strand.
TCTGAAAGATAGAATGGTTAGGAGCAGATTGTGATGATGATGGTTGACTAGATCTGCATTCCTTCATGAAATGTCCTTTCTTGCCGCATTTAAAGCATTCAAGATTGGACTTGTCAATAGAAGCACTGGAAACAAAGGGTTTGCCAGATCGATTTGATTTGGCCTTAAAACGATTGAACGTTTTAGCCAGCATGGCAACCAGATCATCATTGTCATTCTCATCACAATCATGAGTGACATTAGCAGAGACACCAGTTTTTAACATTTCAGAAACCATCTTCTTCATTGAGTCAAATACATCACTCTCAGAAGATAGTAAAGCAGTACTATGTGGTTCAGAATACTGAACCGTACTAGAACTGGTAGAAACATGATTCTTGGCATCCTGCTCAGCCAAGGCTCTTTCAGCTTTGTTCTCTTCAGTATATCTAAAGGCTCCATAAAGGGAAGCAAGAGTATGACTGTGCAAGGTTTTGCCTTGTCTCAAGACCAAGATTAAATTTTCCCATTTAGAAGGTAAAATGTCACAAAATTTTTCCAACAAAATTTCTTTGTCTTTGGTTACACCCAGGGCTTTCAGTTGGTTTACCAGATTTGTAAATCTGATGTAGGTTTGAGTTAAAGACTCCCTAGGGATAGCAAAGAAAGACTCATATCTTTTGTTTAAAGCAACTTTCTTGTGACAATTGTCTCATTCGTGCCTTCAAACTGTGTCATTAGTTCCTCCCACATTAATTTGGAATTTTCAAGTAAAACAAGAGTGGGCATAAGGGTTTCTGGAACAGCGTATAAAATCATATTTTGTAACTTGGTGTCCAGGTCTACAAGTCTATGATCTTCCTCAGACCAATGATCCTTCTCCTTAGGTGACTGCCTAGGAGTCCCATCGGCATTTCTGACAACAGTAGAAGCATTCATAGGGACAAAGGGTCCTTCTTTTAAGATATCTTGTAAATGTCTCTCAACACCAGCAATATACTTAAGCATGCACGCTTTCCATGTTTGAAAGTTTTCACTGTTCCCATCAAACTTGGGAACAGGATTATTTGGAAAGTGTACGTGAACATTGTGTGATGGTATATTGTTGTTGATGAGAGGGGGTGGGGTAGCATTATTAGGGTCAGGTCGTTCTTGTTCAAAGTCAGCCATCTATGCAGATCAAAGGTTAATGAATTGATAAAATTCAACCTTGCTGCTCTGATACCAATTGTGAGTCCCAAACAATAGATGGTTAATTAAACCCGACTGGCAAGTACAACTGATCTTGATGGCCAAGTTCAGTTTACGATCCAGATATGGATAACAAGAAACAATTGACAATATATAAAATGCAAGAACAAATGGCAGAAACTATATAAAGATATATATAAATATAATCAAGTATGTAGCATTGAGACACGTTGTTTTCTTTCTAATGTATTTGATTTAATGATATATAAACAAATACAAGGATTGTTGCGGAACAAAGATAAACACCCAAGTGTAAGTATCTAAACAATCCCGAAAAACAAGTGATCTAAATAACTTGGAAATACTCGTAAGTTTACTTAGAGTATATCTCACAAGTTGCAATGCTAAAGTTTCAAGCTCTTTGCAAGTTGTGAGAAGACTTTGTATTTATAGACCAAGTCCATGATGATGTGGACAAGATCGTACAAATGTGGTTGTGAGCATTTAAGGAATTAAACCTAATTCCTTATGTGCTCAACTAGGAAGAGTATATAAGTCAGTTGATGTGACTTACAGTACTATGTTCCAAACCTATACTTTTACCTTGTACCTTTTATTAATAGATAAATCTATTAACTGGGTAAAGGTATGTAAAGTAAAAAGTCTTCCTCGTAATCAGTGTAAAGTGTTGTAAATACTTTACACTGAGATGCTTCAGTCTTCGATCTGGTAGAATCACTCTTTGCTCGCTTCTGAGATGATTCTCTTCTTCATCCTTCAGTCTTTGACTTCAGAATGAATGCTTCAGATTTATCTCGATCTGAACTGAAGTGAAGCTTCAGTGAAGGAATTCTGAGACATCTCAGAATTCTGTACAGACGTCTTCACTAAAATTCAAGCTATTTCTGAACAAATTATATTATGGATGGAAATTATTGGTTGAACATACGGTTTGGGTATGGACAGTATGATGGAATTCTTGGAAATTTTATGACATATTATTTCTTGACTTGGATTAAATATTGTGTGTTGTTAGCATAAACCTATGAACTCACTCAACTCTCGTAGTTGACACTTTTTCTTCATGCTTTTCAGGTCTAGGGCAGTAAGTTAGCATTTTGGACCGCCTCACGGATGATGTGTCTATTTGTTGCGTGTTGGACTAGTAACGCAAACATTTGATCTTTTGATTATGAATTTGGTTATGTAATGTTTATTAAACGTCAACTTGAACTTGTAACCTTTTGAATTTGAATGGCATTTGAAACTTTATGTTGATGTTTTATACTTAAATCTTTTGTACCATGTCGTTCTGTGGCATCTCGTGTTTCCGCTATAGTCGGGGTGTTACACCGTGTCCCTTTGTTTTATTCCATGGGCGGCCACGTGGATCTTCTTGTGTTTCTTTTGCTGGCTGAAACGGGCTCTAAACTTTTCTTTGAGGTCATCGAAACTGGTGATGGATCCTTTCGCTACACTCTTTAGCCATTCCCTGGCGTCTCCTTCGAGTGCATATCTGAACATTCGGCACGCAACTGGTACGTTCCATACCTTCATTTTCGCTGCTCCTTCAAATGCTTCCAAGAAGTCATCTGGGTCGCTCTTTCCCTTGTATGTCCCTAAGTGAGAGGGATATTTCAGGTCCTTCGGGAGAGGATAGTTCTGTATCCAGGCGACGAACGGTGAACTCTCGATGCTTCCCCCGACGATTTGCAATTCCAGCGCGTTTTGGTATACTGGAGCCCCCCAGTTCTGAGGGCCATACGCTCCTGGAATGGGTGTGGATCCAGGTATTAGTGTGGCATACTGCGGTCCTCCGGTACCCAACGGGACCCCCTGAGTTGTTGCGGTGTATTGTGAAGCATGATACTGATGAGGCTGCGCTTGCCCTCCTGGTTGGGTGCCATATGTTCCTCCCGTAGGTTGAGTACCATATTGCTGGGAGGAGTATTGCTGTGTTCCGGACCCATACATGTTTCCGTAGCTTTGACCCGTAGGTCCTTGGTAGCCTTGACCTGAAGGTCCGTGATAGTTCTGGCTTGAAGGTCCTTGATAGCTATGGCCCGAAGGTCCTTGATAGCTCTGGCCTGAAGGTCCTTGATAGCCCTTGGCCCGAAGGTCCTTGATAGCCTCCAGACGGAATATTGTAGCCGGCGGGAGTACTGTGCGCCGGAGTGGCATTATCAGCATGCTGGGTACCTCGCCCGGGGACAGATCCTGCCTGGGGTGTGTTGTACTGCTGACTCCCAGGTCCTGCGGATCCTGGGGGAACATTAGCATGAGGACCCGCTCTAGAGGCGGTGTTCTCTGGCCTGGAGGCTTCGGTATCCTCCGGCTGTGTCTGATGCGGAGGTGTTCGGGGCCGGAGGCCTTCACTATTCAGTCCGAAGCCATAATCGCTTCTGACCCTGGATCTCGGGATCTGCGGGTATCGCCGGAGTCCCCTTGGGGGTGTCGCCGCATCATAGTCATCCTCCGTTTCATCATCAAAGTTTAGTACCCTGGTGATGCCATCAAGTGCTCCGACCCTTCGGAGATGCCTTATGGTGTGCTGGATGTGATCATAGTTTCGAATAATATAGTCTGGATCAAATAATTGCGGGGTCCTGGATGGGGATCCCCGAGTAAACCCACCTTGTCCCCCCGGTGTCTGGGCTGGGCGCTCAGTGTCTCCACCAGTTCGACGATTCATTTGTTGATCGCCACTGGTCGGCGCTTCAGTCGCTGGCCCAGATCTGGGTGGAGGGTTTCCACTGGGCTCGTTCCCGGTCGTCTGCTGGGAGCTTTGTCCGAATCCTGGTGGAACGTCGGCCATTTTTTCTGATTCGATACAAAAAACAGGTTTTTAGAGTGGTTATGGGATCTGAATATGGGGTCCCACGGATGGCGCCAAATGTTTGTGCACCGAACCGAGATTAGAACAATGTGAGGTAAGGAGTGATTTTGATTGTGTTTTGGCGATTCCCAAAAGGTAGAGTTGATCTCTTTACGCCAATTGAATTCTTATGCGATCTATGTGCGATCGCCTATTTAGTTGAAGTTGAATGCCCTTTTGAGGGTCTTACGATCCTCCTTTTATAGGGGGGTATTCTTGGAGAACAAGTAGGCCGCCTAGGGTTTCCTAATTTTTAGGCCGAATATGAAACGGCCAAATCTCAGGGGTCTAATTTCCATAATTATCAGTTTTGGAAATGATAAGGGGAAATCCCGATCTTTTAGGGGAGCAATTCTTATCCTTTTTATCTATCTGCGGAAGCCTTCGTAACGAACGGACCTTCGTATCACAACGTTACTATGTCAGGGTCTGCGTGCCGCTGGAGGGGTATGTCATCAAGCCTGATCAGCTTGGACTTGAATAGAGGAATCTGAGTCAGCTGGAGCATCATTTGATGGATCAACAAAAGTTTCTTCAGTAGGAGTTGGATCAGCTTGCTCATTTTCAAAGATTGGAACACCTTCTTCTTCTTCTATAAGTTGCCCCCCCTGAGTTTGAGCATTATCAGCTCCAACTGGAGGATTAGTTGGAGGCTCATTCTCAGGTACAGCCAGTTCTTTAAAATTGAAATCTTCATCTTCAGGAGGAGAGCAATCTGGCTTAGAACAACCTTCATCTATGCTTACATTAACAGAGTTCTCAATTGTTTTAGTTCTCTTGTTGTAAACTCTGTAGGCCTTCATCATTGTTGCATATCCAAGTAGGATACCTTCATCTGCTTTCTCATCAAACTTTCCAAGATGGTCTTTCTGATTCAGAATGTAGCAAGGACTTCCAAACATTCTTAGGAAACCAATTTCAGGTTTTCTCCCCCTAAGAAGTTCATATGCAGTCTTCTGGTATCTTTTCACAATAAGGGATCTGTTCTGGGTAAAGCAAGTTGTGTATACTGCTTCAGCCCAGAAATGAGTCTTGACATTGTTTTGAGCCATCATGGATCTGGCAGCTTCAATAAGAGTTCTGTTTCTTCTTTCTGCAACACCATTTTGTTGAGGAGTTCTGGAAGCTGAGTATACTTGTGAAATTCCTTTTTCACTGCAAAAAAAATTAAGAGTGATATTCTTAAATTCAGTACCATTATCACTCCTTAATTACCTAACAGGCCTTTTGTAGAGAATTTCAGCTTGCTTGATGAAATGAATAATGCTGTCAGCAGCTTCACTCTTGTGTTTGAGAAAGAAAACCCAGGTGTATCTTGAATATTCATCAACAATTACCAAGGAGTACCTCATTCCAGTGAATGATGGAGTACTAATTGGTCCAAATAAGTCCATATGAAGCAGATCCAAACAATTATCAATGGTTGAGCATGTTTTAGACTTAAAGTAGCTTTGTGTTGCTTGCCTTTCTCACAAGCACCACACATCTTGTCCTTCTCATAATTGATCACTGGAAGACCAGACACCAACTCTTTCTTACATAGCTTGTTGATGTCTTTGAAATTCATATGAGACAACCTTTTATGCCACAACCAATTCAGCTCATCTTGAGTCTTTGACATGAAACAAACTTCTCTTGTGACATTGGATTTCTCATGTCAAAAGAATACAAAGACTCATCCCCCTTTGCAATAAGAACCACATTGCCTTCTAAATTAAGAACAATTTGTAACACCCCAACAATGGCGGAATCATGGGATGTCGAGAAATAGCACATATGAGCATGGAAATTACATAGAGCAACACTAAATGGTTTATTGTCAAACATATCAAACATACAATAGTTCAAACCAAGGTAACCTCATAAGGTTTACATGCAAATCACACAACAATATTTTTACATAATTTCATAAGTTCATCCCCAAACAAGGGGGCATATGGGTCAGAGACCACATGAATACTAAGTCGCCTTATCTCTAGCATCCAATTATTCCTGATTTCTGAAATTACCCTGATTACCTGAAAAGTGTACTAGCAAGTGTCAACACAAGGTTGGTGAGTTCGTAGGTGTCAAATAACAACATCAATTATGATAATATATCAAGTACTTGTACAATATCATAGAGCAATAACAATACTTACTGTAAGCTCTTTGTGTTAGGCATATGTTCACACAACAATCATTTCTTCAAATACAATAATTAAACAACTATGCCAACAAGTACCAATGATATCAGTTCAACCCATCATTATCAACATATATCACACAAGGTTCCCTCCAAAACGGGGTGTGCACATCATCAAATATCGCACAAGGTTCCCTCCAAAACGGGGTGCGCACATCAATATCAACATCATCAACAACATCATTATCAACAATTACAACAAACACAATAACCAAATCAAGGTACTGGGATCAATTCCCATAAACACTCACATAAGCAGTTATCTATATAAGTATATATATAAATACATATATATAAGTACACTTTCCAGCCCGAATCTCAATTGAGTAGGGAGTTACGAAAACTCACCTTATTCTTGATAGTTCAGCAGCAAAATAGAAGAGATTGATGTAGTTAACGATGACGAGCGAGTCAACTGGCCACGTTACGTATTCCCTAATTCAATGTGAATTGATTTATATTCATGCTAAATTCCAAATATAGATATACAACTATAAGGATATCTTATTAATACGCTTGTCAACGTATTTACTTTGTGAGCTTTTATAGGTATTTGAATTTATCTTTAAGAATCCTTTAAAGTATTTTGTAAATGAAACCTCATTTATGTTATAAAAATTTAAAGGACTAATTTGTCATTTTTGAAACTTAAGGGACTAAATTGTCAAATGTCAAACTTATAAGGACGGAAAATGACAACTTTGAAACTGTAGGGTAAAAATGTAATTTTCCGTATATAATACGTATCCGTAGGATATATGTACTTTAAATAGTAAGATTAATACGAAGAATGTATTAATTTAGTAACGAAGAGATACTTTAAATAGTATGTATTATAATCAATACAAAATGTATTGATTACAATGGAAGAGATACCATGAATGGTGGAGGTGCAACAATTACACTTCATGCCCGGATAATTATACGGAGGGATCTAGTAGGGCGGTAACAACGGGGGCAGGATCTTTAAATCGTTTAATCCAAACCTAGTCCGGCTACAACCCATTATCTCCCCCATCTATATAACAAAAGACCTGCGATCATGAAGTGCTTTCGTTTAAAGCTTATCAAGGATATTTTCTATCCAAAAACCAAGAATCTCGAGAATACGAAATAATTCACAGATGGTGAATAGTGTTTATATAAATTTGTATAGTTAGGTATATAACTATACCTTTGTTTATATACCATAATAAGTATATAAAAGTATTTAATAGTAGTTTTACATATTTACGCACTATTGCTAATAATTCATTTTTCGCAATAGTGGCCATATTTCAATATTCGTATAAAAACGATATTTAATGTATTTAAATGCAAATATGTATTAATTGAGTATAGAAATAAGTTGACAAGCATTTCAATACATAACATATAGTTCTAAAATCATAGAGCAAAGTATAGTAAGGTTTTATAAAAACACTTACAATAAAGGAGAGTTTATGAACTCTAAGATCAAACTTTCAACGTACGAAGAACACGACTTCTGATTCAAATGAAATTCTTTCAAGGCTTGGACTTGTTTACTTAATAATTGAAGATTATTCCCAACCCAAATTGAGTATTATAACTAGAACTTTTGAAGATCTTAGAGAGATTTGTTGATAACAACTTCTCTTGACGATTTTCGGCGAACTTTGAGATCAAAGCGACTTTGCTTATACTAGAACAATCAAGTGTTCTTTGAAACTTATAACAAGAAGGGGGAAGATGATTTTTGACTTATAGAATGCTAAATTGAGAGAGAATAAAGTTTAAGGTGTAAGTATTTGTGATAACTTAAGTCTAGTATTTATAGTAAAATGTTTGAAAGATATTTAGTAAAACCATGGGTAAAGTTGATGGTTTTGTAATACCATGGGCAAGAAAAGCTTATGGTCGTGTATTTTGAAGGGTATTTTGGTCTTTTCACATTTGACAACTTCCTAGAAGTTTCCTAAACGTCACTAGTTGTTTCGGGATTGTTTACTAGTCGGTTCGGGTTCGTTCTTTTGAGTTTTAAACCAGATTTTAGGATATGTTTCTAAGAAGTATTTAAGTTTTAATGAAGTAGTTTATTGGAAGATTATGGCCATATCAAAGTGTTAAAACACTAGATATTAGGTTCTAGGAAGTCTTAAGTTCATTCGAGAAAGAAACGATAAAAAAAACAACGTTTTACATATATATCCATAAAAGTTTTGTCGGATGTCTACTAGTAACATTATTCAACTAATCAATCAAATATAGCTTGTGACAATTTCACGAGTATTCCTACTTTCCATAAAGTATGTCGGCTTCGTCCCATTAATGGAATTATTAGATAACCACCGACACTGTGCCACCGACACTGTTTACCGTACATTATACTTAAGGTTTTGTATATACATTTTCCTTGTTAACACAGTTACTCAATTATCGTCTATAATATATTTTCCTTATCACATATGGGCCAATATCATGGTCTTGTAACATGGCTTAATCACATCGAATCATTTACAATATCTGAATCCATCTAAATATTGTAATTAGCCCAACTCATATATATATATATGCACCAAAAATACCCAAAGTTTTCTTATATTCATAAGGTTTGCCATTATCATATATAACAAGTATCGGACCAAAATGGCAAATGTTACACAATTCCCTTATCAGACCTGAATCTCACTTCATAACCAGCATCACACATCTGACTCACACTGATCAGATTGTGCTTCAAACCATTTACATATGAGACCCTTCTGAAAGTAAGAGGACCATTTGAAAGTATACCAAATCCTTCAGTCTTTCCTTGAGAGTCATCTCCAAAAGTAACATTAGGACCAGCGCGAATCCTAAAGCTACATAGCAGGGACTTACATCCGGTCATATGCTTGGAACATCCACTGTCCAAGTGCCAGGTGTTATCGTCATGACTGCCCTGCATTTATGATAAGAGATTAGTTCTTTTTGGGAACCCATCCAAAGATGGGTTCACCATAGCTGACCTTCTGGTCTGACTCAGATTGGGTAACTGAACTTAGACTCTTATCACATTTTGACACCCATTGTTGCTTGGTCTGTCCTTTACTAGATTCAAAGTTCTTTCTAGCAACATTTAGAGTTTCCTTTTGAACAAAACCTTTGCCTATTCCAGATTTCTTACATTCAGTTCTTAATTTTCTTTGATCCATAGATTTTGGATCAGACACATTTTTAAGAAAATTTGTTTCCATTGAAACCTTATCAGTTCTGGACTCAACATATTTTGAAATCATTTTGTCAGAGTCAGACTTGGTGTTACTTGAAACAGACTCAGATTTTGTTTGTGACTCATTTCCTTGAGAACCAGACTTCTTACTCTTTAAAAGCTTTATTTTCTCTTTAGAAACACTATGATCTCTAGCTTTTCTTTTGTTTTTCTTTAAACTACCCTTGTTTGTTTTAGTCTTTGAATCTGATTCAGATTGGGTAATGGTCAGCTTGGACAAGTCAAGACTTTCTTCAGGTTTTAACTCAACAACCTTATCAGCTTCAGACACAGCTTCAGCAATGGTCTGACCAATGGTTTCAGGATCTTTAAACCCAATACCAGATTTCTGAACCAACTTAATTGGTTTAGATTTCATTCCTTTGGTTTGGACTTTGGGTGGTGAAGGAGGCTGATAACAAGGCTCCATAGCACAGACTTCAGCAATGGCTATGGCCCTATCATAATCACCATCAAAAATAGCTTGGATCTGATGAGGTATTTGGTCATTGACACACTTAGCAACTCTTTTGGAACATATACACCATGATTCAGTAATTTGTTTAACCTTTAAAAACTTTTCTTCTGCAGTTTTAGCTTCTTTAACCAAAATGGAGTTTAATTGTATTTGAGCTTTAACTTCAGATTCTAGTTTTTCAATGGTGTGATTTTTAGAGCTGTTATCAAGTTTCAAAACATGTATTTCCTTTTTGAGTTCTTGATTAAAGTGTTTTTGTAGCAGAACCTCATCACCAAGTCTATTCAGTCTAGACAGTTTCTCATTATCAAACAGATTGGAATAAGAAATTACCTCAGGTGGAGCAGTCTGACTGGTAGATGCCTGGTGAGCTGACTCAGATTGCTGTTGTATTTTCACCAGATCTTCAGCAAATCTTTGAGTAGCTTCTTTAGCCATGAAACACTTGGCATCTTTATATAGCTCATCATCAGATGATGTGGCACTTTCAGCCCAGTCTTTGGCTACCAGACTCTTTTCACTTTTGTTCACCTTCTCAGTCAGCTTAGCTACTTGTGCTTTCAAGGCTTTGTACTTAGTCTTGAGCTTTGAGTATTTTTCACCATGCAATATCAGTTTCAAGACTATGGTGTCACTGCATCAAAAACTCCAATCTTTTGTGATAGTACCAGTGCCATAGCAATTTCAAACAATCATGTGCTTCATTCAAGGACTAAGCACATTGATATAAGATATCATTTCATCAGGGATCATGTAATGAAAGAAGATGTTGAACTCCACTTCATTCCAACAGATAATCAGCTTGCTGACTTGTTTACAAAGCCATTGGATAAATCAAGGTTCAACTATCTCATAAGTAAGCTAGGTATGCTTAATATGTAAAAGGTAGTGAGCTAAGTAATAACAAATCTGACCCCTTAGAGTTATCCTAAATTTTGAGGGTAAGCTGTATCTGACCCAGACTACCCTTTCACACTTGGTGCATTTCCAAGTAAAAGAGGGTAAGCTGAGTCTGACCCAGATTCGTGGTTATTTTTGTTATTAAATATCTCAGTGCGTTTTATTACTTTCATTATTTTATTTAGTTTACTTGTTGATCCTATTGGAGTGTGGCACGTGTAATGGTTACAGCCGGTTACTGAAAAAGTACCCCCACTACTTGTTCATCCTCCAATCATAATCTTTCTCTCTCCAACTTTTTCAAACGGGATATTTTGAATTATGTATATAATATCTATTTAACCTAAATCCCAAATCACTTGTTCATATTTTCTTAAATCAATTTTTTTTCTCTAGTCTGAATACTGTTTTATTAATTTTAATTTCTTCTAAAAATTGTTTTAAAATGGCATCATCATCTGTTTCCATTCATTCTAACGATTCTCAATCTAGTTCTTCATCTGAAGCTGAAAGTCTATACCCAGCTCCAATAAGCGCTAATAAGCTTTCACCTTATGTGGTGGGAAGTGATGTAGTAGTGGTCCCGGCTGATCTTGATACTGGTAAAATCAAGATTGGCAGTCTGGTTCATGCCAATATTCATCCTCCTTCATGGGCAAAAGGATATGATGAGATAGTGACTTTCTTATGGTATCATCCATTCGGCAAGGTGATGATTGAGAAGCCAGACTGGGTGTTTCAAGATCTCCTTTGTGAATTTTGGGCGAGCTGTTTTGTGGGACAGAACAAGAAAGGAGATGCTGCAATCTATGGCACAATCCTCAATGGTAAGAAAAAGGTTCAATCGCAAAAAGGAACATTTCACAACTTTAAGTGTTTCGATTGTTGAAGAGAATTTCCAAGTTTAGATCGATTGTATTTCATACGTTGTTAGGATATTTACATTATTGTAATATCTTGGTTCCGCAACAACCTTGTAATTTATTTAAAGTTATTAAATAAATTACACTTGAAAAATTACATATCGTCTCACCAGATTTACTTTACAGTACTTTATTTGTAACACCCGAGCTAGGCTCGAAATACTACCGAAAAGATATAGCGTATGCATGGGATTATCGTAGAACATGAGCTATATGAAATAAAGGGGGATTCGGTGAATCCAACATCTACAAACAAGTACATAATGCATAATGCAAAATTAGGGCAAATGAATCCTGGATCCATGTAAGTCCAAGCCCAAGCTCTAGCACAAGCATAAATCAACCGACACATCTTGGATTCTCTTGAATACCTGAAAAGTGTACTAAACAAAGTCAACACTAGGTTGGTGAGTTCGTAGGAGCGAATGACAAGGATCTAATGCCAAAGCCATTCACAATATGAACAGGGATAATGAGCAAGGAACACACTTACAGTAAGTCCTTAAGGCACAAGTATTCAATTTAGGTTGGCTCGTAGCGCAACCTAGACCCACATGTATCCATTTCACATCATGCACCCCATTGAACTCAATTTCACATCATGCACCCCATTGTACTCAATTGCACATCATGCACCCCATTGTACTCAATTGCACATCATGCACCCCATTGTACTCAATTGCACATCATGCACCCCATTGTACTCAATTGCACATCATGCACCCCATTGTACTCAATTGCACATCATGCACCCCATTGTACTCAATTGCACATCATGCACCCCATTGTACTCAATTGCACATCATGCACCCCATTGTACTCAATTGCACATCATGCACCCCATTGTACTCAATTGCACATCATGCACCCCATTGTACTCAATTGCACATCATGCACCCCATTGTACTCAATTGCACATCATGCACCCCATTGTACTCAATTGCACATCATGCACCCCATTGTACTCAATTGCACATCATGCACCCCATTGTACTCAATTGCACATCATGCACCCCATTGTACTCAATTGCACATCATGCACCCCATTGTACTCAATTGCACATCATGCACCCCATTGTACTCAATTGCACATCATGCACCCCATTGTACTCAATTGCACATCATGCACCCCATTGTACTCAATTGCACATCATGCACCCCATTGTACTCAATTGCACATCATGCACCCCATTGTACTCAATTGCACATCATGCACCCCATTGTACTCAATTGCACATCATGCACCCCATTGTACTCAATTGCACATCATGCACCCCATTGTACTCAATTGCACATCATGCACCCCATTGTACTCAATTGCACATCATGCACCCCATTGTACTCAATTGCACATCATGCACCCCATTGTACTCAATTGCACATCATGCACCCCATTGTACTCAATTGCACATCATGCACCCCATTGTACTCAATTGCACATCATGCACCCCATTGTACTCAATTGCACATCATGCACCCCATTGTACTCAATTGCACATCATGCACCCCATTGTACTCAATTGCACATCATGCACCCCATTGTACTCAATTGCACATCATGCACCCCATTGTACTCAATTGCACATCATGCACCCCATTGTACTCAATTGCACATCATGCACCCCATTGTACTCAATTGCACATCATGCACCCCATTGTACTCAATTGCACATCATGCACCCCATTGTACTCAATTGCACATCATGCACCCCATTGTACTCAATTGCACATCATGCACCCCATTGTACTCAATTGCACATCATGCACCCCATTGTACTCAATTGCACATCATGCACCCCATTGTACTCAATTGCACATCATGCACCCCATTGTACTCAATTGCACATCATGCACCCCATTGTACTCAATTGCACATCATGCACCCCATTGTACTCAATTGCACATCATGCACCCCATTGTACTCAATTGCACATCATGCACCCCATTGTACTCAATTGCACATCATGCACCCCATTGTACTCAATTGCACATCATGCACCCCATTGTACTCAATTGCACATCATGCACCCCATTGTACTCAATTGCACATCATGCACCCCATTGTACTCAATTGCACATCATGCACCCCATTGTACTCAATTGCACATCATGCACCCCATTGTACTCAATTGCACATCATGCACCCCATTGTACTCAATTGCACATCATGCACCCCATTGTACTCAATTGCACATCATGCACCCCATTGTACTCAATTGCACATCATGCACCCCATTGTACTCAATTGCACATCATGCACCCCATTGTACTCAATTGCACATCATGCACCCCATTGTACTCAATTGCACATCATGCACCCCATTGTACTCAATTGCACATCATGCACCCCATTGTACTCAATTGCACATCATGCACCCCATTGAACTCAATTGCACATCATGCACCCCATTGTACTCAATTGCACATCATGCACCCCATTGTACCCCATTGCACATCATGCACCCCATTGTACTCAATTGCACATCATGCACCTTATTGTACTCGATTGTACATCAAATGTACATCCATGACCATCAATGTCCACACATAACCAAAACACTATGCGTATATACTTCGTTCGATACTACTTTTGAAAGGTCTTTGATGCTTATATATAGGGTCACCCGCAGCCTTCCCACCACATCTCCAACCTTTCAAAGGCATTACCGACCTCCATATATACACAACTAACCTAGAACAACTCAACATACATATACAGTAACCATACAACGAAACATATATTTGCACATCTACAACCCACCACACAACATGTAAATTACAAATGTCATCATCGTCTTCCATGTATGTACAACTATCCTAATCATAAATCAATCAATGTCTCCATAACAACCATGTCCATCAATGACCCTCACACGTGTATTCACATAATGAACTACATCAAGGTATTTAGAATACGCATAGTATACAAGAACAAGTAATAATGATATCAACAAGTATCCTAACAAGTCCTATGTTTCCACGCATGCACACATTATCCCTCAATTTTCCTCTTGTCCTCCATAATGTTATCACCCGAGACACTCAGGCATATGCACAATCAAGTCATGTCATCAATCAAGAAAACCAAGCGTATGCACAATTGGACTATGTAATAAATCAAGGCAAACATATAATTGCACACTCAAACAAGTCAACACACAAAAGTTGTACACTTTTCAGCCCGAATCTCAATTGAGTAGGGAGCTACGAAACTCACCTTGATGTCCAAGCAAAACGACAAGTTAATATCGAGCTATAAATGTCCAACAACCGCCACGTGCCCACAACCTATCAATGTATATCATAGTGTCATCAAAGTCAACTCTATAACCCTACACAAGTTGGTTAAGTAAGTTTGAGTCACGCCAAAATCCCACAAACGCCTTAATGACTCTCCCGAGCATGAACTAGAACACTTTGACCCGACATTTTTAAAATGGACAAGGATTCAGCCAAAATGGATAATACCATAAGAAAGTAGACTCTCATACGATTCCAACGATAGGTCATACGTTAAAAACGGAGTTACGGTTTGAAAGTTAGAGCCGTTTCAAAATGTTATCAAATTCAGTCCTTAACGGGCGTTACCAAAGTAACGGCAGTTACAAAACTAACGGCAGTTACAGACTCAAAGGACTAACGGCAGTTACAGAAGCAACAGCCTAACGGCCGTTAATAACCTAACGGGCGTTACGGCCTGCAGATTTTTCCAAAATCGACCCAAAACCCATTTCAACTAAAAATCTTGACACAAGGCTCTAATTAGCAGTTCATAAACTCAATTTTTGACATACATAACATGTTTTAACTTCAACCAACACAATTCATTTCAAAACTTGATCCATTAACACAATTGTTTTTGCTTAAATTCGGCCATAAACAACCCAAGAACACCAAAACTCGATTTCGACTTCATAATGACTTGAAACCACTTCAAAACTCATTCTTGCACATAGATAGACAAAACCCACCACATAATTATCCTCCATAACACTTATTCTTGCTCAAAATCGTTCATAATCAACTCAAACCCTAATGAAACCCTAGTTCCAACCAAAAATCGGTTTTAGACCCAAAAATCGACCAAGACTCGTTCAATGGTGCTTAAAATCAGATTATACATTACATGAAAATGAATTTAAGTTAAGAAGTACTTACAAAAACTTGTACCAAGAGCTAAGTCCGAATTTTAAGCCATTTTAGAAGATTTCTTGCATAAGAGGGACTTCAATTCTTGATATGTTGTTAAGGAGATGATGAGGATGATGAATCTAACATAAATCTTAAATGATTTGAAGTAAATGAGGGATGAATTTAGAGAGAGAGGGAGTGTAAGGGTTTTTGTTCTTGCATTCTAAATAGAGAGAGATAGAGATAAGAATTTGGTTGGTGGAAATGAATGGAAGAAGATTGGGTGGGATGGGGATATGGTTGGGTCATGGGTTGGGTATAACCCATGGATGGGATCCATATTCAATTACTAGTTAATTTATATGTTCTCAAATTGTAAGCATCGATTAGCACGACTAACGACCTCGACTAGCACATAAGTCCCAAATTGAACGATAAATTGATCTATATGTACATATTGCACTTAAATGAACTCCAAATTGCTCTTGAACTATATTGGCCAACTCAATAATTACGAAACGGGCGACACCCTTCCACGGGGAGACTTTCAAAAGCGCATGATCCCCAACATTGAACTCCAATGGTCTACGCCTCACCTCGGCATATTTCTTTTGTCTTTCACGAGCCAATTGTAACTTCTCCTTAATTTGAGAAATCACCTTTGTTGTCTCAACCACTATTTTCGGCCCGATGAGTTGGCTTTCACCAATCTCTGCCCGAGCGAGTGGAGAACGATACTTTCTACCATAAAGTGCCCTAATGGTGCCATTTGAATACTCGCATGATAGTTATTATTATACGAGAACTCAACCAACGGTAAATGATCTTCCCAATTCCCACCAAATTCAATTGCACAAGCCCTCAACATGTCTTCAAGCGTTTGAATGGTTCTCTCGGTTGTCCATCCGTTTGAGGATGAAATGCCGTACTCATGTCAAGTTGTGTACCCATTGCTCGTTGGAAAGCTTCCCAAAAATTTGATTTGAACCGGCTATCTCTATCGGAGATAATAGAAACCGGAACTCCATGTTTAGACACCACTTCTTTAATGTACAAACGAGCTAGGGTGTCAAACTTATCGGTCTCACGAATGGCTAAGAAGTGAGCCGACTTTGTCAATCGATCCACAATCACCCATATAGTGTCACGACCATTTCTTGTCTTCGGTAACTTCGTGATGAAGTCCATTGCAATCCGTTCCCATTTCCATCCCGGCGTCACCGGTTGCACCAACAAACCGGGTGGCTTCTTATGGTCGGCTTTCACTTGTAAGTAAGTAAGGCACTCACTCACATATTTAGCCACATCACGTTTCATGCCCGGCCACCAATAGAAATCTTTCAAATCAAAGTACATCTTATCCGATCCCGGATGGACCGAATAAGCCGACTTATGGGCTTCATTCATAAGAAATGTTCTCGAATTGCCGAAAATGGGAACCCAAAGCCCCTCAACTAGATATAGCCCATTGTCTTCTTTCCTATCAAATTGTTGCTCCATGCCATCTAACTTTTCATTACTCCGGTAAGGTTGCTTGTACTTGAGCTTCTATGATTCGGTCACAATACTTTGTCCCACCGTGAGACTCATGACTCTTACTCTTCTCGGTTTGACCCTTTCCTTTCTACTCAATGCATCGGTTACGGAATTGGCTTTGCCCGGATGGTAGCGAATATCACGATCATAATCGCTAAAAGGTTCTAGCCATCTTCTTTGCCTCATATTCAACTCACTTTGATTAAAGATATGTTGGAGACTTTTATGATCGGTGTAGATTACACATTTGGTGCCATAAAGGTAATGTCTCCAACACTTCAAAGCGAAAACGACCGCTCCCAAATCTAGATCATGAGTGGGGGTAGTTTTTCTCATGCACTTTAAGTCGACGGGAGGCATAAGAAAGGACCTTGGCCCGTTGCATAAGCACACACCCCAATCTTTGACCCGAAGCATCACAACATGTCCTTGAGAGTTTGAAAGGCAATTTCGTGCTTCCCGCCCCTCTCAACGCCTCCAATTCTTGACCGCTTCAATCTTGCTAGGATTTACATGAATTCCATCTTTTGCTCACCACAGGAACGAGGAAATGAACTTCTCCTAATCCAAAACTCGCATTTGGAGGATTTCGCATACAACTTCTCTTTTCCAAGCAATTCTAGCACTTCGCGTAAATGTTCGGCAAGATCTTCTTTCATCCTCGAGTAAACAAGCATATCATTAATACAGGCAGTGACAAACTTGTCCAAGTTGGGCCGTCACACCCGCTTCGCCCAGTCCATGAACACCGTCGGTGCATTAGTCAACACAAACGGCACAACACACATCTTGCATGAAACGTCGTCTTTGAGATGTCATCTTTATCGTCACGCAGTTGGCTCTAACCTGAACGAAGGTAAATATTGGAGGAGGGATTAACACCTTCTAGTTGATCAAATGAGTTCTCATTTATCGAAAATGGATACTGGTTCTTCATCGCGAGCTTGTTCAATACCCGGAAATCGATACACATCATAAAAGACCCATCCTTCTTCCTGGAAATGGAACAGGAGCTCCCCATGGCGATTGGCTAGGATGGATGAACTCTTTCTCTTGAAGCTCTTTAAGTTGAGGTTCCGACTCTTGCATCTCCATTAGGGCGAGTTTATAAGGAGCTTTGGCTACAGATGCGACGTTAGGAGTTAGTTCGATACAAAAATCAAGTTGTCGAGACGGGGGTAAACCAGATAAATCGTCCAGAAGCGCATCGGGAAGGTCATGAACGATAGGAATGGTTTTCAACTCAACTATTGTAGCGGTAGCACTAAGTACTTTTGAACTAGAAGGATCCGATGTTTCACCTTGAACTCTTAAGACCTTGCCGTTAGACACTAGTATCTTGACCACTCTTCCACCACAATCAATAACCGCATTAATCGTTAACCTCCAATCTAAACCCGTAATGACGCCAAAACTTCCCATATCGAATGACATAGAATCGATGAATAAAATCGAAGTCGTTTAAAGTCAAGATACAATCACGAAGTACTTGACTAAGCCTAGATAGAGCACCATTGACCATTTCAATATCAAGCACATAGTTTAAGGCACGAGGATGAATATCTATCGAAGGAACGAGGCTATACTCGGCTCCGGAATCAAATAACACCGTGGCGTAATTATCGTTAAAAGTAAATGTACCCGTCACCACATTAGGATCGTTGCGAACTTCAGTAGTACCCGCCGCAAAAGTTCACCTAACCCCTTTTCCTTTGGTTTGTCGTTTTGTACAACACCCCGCTTCTCACCATAAATGCTTGGCAACACCTACCAGTACGGTTAATTGTATCCACCATAGTAATGATCTTAAAGTTTATGACCCGAAGGTTAGTCTCAAAGTTCTTACATGTTAGTCACACAAGTAGTCAATGCTCCCATACCGACATGTCACACATAAATGATATCTTTACACTAAGGCAAAAGTACTAATGTTCTAGGGGAATCGTTATGTATCATGTCATCATACCAAGTTCACAATAATTGTTCATCATCAAACCACATACTCATGTTCAATACAACACACAACCGAACAATTAAAACAAGTGGTCCAAAGTATGATCCGAATCCGATATGCTCTTTAGTTATTGACCGGGTATGTATACAGGGTGTACCAGCGGCTAACCCTCCACCCAATCAACTCCCATTAAGCATATCGGTTCCTTATTACACTCCAAGCCAAACGTGTGCAATCCGTGATGTCATTAACTTGTTATAATACCGGGTAACCATAAAATAGTTGATCAGGCTCTTTTAGGGTTGTCACAATATTATATCATGTTAATGCCATAACTTCATCTTGCCCTAAATCATCAAACAATATCAATTCAATCATCTCAATCCAACAATATGCACATGACCTCATTGACCTCAAGTAACCACATTGACCTCATGCACTTGACCACCACACAACAACACATTGATCACGCCAAGCCAATTGTACTCATGTCATCACATTCATCACACTGTACTTGCCACAACATAACACATTGTTCACATTGTACTCGTCACAAAACAACACGTTGATTACATAGTACTCATCTCAAACCAACACATTGATCACATAGTATCCATCTCAAAACAACACATTGTCCAATTGTACTCATATCATTACGTATAACGATCCTGCCTACGAACTCTTAGTGTACACTTACAAGGTTCATACAATTCACATTGCATTCAAAATTCCTAACCATGCATGCTATATGAAGAGTTTTTACTTAAGCCGTAGTCTAGGTCAAACCGCCTAATTCTCTACGACCACGCATGGGCCACCATTCTGTAACACCCGAGCTAGGCTCGAAATACTACCGAAAAGATATAGCGTATGCATGGGATTATCGTAGAACATGAGCTATATGAAATAAAGGGGGATTCGGTGAATCCAACATCTACAAACATCATGCACCATTGTACTCAATTGCACATCATGCACCCCATTGTACTCAATTGCACATCATGCACCCCATTGACTCAATTGCACATCATGCACCCCATTGTACTCAATTGCACATCATGCACCCCATTGACTCAATTGCACATCATGCACCCCATTGTACTCAATTGCACATCATGCACCACATTGTGCTCAATTGCACATCATGCACCCCATTGAACTCAATTGCACATCATGCACCCCATTGTACCTCATTGCACATCATGCACCCCATTGTACTCAATTGCACATCATGCACCCCATTGAACTCAATTGCACATCATGCACCCCATTGTACTCAATTGCACATCATGCACCCCATTGTACTCAATTGCACATCATGCACCCCATTGTACTCAATTGCACATCATGCACCACATTGTCTCAATTGCACATCATGCACCCCATTGAACTCAATTGCACATCATGCACCTCATTGTACTCAATTGCACATCATGCACCCCATTGTACTCAATTGCACATCATGCACCCCATTGAACTCAATTGCACATCATGCACCCCATTGTACTCAATTGCACATCATGCACCCCATTGAACTCAATTGCACATCATGCACCCCATTGTACTCAATTGCACATCATGCACCCCATTGTACTCAATTGCACATCATGCACCCCATTGAACTCAATTGCACATCATGCACCCCATTGTACTCAATTGCACATCATGCACCTTATTGTACTCAATTGCACATCATGCACCCCATTGTACTCAATTGCACATCATGCACCCCATTGAACTCAATTGCACATCATGCACCCCATTGTACTCAATTGCACATCATGCACCCCATTGTACTCAATTGCACATCATGCACCCCATTGAACTCAATTGCACATCATGCACCCCATTGTACCCCATTGCACATCATGCACCCCATTGTACTCAATTGCACATCATGCACCTTATTGTACTCGATTGTACATCAAATGTACATCCATGACCATCAATGTCCACACATAACCAAAACACTATGCGTATATACTTCGTTCGATACTACTTTTGAAAGGTCTTTGATGCTTATATATAGGGTCACCCGCAGCCTTCCCACCACATCTCCAACCTTTCAAAGGCATTACTGACCTCCATATAAACACAACTAACCTAGAACAACTCAACATACATATACAGTAACCATACAACGAAACACATATTTGCACATCTACAACCCACCACACAACATGTAAATCACAAATGTCATCATCGTCTTCCATGTATGTACAACTATCCTAATCATAAATCAATCAATGTCTCCATAACAACCATGTCCATCAATGACCCTCACACGTGTATTCACATAATGAACTACATCAAGGTATTTAGAATACGCATAGTATACAAGAACAAGTAATAATGATATCAATAAGTATCCTAACAAGTCCTATGTTTCCACGCATGCACACATTATCCCTCAATTTTCCTCTTGTCCTCCATAATGTTATCACCCGAGACACTCAGGCATATGCACAATCAAGTCATGTCATCAATCAAGAAAACCAAGCGTATGCACAATTGGACTATGTAACAAATCAAGGCAAACATATAAATGCACACTCAAACAAGTCAACACACAAAAGTTGTACACTTTTCAGCCCGAATCTCAATTGAGTAGGGAGCTACGAAACTCACCTTGATGTACAAGCAAAACGACAAGTTAATATCGAGCTATAAATGTCCAACAACCGCCACGTGCCCACAACCTATCAATTTATATCATAGTGTCATCAAAGTCAACTCTATAACCCTACACAAGTTGGTTAAGTAAGTTTGAGTCACGCCAAAATCCCACAAACGCCTTAATGACTCTCCCGAGCATGAACTAGAACACTTTGACCCGACATTTTTAAAATGGACAAGGATTCAGCCAAAATGGATAATACCATAAGAAAGTAGACTCTCATACGATTCCAACGATAGGTCATACGTTAAAAACGGAGTTACGGTTTGAAAGTTAGAGCCGTTTCAAAATGTTATCAAATTCAGTCCTTAACGGGCGTTACCAAAGTAACGGCAGTTACAAATCTAACGCCAGTTACAGACTCAAAGGACTAACGGCAGTTACAAAACTAACGGCAGTTACAGAAGCAACAGCCTAACGGGCGTTACGGCCTGCAGATTTTTCCAAAATCGACCCAAAACCCATTTCAACTAAAAATCTTGACACAAGGCTCTAATTAGCAGTTCATAACCTCAATTTTTGACTTATATATAACATGTTTTAACTTCAACCAACACAATCCATTTCAAAACTTGATCCATTAACACAATTTTTTTTGCTTAAATTCGGCCATAAACAACCCAAGAACACCAAAACTCGATTTCGACTTCATAATGACTTGAAACCACTTCAAAACTCATTCTTGCACATAGATAGACAAAACCCACCACATAATTACCCTCCATAACACTTATTCTTGCTCAAAATCGTTCATAATCAACTCAAACCCTAATGAAACCCTAGTTCCAACCAAAAATCGGTTTTAGACCCAAAAATCGACCAAGACTCGTTCAATGGTGCTTAAAATCAGATTATACATTACATGAAAATGAATTTAAGTTAAGAAGTACTTACAAAAACTTGTACCAAGAGCTAAGTCCGAATTTTAAGCCATTTTAGAAGATTTCTTGCATAAGAGGACTTCAATTCTTGATATGTTGTTAAGGAGATGATGAGGATGATGAATCTAACATAAATCTTAAATGATTTGAAGTAAATGAGGGATGAATTTAGAGAGAGAGGGAGTGTAAGGGTTTTTGTTCTTGCATTCTAAATAGAGAGAGATAGAGATAAGAATTTGGTTGGTGGAAATGAATGGAAGAAGATTGGGTGGGATGGGGATATGGTTGGGTCATGGGTTGGGTATAACCCATGGATGGGATCCATATTCAATTACTAGTTAATTTATATGTTCTCAAATTGTAAGCATCGATTAGCACGACTAACGACCTCGACTAGCACATAAGTCCCAAATTGAACGATAAATTGATCTATATGTACATATTGCACTTAAATGAACTCCAAATTGCTCTTGAACTATATTGGCCAACTCAATAATTATTCAAATTGTACATGTGGTCAAACGTTCAAAGTCACAATTGTTACATTATTTATTGCATTTTCTTTACTTATTACTTATTGTCACCTTAATAAGTAATCTAACCAATAACCTGGTATACACACACTGCAACTGGTCGTCTCCAGATCGGTGTGTATATTGCAAAGTAATCTCACTATCGACATAGAGGTGTCTTCAGTGGTACCATCTATTAAGTTGGGACTTACAAGTGGTATCAGAGCAGAAGGCTAATATACTTGCCTAGATCTGCTTAGATGACTACTACTGAAAGTGAGAATTGTTCTGGTCCAGATGAAAATGTTAATAATGCACAACCTAATCAAAATGCTAATAACAACCCTCCTCCTCCTCATCCTTCTCCTAATGCCCCTAGCCATGTCCATGTACATTATTCTAACACTCATGTTCCCAAATTCGATGGAAACAGTGAGACCTTTGGTACATGGAAGGCCAGAATGCTTTTGCATTTTGGTGGGATAGAGAGGTACATGTTGAAAATCCTTAAGGATGGACCACATGTACCCATGTCTCATGGGGTAAGTCCTTTTCTTGATCCTACTGGATCTAGAAGGGGTACTAGAGAAAAGCCAGAAGACCATTGGTCTGATGAGGATCGTAGACTTGTTGATCTGGACACCAGACTCAAGAATATGATCCTTGGGGCTGTTCCTGAAGACCTTATTCCAACACTTGTGTTGTTCCCCAGTGCAAAGGCAATGTGGGATGAATTGGTACTTCAGTTTGAAGGAGGTGATGACACCATTGTCACCAGAAAAGTTGCCTTGAACAAGAAGTATGAATCTGGTATTTTAAGCCCCGGTATTTTTCCGGTATTTTCACTATTCAATACCGGCCGGTATTTCCGGTATTCCCGGTATTTTCGGTATTACCATTCCGGTATTTCCGGTATTTTCAAAAAAAAAAAATTGAATTTTTTTAAAAATTATTTTTATGATACTTTAATGTTATTTTTGTTATTTGTGAACTTTAAAACTTATATTTTGTTATGAAATACCTATTTGGTATTATTTTTGAAAAAAAAAAAAAAAAAAAAAAAAAAAAAAAAAAAAAAAAAAAAAAAAAAAAAAAAAAAAAAAAAAAAAAAAAAAAAAAAAAAAAAAAAAAAAAAAAAAAAAAAAAAAAAAAAAAAAAAAAAAAAAAATAAAAAAAAAAATTTCACACCAGTATGATTAAAATACGGGTGTTTAAAACATTGGTTTTTTGCATTGATTGTTAACTTCCATTCTCATACTTGCCTTTGACAATAGTTAAACCTAGTCCCTCAAAACACAAATCCCAATAGCGTTATGATGACCAACTCTGTATAATGATAGTATGCAAATTGAAATCTATATAGTATGTTGTGCCGATTTTTAAATGAGTTTATTGTATTTATTTAATTGTTAATCTTATTTGTATTATGTATTTAATACTGTTAATGAAATGGATTTGACGACACATAGAGACAAATATGTATACCAAAATGTATAAAGTATTAATTTTTAAATTTAAATGCTCAAAATAAAACCTTACAAAGTTCGATATATATTATTCATATTCATATAAAATATATCTAACTAGAAATAATGGGTTAGTTCAATTTCACCTTGACATAGTTAACTTCAGCTAATCTTTTTATATTATATAATCGTTAACTAACAAACGATCCATTAAATAATATGTTAAAGATAAAGTAATATCAAATAAATAAAAGGCCAACTAATGACAAGCCATGGATCCCGTGTTACGATAGTTATCTTCATATTATTTTTTTTTCCCCCATTAATAATAATTCCATTGTATTTTTTTTGTAAGCATGTTTTAGTTTCATAAATTAAAAGAATACGTACTATCGATCAATTTCTAACAACAACATATGATTGAAGTCAACCAATCATATCGTATAAAAGTCAATCACCTTTGATAACCTTAATTTGTTTTTGTACTAGATTTTAGACCCGTCTCCAATACTGGACACGGGGTTTATGATATTATCAATATTAGATCTTCATACATTTAATTCATAAAACCTTATAATTTTGAAGATATACGGTTCTAAGTGTTATACTTTGCAAATTGTAATACAATTTACAGGTTCGTCACTGTCATTATTAGCTGAGACATATTGATGGAATTGTTTGCCGTAGTCATTCCATAAGACACATGCTACAATAATTTCTCTATTATAGAATTTTTTGAAACCAGTTGTACTCATAATGTGATATTATTATGAAAGATAATTAAGAATTAAAATATAAACATACTTGTGATCATGTACTTGACCTCAAGTATATGTATTTGATATGATGCGAGCCGTAGCACGAATATATTTATTTTCAATCACATGTCCTATGATAATTAGATAACAATTAGGATTGTTTTCATATTCTTTTATAACAATTAGGACTCTTAATTTGAGTGACAATTGTAACTTTAAAAAATTAAATATAAAGACTTTTTGTAACTTTTTTTTTTAAAAAAATCTTTTCAAGTTGATGGCTAAAAATATAAATTAAGTATTCAGGGCTAAAAAGTGTAAATTATTGATGGAAAACAAAAAAAATGTAAATTAATGAGACTTTTTCTACAAATTAATATAAATACTAATATAATAATATATTTGGATAATGATTATTAGGATTTTTAATTTATAGTTAATCTAAATGATGACATAAGCAAGAGTCAATTTGATGAAATTGAACGATTTGATTGGTTAATAAGTCATTAGTTCAACTGTCTTATAGTATAGATTAAGATTAAGATTAAGATTAAGATTAAGATGGTATTAATTTTAATTTAATTTTTGTATTTGCTAAATTCATGCGCGCCTGACCCTACCTTTTAAATTTTATCATACTTTAATTCATTTTTTGTTGGTCTAAAACAAAGTTATGAGGTAAATAATGGAGGATGCATTTTTTGTTTCTTTTTTTACCTTGGTAATAATCTAGAAGAAATGACGTACATATGTATATATATGTTATGGAAAAAAATTAAGGCACTCGTGGGGCTCTTAGCTTTTGCAACCTAAAGCTATATGTTTTATTTTAAAGACCATAAAGATGACTCTTTGATCAATCGAGGATGCTGAAAGGTGTTAGGTGAATTGTTAGTGATCAACTAAAGCTAAATACTTTGAAAGTTTGACATCATAAAGTTCTCATCTCTCGACCGATTGCCGGAGTATATTGTAGTAAAGGCTGCTTAAGTAAATAAATAAAAAAATACTCGATCTCTAGTAACACTACATGCCGTTTATGTTAATATGTTGTACGTGAGTACGTCAGTACGTGGTCCCTAAAGCAGTTATTCGGTAGAAACTAGAAACTGTGATGGATATATAGTTGTTAACGCATTTTGGTTCAAATGGCCTAAGATATATATGGTGTTCATTCCGAATTACGAGTAGAAGATAATTAAACCTACAATTGTTTTAGACAACATTTTTATTTCTTCTCAGTTGCTCATTAAATATAAGTTTTATAATGATTAACTAGTTAAATAATTAAGTTCATACCGATTAAAAAAAGAAAAGAAAAGAAAAGAATAATTAGTTTGTTGATGTTGATTATCATATACTATCTTAAATATTTGATTATGATTATTTGTATTCGATTACTTCCGATCCTTATCAAAACCTTGCAACAATTATATCCTGGTTGCATGTCATATATTCCATTCGAATATTAAAAGAAAAAAAGAATTGTTATATATGAAATCTATATTCACTCATTCATATTAATGGGATATATTGTTGGGCTCACGTTGTTTGTCTTGATCAACGCGTATTCGTGGAGCCCCACTCTCGTTCGAAGGAAACAAGCAAACTTGAAACTATATATAAAGCTAGGAACAAGTCAATGCACATACATAACACGCGATATATCACCCACAGATAAAGATTTAATATGTTTATCGGTTGTGAAATGCATGTACGTATGTAACAAATTAAAATTAGAGGTCTTTAAGTATTTTACGTAGTATATATATCATATTAGATATAAAAATTACTCGTACTAAAGAAGTACCTGACCGAATTATTATGAATGAACTTATGATTTAACTGAACTAGCTAATATATATACCCGATCAAGTCACATAATCAAGAGTTCAGTTAACAAAACCTACTCGATCAATTACCATATACACCCCAACTGAGGATTAGATATTTTTGTACTCATAAAATTTGTATATAATAAACTATAAGAGTACTCACGCAAAACAACGGTGACGGTAAAGGCAGTAGTAGTGTGGTGGAGGCGGCAGTGTCTGGTGGTGGTGACTAGTGGTGACGACAAATGCCATTAAGTAGTGTAGATAATTGATGTAAATAGAATTTATAATTACAAGGGAATTAATCAGATAAAAACCATTCCTTCATTATTCCAATTACCCTTTTATATCAACCAAACTTAAACATATGAATTCGATTATTACATGTGAGTTAACATCATATCGATCGATTAATAATCATACACGAATTTGAAAATTCAAATAATTTAATGATGTGGAACTCTTCACTCGATCTAAATGAACGAAAGTCTGTCGAGGGTATATATCGAGTTTGATTTCAAGCTAAAGATATATAATACACAATCGTTGTAGTGGTACTGTATATTTTAATTTTGAGAAAAATAATTGAATATAAGTTTCGTATTTATAATTTATCAAACACATATATTAGTGTGATTTATCTATACCTAAAAGTTACTATAAGTTCTTAGTAATTCCGTTAGTCTAATACGGAGTCATCTCGTTTTCTCTAGCATTAATATTAATATTGGAAACAATACCGAAGAATTAAGAACGGACTTGGTTACGTACGTCTATACCTAAGCTACATGACTTGAACCGATTATTTGGAATAATATGTACTAATTAATTATATCCGAATTAGTACCAACCTAGAATCAGTTTGCAGCTGGTATTTAGGAGAATCTTCCTTCTAACATCAATATCTTGGCTGACAATTGATGACATTGTCAAATGTCAACTTTGTGCCAATGGACACAATATTTGAAACTGAACCTTATATATAATCTCATATATATTGTAATAAACACAAAAACACAAACATATTAATTAGCCATGACCATGAACATGAACATCTCCTTATTCATAGTCCTCACAATATTTATTTCATCATTTGTTTTTTCCTCAGCCTTACCAAACGATGTAAATTGGTGGTGTGACAAAACACCAAACCCCGAGCCATGCAAGCATTTCATGAGCAGCAAATCACAAAAATTCGGTCTCATTTCGGGTAAGTCTGATTTTCGCAAAATGACTTTGGAACTAGCCATGGAACGTGCCCTTACCGCCGAGAGTCACACCAAATGGCTTGGCCCAAAGTGTCGTAACGAGAAAGAGAGAGCTGCATGGGCTGACTGCTTGACACTCTACGAAAACACCATCATGCAACTAAACCAAACCTTGGACCCTACCACCAAATGTACCGATTTTGATACCCAAACTTGGCTCAGCACTGCACTAACCAACCTTGAGACATGTCGAGTTGGGTTTGTGGAGCTCAATGCTTCAGACTACATTTTACCACTCATGTCTAATAATGTAACGAAACTTATTAGTAATACTTTGGCTATCAACAACGGATCAACACCACCCGTAGCGACTTACAAAGGGGGGTTGCCAAATTGGGTTATGCCCGGTGACAGGAAGCTTCTCCAAACAGCGGCACCAAGGGCAAACATTGTGGTGGCTCAGGACGGTTCAGGGAATTTTAAAACGATTAAGGCAGCTATTGACTCCGCTGCAAAGAGAACTGGGAACGGGAGGTTTGTTATTTATATAAAAAGGGGTGTTTATAGAGAAAATATTGAGATCGGGAACAAGATGAAGAATATTATGCTTGTGGGTGATGGGTTGAAGTACACCATCATCACCGGCAGCCGCAGTGTTGGAGGCGGTTCCACCACCTTTAAATCCAGCACCGTCAGTAAGTAATCCAGCCGTCCCTCTAAACAAAACCATAAATTAAGACTTTTACGGTACATATAGAAAACTAGGTCATGATTTTTTGATTCAAATTAAATTATTTTCAATGCTATAGAAAGCTCTAAAAAAAAGTATGACGATTTCCTGTTGACTAATGGAGAAGTTAAAAAGGATTGCATTGTTTATTAACTACCACAAGTCTTTAACTTTACAAAACAAAATATTAGTGTAGAACCCAATTATGTATAGAAATTATCTACCCCGTATTAAATGCCAAATACATATCTGACTTAACATAAGAGGAGCTTATTGTTTAAAAATAAAAGTTAAAGCTTAAAAAAAAACTTTTGAAAAGCTCTGGTCAAACATGCCCATAATGTACATATAACTATTAGTATATTTCATCCATCTCACTTTTCCTAATTTCCTTATTGTCACAATGTACAGCTGTAACCGGTTCTGGCTTCATTGCTCGCGGCATAACATTCCGCAACACTGCTGGCCCTCAGAATCACCAGGCAGTTGCCCTCAGGTCAAGCTCTGACTTATCGGTCTTCTATCGTTGTGGCTTCGAAGGATATCAAGATACTCTATACGTCCACTCCCAACGACAATTCTACAAAGAATGCTACATTTATGGTACCGTTGATTTCATCTTTGGTAACGCAGCCGTGGTTTTCCAAAACTGCATGATTTATGGAAGACGAGGCATGGCTGGTCAACAAGTCACAATAACAGCCCAAGGTCGAACAGACTCGAATCAAAACACTGGGATCTCGATTCAAAACTCTCGAATCATGGCTGCATCCGACTTAAAACCGGTCTTGAGTTCATTTAAAACATACTTAGGCCGGCCATGGAAGCAATATTCTAGAACGGTCTTCTTGAAAAACTATATCGACAGTTTGGTGGACCCAGCCGGATGGTTAGAATGGGATGGGAATTTTGCACTTAATACTTTGTACTATGGGGAATATAGAAACACTGGACCCGGTTCATCAACAAGCCGTAGAGTAAAGTGGCGTGGGTATCGGGTTATTACTAACGCCAACGAGGCTTCTAAGTTTACGGTGGCAAATTTCATTGCGGGTCAGTCGTGGTTACCTGGTACTAGTGTGCCGTTTCATTCTAGCCTCTAAGTTCGATCTAATTAAGTGAATTTTTGAATTGATTAATGAAAATTGTGTATTTATGTTCCATTTGTAATTTTTTCTCACCCGTGTATACTTATTGATTGATCGATAATTATTTTCTTTGTTACAAATTCTTTTAAGGGGTTTACAAGGCCTCTGTTCCACTCTCGTCCCTGATTCATCCAAAGGCCGTTTCGTCCCTCCATCCCGAGTGTTTGTTTTCGTTTTTTTTAAACTAGTAACGGCTACCTAGATAAAAAAATTGAAAAATTTATTCTTTGTAACGGTTTTTCTTTTTTCATTTTTTAAAAAAAAAACAAACTTTCAAAAAGTTTACATATTTAGTCCATAAGACGACTATTCTATTCTTAAACACAGAATTTCCTCTATATATATAAGCCAAAATTTTCTATTATACACGCTTTCACACTTTCACAACCATCTACAATATTTCACCACATTTTCACTTGACTTTTTTTTTTTTTTTTTTTTTTTTTTTTTTTTTTTTTTTTTTTTTTTTTTTTTTTTTTTTTTTTTTTTTTTTTTTTTTTTTTTTTTTTTTTTTTTTTTTTTTTTTTTTTTTTTTTTTTTTTTTTTTTTTTTTTTTTTTTTTTTTTTTTTTTTTTTTTTTTTTTTTTTTTTTTTTTTTTTTTTTTTTTTTTTTTTTTTTTTTTTTTTTTTTTTTTTTTTTTTTTTTTTTTTTTTTTTTTTTTTTTTTTTTTTTTTTTTTTTTTTTTTTTTTTTTTTTTTTTTTTTTTTTTTTTTTTTTTTTTTTTTTTTTTTTTTTTTTTTTTTTTTTTTTTTTTTTTTTTTTTTTTTTTTTTTTTTTTTTTTTTTTTTTTTTTTTTTTTTTTTTTTTTTTTTTTTTTTTTTTTTTTTTTTTTTTTTTTTTTTTTTTTTTTTTTTTTTTTTTTTTTTTTTTTTTTTTTTTTTTTTTTTTTTTTTTTTTTTTTTTTTTTTTTTTTTTTTTTTTTTTTTTTTTTTTTTTTTTTTTTTTTTTTTTTTTTTTTTTTTTTTTTTTTTTTTTTTTAAACTAGTAACGGCTACCTAGATAAAAAAATTGAAAAATTTATTCTTTGTAACCGGTTCTGGCTTCATTGCTCGCGGCATAACATTCCGCAACACTGCTGGCCCTCAGAATCACCAGGCAGTTGCCCTCAGGTCAAGCTCTGACTTATCGGTCTTCTATCGTTGTGGCTTCGAAGGATATCAAGATACTCTATACGTCCACTCCCAACGACAATTCTACAAAGAATGCTACATTTATGGTACCGTTGATTTCATCTTTGGTAACGCAGCCGTGGTTTTCCAAAACTGCATGATTTATGGAAGACGAGGCATGGCTGGTCAACAAGTCACAATAACAGCCCAAGGTCGAACAGACTCGAATCAAAACACTGGGATCTCGATTCAAAACTCTCGAATCATGGCTGCATCCGACTTAAAACCGGTCTTGAGTTCATTTAAAACATACTTAGGCCGGCCATGGAAGCAATATTCTAGAACGGTCTTCTTGAAAAACTATATCGACAGTTTGGTGGACCCAGCCGGATGGTTAGAATGGGATGGGAATTTTGCACTTAATACTTTGTACTATGGGGAATATAGAAACACTGGACCCGGTTCATCAACAAGCCGTAGAGTAAAGTGGCGTGGGTATCGGGTTATTACTAACGCCAACGAGGCTTCTAAGTTTACGGTGGCAAATTTCATTGCGGGTCAGTCGTGGTTACCTGGTACTAGTGTGCCGTTTCATTCTAGCCTCTAAGTTCGATCTAATTAAGTGAATTTTTGAATTGATTAATGAAAATTGTGTATTTATGTTCCATTTGTAATTTTTTCTCACCCGTGTATACTTATTGATTGATCGATAATTATTTTCTTTGTTACAAATTCTTTTAAGGGGTTTACAAGGCCTCTGTTCCACTCTCGTCCCTGATTCATCCAAAGGCCGTTTCGTCCCTCCATCCCGAGTGTTTGTTTTCGTTTTTTTTAAACTAGTAACGGCTACCTAGATAAAAAAATTGAAAAATTTATTCTTTGTAACGGTTTTTCTTTTTTCATTTTTTAAAAAAAAAACAAACTTTCAAAAAAAAAAAAAAAAAAAAAAAAAAAAAAAAAAAAAAAAAAAAAAAAAAAAAAAAAAAAAAAAAAAAAAAAAAAAAAAAAAAAAAAAAAAAAAAAAAAAAAAAAAAAAAAAAAAAAAAAAAAAAAAAAAAAAAAAAAAAAAAAAAAAAAAAAAAAAAAAAAAAAAAAAAAAAAAAAAAAAAAAAAAAAAAAAAAATTATATTTATATTAATGTTTGTAGAAAAAATCTCACTAATTTACACTTTTGTGTTTTCCATCAATAATTTATACTTTTTTGTTTTCATCAATTTACACTTTTTAGCCCTAAATACTTAATTTATATTTATTACAATTTTAGCCATCAACTTGAGAATTTTTTAATTTTTCATCATTTAATTAATTAAAAAATTTCAACACATAAAATATTGTATATAAAAAAGTATTCCAAATATGAAATACAATATATGTGTATATATATATATATATATATATATATATATATATATATATATATATATATATATATATATATATATATATATATATATATATATATATATATATATATATATATATATATATATATATATATATATATATATATATATATATATATATATATATATATATATATATATATATATATATATATATATATATATATATATATATATATATATATATATATATATATATATATATATATATATATATATATATATATATATATATATATATATATATATATATATATATATATATATATATATATATATATATATATATATATATATATATATATATATATATATATATATATATATATATATATATATATATATATATATATATATATATATATATATATATATATATATATATATATATATATATATATATATATATATATATATATATATATATATATATATATATATATATATATATATATATATATATATATATATATATATATATATATATATATATATATATATATATATATATATATATATATATATATATATATATATATATATATATATATATATATATATATATATATATATATATATATATATATATATATATATATATATATATATATATATATATATATATATATATATATATATATATATATATATATATATATATATATATATATATATATATATATATATATATATATATATATATATATATATATATATATATATATATATATATATCATTTAATTTAATTATAATATAAATAATCATTATAAATATATTATATATATATATATTATATTAATATTCTATAAAAAGTCTCACTAATTTACACTTTTTTGTTTTCATCAATAATTTACACTTTTTTGTTTTCATCAATAATTTACACTTTTTAGCCCTAAATACTTAATTTATATTTATTACAGTTTTTAGTCATCAACTTGAGAATTTTTTTTAAATTTTTCATCATTTAATTAATTAAAACAATTTCAACATATGAAAATATTGTCTATAAAATTGTAACATCCCAAACTTTTTATTTAACAGTTGACTAGTGTCGTTAAGTCAACATAGTGTGTCGTTAAGTCTATATTAGATTTAATGCTTATATGTAGTTATTGTGTGATATGTGTGAGGCTTGAAAGCCTAAATGTATAATGTAGTATATGTGTGTAAAAATGTAGTTAAATGCCTATGTAGTGGTATTTAAAGAGGTATTTATGTTATATATGGTCCATATGGTAGTTTTTGACTAGTAATGAAGGATTAGGAAGCTTAGGGACTAGTTTTGACATAGGAGCAAAGTCAAAAACGGGTTAAGGGGTCTAGGGAGTGTCATTAGATTATTATTGGCAGAATTTCATCCTCCTAAACAAGCCCTAACCGCCCAAAGTGAATTCCCATTAATCTTCCATCAAATTGCAAGCCGAAAAGCCTTCCAACGTGTGATTCGGGTGTGTTTAGTCAAGTGTTTTGCATCCCTAGTGTGATCTACGTGTATAGAAGGTAATATCTCATTGATTTCAGATCCTTTTAATTGTATAAGTCATTAGGGATTTTAATGGGGTTATGGGAGAATCGTTTAATGATGATTTAATGGTGTTTTTGAAGGATATAAGTCATGTATGGTTTAATTAAAGGTTGAAATGCTTTGTAATGACCTAAAGATGAAGGATTATAGGGTAATGAATATGTATTTTAGACCTGGAGTCGTTTGGGGTCGATTTGGGGGTGAAAACGATTTTTGTAAAAGTGCAGGTCGAAGGCCCATTGCGGCGCAACGCTGTGTTGCGGCGCAATGGAAATACAGTAGGATAAGTTGCGGCAACAAATTGATTTGCGGCGCAACTAAAGGTCCGAGTTGCGGCGCAACCCAAATGCAGAGAAGATAAGCTGCGGCGCAATGAGGGGCATTGCGGCGCAACTCAGGCTGTTTTCAATACGTTTATACTTTTGAATCGTAACCTCGTTTTGACACATAGCTTACTCCTGAAACCTAGAGTGTGTCCTTAGATATGTAATTCCAGCTTATGGTCTAAATGACTAGTGTATTAATGGCCGTTTACTAATCATAGGTAGACGAGAGTTGTTGCTTTGTTCGGTAACTTAGCTATCCTTTATTGCGTGCTACTTCGAGGTAAGATACACTACTTTGACACGCTGAGGGATTCAACAAAAGCATGGTTTTCAGAATATAACTTCTCTAATCTTATCTTGTATACTTAAGGGTATTCGGGTTGTATGAGAGGTTATATGGGATATGTATTTGACTTATGAGACCTGAAATGCATTTCCCATTATATGCAATGCAAAGTTATGTTATGAAATGATATGCAATGTAATGAAATGTGATGCAAGTATATGTTGATTATGATGTGCATGTATGTGTGGCTTGGTCATCTAGTT
This sequence comes from Erigeron breviscapus, assembly GCA_034093135.1. Taxonomy (NCBI): domain Eukaryota; kingdom Viridiplantae; phylum Streptophyta; class Magnoliopsida; order Asterales; family Asteraceae; genus Erigeron; species Erigeron breviscapus. Next base: position 17,074,073 of record CM067170.1, read on the forward strand.
CACTAGACTTTATAGGTTGTCATGTCACGTGCACGTTTAAGGGCCCAAACGTAAAAGATGATTATATGTTATGTTTAGGTAACTTTGTCACCTAAACTATATGTGATGAAATCGAGCTCGTATATATGATGAAGTGTTAAGCTTAACCCGTATTCACCTTAGCCGGGTGGGTGCGTATATGTTGTTGCTTGGGTGGCTCCTTGCAACGTAATTACGTGGTTTGAGTATCTCCGGGTGGAGTGATTACCTACCAATGTCTTGAACATACGGACTACTCCTGGATTGGCTTGCCATTCCTTAACAACACTTGATGGACCGCCGTATGGCTCATCCATCTAGTCGGGTGTGAGGTTCCCGTTAGGTCTTATGACTGCCTACACACAAACTTACACCTTATATGATATGCGTGACTTATGTCACACCTAATGTGATGATGAATGATGATTAGGCACATTTAGGATGGTTAATCCTACCATGAAAGATGTTGATGCTATGATATGTATGCGATATGCGAAATGTGTCTTTAATATGAAAAGCTGCTTTACCAAGTTTTAATTGGACAAACGTTTTATTAACTTAGTGTTATCTTACTTAGCTAATTCGTTAGCTAACACTTGTTTCTTGAAATGTGTTGTCCCCTCAGGTTTAGCAAGCTAGAAGTGTGTTGATGGATAATGAGCGAGGCATGGGTAGAATACTTGAAGATGCTATTAGTTACCCATAGTTGCTGCTCCTTTTAGACATTGATTTCGTTATGACTATTATGTTTTGATATGACTTGTATACGGTTGTTTATGTTGGGCAACCGTAGGATTTCCATTTATACTATTTTGATGATGTGACGAGTAACACCTTCTATTTTATGAACAAACCAAACTGGATTTTATGGTTTGGCCTTTTAAAACGTTATTCCGCATTCTTTAACACCGTTAGGTGAAAAGTTTTTGGAAATCCGTATTTTTAAATGTTGGGTGTTACAAGTTGGTATCAGAGAAATGGTTTAAGTGAACCATGAACCATAGGTATTACCTTAGTTTTTGGACTTAAACCGATATAGGTTATGTAGGGCTTAAGTAGGAATGCTTAGCCGTAGAAATGAAATGCTTAGGACGGGTTTGGGAATGAGTGAGAGTGTAGATGAGGCATGATTAGTATGTTTGATGCTGAATTTTTAAGGTTAAGTAGCCTTATCTAGCTATTCTCATTGAAACCTTGCTAACCATCGTCATTGCGTTGTAGACATCATGGTTAACACACGAAATAACAGCCATCGTGAGAGAGCTGCTCCAAGCAATGCTCCATCCGAACCTAATGGGGCAGGAAACGGTGTTAATCAAAGGCCTCCTCGAAGGCCACTTCCGGGAATTAACCTCACCAGGTCCGAGATTGATCGGGTAAACCCGGTCCTCGAACAGATTCCTACCCGAGCCGAAATGCATGAGGAATTGAGGGCTATCCGAGCTCTCTTGTTGAGAAATGAAGAGGAGTTGATTGAACATAGGGCCGAAAGAGATGCAAGCATGCAAAGGAATGAGCATACGGATGGGAATTATTCCAACCGCTCAAACCGTGCCGAGCCATCGAATGAAAGGTCTTTGATTGCTCCAGAAGAGGTTGTAGCAAATGGAAATGGTGTTGGAAACATAGTGGAGCCTCGTGTAGTGGTAGCTCCTCGTGCTCATAACTTTAAGTACGAGAGTTTTCAAAAGTGTGGAGCTAAGGCATTCGATGGTACTCAAGATGCTGTTGGTGCTATGGAATGGTTGGATGATATTGAGGTTGTGTTTGCTTCTTCTTATCGCCCGGACGATATGAAGGTGTTGTGTGCAACCCGAATGTTGAAAAAGAACGCTAGGAATTTATATCTATTACAATTTTAGCCATCAACTTGAGACGACTTGATTTATATCGATTACAATTTTAGCCATCAACTTGAGAGATTTCTAATTTTTTTATCATTTAATTAATTAAAAAATTTCAACATATAAAATATTGTCTATAAAAAATTATTTCAAAAGATGAAATACAATATATTAGTTCAATGTTCTAGAAGTAATATTCTTTTAAATTTGTTTTTACTTACATTTTTTACATTTAAATTTATATATTTAATAATTTATCTTATCTTTAAAATGTTATAAACAATCCGTGTCAGTTGATTAGGATAATGCTACATTTTTTTCCTTTTTTTTTTCTTCTTTCTAATTTTTAATTTTATTTTATATCAAATAAAATATTTTAACAAATTACAATAATATAGATATTAAAAAAATTAGAAAAAACATAAATACAAGCCCATATGAGTAGATCTTTTACGCAGCTGATAGCTATTTTTAAAGCAAATACAGTATATAATTTCATGTGAATGTGTGTATACAACCAGTAACATATCTACAACTGTAATTTAATTAATATTAAAATATAACAATTCCATTATTATCTTACGAGAAAAAGTTATAATTATATTAATATTAACAATCTTTAATTGATTATACGTTCGATGTATATTCTGATAAGGAAACTTTAGATTGTCTACAATTGTAATACTATAAGCTTACATTTATCAACTCCTTAAAAAGCTACCACCAAACAATCTTCTTCTATATGAAAAAAAAAAAAAAAAAAAAAAAAAAAAAAAAAAAAAAAAAAAAAAAAAAAAAAAAAAAAAAAAAAAAAAAAAAAAAAAAAAAAAAAAAAAAAAAAAAAAAAAAAAAAAAAAAAAAAAAAAAAAAAAAAAAAAAAAAAAAAAAAAAAAAAAAAAAAAAAAAAAAAAAAAAAAAAAAAAAAAAAAAAAAAAAAAAAAAAAAAAAAAAAAAAAAAAAAAAAAAAAAAAAAAAAAAAAAAAAAAAAAAAAAAAAAAAAAAAAAAAAAAAAAAAAAAAAAAAAAAAAAAAAAAAAAAAAAAAAAAAAAAAAAAAAAAAAAAAAAAAAAAAAAAAAAAAAAAAAAAAAAAAAAAAAAAAAAAAAAAAAAAAAAAAAAAAAAAAAAAAAAAAAAAAAAAAAAAAAAAAAAAAAAAAAAAAAAAAAAAAAAAAAAAAAAAAAAAAAAAAAAAAAAAAAAAAAAAAAAAAAAAAAAAAAAAAAAAAAAAAAAAAAAAAAAAAAAAAAAAAAAAAAAAAAAAAAAAAAAAAAAAAAAAAAAAAAAAAAAAAAAAAAAAAAAAAAAAAAAAAAAAAAAAAAAAAAAAAAAAAAAAAAAAAAAAAAAAAAAAAAAAAAAAAAAAAAAAAAAAAAAAAAAAAAAAAAAAAAAAAAAAAAAAAAAAAAAAAAAAAAAAAAAAAAAAAAAAAAAAAAAAAAAAAAAAAAAAAAAAAAAAAAAAAAAAAAAAAAAAAAAAAAAAAAAAAAAAAAAAAAAAAAAAAAAAAAAAAAAAAAAAAAAAAAAAAAAAAAAAAAAAAAAAAAAAAAAAAAAAAAAAAAAAAAAAAAAAAAAAAAAAAAAAAAAAAAAAAAAAAAAAAAAAAAAAAAAAAAAAAAAAAAAAAAAAAAAAAAAAAAAAAAAAAAAAAAAAAAAAAAAAAAAAAAAAAAAAAAAAAAAAAAAAAAAAAAAAAAAAAAAAAAAAAAAAAAAAAAAAAAAAAAAAAAAAAAAAAAAAAAAAAAAAAAAAAAAAAAAAAAAAAAAAAAAAAAAAAAAAAAAAAAAAAAAAAAAAAAAAAAAAAAAAAAAAAAAAAAAAAAAAAAAAAAAAAAAAAAAAAAAAAAAAAAAAAAAAAAAAAAAAAAAAAAAAAAAAAAAAAAAAAAAAAAAAAAAAAAAAAAAAAAAAAAAAAAAAAAAAAAAAAAAAAAAAAAAAAAAAAAAAAAAAAAAAAAAAAAAAAAAAAAAAAAAAAAAAAAAAAAAAAAAAAAAAAAAAAAAAAAAAAAAAAAAAAAAAAAAAAAAAAAAAAAAAAAAAAAAAAAAAAAAAAAAAAAAAAAAAAAAAAAAAAAAAAAAAAAAAAAAAAAAAAAAAAAAAAAAAAAAAAAAAAAAAAAAAAAAAAAAAAAAAAAAAAAAAAAAAAAAAAAAAAAAAAAAAAAAAAAAAAAAAAAAAAAAAAAAAAAAAAAAAAAAAAAAAAAAAAAAAAAAAAAAAAAAAAAAAAAAAAAAAAAAAAAAAAAAAAAAAAAAAAAAAAAAAAAAAAAAAAAAAAAAAAAAAAAAAAAAAAAAAAAAAAAAAAAAAAAAAAAAAAAAAAAAAAAAAAAAAAAAAAAAAAAAAAAAAAAAAAAAAAAAAAAAAAAAAAAAAAAAAAAAAAAAAAAAAAAAAAAAAAAAAAAAAAAAAAAAAAAAAAAAAAAAAAAAAAAAAAAAAAAAAAAAAAAAAAAAAAAAAAAAAAAAAAAAAAAAAAAAAAAAAAAAAAAAAAAAAAAAAAAAAAAAAAAAAAAAAAAAAAAAAAAAAAAAAAAAAAAAAAAAAAAAAAAAAAAAAAAAAAAAAAAAAAAAAAAAAAAAAAAAAAAAAAAAAAAAAAAAAAAAAAAAAAAAAAAAAAAAAAAAAAAAAAAAAAAAAAAAAAAAAAAAAAAAAAAAAAAAAAAAAAAAAAAAAAAAAAAAAAAAAAATTCAAAAAAAAAAAAAAAAAAAAAAAAAAAAAAAAAAAAAAAAAAAAAAAAAAAAAAAAAACAAACCAATATTAAAAATTAAAAAAAAAATTACAAACAAATTTCAAAACATCACAATCATCAAAATATAAATCTCATTCTAAATCTATAGATCTACATGATACAAAATTACAAACCATTAGCATTTCTCTCTTCTTTTCCATCAATACCCCCAAAATTTATTCTTTCAGATCTAAAGCAAGAACATGAGATCTGAAACAAGAACATGAAACCAGATAATTATTATAAATCCAAGTTAAATATCACAAAAAATAGTAGAAATAGAAAGAAAAGTTAGTAAGAATATACATCAACAAAGATATGTTTTGTTACTTCTTCCAGCGTGGATTGACAAGAAATACCTCAAATCTTCGGCCATGTTGCATGATAGTTTTTAGATCTACACAAAACAAACAAAGATGGGTTTTTAGATCTACTCGGGAAAAAAAAATAGATATAATCAAAAAGAAACTTAAACCTCTATGTGTTGGCTCCGTTTGAGATTCTCCGGTGATGGATTTGATGGTTGCATATTTTGAAGAATGGAAAAAAAATATAGGTTTAAGATGGTTTCATTTGTGTTTCTTATGTTTTTTGGTGTTGGATTTTATTAAATTAAAAAGGATGAAAGAGAGTGGTGTAAGAAAAGTGAAAAAAAAAAAAAAAAAAAAAAAAAAAAAAAAAAAAAAAAAAAAAAAAAAAAAAAAAAAAAAAAAAAAAAAAAAAAAAAAAAAAAAAAAAAAAAAAAAAAAAAAAAAAAAAAAAAAAAAAAAAAAAAAAAAAAAAAAAAATGAAATTTCACTTTCATCTTTATCCAACAATCAAGATAGCAAGATTGTTTTTAAAAATAATAAGTAAACTAAAACCTATATAATTAATTAATTACAACACAATATAGTACATTTTTTTTTGGACTTACAATATATTATATTAATTAAAGGAGATTTATACTAAAAACTTGGCACGTGAGATTTTTTCTCTAAAGAGATTATATAATTATACAAGTGTTTATGTTTTTTCATCTTTTAAACTCAAGGACATATAACAAATGATCATATATAAATTTAATCAAAGTATTATGAAAGAAAAAAAATGATGGTCACCATTGTGAATGATTACATATATTTAATGTTAAAGGTGATTAGAGAATATATATATATATATATATATATATATATATATATATATATATATATATATATATATATATATATATATATATATATATATATATATATATATATATATATATATATATATATATATATATATATATATATATATATATATATATATATATATATATATATATATATATATATATATATATATATATATATATATATATATATATATATATATATATATATATATATATATATATATATATATATATATATATATATATATATATATATATATATATATATATATATATATATATATATATATATATATATATATATATATATATATATATATATATATATATATATATATATATATATATATATATATATATATATATATATATATATATATATATATATATATATATATATATATATATATATATATATATATATATATATATATATATATATATATATATATATATATATATATATATATATATATATATATATATATATATATATATATATATATATATATATATATATATATATATATATATATATATATATATATATATATATATATATATATATATATATATATATATATATATATATATATATATATATATATATATATATATATATATATATATATATATATATATATATATATATATATATATATATATATATATATATATATATATATATATATATATATATATATATATATATATATATATATATATATATATATATATATATATATATATATATATATATATATATATATATATATATATATATATATATATATATATATATATATATATATATATATATATATATATATATATATATATATATATATATATATATATATATATATATATATATATATATATATATATATATATATATATATATATATATATATATATATATATATATATATATATATATATATATATATATATATATATATATATATATATATATATATATATATATATATATATATATATATATATATATATATATATATATATATATATATATATATATATATATATATATATATATATATATATATATATATATATATATATATATATATATATATATATATATATATATATATATATATATATATATATATATATATATATATATATATATATATATATATATATATATATATATATATATATATATATATATATATATATATATATATATATATATATATATATATATATATATATATATATATATATATATATATATATATATATATATATATATATATATATATATATATATATATATATATATATATATATATATATATATATATATATATATATATATATATATATATATATATATATATATATATATATATATATATATAGCCCTGTTTCTATATATAGAACATTTAAACATAAGAGAAAACTTAAAAGTTAACTAACTTTGATAATATTTGAATAAAGTTGTAGGTTGGTAGTGTTTATGTATTCTGATTCAAATCCTACTTTGGCAAATAACGAATGAAAAAGAGGCAAACATGAAAGTGGTAGTTTTATGTTGTCTCCTGTAATTATTAATGCTAACTATTATAGAAAGGATGATAGGATATGATTGTCATGATTGTCAATGATGAATATCATTTTTAAGCCGAACATAATTAAATAACGCATGCCAAGGGAAAACATGAGTTTTGTGAGTATAATCCGGATATAGTTACAAAGTCATATGTTTTTTAATTATGTATGAAGTTATTAAGCTACATATTAGGTTCCAAAGCTAAAAAACTAAAGATATAGATTTATCCGTAGGTAATCCGTCGGTAATCACCGACGGATCACAGACGTATTACCTACGGATAATCCGTCGG